>CACVBM020001373.1:0-609045 GCA_902728155.2 Microthlaspi erraticum | reverse complement strand
CTTTGATGAAACTCTTGGCTCTGCAAACCATCTTGAAGGCACACCTCTCAGTACCATAGTATCAGCCTCTCTTCTTATCTCTCTTGGATGTCCTACAAAAACCAAAATACCCAAAACAAAAATTGAAAACACTCCAAGCAAACACCAATCAAAGCTGAACAAAATCAATGAAACCCAGATTACCAAAAGCGTAAAACTCCTCCCAATCTTTCTTCACCCTCTCGAAATCATCTGAAACCGGAAGCACAACACTGAGTTTATACTTGACTCCTTCCAAATTCAGCTCAATTCCATTCATCTTCTCAACCAAAACTCTCCTCCAGTCAATAAACTTCTTCTCCAACTCCTTCACATCTCTCTCTCCATCAACCTTCTTCTTCCCCTTCTTACCTTCGAGAAACCCTAAATCGCGGATAAATAGCGATCCGTGAGCTACTGGCTCCTCCCGCTTCCGTTTCTTCAAGTCCCTGTGACGCCGAACAACGATATCTTCTTCGGGAACTGTCACGGAAGGGAAGATTGAGCTCTTGAGGAAATCTATCAAGGATCGCTTGAGCTGCCATTCGTCGATTGGCTTCGATACGGTAGGGATAAGAGAGTGGATTGTGAGACAGAGCTTGACGCGTGAGACGAGAGAAAGGCCGTTCTCGATTTCTAGGTTTTCCGCCGGAGATAGCTCTTCTAACGATCGCATTTTTTTTGGCTCGCCGTCGATGTATAATTCAGACGACGATGATAGGCTCTCTTCGCGGTGTCGTCGGATTTTGACTGACGAGGTTTTAGTAGAGAGATTGATTACTGAAACCGAACGAAACCAAACCGTAAAAGTATATACGACCTGGATTAACTGTTAACCAATCCGATTTGATCTGAACCGAAAATAACCGATTCAGAAATCGAACTACTGTATATTTGACTTTGTTTAAATGGATTTATTTCTTCGGTTGACCAAAAATAAATAAATAAATGGATTCATTTCTTCAAAATTTCCAAAATCCCGACCAAAAAGCTAAAGCGAATTAAACAAAAGAAACCGATCTGCTAGAGTGCAAAATGGAAACAAATTAAAAAGCAAACTTAAACATAATTAAGGCCATGAATGTTTGACTGGTTTTTAGATTTTGGATTTTGGTTTTTAGATTTTAGTTTTTGATTTTTGATTTTGATTTTGCTGTAGATTTAATTTTCTTTTTTTTTAAATTAAAAAATGGGTGAAAAAACCTATCGTTGCTAGTGTTTGTGAGAAACCCAAAAAATAGAGATTTTAGTTTCTATGTACAAAATGGAAAAACTCTACAAAAACTAGTTTCCCTAAAAATTAGGGAATCTGTTTCAGTAAAATCTTGATTGGATGAAAAATGGTTTTTTTAAAAAACAAAAACCAAAATCTAAACTAGAATCTGCAAACAATCAAGACCTAAGATGCAACCTAATTTGTTTCGATAAATTTGTGAATGTTGGTTTTCGACGTAACATCTTTATGTGACTAAAGTTGAATATACTTATTTTATCGTGAAGTTTTTTCCGACGCATTCAAGATTACTTTAAAGATCTTAAAGATTCATTTTGCTTTCATTTCTATGTTTATTAGATGTATTTAAAGAGGATATATGGCTATATAATTAGAAAGAAAAAAATAAAGAGAGAAGAAATCGGTTTCTCTAACACAAGACATTTTTTTTTAACACTGGATTGACTAATCTATTACACAAATATGAGAACTGTTACAAGACAATTCTACAACGGACGATTCTACCATCTAACACAAGATATTATGTTACATATCTAGTAGCACTACAAATGTATTATATATTTTTGGATGGCGGAAATTTTAAACTTTTATCACCCTATTAAAACAAGCATTCTGCATTAATTTTCATTGTCTTACTTGGGATCAATATTGTTTTTGTATTTTCTCATGAAGGAAACATGAGTCTTCTTGGACCTTGGTCTGTTTTTATACATGATTTAACTATGGGGAATTTTGAAACAGGTCTTTTATTATAGTTTCATATCTTTCGAACAATTTTAATGTATCAAAATAAGATGTGAACATGTATAATTAAACCATTAATATTATCAAAAATATCTAACACAGATGAGCAAGACAACTATTATGGATCTTTAACTGGATTGTGGGCAAGGCAAAAAAGGAATCCAGCAGAGATGCTTGTTCTCGGGTTGAGGAATGCAAGTGCAACCGAGGTCGTAAGGACCAAGATCGAATGTTGAACCATTGAACGTTCTTTTTAGTTCTTGCCAGCATTGTGTGATGATATGTTTTTGGCATGGACCATCGAATATTTGTTTTCGTGATGGGCACCATGGTCTTATCTCCGCAATGGTTAGGCTTGAGAGAAGGGAGATCAAGACACAAGAAACCAAAACAATTGCAGCCACCTTCATCTTCTTCTTCTTTTTGCTTTTTTTTTTCTTTCTTTTTTGGCTTATATATTTTGTTGTGACTTGTGATTGTTGTCCAAACAAACACTAATATTCTACTTATATATAATGTCTACACATATGGTATTGCTATATATATATACACAGGTACGTTTGACCAAACATTAATATTGCACATTGGGTTTTGGGAAATCTCATAATGTTGAGACTATAGTTACCTTTTAAAATTGACAAAATAATGCATATGTTGAACCAAAAAGTTAAACAAAAAACAGTCAACAATAGTGTTGAGACTAAAGAGGGAATAACCTTTGATTCGAGGATATATATGCAATGTAAACGCTGAATGTTGCTGAATGTGGAATCTGGCTGAATTAAATAAAGGTTTTTTGCAGAATTTAAATGATTAGTTTATAATGCAAATGATAACAGCTGAATATTGCTGAATGCAGGATAAATGTCTGAAAACTATTTGGATAAACTAATAAAACCTTTACTCACTTAAATTAATAAAATAAATATAAACTTGTTTTTTTGTGAAATATTTAAATAATAGATTAGTAAAATATTTTTTAAAACTTATAAAATTTAGGAATTTGGATTGATAATTTATTAATCAAAGTTAAACTAAAAATAAAAAATAGATATTTAAAAAAGTATAATATTTTGATATTATAAATTCATTAATGAAAATCATCTCATATTTGCTACTTAATTATTTCTAGTATTGTATGCATATAGCACCATATGTTGTTTTCCCTTATTCTTACATTAATTTTATTGCTATAATAATTTAATTAAAAATTATATTAAATTAAATATATATCATACTAAAATAAAATTTTATTATTTTTTCAGTAATATTCCACAGTTCCCCAATTATTGAAATTGGTGTTGGGCTAATTTTTTAAAGAAAAACATCCACAATTCTTCAATATTTGTGTTGGATAAATGGATAATTCTTTAATACTCCTATTTAAGTGAATACATTAAAGTGAAATAATAAGTTTAAAGAAGAATTGAAAACAAAAAAGAATTTGACAATTCCTCTGGAAATTTTGTAACTGGTGTATTAGAAAAAGTATTCCTCAAGATTTTTTTCAACATTCTGCAACATGTATGTTACCAGTTAGGGCATAGTGAAGAAATTATCTAGACTTCAAAAACTTAGTATCCGGTTCCATTTTGGATGATACCAAGGTTTCACTATTCGGGTTTCCGAAGATTCCATCTCGAATTCCAAATACGAATTCCATATATGTCAAACTTCGTTTAAAAAAATATTCAAGTAATAATTCATAGGAAAATGAAAGACAAAATCAAAAATCCATGAACACAAATAACGTAGATGAGTCCGTAGAAAAAATAATCTCATTTGTATCTCCATAGAATATGATTGATGTCCGTTTTTAGGTACATAAACCATTATATATAGTCGAACAGCTTTGTGTTAACACAATGCAACATAGATAGGTGTTGAACGCAAGAGAACAAATTATTGCGATTCGATCATACTAATAATTAAAAAAAAATTGGTGCAACATTTTTTTTTTTTTTTGTGATATTCTCGTTAGCTTAAAATTTCGGATACAAAGATATGGAGCTAATTAAATAACAAATGAAGTAATAAAATATAGAGAAGATAAATCTTCAACAAAAATACACAAACAAAAAATTGATACACTCCAAGTAACACAATCACATAAAAGTGCTACTTACCAAAAAAAAAAAAATCACATAAAAGTGCTTGTGACGCCGAACCTGGTCGGAAAATGTCACAAAAGGGAAGACTGAATTCTTGAGGAAATCTATCAAGGATCGCTTGAGCTGCCATTTGTCGGGACGAAAGGGTGGATTGTGAGACAGAGCTTGACGTGTGAGAAGAGAGAGAGGCCATTCTCGATTTCTAGGTTGTCTGCAGGAGATAGCTCTTCTAACCATCGCATAATTCAAAACGTGATTGGCTCTCTTCACGGTGTCGTTGGCTTTTTGACTGACGAGGCAGGTGAAACAGAACGAAACCAAACCGTAAAACTAGACTGTATCAACCAACCAACCCATCTATCTATGTGTAAACACATCCAAATACATCCAAAAAATTACAGATACATTATGCCAAAACTGCTTATATTATGGGATAGAGAGAGTATTTTTTAAAGAAATACAGTCTTTTAAGAGGCTGTCATAGTGTCATGTTTCATCTTCGCATTAAGTTTTGTTGTGAAACAAATTTTTGATATTTTTTTCATTTATGGCTGGTTTTAGTTTTAAGTTTAATTTCATTTTTAAAAATAATACTACAATATGATATAAATATTTTACTAAATGACCTCGTAAGAAATAATCTTGTCTCGGCCATATCAAGTTATCAACATTATACTTTACCTAGACCCAGCTCAAATAAATATATATTGGGCTTTATTTAAAATTAACTAGGAGAGAACCCGCGCAATGCGCGGGTTTATTAAACCAAATATTTTTAATTTAATTATTCAGAACATTAGATTCGAATATATCATTTGTTTTTTACTCGAATATATTAGATTCTGTAAGTTTTGCATTTTGTTTTTTTTCATATAGTTTTAAAATTTAGTTGTTATTTACGTGAAATCTTATATAGACTCATAGTGAATAGTTTCATATGTTTTTTGTTCTTTTATACAATAATTTATCGACTGGAGTTGAGTTCTTCTAATTTTCCTTATACTAACAATCATTATAGATTGATTATTATCCTACAGACTCATAGATAATAATAATTGCAATCCTTTTTAAAAGGAAATGAAATGAGCTAATTAGCCAGTAAGCCCATTTAAAGCTACCATGGAAACGAAGAGGTCCGATAAATAATCAAGCCCATCAAAACGAACAACATTACACATAATTTTGATTTAGATTTTTTTTTTTTTTTTACGAAAACGACGTCGTTTTGGTGTAAGACGAAAAAAAAAAGATAAAGCGCAAAACGACGTCGTTTTGGTGTAAGACGAAAAAAAAAAAAAAGCAAAACGACGTCGTTTTGGTGTTAGGCGAAAAAAAAAAAAAAAAAAAAGAGTGCCACGTGTCAAAGGCTTGAGATGTCCAAGCCTTATTAGTTAGACTATGTACAATGGTTTGAGAATTCAACCCCCTACTTTATGCTCCACATCAGCTTCTCTCTCTTCCACCTAGTCATTCAACACATTTTTAAATTTTGAGCACTACAATGGTTTTGTTTAATAAATTCAACACCCTACCCCACTACTTTTATATAATTGTTTTATGATTTCATATTAATGTAAATTGTTGTTTAATATTGACTTAAAATATATTAACATCGTAAACTAAATTTATATTCTCTTAAAACATATAAATAATTAAAACGACACATAATCATTATTAGAATAAATAAATTAGAAAACAAAAATTAAAATACATTAACAAACATACAATACAACTTATAAAATATGCATAATTAATTAGTACAATAGATTAAACATACAAACAATAATTTTTTTAATTCATCACACATAATCTTAAAAATCATTTTAATTGTGGAACACTCCAAATTTCGTCCATATGTGGTTGACTAAATCTGCTTGCAATTCATGATGTATATCTGAATCACGTAACTCAGATCTAGCACGCACATAATTTTCAAATGCATGCAGCACCTGGGTCGAGAATGGTTGCGTTGTACTTGACCCACTTGCCTCAGACTGATCATAATCAGTAAACTGTTGAGCATATGTATCTCGCTGAGCATATGTATCTCGCTTATCCTCAACAATCATATTATGTAATATGATACATGACCTCATGATGATTTGCAAATCAGCGATGTCCCACATGCGAGCTGGTTCACGAATGATCTTAAATCGAGCCTGCAATACTCCAAATGCACGTTCGATGTCCTTCCGACATCCCTCTTGATAATGTGCAAATAGCTTGTCTGGTTCACTTTGAGGAAGCTTAATTGATTTGACAAAAGTAGGATAAGAAGGATAAATACCGTCAGCTAGATAATATGCTATATTATATGGACGCTGGTTTACGGAGAAGTTCACTCTTGGAGCATTTCCTTGTTCAACATCATCGAACACTGGTGAACGGTCTAGAACGTTTCTATCGTTCAGCGTACCCGGACATCCAAAAAATGCATGCCAAATCCATAGATCCTGAGTTGCAACAGCTTCAAGAATAACAGTGGTGGTTCCCTTATCTCCCCGAGTAAATTGACCTTCCCACGCTTTTGGACAATTTTTCCATTCCCAATGCATGCAATCAATACTCCCAATCATCCCTGGAAACCCTCGCTTCTCATTAACATGCAAAATCCGTTGAAGATCATCTTGAGTTGGAGCTCTAAGATACACTCCCTCATACAGTTGTATGATTCTCTTACAGAAGCGACGCAAGCACTCTAAAGCTGTAGTACCTCCGATTTTGATGTATTCATCCACCGCGTCTGCAGCCATACCATATGCTAACATTCGCATAGCCGTAGTACATTTTGCTAAAGGAGATATACCTTCTTTATTGGCTGCGTCAAATCGTTGGGTAAAGTAGTTGTCAGTGCTTGATAGGTCCTTAACGATCCGAAGAAAAACATGTTTTCGCATCCGGAATCGTCGACGAAACATTGCATCATCGTATGTTGGCTGACTGGCAAAGTAGTCGTCAATCAATCTTTGATTTGCTGCGGCATGATCTCTCTTCACATATTTTCTCTCGCCACGGGGTCGATAGTCTTCTTCTATTCTCTTTCGACGCTCCTTAAACCGGTTGAAGACATACCTTTCTTCAATTTCACATTGCTTTTTGTAAGCTTCAACATCAAAAGGATATTGTGATGGATCCATTGATATATTTTAGTAAAATGAGATTTGTGGCATTTGTACAAGAATGTAAGAATGAATCTCTATTTATAAGCAAATGGAACAAATATATTGAGTGACTGAAAAAAAAGAGAGGATAAAATTCAAATGGTTCATGATACGATTCTCTCAATAAAAGCCAAAATGGGTCCAAACAAAAAAAACATTGTGGACAGTTGATAACATTACTAAAGTATAATGTGACAATACAACATTATTAAAGCACAATATGACAATACAACATTATTAAAGCATAACACGACAATACAACATTATTAAAGCACAATATGACAACACAACATTATGAAAGCATGAATTACAAACAAGCATTATTAAATATGAAATATCAAAATACAAACAAGCACTTGAAAATAATTAATTTCCAAATAGATCGTGGGTAAGCTTTTTCAATAGCTCTTTGCTTTGGTCATTGAGATGCTCTTTCTCAGATAACTTGATAAACATCTTCATTTTTTTAGATTCAGTCTTTTCTTTAATGAGTTTATTTCCCTCTTCTTGTTGCATGACTATTTTGTCCAACCGTTCCAACTCTTGCTCTTTGAATTGTTTGAAATCATTCCATTCTTTCTCTTCCACTTCTAAGACTGCATTTTTACCTTTTTTTTTACTCTTTTTTTTAGCTGCATCCCGTCCTATTGGACGAACACTAGACCCTACAGAGTTGGTGTCACCAGCACTACTCTCACGAGATCTCTTAGAGCCACTGCTTTCAGAACCTGTATTTCCTCCTATCTGACTACGGTAACGTGGTTGATCACGAACATTGAGCCATTCCTGCATTAAATTTAAACTTCCTTTATTAGCACTTGAATATAATTCATGTGCTTTCGCCAATACATCTTGCTCCGACCACCAGCTTTGTTGCAAACGCTTAGCACTATCGTAAGCGCCAACCCATTTAGCCAACTTTGGGTTCATATAGTTGTAATGGTTTTTACACGAAATTCCATCACGCGGAGGATCAAATGAGCAATGCTCATTACAATACTCCGCAATTTTACCCCAATAAGATTCACATTTTTGGTTTCTACCAACAATGCTGTCTGTTCCAAATTTAATCCACCCACTAAGTAGCACCAAGTTTTGATCGGTTGTCCATTTTGGGCTTTTCCGGCGAGTGGAAGTTGACTCTGCTGCATTTGGAATGGCTTCACTATTACTGCTCATGCCACCAAGAGACACTTGTGTGGAAAATCCAGGAAATTCCGTTGATCCAACATTTGGAGTATTTTCATTGTCTGTTGGAACAGAAGAATAAAAGGGTAGTTGAGAAGAATATGGCATCATTGAACCATAATATTGCTGATAGTTTGGAACAGCTGATGGCATAAAAAAATTTGGTGCATAACCATAATTTGGTATATTTTGGGGTTGGTTTGAAATTGGATTTTGAATTTGATGGTTGTGAGGATTTGTGTAGTTGAAAGGGTAATTAGTAGAATTTTGGGTGTTGAAAGGATTATCGTTGGGATTCATTTTGTAAACAAAAGAAATCAAGAGTAAACAAGAAATTATTGATGGTTAATAGAATTTTTTAGTAAAAAATGAGATTTTTTGTTCTGTGTCCAAATGAAATGAGACAAGTCTCTATTTATAGAGTATGAAAAATGATGAATTTTGATATAAAATATATAAATATAAAAAATTATTTGATATGAAATAATTGAGTTTCAATAATAGGGTGAAAAAAATATCAAGAATCTCAATGACCAATAGAAATAAAGCACATATATCTATTAAAAAAATTGCTTCACGCGGATTAAATGTGAGTGTGTAACACACACCACTTAAAAATTGACATGTGTCAATGGTGGACCCAGATTTTTGTGATTCAACTAGTTGAATTCTTTCAACTCTATTTAATCCAAGTAGATTTTTTTAATTATTCAACCGTTTAATGCTTGCAATGGTTTTATTCAACTGGTCCATTGCACATAGTCTTCACGCTGCTCTCTGCCCACGCTTATTACCCACTTTTCATCACTAGTCATGGCTACATCAGACACCATTTGTGCCCGTTTCTCTTGCTCTTGTTCTTGCTGTATCTCAGATAGATGCGTCTGTCGTCCATTGCACCAATCATACCTGACCCATCATGAAACCATCCACAAGAAACAGAACCAACACCATCTTTCTCATACGACTGAACAAAGTCTCCTGCACCAATATCCCACCGCTTGATAAGCTCATTCTTTCCGCATGTAATGTAGATTAAAATATATTATATATATGAGTTTGAGATTATTAAAATTTGGGTCTTTTTTACAATATTTCCAAATTTCAGGGCCTTAATTTTTTAAAAAAAATTAGTGAAAAAATGTGGATCCAATACAATGCTTAGGTTCGGCACAGATTATACTTTGGTGTCAACACAGAAAACACCACTTGGAAATAATTACACGATCATTTCCAACTTTAACATATAAATCTTTTAATTGTTTGTCTTTTGTTGAAACCGACATCGAAGTGTCTGAAGGAATCAAGTGATTTTCATACTCTTGCTCTTACTCTAAACATGCTCCTTTATCTTCCTTTTACTCTAGGTTGTCTAAGATTGACAGTGCAAATGTTGTGTATTTGATGTGAATACACAAAGTTTCCATTAAAAGATTAAGGATTATACTATCTTTTCTTTCACAGCCTCTTCCTTCTTCGCAAATTGCTGCTGTTTTTAGTCTAACATAACACGTAAAAATACAGATTATACTCTTCCTAATGATAGGAAAACACATAATAAAACAAAAAATATTAAGCATTTTATTTACCTTTAATCCTTATCTCAAACAGTTGAGCTACTTGCAACCTTTATACAATCCTCATTTTCTTCACCAAAAAAATCTTCAATATCACCTAAATTTTGAAGATCTAGATTACGGTTTTTTACTTAAAACAACTATGCAGCGCTTGTTCGTGCTTTTTTGCACCGTCGATGAAGTTTTTCGCAGCAGCGTCATCTTCGTGGTGCTCCTGTTCAGCAACCTATGAGAGCATATGTACAAGCGTAAAGAATTTCTCTAAATCATGCGAAAATGCGGAGGGATCGACAAGACAATTGCGATTTCAAAGCATCCATGACAGAAACGAAGAATCGAAAGAAATTAAAGAAATTAACCCAATTACGGGTACAAAGCAATGCATGACAGTTTGAGGAATGATACAGCTTCTGTATGGATTCCAAACCTGATTACCTAACCACCAACATTAAAAGATTGATGTGTTGAACAACTCCGATGCAAGAGATGCTAGATCACCATGGCAATGCTCATTGTTTTTCCACCATAGTTTAGAAATTCGATAACTGAAAGATCCAAAATCTAATATTTGCTCCTCCAAATTCGACTTTATGAGTTGTTCGCTTCTCTTTAAATCCAAAAGATCTTGAATTCATTAGATAAATTTGAAGATTATTAATATGTAATCAAAATGTAAGAATGAAAAGAAACTACTTACATAATCAAAATCGTCTTCTAAATGTGATTCAGTAAAAAGTTCAAATGGAGCCATTATTTTTGTTTGTCATGATTTAAAACAATTATAGAAAAATATTATTTTGAAAAAAAAATTGTTTATTTAAAAGTATTTTTAAATAAAAAAAATGATGTGGCAGATGACGAGTATATGAGAGTTGATGTGTCATCTAAGTTATCAATGGTCATATGTTTTAACCAAAACAGATTAGTTGTCGTATAAATTAACAAAAAAACTATACTTTATGTATGTAATATTAGGACATCTTCAATGTATTACCCCATATTTTATTTCAAAATGAAGAATTCTCAAAATGAAGTTGGGTTTTACTCCAATATATTGTCTCATTTTACTTCAAAAATAATTTTCTAACTTACATTCTTTTTATTAATTACTAAATTTACATTGTATATTTATATATATATATATATATATTAAAAACTGCCCCATATTTTTTTTGTTTCTTCAAAATTTTCACAATTTATTAAAGTTATTTAAAATTAAATATTTAAATATTTAAATACATTACAAGACTAAAAATAACAACACAAACTTAATATCGTCGTTTTCGGCAATATCATCTTCTGGAGATGGGCTTCTTTTCCAACTCAATTAGTGCAGTGAGATCACGCTCATCGTTGATTATCATGTTATGTAAAATTATAGATGTAATCATTATATTATGTTATGTAAAATTATACATGTAATCATCATTATTATGTTAATAAAATAATTTGATGTTATTTTTAATTTCAGTATTTTTCCTGTATTTTTAGTTTTATTATTAGCTTAAATAATTATATTTCTTATTAAATATGTGTCATTTTTTATTTTAGAGTAAAAATAAAAATCAAAATAATTAATTACATATCCTAAAGTGAAATAATTTAAAACTTTAAGGATTCTTGTATAAATAAAAAATCTTCCACTTCATAATAGAAATGAGATCATCCTCAATTTGAGAAAAAATATGGCATTTTGCCATTTTGAAGTTGAAAATGGAGTTGAATTAAAGTAAATTGTCTTCAAAATGGGGTTGGATTGGAAATACTCTTAGCATAACACGGTGTATTAACAGAGCCGAGAAAAAAACAATACCTAAACTGGTGTATGAATAGGTCTTATTCGTATTCTAGATGTATAAAAGAGCCGGAAGTCCGTGAATATTTTTAAATTCGTGAGTGTTCTGTTTTCTTAGTACTAAATACTAATTAATGAATTTAAGGTTTGACCAAAAAGAAAAAACTGAAAAATGTTATGCATAAGAACATAAAATTGTTATACTCACTCCGTTTTAAATTAGTTGTCGTTTTGACAAAATGTATCTGCAATGATTTGGATGTATCTATATGTGTTTTGAGTTTAATACATCCAAATAATTGTATATATTTTGTCAAAACGACAACTAATCTGAAACGGATCCCTTTTGAAAAACAGCTCCAATAATATTTGTTTGTTTTGTTCCCCACATTTTCACTTATGTTTTTTGATTTTGAAGTTTGTAGCCTAGTAACTAGTTTGTCCATGTTCTGAAGAAAATCAAATCACATAATTTAAATCTGAAGTCTATGATACGCTGAAGATTTTTTTGTTTAGGACATGCTCAATGTTTAATTCGTTTGGGTTTTAGCGATTATAATGTTTCTGTTAAACTACATTTTACGCATTCACATTTCTGTGAAATTTCAGCTTATTGTGAAGTTTGAAATCTTTGTTAATTAATTAATACGTGGTTCGGTGTTATATGACTCGTCTTCGCTCATTCTCTCCCTGACGAAGAAACGCACACACACACACACACACACACACACAAACAAATCTTAGCTTAGCACCGCCGCGACCGAATTCGAAACTCCGGTAATCTTTACCGCCGGAAAATCCACCGCCCGTGTGGCTATCGGCATCGGTATTCCTCGGATCTAGTGGCTCCATTTCTTCGTCCAGATCTCGTTACTTTGAATCCGTTATTTCGATTTTGATTTCGCGCAAGTCACGATGGAGGCGATCGATGAGTTGTCTCAGCTTTCGGATTCGATGAGACAAGCGGCGGCGCTGCTCGCTGACGAAGATCCTGAGGAGAGCTCTTCTTCTAGACGACCGGCCACTTCTCTCAACGTCGTTGCCCTAGGGAATGTGGTGAGTCTCGTCTTGCTCCTTTTTGTTCTTCTCGATTTAGTTGTATTTGGGGTTTGTTTGCTAGTTTTTATGCTGTGATCGAGTGTAGATTTTGGATGCCGTATTGCGGATCTTGTAGATCTCGATGAGGTTCGTAGAAATGCTCCCGTAACCTAGGAGTTTGGTAGGATGCATTCTTCGTTCGTAGCTTCATTTGTTTCTTCTGTATCAGGAGTTGTTTGATTGTATGAGACTGATTCCTGGAAACTATGAGAAATTCACTTCCAGAAAGTGTATTTCTGGAAGAAAAACGTATGAGCTTCGCTGGTTAGATCGAATTTTTCCCTGACCACTGTGATTTGTTTGTTTTTCAATTGAGCTCTCTGTTATGTATACAACGAATGATTCCGTCTGTTGTAAAATGGAAAAATAGATTGCTCTTTGCATTTCTTTGCATTGATTGGAACGAAATTTTCTCATGTTATCTCACTTTGCTTGGTGGATCAGGGAGCGGGGAAGTCGGCAGTGTTGAATAGCTTAATCGGCCACCCCGTGTTGGTAAGTTTTGTATTGAGTGTGCCGAAGTTTGTTTACGTCACTATTGGCTTATACATTTTCTCTAAGTTAACCACTTTCTCTTGTGTCTGTCTGCTACAAATTACACTATGGACAGCCGACGGGAGAGAATGGTGCCACACGGGCTCCTATAATCATTGACCTGAGTAGGGAAGAATCACTGAGCAGCAAGGCAATAATCTTACAAATTGACAATAAAACTCAACAAGTTTCTGCAAGTAAGGCTTCCTATGCGAACATATGCAATTTGGCAATGATTTGTTAAGCTTTTTCTGCGTGTATGATACAATGCTTCAGATTAATATTGATGTAATTTTGTCTGTTCGTGTATTATAGGTGCCCTAAGACATTCTCTACAAGATAGGCTGAGCAAAGGAGCCACAGGGAGGGGTCGTGATGAAATATACCTAAAGCTTCGTACAAGCACAGGTAATTGCTTTGTTACTTGCAGTCATACATGTGAAGCCCCATTTGCTGGTCAATTTAGCATCCATATCATCAAAGCTAAGTTGGGTATCTGAATATGTCCCCGGAATTAGTGAACAAGTCAGCTGTAATGTGTTGCCACCACTAACTAAGTCTATGTACATTCCCTGCTTAATTTTTTGTTTTTTTTTAGAATGTGAAGCTAACTTGTGGGTATTGATTATATGTCTAATTGAAGCACTAACTTAAGATGTTTCTCTTAGGAACATGAATAATCAATCATTTATCCATTGTTTTCTTACGGTTTTCTGTAACATCATGACATATTTGTACCCTTTTAAATTGCAGCTCCACCACTAAAATTGATTGATTTGCCTGGATTGGACCAGAGAATTGTGGACGATTCAATGGTAAGATTATGAACTCTATGATGCCTTTTGTCATGCCCCTAATCCACCTGTCAAACATAGAGATTTTCAATATTTTGTTATTCGACAATCTGGCTGAAAGGGCAACATAGATTCCGTATCATATTTACCTTATCATCTAGTAATTTTTTTCTTTACTCTCTTGGCCAGATTGCTGAACAGGCACAGCACAATGATGCCATACTGCTGGTTGTTGTGCCGGCTAGCCAGGCATCTGAAATTTCGTCATCTCGAGCCCTGAAGACCGCAAAGGAGTATGATCCAGACAGTGAGTACATTAACATTTTCATTATAGAAACCCGTCATTATATATCTCAAGTACCTAGTGACGTTCCTATATTTGGACTAAAGCATTGGGTATATATTTTTGTATACGATAACAAAAGTTATTGACATCTTTCCTTGTTTATAGGCACTAGGACTGTTGGTATTATCAGCAAAATTGACCAGGCAACAGAGAACCCAAAATCCCTTGCAGCAGTTCAGGCTCTTCTTTCAAATCAGGGACCTTCAAAAACAACTGATATTCCTTGGGTTGCACTTATTGGTCAATCTGTCGCAATTGCATCAGCGCAGTCTGGAGGAAGTGAGAACTCCTTAGAAACTGCTTGGCGTGCTGAGAGTGAAAGTCTTAAATCCATTTTGACTGGTGCTCCACAAAGCAAACTAGGCAGAATTGCCCTGGTGGACACCCTTGCTAGCCAGATTCGTAGCAGAATGAAGCTTAGACTGCCAAATATCTTATCTGGGTATTTCCTCTCTCCATATGTTTGCTTTAATATGTCATATTTGCGCATGAATAATGGATTGTTTGTTTTGCCTATTTTCTGTACTTGATTGTTTGGGAAGAGATGCAGTTTGCTCCATGAAAGTCAACCTGTTATTTTTCTTTGAGGTGGAAGTTAATCTTTTGGCTTAGTTACCTAGACTTTCAAGCTCCCATGATATGTACGAGTAGGCTGTGTCCTTGTTATTTTTGAGCTGCATTTAGGCTGGTGGAAGCTTAGTTTCGCCAAAGGAAAACAATATCAATATCTCAAATGGATTTAACAGACTAATATCTACCTGAAAGTCTTGAAAATCAGCCGTTATGTTGAATTTGCAATGGAAAGGAACGATGATTAGATAAATTGGAATAAAACTAAAGGTAGTATCAGCTAAGGAAGATAAATAAAATAGATAGTTGTACAAAAGGAAATAATCATCTGAATTGGATAGTACTAGTCTTGTCGTCATCATTACTGAGCTTTGAAAATAAGATCTATTGCTTGCAAGGTAACTGGTGGATGTTCATTCTCTGTGAAACTGATATGTTTCTTTTGTCTCCCACTACATGATGACTGTCTCTTGTTTTTGAACTTTTCCGTCAGACGGTTGTTCCTGTAACTCCTTTTGGTTCTTATGAAAATGCTAATCTGTTAAATTCCTTTCTTACATGCACAGGCTCCAGGGTAAGTCTCAAATAGTGCAGGACGAATTAGCAAGGCTTGGTGAACAACTGGTTAACAGTGCTGAAGGTACAAGGGCTATAGCTTTGGAGCTTTGCCGTGAGTTTGAGGACAAGTTTCTTCTCCACTTGGCTGGTGGTGAAGTGAGTATTTTCCTACTTAAGTTGAACAATGCTTTAGTCTCGAAATTTTGAATAAAAGCAAACCACCTCCATTGCCAAGTAAAATTTCACCGATCAGCTGGTTTAATATTGAAGATAAAAAGTTCAAGAAGATTATTACCTAGAATTTAATGAAACTAATATTGGATGTATATGCTATATGTTTCACTGAAAAGTTTTTAACTGCGTCTCTTGTGGCTTTGCCTTATATGTGCTGAAGCCCCTTTTGGAGCTGGGTAAATGATTTTTGTAACGAAATTTTGGTTCAGGGAAGTGGTTGGAAAGTTGTTGCAAGTTTTGAAGGCAATTTCCCTAACCGTATCAAGCAGCTTCCATTGGATAGATATTTTGACTTAAATAATGTCAAAAGGGTGGGTTTCTACTTTTTCTGCCTCAAGTTTTATGAAGAAGTAAAAAATGTAGATGGGAGTTTGACAGATTCATTTTCTAATTGTTTCAGATCGTGTTAGAGGCAGATGGTTATCAACCGTATCTTATATCTCCTGAGAAAGGGTTGAGATCGTTAATAAAAATTGTTCTTGAATTGGCTAAAGACCCAGCAAAACTATGCGTTGATGAGGTGTGTCCATGTTAGTGTTTATATTTTATTTATCTAGTCTTCTTCCTCTAATTTGAACTACGTAGGATCTGAAATTTACTAAATTGCGAAACACTGGATGGCTTATTACATATCGACTATTCAACATATTTGACTATCATATTTTAATTTTCATGATCTAGGATCATTGGAGTCCTACACAGTCTTACTGTAAATACTGTCACGTTTGATGATGTTCATGCCTGGTTGCCACTGTCTTTTGTTTCTGAGCTAATATGGTCTCAACTTTTGATTAGGTTCACCGAGTACTTGTTGACATAGTTTCAGCTTCTGCGAATGCCACACCTGGTCTTGGGAGATATCCTCCTTTTAAGAGAGAGGTAATAATGCTTTTCACTGCTCATTTAGTAGCATTTTTCATCTTCTTAATAGCTGCTCCTTTTCTTAAATATTCATCAACCAGGTTGTAGCTATAGCAAGTGCCGCACTTGATGGATTCAAGAGTGAAGCTAAGAAGATGGTAGTTGCATTAGTTGATATGGAACGTGCGTTTGTACCACCCCAGCACTTCATCCGCCTCGTGCAAAGAAGGTAACATCAGCTTGCCTTTCTTTGCTTTTCGGCTCTGTCATTTGAATTGGCTTTATCATACTCAAACTTATTGTTCATTATCGGAAATTCTCTTTTAATGTATGACGGTTGTAAACATGTCAAATAAATCTACTGATGTGGGTGTCCTGCTTTTGTATCTTTTCTGTGAATTGAACACATATGTTTCTGCTTGCTTTCATGACAGTTACAAATTTAACCTTTCTTATTAGTAACATGACTGCATCACTTTTCGCTCAAGTCTTGATATGTAAACATACACGTTTACACAATTTCTGTTGTTTTTATGATTTTCACTGTTATTTCGCTCTTTGGTCGTATTGTCTTCTTCATCAGAATGGAAAGGCAGCGTCGTGAGGAAGAGCTAAAAGGGCGTTCCTCCAAAAAGGGACAAGATGCAGAGCAGTCTATGTTAAACCGGGTTTGCCTTTATCTCAGATTCACTTACTGGATTGTGCTTTCTACTGTAACTTTTATTTCTATGAAAGTACAAACTATAACAATTTTTGTTTCTGCTTGTAAATCAGGCAACTAGTCCTCAGCCAGATGGGCCATCGACTGGTGGTAGCTTGAAATCATTGAGAGACAAATTGATGCCGCAAGACAAAGACAAAGATAAAGATAAAGAAACACCGGAGGTCTCTGGTCTGAAGACTGCTGGACCTGAGGGAGAAATAACAGCAGGTCCTTAATCTGATATACTTCTACACAGTGGCTGTCTAATGAAACACGTTTTGCATTGCATGGTTTTACTGCTTCTAGGCTTGTCTGTCAATTAAGCTTTGAATTGGTGTAGGATCAGCGTTTCTTGATATTACTTGCTGATAAAAAACCTACTTTCAAGCTTTTCTTTCTGTCCAATCTAGCGACCTCTTCTTCTTCTTCTTCTTCTTCTTCTTCTTGTCTGCCACTTTAGCGTTGAACTAGTGTAGGATGAACTTTCATGGGTTTGAGTTTTTCCAAGGACTATAACTTATATTTTACTCTGTCGTGCAGGGTACCTAATGAAGAAAAGTGCAAAGACAAATGGGTGGAGTAGGCGATGGTTTGTTCTGAATGAAAAAACTGGAAAGGTTAGCGTTTATCACAAAAGTATTTGCAAAATTGAATGGTAGCTTGTATATTATCCTTTACAATTTTGAATTTTGTTCTCTTTTTTTCTAAAACACTTCTTTTTATGATTGTTGCTAAGTGATCTGCCTTTGCATTTATTTTTCTTCAGCTTGGTTATACGAAAAAGCAAGAAGAAAGGAACTTCCGAGGCACTGTCACTTTGGAGGTATCATTCTCTTGCAATACTCGTTTTCCACCTGGTCTGATGAGAAAAACCGGATGCTTCTTAGCCTAGTGCAATTTTATCGAGGTATTCTTTGTCTCCTGAAACACTGTTAAACTTTTCAGGAATGCAGTATCGAAGAAATTCCTGATGAAGAAGCAGAAAAATCAAAGAGCTCGAAAGATAAGAAATCAAATGGACCTGATTCGAAAGGGCCAGGCCTTGTATTTAAGATAACATGCAGGGTTCCATATAAAACTGTACTTAAAGGTAATGTCAAGCGATTAACATAATTAGCTCCCTGATCCTCTTTCTACTCTTTTACTATGAGCAACTCCTCAAAAGCTCTTATGTTGCAGCTCACAATGCGCTGGTTCTCAAAGCCGAGAGCATGGTCGATAAGAATGAATGGATTAATAAGCTGCAAAAGGTTATACAGGCCCGAGGAGGCCAAGTTGGTAACATTTCCATGAGACAAAGTCTTTCAGAAGGTTCACTTGTAAGTGACACAAAGAAACTTTCAGTGATTTTTATTTTCTACTTTCCCTTGAAGGTTAAATATGTGTCAGCTGGCCTTAATCCAGTACCAATATCACTATGATATAGTCGTTGTTGAATGAGTAAAACGTAAAAACTGATGCTGAAAAACGTTGAAGATATAGCTAAAACTGAAATATGCTGTAAAAAGTAAAAGCTGATACTTGAAAGAGGGTTGAGATTTTGTTAGACCTAAAACGTTGAAGATGGCTTTTGTTTGGGGCATGTAAGGCATTTAGTTTCCTTGATGCTGTGGTAGATTACGGTTTTGCTTAGGTTTATTTAATATATTTTCTCCAGGATAAGATGGTTAGGAAACCAGCTGACCCGGAAGAGGAATTGCGGTGGATGTCCCAAGAAGTACGTGGTTACGTCGAAGCTGTTCTCAACAGCTTAGCTGCAAATGTTCCAAAGGCCGTTGTTCTTTGTCAAGTGGAGAAATCAAAAGAGGACATGCTTAATCAGCTATACAGCTCTATCAGGTTCTACATCCTTTCATATCCATTTACTTAATACGACGTAGCTGCGGTCTGGTGCTTATTTCTCTCTCTCTCTCTCTCGCTCTCTTGCTTGAATCTGCAGTGCGATAGGTAACGAGAGGATTGAATCGTTGATTCAAGAGGATCAGAATGTGAAAAGACGAAGAGACCGTTACCAGAAGCAATCCTCTCTTCTTTCAACGCTCACAAGGCAGCTCAGCATTCACGACAACCGAGCCGCCGCTGCTTCAAGCTGGTCTGACACTAGTGGCAATGGTACGTACATACAAATTAACCTCCTTTATAAAATTTGTCCTCTAGTTCTGTAACAGTGAAGCTGCGTTGTATATAAATCTGCAGAGGCCAGCCCAAGAACCAATGGAGGTTCGTCAGGGGAAGATTGGATGAACGCTTTCAACGCTGCTGCTAGTGGATCTGACTCATTGAAAAGGTACGGATCTGGTGGTCATAGCCGGCGTTACAGTGATCCAGCTCAGAACGGTGAGGATTCTTCTGGATCCGGCGGAGGAAGCAGCCGTCGTACCACGCCGAACCGGCTCCCACCAGCACCGCCACAGTCTGGATCGTCTTACAGGTATTAGAGGAAGAAACCTGTTTTGATTTTTCACAGGTTTGTTATTGGAGGAGAAGCATAAAAAACAAAAGAAAAAGCACATTCTTTTTTTGGGGTTTGGATTGGTCCCTGTTTCTGGGACTACTGTTTTCTTATTTCATTCACTAGTTTAAAAAAAAAATGATTATGATATGTGATATGATGATGATGATGTACTTGCGTGTGTTTTTGTAGATAGAAAAATATTATTGTTAGAGAGACACATATCATGAGTTTTCGTCTCATTTGGTCATATGTTTTGCTTTTCCTTCTTCATTGAAACTGTTTCTTTCTCTTTTCTTTTTTTTAGCATCTAATCTTTATATTTTGTGTGTTTCACATGAATGTCTCAGAGTAGTAGACAATTTGTCGTTCGTTTATTTTTTAACAAAGCAATTCAGTTAAAATATTGTAGCCTAGATTTAATCAGAGGGAAAATGGAATCAACCAAAACGCAAATTGGAAACTATTTTCATATTGAGATAGCGGAAATATACAATTAGCAGAGTTCATCAGTCGAATTAATAATCCCTCTAGGGCTCTTTGCCAAAGCTGCTATTGACTAATTTGAATACAATAATCAATACCCTAATAAGAACAACGTAGAATTACATAGATATACTACTAATAATGATCATCAAATCATGGCCGAGAATTATGATAGTCGCTAATGCCCTGCAAAGATGTAACCCTATTCGTCGAAAACGCCACCAAACCCTAATTGATTTTCAACTAACGAATGATTTGAGAAGGTGGCGGCGTTGTCGTCTGAAACCCTAAGATGATCTTCCGTCTCCTTGTGCTTGGAACCCTTGATCCTCTCGATGACAATTAGCACCTTTTTCTTCTTGATTCCAGCTAAGTGGGACTCGATGCAAGAGAGATGATTCGTGAGTTCTTCAATAGACAAACCCTCGAGATTTGGGAAATCGTTGAGATTGCAGCCGTTCTTCTTCCTCCTTAGATCGCTCTGCTCGTTGAACTTGGCCACGATCTGTGTTAAGGCTTGCGGGTTTTCCTTCGTCTCCGGCCAGACGTAAAGATCGTCGTCGGGTCCGTAACAGATAAACCCGACGGAGTTGCCGCACAGAATTGAGAGCTCCGTCGCTTTCTTCTTGAAATTAGGGAAACTCTTTTTGAAAAAGGCTCTCTTTTTCTTCACGATGTCATCGGAATTGATCGTGACGAGATTCTTCTTCTCGCGAGGAGCCATCTTTAGGGTTTAGAAAGAAAGCGTTGTAATTTAGTGGAAAGAGATTAAAAATTGAAACTTGATCGTAGCAAGAAACCGAGAGAGAGAGAAGTAATGATGTGAAGAAAAAAAAATTGAGAGGCTAATGCAAATATAAAGAGAGTCGAAGACGCAGAAGAAGCTTCCTTCTCCAACGGTCATAATTCTGTTTGTTTCCCGCCCAAATCATAGGTCGGTGCTATTTATTTTTTATTTTATTTTTATTATTATTATTACTTCTGAAGCATGAACATTTTTTTTATTGACATTCTTTTCAGAGATCATAATATTTACACTTCTGACAAAATATAAAATTAAAATAATATACATTGCCCCCAAAATTAGATAGACCACATCACAAAAAAAAAAAAGGTTTGATTCTTTTTTAAAAGTAAACACTAAAACGCCAAGAAACATGAAAGTGAAATGGTGAAAAATGGTGTGGATCAGAGATCAACAAAATCTCTTTTTTGACGCCGAGGATGTATTATGTGGAGCAAACAATTTCAAACAAGTTGTCTTAAATTGTCTTACTAAGTCCAATTTATAAGTAAGTCATTGATACATTATATGGAGCAATAAAATGAACATTAGTGCTCAAGATCAAGCTTATGGTACGATGTAGATTTACACCACATCTAAAAATAATTCAAACTCCATAATGTATGAAATACTTCAATATAAAATCATCTAACAAATTCTAGTCACACATAAGGAAGAGAAGCCCACTGAGCTATACCACACATGCCTTGAGGCCACTCCACATCTCTACGGAGTCTAATGAAACCGTTCTCTCCCCAAGTCTTACCCCAAGAGTTTTTAGCCAGCCAGTACTTGATCCCTTGCTCGCTCGTGCCGTACCCAACAAACGTCACTGCATGATTCACGTTGGCCCCACAGTCACGAGCATTGTACACTCCCCCAGCGTAATGGAAGAAGCTGGCCGCGCTTGCGTCAATGCTCACCGAGACAGGCTGCTTCGATACGGCCTGGAGCAATGCATGCTCGTTGTTTTGTGGAACCCTTTGGAACCCTCTGATCTTCATGACCGGTTTGATGCTGGACCGGCAAGTCCCGTCTTTCACTTGGAAAGGGTATGCGTTCTCTGAAGAAACGCCTCCGCTTTGTGCCATGTACCTGAAAGCTTCTTCCATTGATCCACCCTTGCAACCATAGTTACGTGATCTGTCGCAATCTACAAGCTGCTGTTCGGACAGTGATATGAGGTTTCCTCGTGCAATCTTTGTCAGACCCTCGACCGCTGCAATCGCTGAGAACGCCCAACAAGCATCTGCGCATATAGGGATTACTTCATTGTTACGGAACTAACCCTAAACCTAGAATGATATATAACTTTGGAATTCGGATTTTAATATATAATTAAAAGGAAAACTTACTACATCCTCCTTGCGATTTGACGGGCGTCACAGCTCCTTCCTTTGTCCAGTCTTTTCTTGCGGCGACCACGTTACTAACGTTCCAATTCCAAGATGAAATTGTTTCATCAACCTGTTCAGATGGTGAAGTTAGGTTAATGCTATTGAGACCGGTGTGGGTGGCAAGGAACTCCTCTTCGGTCCAATCCGTGAATTCGTTGACACCAAGTTTGTAGGTTTGATTCCCATTATTATTGAAGTTCTCAATGAATTTCAAGTTTTTCTCAAACACTTTAAGCCTCATCTGTTTCTCGAGGTCATCGTTATAAACTCTAGAGAATTGGATCATCCATTGTTGGTGGTAGTCAGCAATTGATGGCTCGTGAAAAGTGACACGAGATGTGGCTTGAGAGATCCTTAGATCCATGGAAAGAATGGTTAGAACTAGGAACACATACGACACTACCAAGACCATGTTTTGGTTTTAATGGACACGACCGATCAAAATATATATGGAAAAATTCACGTCTTCGCAAAAAAACGTATGAATTTGTCCTCTTTTTTTTTCCTTAGATAAAGAATATGTCAAGGGTTTGTGTTTGGTGTGGTGTGTTGAAGATTTGAGACTTTATAGAGTTCAAACGAGAGTTTTTGGAATATTTCCATTGAGAGGATCTTAGACTAATTTAATGGCTTTAATGGAGTGTTGAATATAAAGTTGAATATGGTAAGGAGGAAACAGAGTTGAATAACTTGTTGAATCAGAGAAAGTGCAGGCATTGAGTTGCCATGTCACGTCCTGATTAATAAAAAAAATCATATAATAAATATATGTGTTATATTTCCATTGGTCGTTCAGATTTTTGGTTAATTCTTTTCCCTCCAAATGATTTAAAACAGTTATTTCATACTAAATTAAATATAAAAATATTTCATTTTATATAAAATTCATCAATTTTCATTCTCTATAGATACTTGTTTCATTTGATTTGGACACAAAAAAATCATTTTTCCTTTTATTTTCATATTAACCTTTAATAAACTTTTGTTTAGTGCGATAGATCCCAAAATAAAATTAATTAAAACTATAGAATAAAAAGGAAACATATTTAAAAATTAAAATAATTAATATTGACCATATTAGTTTAATTTAAATTGATAATTTTTATTAACTATATTAGAATCCGCGTATACGGGATTCATAATATAGTGTTTTACATTTTTAGAGATAATATAGAAAAATAAAATAAAAAACTTTATCATTTAAAAAAAAAGTAAAATTAGAAAACTGCACCATTAGAAATCATTTTTTTTAATATGTACATTTTCAAAAATTCAATAATTGAATTAGAGTCATGCTTTCTCGATTCATCTTAATCACAACGCTTTTCATAATCAGAACGATTATCCTCAATCACACAATAAAATTTTAAAATTTTATCTATTTTTTCATAAGAATTAACCTTTTATAAAATAAATTCCTCGTGTTGTTTTTACTTCTGATTTTTTTATTGAAAATATCACATTGTTTTTTCCTAAAGATTTTTTTTTTTTTAATTATTTGTATTCCTTTTTAATGATGTCATTGTTCTTTCTAATGATTTTTTATTTTCCTTATTTTTTTTCTTTTTTTCCCCTTTTCCATAAGTTTATTTGCCTTTTTATTTATTTTTCTAATATCATTTTTTTAAGTAGCAAATTTTATCATTTATTTAATGTTACATATATCAGATCTTAATATGTTCAAAATTAATAATGACATATGTCGTGATTTGATGATTTATTAAAATCCTAATGTCAACTAATGTCAAGCTCTCGTCGCGCGCATCAAAATTTATATAATAAGATTGGCAATTGTATAACTTTAATGACAATTTAAGGTTTCCAATCATTTATTAGAAGAAACTCATTTCGGGGTTGGTGGCCTTTTCTACGAATTGGGTGACATGGTCCGTGGCTTTGCAGGGCATCAATGACTCCAATGTCAATGTCTAGTGGCCGTGCATAAACAAATAGTCTTTTTCATTTGATTTACTAGTTTGTTCCCTGAAATTTTGTTTCTATTGGGTGGTTACCTCAGTCTTGTAACTGTTTTATGTGACTGCTGGTGTATATAGCTTTCAAGTGTGTGTGAGTTTTTACATGTTTGCAGCTAAGATGGATATACTCTTTCAGTGTAAAATGTAAAATGACACGTGGCAAGTAGGAAGTGGCTACAATCATAGAAAATTGCTTTTGACTTCAATAATTTGGATTCACACATCATTATATTCGCTAGTCGCTACAGCTGGTTTTTGGACAGTATTGACTTGGAGTCAACCCTTATCTCGATCTTTAGCAAAGCTCCGACCAAACACTAAACGAACACATCGCCATTTTTTTACAGATCAGTTGGAAGACAAGCAATCTCCAGGAGGTAATCATTCTTAATTTTCTTGTTTTGTGTGAAAGAAATTGCTTCAATCTTTGGTATTTTTGAGTTTACTTTTTTATATCTCAATAATGATCATGCCTATGTACGAAGATCTGTTGGATTAAATCCCACAAAATAGTGGATTTGTTCTGTAAATTTTGCAAATAGTATTATCCGAATTATGAACTCATGGACCCTCTAGTGGTTATTGATTATTACCCTCATTTCTTGGTCAAGCAAGATTTATGGCTGAGACACTTTTGTCGTTTGGAGTTGAGAAGCTATGGGACCTCCTTGCTCGAGAATCTGAGCGACTTCAGGGAGTTGATGGGCAATTCGACGAATTAAAGAGTGATCTGAGCATGTTAAGGTGCTTCTTGGAAGATGCGGATGCCAAGAAACATACAAGTGCTATGGTGAGAAACACTGTGAAAGAGATCAAAGAAATTGTATACGACGCAGAAGATATAATCGAAATCTTTCTTCTAAAGGAAGAGCTCCGAAAAACTAGTAGGAACAGTGTTAGAAGATTTTCTAGCGTTGTTGTGAACCGCATGGGGGTTGCTTTCGATATGAGAGCCATAAGTAAGAGGATCTCTAAGGTGATCCGTGATATGCAGAGTCTTGGCGTACAACAAATCATTGTCGATGAAAGGTATACACAGACTCTACATGAGAGACAAAGGGAAATGCGACAAACGTTTTCTACTGACAATGAAGAGCATCTTGTGGGGTTGGAGAAGAATGTTGATCAATTGGTTGGCTATTTGGCGGAGGAAGATAGCAGTCAAGTGGTTTCTATAACGGGGATGGGCGGTATTGGTAAAACCACCCTTGCAAGACAAGTTTTTAATCATGAGACAGTTAAAAGTCATTTTAAAGGATTGGCATGGGTAAGTGTTTCACAACATTTTACAAGGGAGTATGTGTGGCAGACGACCTTGCGGAAACTCAGGCCAGAATATAAGGTGTTAGAAATGTCAGAAGACGAACTCCAAGAAGAACTGGTTCGACTGTTGGGAATACAAAAGACTTTGATTGTCCTTGATGATATATGGAATGAAGGGGACTGGGACATAATAAAACCAATGTTTCCACGGCAAAAAGGTGACATCTTATTGTACATACATTAGATAATTCTTTTATTAATGTTCTTCATAACTTTTTTGTTTGGGTGAAAAAAAAAACAAAAAAAAAAAGTGAAAGGTCAGAACGAGGCACACATGCATATTAGTCATATATCATTATGTTCCTTTTGATAGGGAGTTATGTAAAAAAAAGTGTATATTTTTGTTTGTAGATTGGAAGGTACTATTTACTTCTCGCAATGAGGGAGTGGCATTACGTGCCGATCCGGAATGTTTCACCTTCAAACCAGAATGCTTAAATCAAGAAGAAAGTTGGACACTCTTTCAAATGATAGCATTTCCTAGGAAAGTCACAACCGGTAAGTTTTCAAGGACAATAATGTTCTTAGCCTTAAATAAAATTACAATATCTCCAACACATGGATATGGTCCTTTCGAACATTCTTGTAACCGAAAAGAATGATTATACATTTGATAATGTTGTGCAGAATATAAGGTTAATGAAATGGAAGAGATGGGTAAGCAGATGATTAAACACTGTGGAGGACTACCGTTGGCTGTAAAAGTGTTAGGAGGCTTGTTAGCTTCTCAATACACATTGCATCAGTGGAAAAGGATATATGAGAATATAGGATCTAACATTGTTGGAGGGACTAGTTTAAATGGCGATAGCAACAGTTTGGTTTATCATGTATTATCTTTGAGCTTTGAAGAGTTGCCTAGTTGTTTGAAGCACTGCTTCCTCTACCTCGCCCATTTTCCAGAAGATTATCCAATAGATGTGGAAAAACTGTCCTACTACTGGGCTGCGGAAAGAATTTCAAAGCCAGAGTATTATGAAAGAGCAAGCGTGCGAGATGTTGCGGAAGGCTACATAGAGGAGTTGGTTAAAAGAAATATGGTTATGTCCGAAAGAGATGGTAGGACTTTGAGATTTGAGAAATGTCACTTGCATGACATGATGAGAGAAATTTGTTTTCTTAAAGCCAAAGAAGAGAACTTCCTACAGATTGTTAACGGCACCTCAACTGTGAACTCTGAATCTCCTTGTAAATCTCGCAGACTTGCTGTACATCTACTTGATAAAACATTTGATGTGGAGAGTGAGATGAATAATCCAAAACTTAGATCTGTCTTGGTTATCTTGAAGGACAGGAGGAGAAAAGATTGGATGGCACCAAGTTTAACCTTTACAAGGTTAAAGTTGATGAGGGTTTTAGATCTCTCTAGAGCTGAGTTTGAGGGAGGGAAGCTACCTTCTAGCATTGGAAGGCTCATCCACTTGAGATATTTGAGTTTATATTTGGCAAATGTAACTCATCTACCTTCTTCTATGCGGAATCTGAAGATGTTGCTCTATTTAAACCTATGTGTAGATGCGAGATCTTCAATCTACATGCCCATTTCTTGAAAGAGATGCGAGTATTAACGAACCTCTTCCTTCCGTTGATGATACATGATAAAGTAAAGATGGAATTGGGTAGTTTAGTCAACCTGGAGACATTGGAGAATTTCTCAACAGAGCATGGGAGTGTGAGGGATCTCCAAGGTATGACACGTCTCAAAGCCCTCTCTATCTCATTCAACGGCAAAGGTTGTACAATGGAAACTCTATCTTCATCTCTAAGTGGATTAAGCCACTTGGAAACTCTTACTATATATGATGATTACAAGTTGTATGCTCCCACCAATGATGAAGAAGGATTTTTTTTGGATTGCATGAATCTCAAACAGCTCAAGTTGAGTATATATATGCCGAGGTTACCGGATGCGCAACGTTTCCCTTCTTATCTTACAAGCATAACTCTGAGTGGTTGTTGTTTGGAGGAGGATCCTATGCAGATTCTGGAGAAGCTTCTTCACTTATATGAGGTTAGTTTATTGAATAAATCTTTCTGTGGGAAGAGAATGGTTTGCTCGGGCGGTGGGTTTCCTCAGCTGCATAAGCTTGAATTATCTGGACTTCTTGATTTGGAAGAGTGGATAGTAGAAGAAGGCTCCATGCCTCTTCTTCACACTCTGACTATTCGTAATTGTCGAAAGTTAAAAGAGCTTCCAGATGGGCTAAGATTTATCACTTCCTTGGAAGAACTAGATATGAACACACATACATTAGAATTCTGGAAGAAATTGTCTAGAGGAGGAGAAGAATACTACAAAGTCCAGCACATTCCTCTTTTGAATATTATTTAAGACTCTCCAGCAATAGAGAAGCAGGTAATATATATTCTTTTATTAAGAAAATGGATTATGTAAAACAAATTGATTATGTAAACGAAGTTTTATTTTCTCTTTTGTGTTCTGATTCCCATTAAAAATTTCTGGCTTCTGTTTAAATGCCATACGGAAGAACAAAAGTATAATTGTTGAATGGATATATTTACTGTTATAATGTATAACCTTAATTCGTGCTGCCAAGTTGGATGGAGATTTTATCATAATTCAGAGTTCGACAATGAACATTAAATGTGATTATCATTGTGGACACTTGTTCCTATACGTTGAACTCATAGAAAAAGCAACAAAAACAAGCATGTATGTGCGAGAAGATTTCAGGTGATAACATGAAGAAGATTGAAGTCTGAATCGAAGCGGCCATTGAATGGCTTGAAGCGATGACATTACTAACGTACGTTCCAATTCCAATATGGCATCGTCTCATCAACCACTTCAGATGTAGCTTTGATTCCCATTATCATTATATTAGAGTTAAGACCCATCGTTGAATTTCAGTATCATTATCATGATACCAACACCAAGTTCTCAATGAACTTACTTCAAGTTTTTCTTAAACACTTTAACCCCATCTGTTTCTCGAATTCATCACTATAAACTATATATAGAGAATTGAATCATCCATTGTTGGTGGTAGTCAGCAATTGATGACTCGTGGAAAGTGACACGAGATGTGGCTTGAGAGATCCTTCAATCCATGGAAAGTATGGTTAGAACCAAGAATACATATATACGACTCTACCAAGAGTCCAAGACCATTTTGGTTTATGGCAGTATTTAAAATATGATGTTACTAACAAATATGAAAAACTGTTTATGGCAATATTTTAAAATTTTCATGAAGTCTTGAGAATCTTTTGGAAGTATAATGATACTGAGATCTTTATAAAAAAAGGAAATAATATTTTACGTATATAATTCTGATATTAAAAATTCTCTATAAATAGAGTTTTCTCAAAATGTAGAGATCCCAAATCAGTTTGTTTCTTCAATAGAATTTAATTTAGACAAAGAAAAAATGAAAAAATGAATTTCATAAAAAACTTTGCAACTTATTTTATTGTTGTTATATTGGTTGTTTCTTTGTCCACCCAAAGTATGTTTTTTCTTCTATAAATTAAACATCCATGATATGTTTTTCCTTTCATATATACTAGCTAATGCAATTTATTAGCGTTTATCATCTATTTTTCTAAAAGCAGTAGAGAAATTTTATGAAATACATCTCTTTAGGTGCAAATTTTCAAAACTACACCTATAGTATGAAAATTTTCAAAAATACACCTTTCCCCAATTTTAATATATATGTTTGGGTTCACTAATCCTATATAGGGTTTAGATTTTGGGATTTAGGGTTTAGATTAAAGGGTTCAATGTTAGATTTTAGGGTTTTGGATTTATATTTTAGGGTTTAGAGTTCTTTTATTAAATGAAAAAACTGTAGTTTTGAAAATTGGCACCATAGAGGTGTATTTTTGAAAATTGGCATCTCAAAAGGTGTAGTTTTGAAATTTCCCCAAAACAATATAATACACAACGTGAAATTTTGAAAAGTGATTAAAGAATATGGGTTTTTGAATATATTATATATATATATAGCATGTTGGTTAAATTAATGTGGACGGTTTGTGTATACATGTGCAGAGATCAAAGCAAATCATATTTCCGTTGGCGTAAAATGTTTAGATATTTTATGTTCGAGTTCATATCAATCGAAAGAATGTGAAGTGTACTGCATATCAAAAGGGTACAATAATGGAGAATGTCGTCCTCTGGATCTCAAAAAGCCTGTGGCACCTGATCATTGTTGTTGTTATTATGTGAAATAACGTTAGTTTCCTAATGTTTGTCTTTTATCATGAGAAGCATATGGTTTCTCTTATTTTTTAAAATGTCATGAAATAAATAAATGAAAAACATATTTTCATCACATGTATTTATGGTTATAGATAGAAGCAGAATGTGGAACAAAATATTTAAAATCACCATAATTATTAATTAATAAACATATATGTAAAAAAGTCCAATGTATATCACAAAGTTAAAAAATGAAAATCATTGTCAACAGTAAAAAACTAAAATTAAAAATATTTGGAAAAGTTAAATGGGAAATTAATTAGCAAAACTAACTTTTTCTTGATAAATAACTACAAATCTAATTGGAAAACCTTCATTTCTTTATTTTGATGAAAGTTGTGATTTTCATTAAGAAAATTAAGTTTCCATTAAGAGAATTTTAGTTGTTATATATGTATATAATTAACAAAAAAAAATATTATTCTTCTCCATATTCGATCCTTCTATAATGCGATGTCTTCACCATATAATCACGAAGAACAATAACCATATAGTGACGATGAACAGTAATTGCGAAAGTTAAAAAACTGTCAAAAAGCACCAGACCACCACCGGCATGTTTGCCGGAAATTACATTACATTTCGTTTACACCCAAAACACATCCGAAAATTACTTTAACATATTGTGAGCGATCATCCTTTGGTGATAAATTGTCGGTCGTTTAGAAGTCAAAGTAATATTGACTTCTTCCACTCCCGTCATTGGCCACTGTCACGTTCGGAATCCAGTTGCAAGCCAAAAGAGACTTAGCTAACTTATTACGTGTCGAGAAGTCTCTACTTGAAACTATTGGCTTAGTAATTAGAATAAGGAAATTATTTTTATTTATAAGTAAACAATTAATTTATACATAGAAAGTAGAAAGTTGCAAAAAATTTGCTTTACAAAAATAAGTATAACATAAGAAATTTATAAGAAATTTATAAGCAAAATATATGTAAATCATCTTTAACAAAAAAATATATGTAAATCATAAGTAAAATATTATAATATATATGACAATTTTATCATGTTTTGCTAATATATATATATATATATAATCATATGTTTAAGATGGAGAGCTCCATATGATTACTTTCAAGAATTAACATCTAAAACAAAAAAATACTAGCATTATTTCAGCATTTAAAAGAAAAGATGTTAGATATATGCAAATATATTATGTAATTTAAATTAAGAAGATGAAAAATTAGGGAAACTAACAAAAGTAACCTCTTTTGGTGTCAAAATAACGTAACAATCATATAGGAAACTCATTTGAGGTTTTTAGCATAAATCAATATGCATGACACCAATGAGAAAATGGTGTTTTTACACTTCATTTGTTCCATGCAAAGTGGCCAGCTATTTATAACGTAACAGAATCATGTTTCAAGTGTAAAAATAGAATGAGACGGCATAACTAACATAACATTATGAGGGAGAAGCCCTTTAACCAAAACAAAAATATTACGAGGGAGTGGACAATATTTTTACTCTTAAGTAATCTTTTTACTAGTTACAATTTCATTCACCATCACTTCCACTTTCATACTTGAGAGTTGAGACTATGTACTGACGGTTCAAACTTTGATGGTAGGCTGGAGAGAATGTGAATATCTTGGTCTTCATCTCATAGACAAAAGCAAATTACCACATGATACCCAAGAAAACCCCTTGGCAGTCGAGTAGCAAAAAAGAGGTATATTCCTTATATCAAACCGAATAAAAACTCTAGGCTTCTTCTTATGTTTATGTTATGTTTGTCTCCTTAACTGCTTATAATCTTCAAACTTCTTACACCAGGACGCAATGAACCTTGCGCTTTGATACCACTTGTTAGAGGCACATCGGATTCCTAGACCTTGTTCTAGTTGCTCTCTTTGTTCTTAATTATAAAAGCAAGAAAGTAAATGACACGAAGAAATTAACCAGGAACCTTGAGTGGCTACATGTATATATTGTGAGGGATCTCTTGCCCTCAAAATCCAAGAGAAACCAAGGTTTTACACAAGTGTTTGCTTTTGTCTCTTTTGCAGAAAACAAACAAAGGAAGAAGAAGAAGGTTTTCTATTATGAAAACCTTATCCTAAACCATGGTATGTTTCGTAATCAACTTCACAATAATTTATAACCAAGAGAACGTTACTTTCTTTTACAAGAGATTTCTACTTTTGAAATATGAAAAAGAACATTTTAACACGTTTCTAAAAATAAACGAAATCCTTAACAGCTTTTTGCTTGATGTTGAAACTAAACAATATATAGCTTCCTCTTCTTCTTCTTTTTTTTTACATAACAGTAAGACGTGTAAATATATTCACATCCATATCTGTAATGAGAATGAGATATATATATGTATAGTATATACTTTTTTTCTTCTGAGGATTTTCTCTTAGTTGTAGTGAGTAACATGTTTGTTGTTATGTTCTTTCGAAACCACTTGATCCTATCTGCATATGCAACCACTCTGGTGATGCTCCTCTACTGTATTCCCTTGTAGACTGCGACCCAAACTGCATTTCTTGATTCTCAAACCCTTGCTGACCAAACTGAATTTCACCAAAAAAAATAAACAGAGATTAGCTAACCAAAAAAATTAAAAAATTAAAAATAAAAAAATCTTTTGAGTTTCATCACCTCTTTCTGTGGAAAACCCTCAATGCTAGAATTCATTCTTGAATTGACTGCTTCCAGCTTCATCGATAAAAACTAGAAAGAAAAATCGAAAGGAGACTTATAAGACTAACATAGAGTACGTAACAAAAAAAAACAATAGAAAAGAGAGAAAATTAAGTTTAACCTCAACTTGACGTTGCAATGATTGTATATAGTTGATGATCTCATCTAGAACAAGTGCTTTTCCAATAACCTGTAAAATAAAAAGTTAAAAAATCAATTGTGTTAAAGCAAAAAGAAGAAAAGTTTCTTGATTACCTTATTACATCCAGGCACAAGATCTTGCAAGATTTTCATCCGTTCGCTTATCTTTTCTCTTCTCGCCTGCCAAGAACCAAAGAAAATCAAAATTCTTTACTTCTAAATCAAGATTCACTCATTTAACCAAAAAGAAAAAAAAAATTAAAACACCAATTAATATAATTGATTACTCTTTCAGCAAGACTGTGACTATCAGTAGCTTGACCTCTTCTTGCTCGGACATGAATATAATCTTTTGTTGATTCCATCAGCTGCTGTTTCTTTTGATCTGTTCCTGCCGATTCTGTTTCACCTTTCTCATTACACACTTCATCTATCATCTTCTGTCTTTTGTTCTTGTCACTTTCACTCTGATCAAACCAACAAAAACAAATTATGAGTGCCTGAGTGGCCAAATTAATCAAATGGAAAAATTTATAAAATCATCACACAGTCACACTATTACCAATCTCTTCTGTTTTGTTTTTGAGTGTTTTAATTTATATTAATTTAATTGAAAACAAACTAAACACATTTTCACGACCAAAAAAAAACTAAACACATTTGTAATAAATTATTTCAGATTAGTCCTCCAAAATTTAAATTATTCATCAAAGCATGAATATCTGTTACCGCGTCATTGCAGTTTCCGGCGGAGACGACCTTCGCCGACTCACACTCGTCATCTCTCCGCTTCCACGCGCCGGAGATACCTTCGACCACGGCCTGAGATAGCGCGTGACTCATACGCGCCTGATCGCCGGAAGATGCCGTTGTGGTTAGATTCGTATCCGCGTACTGATTGGAGACGTTAGGCACAGCGAAACCCCTGGCGGTGGTGGAAGCATCGCCGGTGGAAACTCCGTTCAACGGAAACTGCTGCCAGATCTCCGCGAGGTTAAACGGTCCTCCTCCTTCGTTCATCATCCCACTCGGATCCATCGACTCACTGATTGCACATAACCTCCAGCGAGTTGACTCAGTTGATGATGTGTGTGATGTGGCTTGTTGAGTATGCAAAGCTCCTTGGAGTGTGCAGTCTGATTTGCGTTACTGTTGTGTTCCTCTTCTTCGCGATTTTATATTTTAATAATTAAATTTATAATTTTCTTCGATTTAAATAAAATATAAAATTAATACTTTTATATTTCTGCGAGGATCGTAGATTTTGTATCTTCTGCGACGCGGGTGCAGGTACACTTCTCTAACGCTCACCGTTCGATCGACAGAGATCAGAGTTTAATGGTTAAGTTTAGCTCTGATACGAAAAAGAACATACTTTTGCGGAAATGGAAAAGGACTTGGGGAAGTGGTGACCCACGTAGGTTTCCGATTATCTGTTTTGGGATTATTATTATAATAATATTGTTTTATTGATAAATGATGAGGCTGTGGATTTTAATCATGTGGAAATAGGATAAATCAGACAGACAGGATCATCTCATGTTGGATTATTTGTTCTACTAATATTTCATAAGGAAGTTTACCAATAAAAAAAAGTCAAAAACGGAAAGTCTCACCCATGATTAGTTATCATATTTATGTCGTTGAATTAAAATAGCAGCATTGCTAAAACGATCTACTTTATGATTGTTGTGTTACCACTCAAATGCAAATTAATACTCCCTCCGTTCTAGAAATATATTTGGATGTCTTTCAAGTTAAAATACATCTCTAAAACGATAAATAATATGAAATGGAGAAAAGTACTATTATACATTTTAAAAAATATTATGAGAAAACCAAATGAGATGCTAAATATATGTGGGATAAAGACTTTACAAAAACCATATGAACTTCTTACTTTTTTATACTCCCTCCGTTTCAAATTAGTTATAGTTTTGGGAAAATGTATCTGCAATTATTTGGATGTATTTGCAATGCAAAACACGTCCAGATATATCCAAATATTTGCAGATACATTTTGCCAAAACGACAACTAATTTGAAACGGAGGGAGTAATAAAAGAAAAAAAAAAAATTGTGTATCAATAATTGAACTCGTTTAAAAGAAAATATTAATCAGTGTTAGTAACTTATAAGTTGTTGCTTGATTGTAGCTTTTGTGGCACAGAAAGAGGAATAGTAGTTTGTGCCAAACTCTTGCTTCTGACCAATTCTGATGTTTAAGATTCGTTAGGTCTCACTTTCACCAATAAAGCTCTTTGTTTCTCCTTCCTTCTTCTCTTCCGTAACTCAGTACCGCCCATGTCTCCCTCCTATGAGTTCTCGACACGTGTCACCGATGATTCCCGACAACTACGTGAGTAAGTGAGCATCACGCAATCATCGCCCGTACCATTTTGTTCCGCCTAACTAGTCTCTTTTCAGACGGATAAAGTGTGATGCAACCAATATTTATATTAATAATATGAATATGCTTTAACAAAAAAATGTTGTATGAATATAACCTCGACGTGGTTATTGTTGCTATGAAAATTTGATTCAAACATAATTGTGTTTTGTGTTCCATCTATATCAATGAAATACATTGTGTCTTCTTAACCGAAATTTCTACCTCCGAAATTCAAAATGATCTTCGAAAATGACCAAAACCGACAGAATTTACTGTCTTTCTTACCACTTAAGGCATTTACAAGCAGCCACGAATAATTGGATACAATATAAAACATTAAAAACCCGTCATCATTTTCTTTTATCATATACTACTAATACAGCCTTTCTTAAAAATTCTTGACGTTCAATCCATATATTCCCTCTGTTCATAAAAATGAATGTTTAATTTTGAAGTTATCACACATATTAAAGAATAAATTAAAACTTAATTATCAATGCATATTTTTTGTCATTAACAATTTTCTATAATTTTTAGCCAAAATACTAAGTATACATATAAATCATAGATTTGATATTATCATGTCACGGAAAAACCGTAGAGAATAGGAAGTACCAAACTGTATAAAGACATACAATGTAAATCGAAGAAACCAAGTTGATACAAAATATTTCAAGAAACAGAAAGTGGTATGAGATTCTTCATACGAAAACAATTATAAAAGTACGTATTCTTTGAACCAAGAGATAAAATCGCATTATCACCAGCGATAACGAGATCATCCACATAGCCGAAACATATAGAAAAACTTCATTCTTTGGATAGGAAACTAGCCTAGGCACGTGGAAAATACATAACGTGTGGTGAAAATGAACTGCATGTCCACATCACGAAATGAACAAAAACAATACTCCACGTGATTAATTTCTCTGAAAGGTAGTGTTCTCATTTCTTTCATTTGGCGCACGTTAGAAAATGTTTGGAAATGATTAGGTAGATAACTGTAAATGCTAGTTTTAGAAGCAACATCTTGATTAATAAACTAAGGAGGTGCTATTGGATTGTGTGTTTTAGTGGATTTAATGTATTTGGATTTGGATGTGTTTTGTTGTGTTTCGATTAGTTTACATAATCCACGATGAGTTTTTAATGTAATACTGCAATGTGTTTTAACTGATTTTTACTAGAGGCTATATCACAAAAGAGAAATGTGAGATAAATTTTTATCTGTTTTTGAAAGAAATAATTTATAATAACAATTAACACCCTAAGAAAAGCTATGAAAGCATATTTTTAAAAATTATAGATTACTTTATGTTATTTCACTCATTATTTTCCATTCAATAATATTCCGCATTCGTTTTATTCTTTTTTATATTCCTCAAAACAATAATTGATTGGAAGCATCGAAGAACAATATAAAGAAAGATAAATAAGAGAAAAAAATGTTAAATGGATTATGAAACAAGTTTCTTTGTTGATAATAAATGAGAAAAACCATTTGAATTCGTGATGTGTTAAAAGAGAATAAAGGAGCAGGTATGTTTTGTAGCTTTAAGGATCTAACTTCAGTACTCGACGCAGCCAAAAGAACCATGAAAAACACCACAAAATGTAAATATCATAATTTACTTATCCTAAAATATTTATGTACTTTCTAAAGTATCATTGTGTTTCATTTCTTTCTGATTCTTATTTCCAAATAAAAACTGATTTTCACAGTACATATCTTAAATTTTATTGGATGAACGTTACTGTCTTCAATATAAAACACTAGTTGAGCTTCCATAAAAATGAATTTAATCTGACTGCTAGTGGTAGATAGATGTTGAAGTCATGGTCCACGAACAAAGCCCAAAATTTACAGATCAGTTTTTTTTTTTGTTACAAAATGTATTTGTCAATCCATTATTTATGATGAGGTGACGGTTGGTGCCTTGTTTTAAATAGGAAACTATGAACTCTTTTTAAGGTAGAAAAAGATGGTACACTGTACCACTGATCAACATCAATCTCTATCAAAGTATCAATCAATTTTACAACAATATTTGATCAACTTATTGGTGAAACGATTTATTCAGAATTATGTGGCTGAATTTGCATTTCATATCGTTTTCAATTTGTATTTATCATGCAGTATTACGTTTTAAACCAATACATGGTATATAAAATTTATTGGAGGGAACCAAAAACGTTGAAGAGATGGCTTGTGGTCCATATACTTTTGGATGCTGGGCTGAAAATAACCCATAAGGCCCATGAATTTGCAGTTGTCTAGTTCAGCTTTTATGCTCAATAACTTTTTCGTTGGATCTCTGTACTCAACTGTTTAGAAAACAACGTAAGATTAATTTGATGTTCTCTACGTTTGGTAGCATAAGTTAGATGAGGCAGACTTAAAATCATCGTGTGTCAAGTTCAAGTCTTTAAAACACTTTAAAAACAAGTTGTGATGAAAACAACCAATATCTTGGAAAACTTTGAACCGCCGCTATCTACATGATAAATTGATAAGTGTTCACATCAAATCCTGTTCTGTCTCTGAATTTCAAATAAAAGTAATTGTCTAAGAAATAATGCATTTTACTAAAAATATTCCAATTGTTTTTGGATAGTTGAAAAGTAGCATGTTCTGACCAAAGACCATTATACTAACCTAATTTTGTAGGAGAAGTCTTCATATATACCAAGACGAGTTTTACAGAAAGGACAAAGAAGAATAGAAACTTTGACTTACCATTGTTATAAAGTGACTGCATGGAACTCGCGGCCTTGGTCCAAATTGGACTGTCTAGACGCGGACGATTTAGGACAATTTATATTTAAACAAAATATTCAATATCCACGGGCTAGTTTCAGTTGACAATGCTAAACTTTATATATATATGTATATATATATATATATATCTTTTGGCCAAAAAAAAACCTTTAGATATATAGCAACATCATTTTGATCCGAAACCAAATGGTCTCTTAAGAGTAAGACCACTTTAAATAGTAGATAATAATCAATCCTACGAAAACGTATATGTAACTAAACTAGTAAACATCGTGATCACTATAACTCGTTTAATTGATTGTGCTTAGTGTACTAGGTGGTCTTTATAAAATTTTATAGCTCTAAAGAAATATCCTCGAAAGAATGATTTACAACATTCTATCAACATCAAAAAGAGGTAACTGTATACGTTTATGTAATTTTACAATATACCAAGCAAATCGAAGAGCACAAATGCATGCATCCACTTATTAGTTTCCAGCGTCTAATCATTTCATTGCGGAAACATAATTATATATACCATTTCACAAAATGCCAACCCAATGAAAACAACTTTTTCATTAATATATTTATTTAAAATAAACCAACATTTTTCTCACTTTTGTAAAAGTAGGCCTACACCACCGTCCGTGTTAGTCTTAAAATTTTATGATTATTGGTGAGAATTATTGATACCTATATAATTATACAGGAAGAAAGAAAAGTGAGTGAAGATCCATGAAGAAGATATTGTATCGTTGTCGGAAGTAAAAGAAATAAGTTGGACTCAACCTCCTCTTTTAATTTATCGAAGCATCTAGCTAGAGTTTCTTTTCTCAATTGTTTTGTCACTCTCTTCGAAACCCTTAATATGAATTTATTTGATCCAACAGTAAACTTGACAAGAATCATGTGCTTTTACTTTTTTACTATTACATATTTACATCTGCAGTTTTGCATGCACATATATACGTTTGAACGAACATGAAAACTATACTCTTAAACACCGGTTGATTAGTAGAGTCGATATATTGTGACCTAATCACAAGCACATCTAATTATCAAGACAGTGACGATTTGTAAAGTTTAATAAAAGGACAAGACAACAAATCGGGCCTATGAAAGCTCACGCACTCATCAAGATGCGAAAGCTTCACTACTAACATTTTGACACGTGTACTATAAAATTGGCCATTCTTTTTGTAGTGACGTTGGTTCACCACCACGACGGCCTTAATCAAATAGACAAATACATGTTTTTGGTTTTAACAAAGCTCTAGCGAACTCAAACCAAAGTTGGTTTTGTTTGATACAATTTGGTGTAGTTTTAGTTCGGCTTGAGTTAGTTTGAGTTGGTTTACCCATCAGTTTTATCTAGAAATTGGAGATGTTACTGTATTGCTAAAATTTTATATTTGAAAATCTTAGTGATATGGAGAATCAGTACACAACAGAATCAATATGTTTATCACAAAAAATTAAATATTGTTAAATTTGATTAGTTAATGAATTGAAAAAAAAACAGATTTGGTTATCGGTTCAGGCCATAAGCATCACAATCTGTAACTTTCTCATTCTCCAATCTCCATCACATGAAGGGATACATTTGTATTAAGAAAAATCCCAAATAAGCATTGCAATATACTAATTACAGATTAGTACAAAAACAGATAAATAAGAAAAAAATCCAATGTGCTGTTGCTTGCTTCAATCCTAAATCTAAATTAGTGACCATAATCGCTTTAAGAGTTAAGAGATAACTACAAACAACTTGTCATTTTTATCATTTCCACAAATTTCATTGACTTCCCAAAATCCCAATAAATTTACCAAATAAAAAGATTTACCATTTTCTTTCCTTTTCTTCTTCTTCTTCACCAAATTATTATTTAACTAATAAGTAGAGAAAAAAAAAAGAGTCTTCTTCTTCTTCTTCACCAAATTTATTTGTCTAGTTGTCTATGTCTCTCATTTTCTTCCCTCTCTCTTTCTCTCTCTAAAAAGGAACCACATTTCTCTCTAAAATTTTCTGGGTTTTTCTAAATTAGTTGGATTTCAGGATCTTGTCTGGCAGATTCTATCTGATTCTGTGATAGAGGAGAGAGAAAAAAAACAGCTTTCTCTCTCTAAAAGTTCTGAGTATTTGGGGATCTTTTTATGCGCTGATTTTGTGATCAGAGGAGAGAGAGAGAGATGGGAGGTTGCGTGTCAACGCCTAAGAGCTGCGTAGGAGGCAAATTAAGGTCAAGCAAGAGGAGAAAGAATCGGACAAGACGAAAGATTCAGAAAAAGAGAGTTGTCTCTTCTTCTCGCTTATCTGACGGATCTTTCGATAATCACGATCGTCCCTCCTCCAATCCAACTCTCCGAGGTCTCTAATCTCTCTCTTTTGGGTTTACTCAAGCTCTCTGTTTTTTGCTCTGCATTCTATTGATTTGCTTGATCTTGGTCTTGATTTTTACGTTTTCTCATCGATTTGGCTTCATGGGTCATGTCTCTCTCTCTCTCTCTCTCTCTCAAAAAGGTTTCAACTTTATAGCTTTTGATCGAATTGGAGATTTGATTCTGATTAGAGTGTTAGATTAGCTTAACAAATTGATTAAAAGAGTGAATCTTTCTCTTTAAGGTTAAGTCTTTGATGAGCATTGAATTGTTTAGAAAGAGAAACATTTCTTAGTGAGCATCAAAGCGCTCTGATTTTTTGCTCTGCATTCTATTGATTTGCTTGATTTCACGTTTTCTGATCGATTTTTGGCTTCATGGGTTATGTCTCTCTCTCTTGCTTATCTCAAAAGGTTTCAACTTTATAGCTTTTGATCGAATTAGAGATTAGATTCTGATTAGAAGAGTGAATCTATGTTGACAATTTGTGAATCTATGTTGACAAATTTGATCAAAAGAGTGAATCTTTCTCTTAAAGGTCAAGTCTTTGATGAGCATTGAATTGTGTAGAAAGAGAAACATCTGTTATTGACTCTGTCTCACTGATTTATGGAACAGCAAGCGTTGATGAAGCATGGTTTGATTCAAATCTGGCCTTTGAAACAGATTGTGATGAGGATTTTCACAGTGTTGAAGGTAGAAAAAAACAAACCTCTTTTGATTTTTACTTAGTGGATCAAATGGAGCTAAATGGTTTTAGGTGTTTTATTTTCAGATGTTATGTCAGTAAATGGAGCTGAGCGTATCTCAGTATCGAGTATGTCATCTGTTAGAGACTCTAACGTTGACGACACTAAGCATCAGCAGCAGCCTGTGTTCATAGACGAGATATCTTCAAGTGCTGATGATAGCTCAAGGAAAGACGAAGGATTGTTGGAAAGCTGTGGGATTCTTCCGAGCAATTGCTTGCCTTGTCTTCATTCCTCGACTGCGACTGTTCCTTCTATCGAAAAGCGAAGATCTTTGAGCTCTAGTCCTCCTAGTAAGAAAGCTGCCACTAAACTATCTTTCAAGTGGAGAGAAGGTCATGGTATTAGTCCTATGTGTAAGTATCATCAATCTTGGCTCCATTGCATTTGAACTTGAATGAACAAGAACTCACTTTGTTGTTCTCTGCAATGTTTGTTTTCAGTTTCTCCAAAAATGCAGCTGCAGAGACCTATTGCTGGTTCTCAGGTTCCTTTTTGTCCTCTAGAGAAGAAAATGTTCGATTGTTGGTCTATCATTGAGCCAAGTAGTTTCAGAGTTCGTAGCAAAACTTACTTCAGGTAAACATCACAGAGAGAGAGAGAGAGCTTGAGCTTTGTTGTTTTGATTACATCCATTGTTACTCACTCAAAAACTGTTTTTGTTTTGGTTACTTGGTAGAGATAAGAAGAAAGAGTTTGCACCAAACTATGCTGCATATAATCCATTTGGTGTTGATGTGTTCTTATCGCAACGTAAAGTAAACCATATAGCACAATACGTGGAGCTTCCTGTTGTTAATACAGCCTCAAGCAAGCTCCCATCGATTCTCGTTGTAAATGTTCAGGTACGTTTTTGAAAACAAGTTCTTCTTTTACACTTAGGCTTCCTTTTGGTTTATGTTTTGGTGTAATTTTCAGATTCCATTGTATCCTGCTGCAATCTTCCAAGGTGAAACTGATGGAGAAGGAATGAGTTTTGTTTTATACTTTAAACTTTCGGATAACTATTTAAAGGAGCTTCCTCCTCATTTTCAAGAAAGCATTCAGGTTCTTGAACTCTTCCTCCAACTTCTTGGTTCTGTTTTTTGTTCTGTTTTTTGCTCTGTTCTTGAATTTGTTTTATCTTTTGGATGTTTCTTGCAGAGATTATTAGATGATGAAGTAGAGAAAGTTAGAGGCTTTGCTACGGATACTAATGTACCATTTAGAGAACGGTTGAAGATCTTGGGGCGTGTTGCGAATGTGGATGATCTTCAGTTGAATGGTGCGGAGAAGAAACTCATGAATGCTTATAATGAAAAACCTGTGCTTTCTCGCCCTCAGCACGAGTTTTATTCGGTATTTCTCAAGTTTTTTAATCCTATCGGAATGTTGAAATAAAATGGTTTTACTAAGTAATTCTTGAAATTCTTGATCTTTGTAGGGTGAAAATTACTTTGAGATTGATATAGATATGCATAGATTCAGTTATATATCGAGGAAAGGATTTGAAGCATTTTTAGATAGGCTCAAGCACTGTGTTCTTGATGTTGGACTTACAATTCAGGTAAATGTGTTGTAAGTTTTGCTTCTTTGAGGTTTTTTTTTAGATTTTCTGTATGGTTTATTAACTGGTTAATTGTCATTTTTTTGTTACAGGGGAATAAACCGGAGGAGTTACCGGAGCAGATTCTGTGTTGTGTCCGGTTAAATGGGATTGATTACATGAATTATCATCAGTTAGCTGTTAGTCAAGATTTTCTATGATAATACAAAAAGTTGACTTTCTTTGAATTGTTTCTCTTTTTTTACTTTTTGTTCATCAAGAACACAAAATCTAAAAGCTTCTTTTTTTTTAAGAGAAAAACTCAATAATGAAATGATGGATGATGATAATCTGGTGTGGAAAATAAATAGATCACTCCAAAATGTCATTGTACCACTGACTTGTCTTAGAAAAGAGAAGAAAACTTAGTGAGCTACACACATTTTGATTTCGAATTTTGTACTCAAGCTCAAACGTAATCGACATCTGTTCTGTTTTATTTTCTTGAAATTATACGCACTAAATGCTTTTCATGTTTCAAAACAATTATTTATGCCCCAAAAAATGACAAGTGGAGAATAATAGTTTCATGTCATGTTAATTTGATCTCACCATCAATAGTTCAAATTTACCATTCGTGTAATTTAAGTGGGAAGTTTCAATCACATACTTAAATGGAATTCATTAATAAAGAAAAATAGTTCTTTAGTCAATCTGGTTTATTTGGAAAGAAATGAAAAAGAAACTTTCAATGATTATAAAAAAACAACACCAGATATTCTTGATCACACGCTATGTTAGCAAGCATAAGAGTTGGTGTGATGCCAAATTCTCTTGAAATTTACAGGAGAACTTTTATTTGTTTTAAATACTTAAAAGTGGAACTTTAGTCCAGTTTAGATAATGCATTGTTTCCTCAAAATTTCATGGTTACATACTTTAATTTATCTTTAAAAATGTATGATTACCTCTACTAGTTACAAAATTACCACAAAACATATTTTGTTCATTTGAAGTATAATTTTTTTATTTTTTATTTTTCGTATCTACTTACATCATCATACTGTTTCTCACTAATGGAAAACCAAATTGGTTCTCTACAAACCTTGGCATCTTCGAATCAATCTTGGTTTATAAAAGTTTAACCATAAAAGATTGAAAATTAAAATGGCAGATTGCATCATTTGATCTTTGTCTCTCCGCATTAGATAGGTAAGATTCTTCATTGATATGAATGAACACGTCAACTTTTCTTGATAACTCTGAATTTTTCAATGTTGCAATTATTAATTGAATTATTTATCATCACGAACAATGATTTCTTCTTTATTTTTCTATCTCATTTGGTCAGTTTCCTCGAAAGTGATTATATTAATCCAATCGAGGCAATAAATCGTTGACTTCGTATTATATTAAGACAGTTGCATTTTACGTGATTATGGTAATCCAAACACGGAAATTAATCATTGACCTTTGTGTTTTGTTAGAATATAGTTGCATTTAAAGTAAACGTCCTTAGGAACAATTGCAGAAATCAAAACACAAAGTGGATAGAAAATCTAACTCATCCTCTCTTCCTTCGTCATAAGTATATGCTTTTTACCTAAAACATTTGTTTCTCTTCATATCACCATGTTGACTTGTTTTGGTTTCGGAATTGCTCTTGATGATCTGAAGCAGATTTTTGGATACTTAATTGGTAAATTTAGAGAGCTTGCTTTGACACCTGAAGTTCATATAGAAGATGTTGTTGTAAGTCCTCAGGGTTGCATGGTCTATGCAAGGGGAATCGAGATCACTCATTCGGAGAAACCCGAAAATTGGACATGGAGTTCAATTAAAGAGCAACAAAAGTAAGTGTTTATTTTCGAACAAAATTACCTTTGTGTTCTACTTTTTTCCTAGTTACTTAATAACTAAATATATCCTACAACGATTATCAAAGATAATTTCAAGTCTACAAGTTATATATACCTAACAGTTACTAGATAGCCTTTATCAAAAAAAAAAACACAATTACTAGATAGCCAAAGTCCCAAAAACCATTCGATCACATCATCTGAATATGTAGAAAGAAAAATATATATTTGTATTTGCAAGGGTATAATGGCATTTAATACACATATAATTTAGAGAAAATCCATCATATAGCATAAAAATGTTTAAATTTATTTTATACTATCATTAGTTTTTTTCCTCCTCTCATACCATTTTTACAAGGATTTATAATTTAAATATTTGGGTTTGGGTTTAGAATTTAGGGTTTAGGATTTAGTTTTTGATGGTTTAGGATTTATTTTTGATGGTTTAAAGTTACTTTTATAAATGGAAAGATGGTATAAGATTGAAAAACACCTAGTGGAATTAAAAAACATTTTGATTGTAGATGTGAGAATTGCCCTATAATTTATTGTTTTTTTTTTTTTTTTTTTTTTTTTTTTGTTCTTGGACCAAATTTCTCTAATAATTACCTTATATTTTTTTTTGATAAAGCATAATTACCTTATATCGTATTGCCGTGTTTATTAAAACGACATATTTTGGAAATACTTCTCAGCGAAGGATCCATTGAAGTTGCAGAACTGAAAGAAGTTTACTGGCTAGACATAAGAGGAGTTTCGAATACAAGAAGTCTGACACCAGGGACAAGGTACGAGGTGGTATTCGTGGTGAAGTTAAAAAATACTGCATTAGGATGGGAGGTCCCGGTCAACTTGAGTCTAAAGTTGGTCATGCGCGATAGGAGTGAGAATCTACAGGAGAATAGTGTGTGTTTGGATGACTACATAAGTGACGACTGGGTCAGTATTATAGCCGGAAATTTCGTGGCACCACCTAAAGACGCACCAGCGAAGATCATCTTCACTATTTATCAATATGACGACAGCATCAAGAAGACCGGGCTTGTTGTTAAAGGTGTTGCTATTCGTGAGGTGACGGCGAACTAAGATGGAGAAGCAAAAGCATGGTGGATCTTTCCGTGTTATTTCATTTCTAAGACAAAAACTGGTCTATGTTTGGTAAAAGGTGTGTATGTGTGTTTTGTTTTTATTTTAACACATGGTTTGTACGTACTTGATTATTTAAAACTAGCTAAACTTGTTATTCGAGTTTATCATTCTTATTTTCTGTTCATTTTTAGTTATTGTTTATTTAGATCAATTATAATTTTATTATCAATTCGAATATGACTATTTTTAGGAGATAAAATGTTCAAATTATTTGAGTTTATGTTTATTATAATTTGAACATTTGATCTCCATTTTTTTTCGTCTGATTTTCGTTCCTTATGTTTTCTTATATTGCTAGTTATTCCTTCCTATATATATATTTTTTTTTTGTCAACTTTCTTCTTTTTCCATTTTTACAGATCTTCAAAAGAACTAATTATTATTATTTTTTATAAAAACATTCGAAGTTTCTTATCATTTTTCAGATTTTCAGAAGATTCTTAATTCTTAATGAGTGGGGAAAAAGATTTATGAACTAGTTGCAAGAAGTAAAAATATACTATGAAATATATAATATTCCAAAGATCATAAACACTAAACAGTCACGCAATACATGATCTTATACTATGAGCTTAGTCATGAATCACTTTGATCCCACCCACATAAGCTCAAATCTGAGGAGAAACTTAAACCGAAAATAAATAGAGTTCAAATCTTAAAATGTCATAAAAGAAAACATAAAATGATTCTGTTTCAAAAACAAGAAAGAAGCTATAATAGTTATAGTCTGGCATGTTTGGGCACAAACTGAACTCACTCACTTGTGTTGGGCACAAATTTAATGAGACCTTCCTTTGGACACATGCGTCTTATGTTGGCGATCCTCTCATAATTGGGTGGGAACATTGTGGCATTTGGGTCCCTAGGCTCGACCAGCACCAACTCCTCCAGAGATTCTGCGTTTCTGACAAAAAACTCTAGTAGGTTAAGTTCATGCCACTCGTTTTTGTAGCCCATGATCTTGACGTTCTTGATATTGTTCATAAGGTAGCTGCCATCATAAATCTTTGGCTTCTGACAGGACTCCAAAAACAGATAAGGAGTAAATGTGAAATCATTTATCTGCAAACATAACAAACGAAAGTTGTAATGGACTTAGCTTGATAGAGGAGAAATATTGTTTGTGTAGAGAGAGAGAGAGACGTACATCGATCAAAACCTTCTTGAGATTAGGACACTGTTTGAGGAACTCAGCGATGTGAATAAGGGTGGTATCATTTGGAGCTTTAAAACAAATCTGAAACTCTTGTAGGTTCAAAAACCATAAAGTCGGTTGTCCCATTGCTCCTCGTCTCATTGTGAAAGCCTATACATACATGTAAGAGGAAACATCAAACCTCACTGTAAAACTATGAACAAAAGAAATAGGCGATAAAGCAAAGGAAACAAAGCAAGTGAAAGTTGCATAGTCTGTGTATGATTAACGTTCGCTAGAGGAAATCAAACCCTTTAATAATGGAACATTAAGACAAAAATGAGTTTTATGTTGTTTAATCATGGATATTAATAGAACTTAAATCAAACTATATAGTTCAATGTTACTTAACTAACGATTCTAAATTATGTTTTAAAACAATGTAAATCATGCTTTATTAAGAAATATTAAACTTTGGTATTATTTAATTAAAAATTAAATACTCAATTAAACCTATGTTATTAAAAACTAATGACATAAGTAGATTTAGTCATATAAAATGAAATACAATGTAGTTATATCAACTTATATGCATATATTATTATATTAAAGTAATCACTAAGTTTGGCTGTTAATTATATAGATTGCATCTTCTTGTCCCGCGCAGACCGCTACGCAAGATAACAACTAGTGAGGAAAATGATAGGACTACTCATGATTGACTCCAAGTAGAGAATATCTTTCAAGAGAAGTTGGTAGAACGTTATCTTCATGTAATGGGAGGAGGATGGAAACGGTTTCTCCCGGAAAGGGGAAGAGGATGAAAAAGATATCTCCTGACCAAATGAGGAAGGTGAAACATTAATCATTCCTAACAACGGAAGTTGAAATATTTTTCATTCCTAACATCATAAGAGTTGACGATATCCGACATTCGAGCCTATGTGCGCCTTAGCAAATAAGGACGGAGGAATATTTGGATATGAGTAGACATTGAACTTAGAGCTTCAAGATTTTTATTTTACACATTCCATTTTTAATAATTTAGCATTATCTTTTTTTTCACATGTTTTAAATGTTTGTAACAATTGCCTCTCAAAAGGGTCTAGGCACGACGACTCTCTGATTCCATGTTGGGAAACTTCTAAGGTAACCTATTCGGTGTATCTTAGTAACTCAGTGAGGCTAAATATTGAAGATGTATCACACGTAAAACATTTATTCTTGGAGGATCCCATACTTAAATGGTTCATTTGGAAAGTTCAAAATGAAAAAAGAACTTTCAGTGATTATGCTATACTAGCGAGCATACAAAATTGTTTTGATGCCAAATTCTCTCGAATCCATTTTTTGAAGGATATATGGTTAGAGTAGATAGTAGTTCATAAGGTATGATTGCACAACTTATACTATGTCAAATTGACGGCATGCTGAAGAAATATGACATAATTCCAATATGACCCTTTCGCAAACCCGGTAATGTACAGCTATTTGGTGCAATATGCCAGTGGAAAAGCCTCTCTCATACCACTCATAGATAAAAGGATTTATTTGGACTATGTGACATAGTCTATGTCCAAGATTACTTCTCGATGGAGACACTGTTAGGTATTTGTGCTTGTTAAAAACCATATAAACATAGTTTGTTTTCATTATATCCAACACAAGGTTTTATTATTCTTTGGGCCGATCATGGATCCGGTACTTAGATGATAGGACTACTCATAATTGACTCCAAGTAGAAAATATCTTTAATAGAAAGATAAGTTGGCAGAACCGTTTTCCGTAACGGGAGGAGTACGGAAACAATCTCTTCTCGAAAGGGGAGGAGGTTAAAAAGGATATCTCCTAGCCAAATGAGGATGGTGGAATATTAATCATTCCTAAAACAACGAAAGGTGAAATATTAATAATTTCTAGCAATGGAAGAGTTGACGATACCCTGACAATTGACCTATGTGCGCCTTAACAAATAAGGACTGAGGAAGATTTGGATATGAGTAGACATTGAAATTAGAGCTTCAAGTATTTTATCTTAATAATTTCTCATTATTTTTTTTCTCGTATTTTAAATGATTGTATCAATTGCCTCTCAAAAAGGGCCGGAACACGATGACTCTCTGATTCCATATTGGGCAGCTTTTGAAGCTAACCTATTCGGTGTATCTTAGTAACTCCATGAGGCAAAATATTAAGGATCTGTCACATGTAAAACATTTATTCTTGGAGGATCTCATACTTAAATGGTTCATTTGAAAAGTTCAAAATGAAAAAAAAAACTTTCAGTGATTATGCTATACTAGCGAGCATACAAACTATTTTGATGCTAAATTCTCTCGAATCCATTTTTTGAAGGAGATATTGTTGGACTAGACAGTAGTTAGTAAGGTATTATTGCACAACTTATACTATGTCAAATTGACGGCATGTTGAAGAAATATGACACAATTCTAATATTGGTGTGGATTTATGTACAAGTAGTGTAATGTACAACTATTTGGTGCAATATGCCAGTGGAAAAGCCTCTCCCATTCTACTCGGAGATAAAAGGATTGATTTGGATTATATCCAAGTCCAAGAGTACTTATCGATGGAGACATTGTTAGGTGTTTAAGCTTGTTAGAAACCATATAAACATAGCTTGTTTTCATTATATCCAACACAAGGCTTTAATATTCTTTGGGCCGGTCATAGATCCGGCACTTAGATGATAGGACTATTCATAATTGACTCCAAGTAGAAAATATCTTTCATAGAAAGAGAAGTTGGCAGAACCGTTTCTCGTAATGGGAGGAGTATGAAAACAATCTCTCCTCGGAAGGGGAGGAGGTTGAAAAGGATATCTCTTAGCCAAATGAGGATGGTCAAGTATGAATCATTCCTAAAACAACGGAAGTTGAAATATTAATCATTCCTAACAATGGAAGAGTTGACGATATCCTGACAATTGAGCCTATGTGCGCCTTAGCAAATAAGGACTGAGGAAGATTTGGATATGAGTAGACATTGAAATTAGAGCTTCAAGTTTTTTATCTTAATAATTTATCATCATCTTTTTTTTTCCACGTATTTTAAATGTTTGTATCAAGCCTCTCAAAAAGGGCCGGTCCCCAACGACTCTCTGATTCCATATTCGGCAGCTTCTGAAGCTAACCTATTCGGTGTAATCTTAGTAACTCTATGAGGCAAAATATTAAAGATATGTCACATGTAAAACATTTATTCTTGGAGGATCCCATACTTAAATGGTTCATTTGGAAAGTTCAAAATGAAAAAAGAACTTTCAGTGATTATGCTATACTAGCGAGCATACAAATTGTTCTGATGCTAACTCTCGAATCCAGTTTTTGAAGGAGATATGGTTGAAGAAGATAGTAGTTAGTAAGGTATGATTTGGATTATGTCCAAGTCCAAGATTACTTATCGATGGAGACATTGTTAGGTGTTTAAGCTTGTTAGAAACCATATAAACATAGCTTGTTTTCATTATATCCAACACAAGGCTTTAATATTCTTTGGGCCGGTCATGGATTCGGTATTTAGATGATATGACTACTCATAATTGATTCCAAGTAGAAAAGATCTTTCATAAAAAGAGAAGTTGGCAGAACCGTTTCCCGTAATGGGAGGAGTATGGAAACAATCTCTCCTCGAAAGGGGAGGAGGTTGAAAAGGATATCTCTTAGCCAAATGAGGATGGTCAAATATTAATCATTCCTAAAACAACGGAAAGTGAAATATTAATCATTCCTAACAATGAAAGAGTTGACGATATCCTGACAATTGAGCCTATGTGCGCTTTAGCAAATAAGGACTGAGGAAGATTTGGATATGAGTAGACATTGAAATTAGAGCTTCAAGCTTTTTATCTTAATAATTTCTCATTATTTTTTTTCACGTATTTTAAATGTTTGTATCAAGCCTCTCAAAAAGGGCCGGAACACGATGACTCTCTGATTCCATATTTGGCAGCTTCTGAAGCTAACCTATTCGGTGTAATCTTAGTAACTCCATGAGGCAAAATATTAAGGATCTGTCACATGTAAAACATTTATTCTTAGAGGATCCCATACTTAAATGGTTCATTTGGAAAGTTCAAAATGAAAAAAAGAACTTTCAGTGATTATGCTATACTAGCGAGCCTACAAATTGTTCTAATGCTAACTCTCGAATCCATTTTTTGAAGGAGATATGATTGGAGAAGATAGTAGTTAGTAAGGTATGATTGCACAACTTATACTATGTCAAATTGACAGCATGTTGAAGAAATATGACACAATTTCAATATTGGTGTGGATTTATGTACAGATAGTGTAATGTACAACTATTTTGTGCAATATGCTAGTGGAAAAGCCTCTCTCATTCCAATATGAGATAAAAGGATTGATTTAGATTATATGCAAGTTCAAGATTACTTATCGATGGAGACATTGCTAGGTGTTTGAGCTTATAAACATAGAAAGCTTTTGGGAGAATATAGATTTATAAAAATTAGGCGTCTATTATTTCATTCACCTGGCCAAATTCCATCTGAGAAAAACTGAACCCAACCGAATTGAACCCAACCAAGCCAACCAAACCAAACCGACCCAATAGAACCCAAACTGACCCAAACCAAACCATACTCTCTACCTAAACCAATTGGTTAAAAAAATTCTTAACCCAAATGGTTCGGTTTGGTTCAAAGCCAAATCAAACCAAATATTCAATATGTTTTTATTAATTAATTAATTATTTGTCTATATAATTATGTTCATTAAAATTTTACTTTATTACCCACAAATTTATTCTATTTTTTAGTTAAGTTTTAGCTTAATTGATTTGTCATTTGGTATGACAAACTTAACATCTTTCACTATCTTTATATTAAATTTTTAAATTATTATCATTGATTTATTAATATTTTTTAAACCAATCTAAAACGGAATTGAACTAAAACCGAACCAAATAAAACCAAACTGAATAGTTATTATAGTTATTAATCAGTGACAAAAAAATTGAAAATATTTAGAGGAAGATATGTTCCTTTTCTAAAGATTTGTTCCATAATAATTAAATCTAATAATCTATAATTATTTATTACATTCCTAGCTATATGACTATATGAGGTTTCTTAGAGAAAGATATTTTCCTTTTCTAAAGATTTGTTCCATAACAATTAAAATCTAATAATCTATAATTATTTATTACATTCCTAGCTTTATGAGGTTTCTTAGAGGAAGATATTTTCCTTTTCTAAAGATTTGTTCCATAATAATTAAATCTAATAATCTATAATTATTTATTACATTCCTAGCTATATGAGATTTCTTAAAATTTTCAGATCAATTAACCATTTCTTTTTAGATCAAAGCAAAGCGTTGAATAAAATCTAAGTAAAAATATTTTATCCATCTAAGTAAATACTGGCGATGACTGAAACCAACTCGTGCATTGGTGGTGCATATGCCAATACTAAACTGTACACAGCTGTATTATAATAAATATTTCCAAATAAATATTTTAAAAATGTATAAAAACTATATTTGCTATCTTTGTAGAATATGTTTCCATATACATTTTTTCCGATCTGGATGTTTTAATTATAGTTATTAATCAATGACAAATAAAAAATTGAAATTTTGTAGAGAGATATGTTCCTTTTCTATAGATTTGTTCCATAATAATTAAATCTAATAATCTATAATTATTTATTACATTCCTAGCGTATATGAGGTTTCTTAAAAAAATTCAGATAAATTAACCATTTCTTTTTAGATCAAAGCAAAGCGTTAAATAAAATCTATTAAAATATTTTATTAAAAAAAAAAAAATCTAAGTAGATATTGTCGATGACTGAAACCAACGTCATGTAAAAGTTCCATTCTAAAATGATCTCAACTCGTGCATGCATATGCCAATACTATAAACTGTACATAGCTGTATTATAATAAACGCACGAAAATAACTATTTTCTAAATTTAGAAAAGTAAAAAAAAAAAAAAAAAAAAAGAATTACCTCAAGAAAGATTTGTGTCGTTGCGAGGACATGAACTTGTGTATAGCCTTCCATGTTCTCGATCGCGATGTCATACATATTGTCAAATTTCCGTTGGTAAGTATGACGGTAAAGAAGATTTACCTCTTTAACTGCATTCACTCCCGAGAAATCAACCATCCTGACAGCTCCATCATACTTGAAGCATTCCAGTGTTGGAGCGTTCAACAAAAATTTTCGAATTTTCGGATTAGAATACATGACCAACGTCTTGAACTTCTGATTACCTTGAGCGTTGATGCTCAAGATCCCGTACAATTGGCAGCTGACTAGCTCAAGGATTTCAAGGTGGATGCAGTTCACAAAGATTGCATCAAGCATCTCTTTCTTCACCTTCGTCTTCATCAGTGCAAGCGTCCTCAACAACTTTAGACCCGTTGGGGAGTTGTTGGGGATGTCAAACTTGCACCATCGCAGCTTCAACACCGTGAGCGTCTGGACGGCCGAGAAATCCACCGGGATTTCCAAAGATTTCTTGGATTTGGAAAAATCCAACTCCAGCTCCTGAATGTTTTTGTTAAGACACGTTTGGATCCACGCTAATATCTTATCCTCCACGCCCTTGTGATTTAGATTAAGAGCTAGCCGGTTGATCTCTACTCCTTTGTGCTGCTCAAAAACTTCTTCGATGATTCGTACCACCTTGAATTGGGTGCCTCTCACGGAGCTGAAGTCGAGGTTTCTCGATTGAACAGGCGCGTGCCTGAATCTTTTGGATACGAGACGGCTTTTGAGAGCATTTTTGATCGGGAGGAAACTGCTCATGATGTGCTCCACGATATCATCAGGCAATGTTCTTGTGAGACTCATCCTCTTTTGTGACATTTTTGCTTTTTTTTCTTAGAGGAACAACCGAACAATGGATACTTTGAGTTTCTTGACTGGTATAACGAGAAAAGTTTGGGTGATGTTTTTATGGTTTGTTCTTTATGATATAAAATTGTAGTCAATGTTAGTGTAGGATATTAAATGAAAAGATGTGAATGGTTAGATATGTTACCTTAATATGATGAAAAAAAATATATATATTAAGACAAAAAAAGTTTATGATAAAAGAATTTTTTTTTTTTCCAAAAATACAAGATTTCAAAATAATATATTATTCACTATTTTTGCCAATGAAATAAATTTCTTTCTATAAGACAAATATAAATTGGTAAAGAATATTGAATAATACAAATAATTTACTTTTTCTCATTTATTATTATTTTTTAAAACAACTGTAAAAAAAATCCAGATTTTGATAATGTATTTTTTAATTTATATATTATTAATAAATTCTATTTAACAACTTATGAAAAATCAAATTTTGTTCTCTGGTCAAAGACTCAAAAGGTTACAAAAACTGTGTTACCAAAATTTATTTTTTCCTTTTTTTTTTTCCAATATCACAAGGGCGTTAACGCTAATTAATGCGTAGACTAAACGCACTTCAAAATAACGCTAACGGCTAGTATAAACATCAAAATATAACTTTTAGGTTTCAACACCGGCGAGATCTCTGTCTCTCTCTGCTCGTCTTCGTTGCTTCCTTCTCGTGCTTCAGGTTCCATACTTCAAACCCACTTTTGTTTCATTGGCTGTTTCTTCTCATCAGTTTATACATGTCACGTTCATGTTTTAAAATTTTAGGAATAGTATAAAACTTTATTTTATTGAAAGCTTAGCGAAAAGCTTGCCGTTGCATGCATGCTGTTTGCTTTTTGGTTCCGCTTATTACTATTTTCCTGATGTTTCTTGCTCTTTCGTATATACCAGGCTGGCAGGCTAGAGGAAGAAACAATCCCTTTAGCTAAGTCCAGAGTCTTGAATATTTATAGAGAAACATGGTTAAGCGTTTGGCTTCTTCCCCTTTTGCTGCTTCATCACAGGCGTCTGATAACTCTACTTGGGGCTTTGGACAGTCATATTCTGTTCCTGCACTTGACAGTTCGGCTTCACCTTTTGGTGGTTAGTACGTACCTTTTATGTATTTCATTGCAAGAATACACTTTTGCTATTGGTTTTTGATTTCTTCAAGGGTAGCATTGTAGCAATAACCTATTTTTTGTCGTGTTCAAATTTTGTTTGTTACTACTTGCAAAACAAGTAATCCGAGACTTTCTAAAGTATTAAATTTTCAGTTGTCTAATTGGTTTTGTTCGTGACACTACGTACTAGCTCCTGATTTGGTATTTTTTGTTTGTTTTTCTTTAGGTTCCAGCTTCTCATTAGTGATTAGTATTTTTATTTTTCCTATGTACAGGAACTTCTGCTTTTAGCTTCTTGACGCCTCAATCAAGTCCTTTCGGAAGCACAACACAACCATCACAGCCCTGCATTCACTTTTCCTTCATCTTCACCTTTTGGTGCCTCAAGCAGTCCTGCTTTTGGTTCCACAAACATACATGGCTTTGGTGCCTCAAGCAGTCCTGCTCTTGGTTCCACAAACATGCATGGCTTTGGTGCCGTAAGCACACCTTCTTTTGGTTCAATAAACATACCTGCTTTTAGCTTCTCGACGCCTCAGCCAAGTCCTTTCGGGAGCACAACACAATAATTACAGCCTGCATTCACTTTCGCTTCATCTTCACCTTTTGGTGCCTCAAGCAGTCCTGCTCTTGGTTTCACAAACATACATGGCTTTGGTGCCTCAAGCAGTCCTGCTCTTGGTTTCACAAACATACATGGCTTTGGTGCATCAAGCAGTCCTGCTCTTGGTTCCACAAACTTACGTGGCTTTGGTGCGTCGATCACTCCTTCTTTTGGCTCCTTCAACACACCTGCCTTTGGTTCCTCAAGCACTCCTTTATTTGGCAACGTCAATGCCTATGTGGAGTTGCTTTTGCTGCATCAGATCCTGCCATGGGGCATCAAGTACCGTGTTTTGTACTTTTGTCTCCTCCTCCCTTGCGTTTCGACAGCCTGCTATATCATTCAGTAGCGGTTCCTATGGTTCCACACAATGTTCCTTTGTGCCCAAGGTTCGTCTTCAACTAGTTCTTGTTCAGTTACATATTTAGTAATGAACATTTCATATCCAGTAAATGTTCAACGTTCATATAATTTGTTTTGTAGGTGCAAAGGCCACAACAACTGAGTCAGAGCCCGACGGTGGTTGGTAAAAGCATCTCCTAGTCTCCTACTAATGATTGGCTTTCGGGATTGTATTCTTTGTTTTGCTCACTTGATTATATAAGGTCAAGTTAGTTGGTGTTTATATATCTCTTACGATTTAAGCTTTATCTTCATTAGGTGAATAAGTAGCATAGTCTCTTGCTTTCATGTAATTCAGATTTTGATTTAGGAAAAGTATAACGGAGAGTTTCCTCTCAACTATTATCTCTCGTCCCAGATTCTTGATCTCTTTGATTCTCACCAAGTAACAGTTTACGTTCACTTTTTGTTTTTTGGTGCTTCACTTGCCTAAAGTGTCTTATTTTAATGACTCTATGTTTCTTACAAAATTTTGGAGCTTCAGAAATACTTATGTGAAGATAAATTTGGAGGCTAATAATCCAATATCAGCATTCATATTTTTTTATGCTCAATGTCAAGAAAAACCGTGTTTGTTTATGAACCTCTTTTAATCGTACCTTAAAGTAACACCAATTTTTAGAATATTTTTTTTCGAAAAAGAATGATTTTGAATATGATTTCACGGTTTTGAATTTTTACATTCCATAGTTTTCATATTCAATCATAGACTAAAAGAAAGTAATCTATCTAACCCCTACTTCAATAGTTTTGTAGAATTAAATGAACAACCCTAACACGAATTAAATTTAAGTTGTTTGATAAAAAGATTAGAATCTCTAGTTTCGAAGCGCAAGATTTTTTTTGAAACAATGATTTACTCTTTTTCCAACTGGTTTTCACTTAATATTTATCAACTAATAAAGTTACGATAAAAAATTAAATCCTCTATATATTAAAGAAGAACATTGAAGACTATTTTTGCTGATGTCTCATTCCTATATTTTTTCTATATTCCTTGTGAAACGATTCAATGGAAGACAAACACATTAATTTAGTACGCTATGATTTCTATTTTTGAATTATTTAATTTTTCTATATTTCTTGCCAAACATATAAATTTCCAATATTATTAGATTACTTTAATTCCTATTCCAAATACATTTGAATATTCATAAGCTCACTAAAATGACTATTACGAAAATATAATATTAAATCCTAGATTCAAATCTGAACAAAAAAAAGAAATATATAGTTCAACAAAATTAAAGTATATAATATTCATTTTTCAAAAATCTGTGATGAGCTTGTAAAATATCATGCAAATTAAATGGTTATGATCATCATAGAAACTTTTTTTGTCTGAATTAAGAGCCAATACGTATCTGAAATAATATACTTTTCACTTTAATTAAGCTATACAAATATACAATACAAATACGATGTGTAACTGTGTGTGTAATATATATACATATAAGAAGCAAATGATACCCTGGTTAATTAGTTATTCGAAATTTTAGTCTAATAACTGTTGATGAATTAGTCGTATAGTCTTCTTTGCAATTTTTTTGTTTTTCCCCAACTAAATCTAAAAGCGAGTTTTTCCGATATAGAAGTGATCATCCCGGTGCTCTAGTTAGAATTCCGGCCAATCAGAGCAGCGACAGGACCAATAAAGGCGGCGTTGATGTAAGTTGTAGGCTCCGCATGGGCATAAGTCAGTTCTTTTGTCGCTAAACTGGTCTGATGAATCCGGTCCACCCACAATTGCGCCGGTATGCACATTCAAGTTAGGCGTATCAGAATTGTAGTATGAAAACCCTCCATTGCAGTCTATTTTCTCGGTTTAGATTTGATCGACGGTAAAGATGAGCCTCTATGATGAGGTTGTGTTGGGTACTTTGACCCGAATCCGACCATGTAAGACATTTTCATTGGATTATTTCCAAGAATGTAATCCACCTGTAAAATTAAACCGGTCTATTATAAAATGGAAATGGTGTACAAAACCGGACTAGGGGGTGATTTAATTACCTGTGATTTGGCGAAACTATGTATTTGAGATACCGTGAACCGGGTTGACCCGCATTGGATTGAATCAATCTTGGCTTTGGTTAGAGTTTTTGAGTATTGGAACAAAACCGTTGTAGCGGTTGTCGCGTATTGTAAGTTGCTACTATCTCTAGTAAACAAAAGGCCACCTGATTAAACAAAAAAGAACAAACACACATAACCGTAAAAACCAACGGACAAAATAAAATTAATAAAAACATCGGTTATCTATTTAACCAGTGAAAATTACCAGGAGTTTGTTTAATTTGTTGAGAGCTACTTCCTGGCATCAATGCGCAGACAAACGACTCAACATCGTTCTTAAATTTTTCCAAATCTTTTCTTCCATTGTAATACTCCTTAAAAATAGAAATCAACAAGAAAAATTAGCCTAATTGTATCTGGTTATAGAATTTAGCGAACCTTGGTATATATTGTTTATTTACTAACCGATGCTAGTAAAGCCTGAGCGCCGGCAAATTTACTGTCCCAACTGAATTCATTCACAGCTTGGCTCCAACCTTGATTGCTTATAACATAAGTTATGTACTTCGTCTCTCCTGTTGCTTTATATAGCCAAGCAGCAGCCCATAATAATTCGTCCTTTGGTACCAAACAACATATTGAAAAATAAAGTATATTGTTATTTCAATACAAAAGACATAATGTAAAGTTCATTTATATAACATATATTATAACAACTTGTACAAGTATGTAACATGAAAATATGTTCCATAGTTGTACTTTATCTATGTGTACCGGTTTATTTAGGTATAGTTACCTGGTAGCCTGAGTAAGAGCAGTAGAAAGGGCAAGATGCCTGGTATGAACCTCTGTACTTATCAGCAAATTCAAAGAGCTGCGGAAAATAGATAAAAATAAGTTACATGAAATAATAATGTTTATGATCGATTAACCATACAGAATTTAATTAACCTTATGATTGGAATGTAATGATAAAAAAAAAACTATTTTGGAATTAAGTTGTATATATACTCACGGATTTTGCATGGCTTAGTAACTTGGATGAATAATTAGAATTGACCGGTTTAAACACAATTGCGGCAGAGGCAAGAGCAGCTGCGGCTTCACCGGCAGCTTCAGAACCCGGAGAAGAGGAAGAAATCTTGTAGAGAGTTCTTGCTGTATCCATATCTTCTGGCCTCTCCCAACAACTATGATCTGAATTCCCATCTCCTACCTTTTATGGCCATTGTAAAAGAAAAATTTAAGAAATTAAGCGAAACTCTATATTTAGCAGATGAACCCGACTTAGGTGGTGTGTCCAATTCAATTCAATAATTGTAAATAAGAAAATAACCAAATGCAAACATCATTTAACTTGAATGCGGCGGTTTTAGATTACTTCTTTTGGTAATGGAGATCAAAAAAAAGTATTTGAGTACAACAACAAATAATCTTGTGTATTATATAATCAGGGCCGTGCTTATAGAGTTCTGAAAAAGGCATCAGTCTCATGCCTCTGCCCTCTAAATATAATAACCACAAGATATATGATAACCATTAACCAAAACATAACGGCTTGGTTGGTTTAGATATCATTAAGCTGGAAAGATAAAAGGAATCACCTGTGTATATAGTGTGGTGGGGGAAGTATGAGCTCGGAGAATAAAATCGGTTGCCCATTTGATAGAAGATCGGAGATAGCCGAGCTGGTTTTTGGAGGAAATCTCATTTTCGTATTCAATCGCGGCCCAACTCAATAAGGTTGTCGTAAATGACATTGGCCACACAAATTTTACATTGTCACCTGCATCATAATACCCTCCAATCAAATTGACCTGGTAAAATCACAAGAAAAATTGGTTAAGAGATATAATATAATGTTTTTTAATAATGTTAAATTATATATTGATGAGACTAATGGAGTTTACATGATCTGGTTCACCGTCAGAGAGGGCAGAATCGGCTCGCCAGTTAACCCGTTGTTTAACCGGGAGTTTACCGGATCGTTGGCCTTCAAAGAACAAGATGGACTTGTTTAGTGCATCTCCATAATCAAGAGCTTCCAAGCTTTCGAAAGCCATGAAAATGCAAACTAACATTATCACCAAGAGCTTGCCCATTATTAGTTATCACTTTTTAGAAATGTTTCTTTTTTAAATGTCTTTTGGTGTATCTTATTTTTGCATGAAATGGTTCATGGGGGGTATTTATAGATATTGCATGCAAGTAAAGTTGCGTACGTGGTTTCGTTTTGTGAGCTGTCCACGTAATTTTAGGGTTATTTGGCTGCACTTTTTTTTTATAACCATTTGGTTGCACTGTTCTCTGTTAAATTGTTCTTTAACAAGAATGAAGTTTCGATGATTACGGAATTACAATAAAAGGTTTTCAATATAACAAGTTGTCATTTTTGACGTAGATTAATGTATTTTCTTTTGTATTAAGGTTAATATGTTTTTTTAAGTTAATGTACGATTTTTAAAATACACTCTCTTAAATAATGTTTTTTTCAGAAACATTTAGTTTGATTATTCAAATTCGTTTTAATTAAAAACTATTTTAAAATGTTATCTTTCATATATGAAAGTTACAACTCAATAATGTACATATCTTTCATATATATGAGTTTGCAAGTTATGGAGTCATGGAGACCATCGTATCGTATTTGGATTAATAATTCAGGTTTATCCAATTTTATGGGTTTTCAGCTAAAAAAAACAGTTAGTTATGACTTATGAGTGAATTTACATCTTTTGGCATCAAACTTATTATTTTAATAAATTTCTTATCATATATAACGGCTTTCTAAGAAATGCATATTCACAAACAGGTTACGTTATTATTATTAATACCAAGCCTTAAAGTTGGAAGGTCTTATTTTTTGTTTATATATATATATACATATATATATATTCTGGGAAGTATGTTTTCTTTTCGAATATAATAAAGATTGTCCAAGTTTTTGATTTACAAGGAGTCAAAATCAATACACCGGTTCCATGCCTAGACTTTTGGATATACAAGCAAGTAATAAAGAATGACACCAATATTTGTTTTTCATTGGTAATTATCCCGCTATCCAATAATCCAAGTTCTAACTATACAAACAAAAGACATACTTCCCTGAAGAAAAAAAATGAAAAAAATCCTATATATAACTGATTAGAGATTTTCATGACAGCAAAAAAAAATTTCTTTCTGATACGAAGCAAACATATAATACTAAAATTGCATTAGACAAAACATAACGTTGGCAGTGTGCAAATAGATTTGCTTGGATTATGGTAAAAAGAAAATATGATCTAAAAATAAGCAGCAATCTTGGCTAAACGCAACCGCTGACGTTTATCACGTTTGGGAAATTTAATTGAATGGAACTAGAGGTAGACAGTGATATGGAGATGCCGTGCCGTAGAAATGGCTGTATAAAATATTTAGTACACCCATTCCTCAAAACGTCAATCTAAGATTTTCCGTTAGTTATTTTCCTTTCAGTTGTGATAAACTAATTTCATTTATTCATTACTATAAACAAACTATTCGTTGTTCCTGTTTTCCTGCAAGCCTATTGCGGAAATTCTTGCGTGTTGTTCATCGTATGTTGTTGATTTTCTTTCTAGTCATTTGTTAGATAAAGAAACAAAAAGGAACCCAAAAAGAGACGGCTCATTTCTACAGATTTGCTATCTATATCTATACTATTATAAACTGAAAAAAACACCAATAATATATTCGATTATCTGCTTCAATTCGTTAAAACGTAAGAAAAGATGTTACCATGCGCATCTATAAGTGGAACCATTGTATTTTATTTATACCTCTTTAGCTTGTACATGTGATAGTGATACTATTATGCTCTATAATTCTGTTGTAGACGTTCTTATTTTTCCTACTCAATCTATGCCAAAAGAAGATTTTATGGATGTTTTCAACCCCAAAGAAGGTTTTTATATATAGTTACAACATAAAAGATTTTAATTTTGGTTTTTCATTAAACTGTATCTCCCTAATTCAAATTCAAATGATGGTTTTATGTTAACTTTTGGTGGCTATATTTTTGATTAATCCAACTACTCACATAAAAAATGTTCATACTTTTTATATCTAGTGGCTTGCATCGAGTTGCATGAATAGTTATTAACTTTCTAATACAAAAAAAAAACAGTTGTTTGATGAACTTAGAACTTCCTCTAATTACCATCGACCTTCTGATTTTCTAAGTCAAAGTTCTTATTAACAGCATCCCGAGCCATGTCCGACTCTTATCTACACTCAACCACCATCTGAGTCAGCTTTCGAGTTGTGCTCTTTGCCGTTTTTCGTCTAACATTTTCAATAATAATTTTTTGAACTACGTTTTCATTTGTCGTCTGAGCCGTTTTCCGTGCTCTTAACTTAATTTGACATTAATAATGATTCTTTTTATTTCTATTATAAACCTTTTCAAAAAAATTATATACATTTACAAATAAACTTATAATTTTAATATCTTTATTAATTTGTAGCTCTTATAAAATCTATGTTATCTTATATATTATTTTAAACATGTTATTTTTTTCTTATTTATATATTTTGAATTTTAAAGTTATGTAGAAAAATATTTTTTAAATCTTATATATAATTAGAGAAATGTAAGTAAATGTGTGATCCATTATCTTCATAAAGCTAGACTGATGTGGATAGCCTTAGAGGAGAGAACACTCTCTAAATATAAGATAACCACACAAATTTAAGATAAACATATTATTCATTTAAAGGAAAATATCAGAAATATTTGTTAAATTATAGTATTAAAATAAAAGTAAATATAATAATAAACAATATATGTATATATATATATATATATATATCAATTTATCTTTTTGATTTATTCATGAAATCAGTTCAATCAATCAAATTCATGGGAATGTATCACAAAATTATACAATGTCAACGATTGTGTGTTATTGAACTAAGAAAGAATTAAAAAAAAAAATATTTGGGTTAAACTCATTTTTTTATACAAAAGAAGTATAAACTTTAATATAAACAAGCAAATCTCGGATTTCGTACAACAGTTCTCACTATAGTTGGCTTTTAAACCTAACACTACGAAAATCATAAAACACCATTACTTTTAATTATTTCATAAGTGAAACAAATTCTTATACAAACCAATCACATATTTTAATACACACAAACCAATCCCATATATATCATATAATAATTCTTAGTACAATTAGTATTTAACTAAACATATATTGATTTTATTTTACTTCATAATAATTTTATAAAATGAAATTAGAAAACAAATAGTTTTATTTTCAAAAATAACATTTTAATTCGAACCGGGTCGAGGAAGAGAATCAATACTGAATCATAGTCGTGTTGGTCGAACCGACCAATCAAATCGGGTTTACAAGGGGGCGTCTCTTCGACGCCAGACGTAGACAAGACGCGCTTGAAAAAAACTCAACCGGCCAGAAATCGTGGTTTTGTTGGTCGAATCGATCAATCGAGTCCGGTTCACAAGAGGCGTCGAAGAGACGCTAGACTTAGTTTAGACGCACGCACTTGAAAATAACGCAACCGAGGCCAGTTTATATACACTCCGCCTCTCCCCACTTTTTCATATTTCCCGTTTTAACAATAAAGCCAAACTTTTACGCTTCCAACTCCGGCGAGCTTTCGAATTTCCGGCGAGATATCAGCCTCTCTCTCTCTCTCTCTCTCTCTCTCTCTCTCTCTCCCTCTACCTCCGTGTCCCTCGATTCCGTATCGTCCTTCAGGTTCTATTCTCTAATTCCTCTTTTGTTTCTCGTTGAATTACATCGTTTTCCTTTACAGTTTCTGCTGTTTCACGCCTGAAACCTACTTTTTTCCGATATCTGACGAACGAGTACCGAATCTTCTGGTCTCTGTAGTTTTCGATTATTTTCTGTTACTCGAGAGGCGTAGTTTGTTTGATTTGATCCAGGAATTTGATTATGTTTCGATTAGTGTCAGTTTGATTCAGCACTCGATTTCCAGTTTTGATGATTCCTGGTTATGAATAGCGACTTGTGATTGTTGTTGCCTTGTTCAATGTCGAGTAATTGTGTGGCTAATTGTTGGTGTAGATTGGAATTTTCTGCTTCAATTTTTGGTTTCAAATCCTTTTAATCCACGCATGAACCAATTTGATTTGGCTGCTTCTTCTCATAATCATGTTCATGTTTAAGGAACAAACATAATTCTTTTTTTTTATTCAAAATTTGTAATGGTGTTTGCTTTTTGGTTCTTCTAATTACTATTGCTAATGATATTTCTCTCTTTGATGTATCAGGCGAGAAGAAACAATTCCCTTGGCTAAGTCCGGATTCTTGATTATATAGAGCAAGATGTTTGGCTCTTCTAATCGTAAGTGATCCTACCTAAACCTTATTCATTCTTTATTCTGGCTTTTGGTCTGTTTCATTGATCAAACTTAGATTTTTGCTAACCTTACCTGCCTAACTTTTCCTTACAGCTTTTGGACAGTCGCCTAGCAGCAATCCATTTGGGACGCAAACGCAACCTGCGTTTGGTCAAGCCAATAACGCGACTAGCAATCTCTTTGGACAGCCATCTAACAGCAGTCCATTTGGGACTCAGACTCAGCCTGCGTTTGGCCAGGCCAATAGCGCGACTAGTAATCTCTTTGGACAGCCGTCTGGCAGCAGCAGTCCGTTTGGGACTCAGACTCAGCCTGCGTTTGGTCAGACCAATAACGCTAGTCCTTTTGGCGCACAGAGTTCAACCGGTATGTTTGGAGGCACTGCAACCGGTATGTTTGGTGCTCCTCAAGCTTCCTCTCCCTTTGGTGCTTCATCACAAGGGTTTGGGAGCTCTACTACGGCCTTTGGAGCATCTTCTGCTCCTGCGTTTGGCAATTCGTCTTCAACTTTTGGTGGTAAGTGACGCTTTTATAGCTCCTGATATAGTCTAGTCTGTTTGGTTTCTTTCTCTGCTCTCAAGGACTGACTAGTGTTTTCGTTTTCCTCGTACAGGGACTTCTACTTTTGGACAGAAACCTTTTGGCTTATCAACGCCTCAGGCAAATCCTTTCGGAAGCAACACACAGCAATCACAGCCTGCGTTTGGAAACAGCACTTTTGGTGCCTCTAGCACGCCTGCTTTTGGTACTACGAACACAACTGCCTTTGGTACCCCAAGCACAAATCCGTTCGGTGCCACTAGCTCACCTGCATTTGGCACCTCACCAACTCCAGCATTTGGTAACTCTGGCAATGCATTTGGCAACAATGCCTTTGGTTCTGGAAATGCTTTTGGAGCATCAAGCACTCCTGCGTTTGGTGCACAACAAAGCAGTCCTGCGTTTGGAGTACAACAAAGCACTCCTGCTTTTGGAGCACCGAGCACCCCATCATTCAGCTTTGGCTCCTCTCCAGCTTTTGGACAGAATAACTCACCATTTGCTAGTGGTTCTACACAATCTCCCTTTGGAAACCAAGGTTCTTCTTCAGCCACTCTTATTCAGTTACAGATTAAGAAGTGAATTGTATCGGAGTTTGCTCACATGTTTTGTTTTGCAGGTGGTCAGACAAATTCTGGGGGTCAACAAGGGGGTAGTAGGGTAATGCCTTATGCATCTACAGCTGACACAGATGGCAGTGGCACTAAGCTACTATCTTTATCTGCCATGACTGTGTACAAAGATAAATGCCATGAGGAGCTTAGATGGGAAGACCACCAGCGAGGAGATAAAGGTACTGTACCAAACAAATCCATCTGATGTACTCGTCTTAAGGTTATGTGTTTATTATCTATCTATCAAAATACTGATTCTTCTCTTGTCGTTCAATCTTCAGGTGGACAAGCTCCTGCTAGTGTACCAAATTCTCAGTCAAGTTTATTCTCTCAGCCAACATCGTTTAACCAGCCATCTGCGAATACAACAAACCCCTTTGGAAACCCAGGAGCCACAACGAACCCCTTTGGAAACCCAGGAGCCACAACGAACCCCTTTGGAAACCCAGGAGCCACAACGAACCCCTTTGGAAACTCAGGAGCCACAAACCCTTTCGCACAGAAGACTCCAACTAATAATACCCCGAGTTTCTCCTCTCCCTTTAGCCAACCCACTAACACATCCCCTTTTGGAACAGCATCAACAAATGCCACATCCGTTTTTGGACCAACAAACACAACACAGCCGTTTGGTACATCGAGCAATCTTGGATTTAACTCTTCTCCATCACTCTTTAGTTCACCAGCTCCTGCACAGGGGTCAAATTCAGCATTCAACATGGGTGGAAACTTTAACAACAGTCAGTCAGCTCCGCTGTTTAACTCAACCCCCTCACTTGCGCAGACTGGTTCTGCGTTTAGTTCACCGTTTGCACAGAACACCACTCCTGTGTTTCCCCAACCTAACACTTTCAGTACACCTTCCACTGGATTCTCAAACATGTTTTCAAGCTCCTCATCCTTGACTACAAACACATCTCCCTTCAGTCAACCAACGGTGAGTTTCTTTTCAATTGTATGCTTGTTTCCTTCATAGTTGATATCTCTTTCACTGCCTTCTGAGCATGGATTTCTAAATACTGGTTTACTTTTTGTTTTGTAGCCTGGTGTTTTGCAACCCAACCAATCGACTCAGCAAACTCAACCATCAGGTGGTGCTTTTAGTTTCAACACAACTCAGCAAACTCAACCATCAGGTGGTGCTTTTAGTTTCAGCAACTTGGGCCAAACGCAAGCAGGTATGTCAATTAAATCAAATCAAATCACCTTAACAATTATCATCTTTGGATTCTTGAAGCTAACGCTTTGTATGTTTTTATGTTCTTAAGCCAATACAAATGGCTTAGCAGGTGGACTGGGAACTTTTAGCCAAGGCAACTTTGCGCAAACGTATGTTCTTCTCTGACATTAGTGTCTCCGTTACTCTTCTTTCTCCCTTTTGATAATTTATTTACCAGTAAAACTTTTCTCTTTTTGACAGGCCTCCGTTGGGTAACTCTGCCGTTGTGCAACAAAACCCTATCGCAAACCCGTTTGGAACTCTTCCTGTTTTGCCTCAGATGTCACTTTCTCAAGGTGGAAACTCGCCTTCGATTCAGTATGGAATCTCCAGCATGCCTGTAAGTTTATTCTTCCTCTCTGCCATATAGAAACGGTGAATGATGATGATTCAATGTTCTTTAACCCATATGCTTCTCTTTCTTTCTCAGGTTGTTGATAAATCCGCTCCTGTGAGAGTATCACCACTTTTGACTTCTCGACACCTTTTACAAAGACGTGTCAAGCAGCTACCTGCAAGAAAGTACCGTCCTGGCGATGATAGTCCAAAGGTACACAATTTTTCTGAATTTTGGTTTGGCTTTGTATTCATAGTCTTTATATTTCTTGTTAGTGAAGTTTCGTAAATGTCTTTTTCAGGTTCCATTCTTCAGTGATGAAGAGAACTCCAACACGCCAAAAGCTGATGCGTTTTTCGTTCCAAGAGAAAACCCTAGAGCTTTGTTCATACGCCCAGTTGATAAGGAGAAATCAACACCGTCAAAGGATCGCCCGACTCCTCTGCAAGAGAATGGTAAGCTTTCTTATTTCACAATTCATCATTGGCTTTATATATTGTATATCTAGTGGTTGAATTTTGATTATTTACATGTGAAATTTTCAGGTAAGACTTCGGATGAGGTTACTACTAATGGAGACAACCATGAGAGTAACGGTGAAACTCGTGAAGCTCCTCCTCCAGTCAAAGCCAATCAGAAACAGAACAAAAACGGTGGAAACAGTTCTTCACCAAGTGTAGCAGAGGTCGAGTCAGTGATGCCGAAGCTGCACCACGCCGAGTATTTCACAGAGCCTCGGATCCAAGAGCTATCCGCAAAGGAAAAGGTGAATCCTGGTTACTGCGGGCGAGTGAAGGACTTTGTGGTTGGGAGACACGGTTACGGGAGCATAAGGTTTCTAGGAGAGACGGACGTGCGTAAGCTCGACTTGGAAATGCTGGTTCAGTTCAATAACCGGGAGGTGATTGTGTACATGGACGAGAGCAAGAAGCCGCCGGTTGGTGAAGGGTTGAATAAGCCTGCGGAAGTGACTCTGCTGAACATCAAGTGTGTTGATAAGAAGAGTGGGAAGCAAGTGAAGGAAGGTCCGAGAGTGGAGAAGTATAAGGAGATGCTTAAGAGGAAAGCTGAAGAACAAGGAGCCAAGTTTGTTTCGTTTGATGCTGTTAATGGCGAGTGGAAGTTTAGGGTCGAACATTTTTAGTTCCTACAAGCTTGGAGATGAAGTTTAAGTGTAGAATGATGATCTGTGTAGTAGACAAATGTCTTTTTTCCCCTTTTTTGTGACATTGACATGACAGTGTCTTTGTTTTTTGGTTTTTTTGGGTTGTCTATTACTCTCTTTCGTTGCAATATAATGCCAAAATTTGTCCTTAACAGTTCTAATGTTTTATTATAAAAAAAAAGTGATCGGTGTTATTATTGCTTGAAATTAATATTTCTGTATGTAGTTTGTTGGCAAAAAAAAACAAAATAGTTTTTTTTTTTTACTTACTGACTAAACTAATCAATAAACCATACACGTGAATTTGACCACATCAACTTAGAATATGTAAAATTAAACTTTTTGATATTAGAGATAATTTCAGTCTGCCGATTTTATTGGAAGGGGATAATAATGTATTTGGAGAACTTCTAAAACTTGGATCAGATTGGATCAAAAAGTTTTGTTTAACCCAATGTATTGGATCATTAGCTTAATAATTAAATTTACTCAAAATCAAGTTTATCTTTCAACATGAGAGTATACATCCAATTAAATTGTACACTTGTTTTATGAACCATGTGCTGTGTTTTATTTACCTTGTGATGATGTTATGCAACATCAACAGCCTTTTGGGTTTAACGCAACAAATGGTTATTGGATCATTAATAATTAAACTAAGTCATTGTATATCAAGTTTATCTTTCCACATGTAATAATATCGTTTTATCAAAACCAGTTAATTTTATACTTGTATTATGAACCATCAGTGGTATCATTTAACCGAGAGCAAATGTTGTGTAAAATTGAAGGTTGATGAGAAACGGAAGAGATGGCTAAGTAAATGATCAAACACTGTGGGGGATTGCTTCAACATAGAGAAGCTGTATTATTTCTGAGCTGTTGAAGGATCACTGAGGGTATATTACATGAGAATGTCACAACACGTGGAGATATTACATGTTTCAACTTTAAAGCAGAATGCCTATCTACTAAAGATAGTTGGAAACTTTTTCAAAGGATTGCTTTTCCAAAAGAATGATGCATCCGGTGAGTACTCAAACTGTATCCTTGTTTTATGTGTCCATGTGCAGTATCGTATGAACCACTGTGTATACTTGTTTTATGAAGCATGTGCAGTATCGTTTGTTTTATGAACCATTATATTTACCGAGGGATGGTGTTGTGCAGAGTTGAAAGTTGATGAGAAAATGGAAGAGATGGGTAAGGATATGATCCATCAGTGTGGAGGATTGCCTTTGGCATTGAGAGTTCTTGGAGGTTTGTTGGCCGCGAAAGAGACATTGGAGGATTGGGAAAGAGTAAGTGAGAATCTTATGGCTCATATCCTGGGAAGAAACAAGTTCAAAGATAGCAACAAGAGTTTCATTCACCATGTGTTGTGTATGAGTTGTTTGTTTGATGAAGATCTCCTTGCTTGTTTGAAGACTTGTTTTCTGTACTTGGCCCATTTTCCAGAAGACCATACCATCTACGTAGAGAAGCTGTGTTATTTCTGGGCAGTTGAAGGATCACTGAGGGATTACAGTGGAGGAGAAAGCATTAGAGATGTTGGAGATGGATACATGGAGGAGTTGGTAAGGAGAAATGTTGTTATTTCTCAAAGACATGTGGAAACCGAGAGATACGAAACTTGTTATCTCCATGACATGATGAGAGAGATTTGTTTGACTAAAGCAATAGAAGAAAGTTTTCTAGAAATTCTCGGCAAACGCTCCCCATAGTCCTTCTACATTTGATATAGAGAGATATAAGTAATCCAAAGGTCTGATTTTGTATTTGCACTATTTTTGCTTATATTTTACTTATGTTTTACTTATGTTTTACTTTTAATTGTGCACATTTAAAAGTAAAACAAGTGATTTGATTATGTGTTCTTACTTTAGTAGGAAATACCTTTTCTTAGACAAGTATCTCTATAGAGAGTATCATGTCTCAAAATCGGTGGTGTTTTGAAAGAAATAGATATTTGAGGTTGTTATGAAGTAAACATAAAACATAAAATTTAAATGTTTTATTTGTTACTTTAGTTGTTTACTTATTTAACTGATTTTGGCGTTTCCAAAACAACTACCGTTTTAATTTTGGAAGACTTTAATTTCACATCTAATCTTTGTCTCTCCCTAATTTATCTACCCATTAAACAAAATATGGGTTCTAAATAAGTGGGCTATTTTACCCGTGGGTATACATGGGCTTTTTCTTTTTTCTTCAACTTTGATATCTAATCAAGAGGACGACGTTTTACAAACTGAAAAACCTCAAAAAAATGATTTGTGTTTCGCGACTTGGGATTTTTTCACGGCAATCCAATTTTGGTTTTTTTGTTTTCTTTCTCGTGAGCAAACCCTAAATTCAATTACTCAAACTGAAATCAAGGGAAAATCGATACCATCTTTAACAAAAATCGAGTTCTTCTGACCATGGTTATGGTTATCACGGTTAAGGTTATTTAACCACCGGTTACGGTTAGAAATTTTGTTAACCTTAACCTTAACCATTTAACATACGGTTAATACGGTTATGGTTAAATATCAATCCGGTTAGTACGGTTACGGTTAGTTACGGTTATAATTATAATACGGTTAATATTACGGTTTATGATTAAATAAATATTATAAAAAAACAGAATAATGTAAAAATTTACACTAACATATATGAAAGAGATAAATTAAAACATAATTATAAATGTATATAAAACTTTGAAAGAAAAATGAATTATTCATGATGAGAATTATTTATTACAATAATAAAGTTTAAAAAAATATTAGTCACTGTCTTCGGATCTTACTGAAGATACATCACTATCAAAATCTTCTAACTCTTCTTCATTGTCTCGGATGTATTCTTGTTGTCTATATTGAGCTCTGGTCCAATCATCAAGACATGCTTGAGCTTCGAGAGAATCTGGACTCATTCTTGATCGAGTTTCGTCTAAAATTTGACCTCCCATGCTAAAAGCCCGTTCCACAGAAACTGTAGAAACTGGTGAAGAGAAAATGTCCTTTGCTATCATAGCTAAAATGGGATAATGAGATTGATGATACTTCCACCACTGAATGACTTGAAAGTTATTACCTGCATCTGCATCACTAAACTCAAAGTTAGTAGATAAATATTTTTCAAGTTCAGAATTATTACCTTGTGATGGTCGTTGTCGTTTCTGTCTCCGCATCCTTTCTGCAAGACTTAGTGAAGATGTTGAGGACATGTCATTTTGTACAGATGATTCATCCATTTGTGGTGCCAGATGCTTATATACTCTATAATATTCATCATACAAAGTCTCTATATCTTTTTTAGAATTTGAAATAATGTTTGGAATATTAATGCTTTCAGACAAATGCAATAACTCATAATATGTAGATAAATATTCATTTAAACCATCCAATTTAGTTCTAGGATCAAAAATAGATGCAAGCAAATTAAGAGGTGGAATTTCTTTATAATATTTTAACCATTTTTCTTTCATACTCTTAATACATGATGACAAAACAATATCATGTTCATGTGCATGCATCACATCAGCAATATTAACACATTCATATAAAAGCAAATGAGCAGTAGGATAATAAACACCAGATAATAAATATGTTGCATCATTAAAACATTTTAATAATTTTAAAAGTGCAGCACATTCGTCCCAATGAGTAGGCCACAAAGTTAAAGAAATACATTTTTGTTGAATAAAACTACATAATAAATCCTTATAACCAATTGAATCTACAAGCATATCATAAGTTGAATTCCAACGGGTAGGGACATCACGAGAAAACCTTTTGGGAGATGCATTATGAGTTTTACAAAATGAAAACCATTGTTTCATTAATTGTGGATGCCCCCACAAATAATTTAAAGCATTTTTTATTGGTGCAATAATATTACTTTGAGAAACTAATAAACCATCTTGAACACATAAATTCAAAACATGACAAATACATCGAACATGAAAATACTTTCCACCTAAAATAGGATTACAATTATTTATTAATTCATCAAGTGAAGCTGTATTAGCTGATGCATTATCAAATGAAATAGAAAATATTTTGGATGTTAAATTATATTCTTCTAAAATAACTTTTATTAATTTAAAAATATTATTAGCTGTATGTCTTTCATCAAAAACTCGAAAAGCAATAATTCTTTTTTGAATATTTCAATCACTATCAATCCAATGACATGTAATACCCATATAATAATGAATTTGCCAATGATCACTCCAAATATCACAGCATATTGAAACTTTATTATGAAAACTAGAAAATAAGTTTTGTAAATCTTTTTTTGATTTCCGATAAAGTGATTTTAAAGTACGAGTAAGAGTAGTACGGGGAACTCTTTTAGCTTGAGGATTTAAAGCATTTTTGCAATAATTATTAAAACCCAGTTTTTCACCAAAGCTAAATGAAAGATGGTCAACTGCAACACATTTTGCTAATTCCTCTCTATTTTTTTTATCTGAATAACGAAAAGATGAAAGATTAGAAGAACTAGCATGAGGATCTTGGTTGGTTTCTAAACCAAATTTTTCAGGATGAGTCTTTTTCAAATGATATTTATATGAACCATACCCTGAACCCGATTTCCAAAAAAACTTTTTGTCGCAATAGTTACAACATGCTTTCATTATACCATTAATTTTTTCTTTTCGAAAGTGTACCTTAAAAACGTCGGAAGCATTCAAACGTTGTCTCTCCACGTTTATGCTAGCTTGTTCCTGAGTTGCACTTTCCTGAGTATTGATGGTTGGTATGGCAGCACCTTCTCTCTCAACGTCCACATTTGAAAAAAATGAACCTGAAGACATTGTTAATAGCAAGAAAAAAAAGCAGAGTCGAGAATAATAAAAGAGATAATAGTAAATATTTGTTGTGATTGTGAGAGTGATCAGTTTACTTAGCACATGCATGCACACATATTTATAATAACGTTGGTTACGTGGTTACTACAAAGGTGGACAACGTCTTTATTTGTTACTAAAAAGGTGGAAACAAACTTGATAAAATCTTTTGGAAAATTTCAAAACAATTTGAATCAAACGGCTGCCTCTAACCATAGTCAAAATCATTTTTATCTAATAATCTTATTACTTAACGGATATACTATATTTTATATTTTAATTAGATTTTACTTTTTGAATTTAACTAAACTTATCACAATATAATATTCAAGTTTATTTTTATAAATTTAATTTCTCCATGTCATAGCTAATTTTTTTATTTATTTAATATAATATTTTAGACGGTTACGGTTAAAATTAAACGGTTTAACCTTGCGGTTAACCAACGGTTTTTATACGGTTACGGTTAAATAGCGGTTACGGTTAATATTTTTTTAACCATAACTAATATTTTTTTACGGTTGACGGTTACGGTTTTAACCAATTTATACGGTTACGGTCCGGTTACGGTTTAAAAACGGTTACGGTTTGATGTCATCATATGACCTCTGCTATATTTTGAACTGAAGGTAATAAATGAACTCTTTGCATTCTTGTTTCTTTGTTTGTGTGATGATACACATCTTATTCGATAATTCCTAATTAATATTGTATCAGAACGGTAGATAACTCATGGGTTTGTTGCTTTTCCGTTCTGTTTGAGCTTCTTTGTTTTTCCTTTTTTAAACCTTTTTTTCTTGGTTATGTTGGTAAACAAATACTTTGGTTTATCGGTTCAGCTTCATTTCAAAAACTTTCTCCTAATGTTGAAGTAAGTTTCTTGCCCTGCAAGAAATAAAAGAAATGAAACTCAAAATAAGATTTCTTGCTCCGCAAGTAATAGAACTGCTAAACAAAAGAAGAGCAGCTCCTATAGAGACCCTATAGACTGAGTTTATACAAGTGAAGACAGAAAATCAGTAAAGAAATCTTCTTGGCCATTCTCATGGTTATACAAGTGTTTCTGGGTTAGTGTATGATTATCTCTATTCTTCTTTATCAGTTTAATAGCAATAGAGTTCTCTCTCTTCAAGTTGCCAATTTTAAATGTCAATGGTTTTAAAAAAAAAGCTGAGTCAAAGCATAGACAAAATCAGAGAGCCAATCACTACTGCCAATTCATATCCATTAAGAAAATCTGACCTCTGATTAAACAATTCCCATCATTACTAAGAATTCGAGATGATAAACAAAAGCCAAACTTTTTACGCTTACCTCATTGCTAAATCGAAATCGAATCCACACTTACACAGAATCACAATTCCTTCGATTGGTAGCTGAATCAACGAAACCTACTCACAAAATACACATACTCGACTTCCAAATTGTCGCTAAAGAGGAGAAAAGTTGTCTCAGAGTAAAAACGGCGTCGTTTAAAACCATTAGGTTTAAAATAAGTTAACAACCGAAGCTAATTTCACTGATTAATTTGAGTAAACCGGGTACGAACTACAAAACCGTTTATTCGAATTACATTTTTGTTGCGAAGCAAAACGACGTCATTTCAAACTTCTTGTTTCTAAATTAAATCGAAATTCCTGGTTCAGTTTTACGAACCGGAAAATCGAGTCAAAACCGCGATTTCAATTTCCGTTTACGTTTCGACGAAACGACGTCTTTTTCGACCTCCGTTCCGACGGAGCAGATGATGTGACGGCTTAGTCACTGCCGTTAACGGGGATTACAAGGTTGACTAACGGGATGTGGTCAAACGTTGACACCTTCAATAGCTCTTTTTTTTTCAATTACTTTGTCACACAGCACAAACGGTAATAGAAAAACCATTTTTACATGATGCCATTGTTGACAAAATCATTCAACTTGAAATAAAGAAAACAATTTTAGAAGGATCCAGAATGATCCATGATATCTTTGAATATTTTTTGTAATTATTATTTTAATTATACGCATATGTCTACATTAGGAAACGTAGGTTAATTGTGATTATTATCATTCCACTATATAAATACACGTATCATGTAAATCAGTTCTGATGAGTACACTAAATTGTTCTTCTCTCATCAGTCTAATAACAATATCATCAATAGGAGGCATTCACTATTTCAAACCCAAAATCTACGCAAGGTAAGATCTTTGAGTACTAAAACATTGTCACTTTCTTGGGGAAAAACATGGGTTAGAGGTAAAGATTTTAGCTGAGTGCGTAAAGAATTCTGATTCCTTTGTTAGCGTTTTGTGATTGCTTTGTCTTTGATCTCGTAGTGTCTGGATAATTCAAAATGATCTGTTTTATTATTGCTTGAAACTTGCAAGTTAATTTTTCTTTACACGTGAATTTGACCACATCAAATTAGAATGTGTAAAACTAAATTTAAATATTAGAGATGTAATCATGTAAGTACTATTAAGTTTTGTAGCATTTTATTACTTCAGAAGTGTTATGCAATCAGAATTTTTTGTACCCTTAGTTTTATTCTGCAATTTATTTGTCAAATTTTCAGTCTACGGATTTTATTTCATTTTGTAATACAAGGATAATGTCTCACTAAAAAGCAGACAAAAGAATCAAAGAAGACGAAATTAGCCGTGGAGGAACACAAAACTGGCACATCTTCTTCTTCTTGGTCTACTTAACCGATTTAACTAACCGATCTAATTACTGTGACTAAACTGATTATTGACAGTTTGACACTATGTACGTTTTGTCCAATGAAATATTTTTTGTTAAATTGTAAGAATACTAGTGGAGGAGCCGCAAACACGCAACCGTACGTTAAAAACAAATAACTTAATCAATAACACTTTCACCTGTTAAGGTAATAGGTGATAAAATCCTAACCATGAAATGTATTTAATAAAATCATCTATAAACCATATATTATAATTTTTGCTTATAATTTGCATATGTTTTGCTTATATTATGGTTACTGTTTGTTAATTTTCTCTTGCAGCCGACCCATACAATAGAACAAACTTTGTATAACACTAATCACCTCGGAGATACTCCTACTTATGCCTCTAATATCTATTGTAATTTTCCTACGATCCGGAATAACACAAACAATACTTAATACTTTTGATATGTTTTTAGAAAGGTTTCGATTGTATCTTCTGCATCACAAACAATTCCTTTGATCTCTTCCACACAATTTCTCACCATGACACTTTTATGTTTATTGGCATGCATCTTTCAGAAAAGAATTTAACAATTCCTTTTATCTCTTCAACACAGTTTCTCACCATGGCACTTTTATGTGTATTGGCATATGCATCTTTCAAAAAGGAATTTAACAAGTTTAGTTAATAATCAAGTCAATTTTTGTAATAATCAAAACGTGAACATATTTTGCACTCCAAATGACACAAATGGCTCCTAATTAAGTTAAGAAAATACTAATCCAATTCTGTAGTGATATCACAAGTTTCAAAAGCTAGCTCAAGAGTGGAGGATTGTCATATATTATATATACTGTCCACAAATCTTCCAAACTTCTGATGTTGGACAATTCTTACCACTTCCTTTTTAATCTTGTGTTTTGTAGATGAATCTGCTATGAAGCTAATCATATTATCAACTCTTCGGCGAAATAAACTCTTTGCATTCTTATTCTTTATGTATAATTAAATCAGACACACAATTTCTGTTGAGTGTCATCAAATCGGTAGACACCTCAATGGTTGGTTTCGTTTTCGTTCTATTTGAGCTTTCTTTGTTTTTTCTTTGCGAAACTTTTTTTTGTTATGTCACATAAACAAATACTTGGTTTATCAGTTCAGCTTCATTTCAACTGGTTTCTTTAATTCCAGTGTTAGCCACTACTAACTAGTCAGTCTACTCATCAATCTTTTCTTATTATCAATGGGAAAAAGGTGAAAACCAATGATGTGATGTTGTTAATCTCCTTATGTTGAAATAAGTTTCAATCTTGTATAATCACGTGACAGTAGTTAGTTAGTTACTTACATATAACTTTCTACAGTTATGATGAGCTATAAAATTTTATAATCATTAATTATCCACCTTGATTTTTTTTGGAGAACAATCTATAACACACTTTCAATACTACAATTACTCCAGCAAGCATCGTTTTTCTTAACGACCTTGGATCACAGATTGTGTAATCTCATTGACAGTGATCAAATCCTTAGACGTGGATTCATCACATCTAGTGTGCACTACAAATGTGGGTTGTTTGGTGATGGAAGATCTGTTGTTGTGGTGAGCATAGACAGCAACTCAAGTGTGTTGGGTCTGTCTACAGGTTGGTGTTGAACACAAAGCAGACCAATCTGAACACATCTCCCAACTTGTAATGGTAATGAATCAGCAAGATCTTGTCCAGAAAATCAACTCCTCCGTTTCACACCAAGATTCCCACGCCTGTTGTAATCTCAGAATATAAGGAGCAGAAACAATTTCAAACGTATCAAACACGTAACGTATTACTTACATATGCAAGAAGGGTTTTACACTCTTCATTATATCTGAATCTTGAGATCTTCTCTCCGCTGATGATTTCTAAGAGAAGAACTCCGAAGCTGTAGATGTCTGATTTCTCAGAGAACATCCCAGTCCATGCATACTCAGGAGACATATATCCACTGTAAATACATCAATAGTTTCAGCCAAGTTTCTGCTTATGACTAATGAATCTTGTTAAAGCATATTGAATACTAATTCTTACATAGTTCCTACAACCTGTGAGTGTTGTCCTGATTTTGAGTTCCCTGAAACATCCGAGCCAATCCAAAATCTGATATTTTCGGGTTCATGTTCTCATCCAGAAGAATATTGCTGACCTTGAGATCTCGGTGAATGACCTTGAGGCGTGAGTCACGGTGGAGATAGAGAAGTCCACGTGCAATACCTTGAATGATATCAAATCTCTTTGGCCAATCAAGCTCAAGCCTTTTTCTTGAATCTAAGCAAAAATATATCAGATAAAACAGTTCCATGTAGAAGCTACTAATAGAAAGGGAAAGAGGCAAAAGAAGGAACCAACCAAGAGAAAAGTGTCAAGGATTTTGTTCACCATATATTCATAAACCAATATCACAAAAAGAGAAAGGCTCACAACACTAGCAGCAATGGTCTTGTTCCTCTCATTTCCACCTAAGATATATAAGACAAAAACAAACTAAACAATAAGCAAAAAGAAAAAGTATCAATGGAGTTGAAGATAAAGTTGTGTTATTTTTTTTAACCTACACCTAGTTCAGAGCGTGCAAGACGAATGGAAAGAAGCTCTCCTCCCTTAGAGAATTGCGCTACATCCAACAGCTCCTGATTCCTGATTAAGCACCCAATTCCACGGATATAAGCAAAGGCCAAGCAAGAACAATTTTGGAGGCAGCCTCGGTTGCAGTCTTCAGAATCCACAGAGATTACAAACTCGTAAAAGTCTGGAGGCTTTACGTTGGCAACTTGATGGAAGATGTTTTCATCTTTACCAGTAGAGTTTCTCTGGCATAGCAATTCCGTGTGCCTTACGCAACCATCAGTCCAGTTTCCTCTTTTCCACTTCTCAACGTGTTTTGGTGTAAACCCTTTGAAGCATTTACACTTTGGTGACGCTGACGTGACACACACGCCAAAAGGTCCACATACACCATAATGATCGCATGAGTTAGCTGGAGACTCATAGTCATAGGTTAATTCCCAGTCGGTACCACTATGCTGAAACCTCTTCAAGAAGCCATCTGAGGTTAAAACCAAACGTGAGAGCTTTAAGTTTCTGCTTATATAAGAGGAGGACCCGAGATTTGCATCTTGCTGAATGATGAATGTGCTTGTTAATGTTTCATCCATTCTCGGTATACCTGTGAACATTGTTTTAGCCCATGGTCCGGATCTATAATAAGGCATGGAGCCTCTCGTAAGTAAACAACTGTGATGGCACTTGCGGTGTAATCTGAGCAACAAATTCGCCAGGCGATGGATCAGTGTAACTTCTCCAACAAGTCTACACTCTTCTCTCGTTAGTGTTGAGGTTATACATGAGGGGAGAAAAAGGAAGCAAAGTATCACCAAAATGCTCAAAGCTTTCCCATAGAGTGTTTCTTGAGATGCTCTCTTTGACAATAAGATTTCCGACGTGTGAAATTTCTCTGATGGACCACACAACGCCATGTTTGCCATTATGTAAGAGAAGACTTCCACTGCTGGTGATAGTGAGTTTTGCTGTGTAGTCTGTGATAGGGTTTTCTCTATTGGCCACCCACACAACCGTCCGGGGAGTGATACCCTTGAAGCAGATTCCGACATACTGATTCTCGGAGTCGTTAGGACTGAAGAACCCCAGTTCATAAACTCCATTAGAGGAGCTGAGAGTTTGTCCTATTGACAAAGGACTTGTTGGCGTTATAGCTGCATCTGCATAGCTGAAATTTTAAAAAGATGGAAAATAAGAGCTGTGAAGCAAAGACCACGACACTCTTCTTCTCCTTGTTTTTTTTTCCCTCTCCTATTCTTCAGATTTAAACAAAACTCAACCAACTGAAGCCTTAGTTACTTGTACTAAAGAAATAAATTTCAAAAAATTTTAGAATTTCGCCAAATTGTCATTTTCATGTCTCTCTATTAGCTAGTTGGACCGAGAACCAGAGCCGGCCCTGGGAGCAAGCTGAGCAAGCAGGGCTTGCGGCCTTGTGTACAATAAGTAAAATTTCGGCCGCAATTTCTATCGAATCTCCTTTAGGTCTGTTGGTTAAGCACACTCATAGCCTTGTAAATGGTACAAAGTTCGAATCCTACTCAGCTTATTCGAACTTTCGATTTTTTAACTTACTTTTCACAGGCCCAAAATTGATTTGAGCTTGCGGCCCGTGTATTGTCAGGGACGGCACTGCCGAGAACCAATGAGAGATGAGACAATTCACAGTTTTGACATAAAAGAGTCCAACGTTTGACCTAGTCAACTACGCATCGATTGACATCAGATGGAACACATATTGTGTTATGTCCAATTGTCCATGTTCAGCTTGAAATGTTAAACATCTACAGTTTACATTAATGATTTACAAGGTTCCTCCTAAACTTTTGAAACCCTAAAACTCACGGCACTGGCTGGACCGATAGTATTTAATGGAAGTATGATGGCCGATACTATATACACTTAATTGATTCTTACAGAAATAGGAGACTTCAACATTCGACATTACGGTGTCACTGTCAAGAGCGAGAGCATAACTTGTGAGACAAGACACGAGGATAACTTGTAACACAGGCCTTATAGCCAACTGAGCCCAACTACTTGTCTATTAAATTTGACTAGGCCCAAAACGAACGGGCCCATGTCTAGAGTTGACCCAAGTCGAACAGATTTGGTGTGTACGTGTACGCTGTCTTCCTCGCGTCTGACAAGTTAGGCTCTCGCTGGTGTGACACTGCCAGTAATGTTGAATGTTCAAGTCCGCTCCTTTTGGCATTATCACTTAAGCCCAGATAGTGACGGCCATAGATAATCGGTCCAGCGACTTCTGCGAAGCTTGGAACTGAATGTCTTCGGACGTTTGGGTTACGCGCTCTAAGTGTTCGGTGAAATGCCAGAAAGAGATTTAACGTTTCAAAAATTTACCTTGTAAATCAGAATAAGGTATGTACATCATTCATTTCTCTCACGGCTCTAGTCTTAGTTCTAGAGAGTTGTCCCTGTAACGTTTAAAGCGTGTTGTGACTTGTGAGGGTGAAAGAAAGATTCCAAAAACCACTAAGAAAGATCTTAGGTCAATCAGTGCGTGGTTGACAATGTCAAATGTTGGATTCTTTAGGTCAAACTGTGAATCTTCTCATCTTTCGATAGATGCAGATTGCAGAGAATAGATAGGTGCCTATCTTTCAGTGGTTCTAGGCCCAACAAGCTAATAGAGACGTGAAAATGACAATTTGCGTCATTGACATGGTGAAATTCCGAACTTTTTTTTCGTGGCAATTACCTAAGTACTGATTAATTTTGTATTATAAACTAAGCTCAACGTTGTTTATCTATAAGTGTTTGGAAATAGTTCTCACAAGTCTCTGAGATTTTTTTTCTTAAACTTCATCTCAAGAAGATAGTTATTGGAAAGAAAAAACACAGATGAGGAAGAAGAGGATCGTTTTCTTTGCTTCATTGCTCTTATTTACCATCTTCTTAAAGTTTTGCTTTGCAGGGATTACAACAGAGAATCCTTTGTCAATAGGACAAACACTCAGCTCCCCTAATGGAGTTTATGAACTGGGGTTCTTCAGTCCTAATAACTCCCAGAATCTATATGTTGGAATCTGGTTCAAGGATATCACTCCCCGGACGGTTGTGTGGGTGGCCAACAGAGAAAGCCCTGTCACAGACCCCACGGCAAGACTCACCATCAGCAGCAATGGAAGCCTTCTCTTATAATGGGAAACGTGGCGTTGTGTGGTCTGCCAAGAGAAACTTCTGCATCTAACGGGTCTCGTGCAGAGCTTTCAGACACTGGAAATCTTATTGTCAAAGACAATGTTTCGGGAAGGAATTATATGGGAAAGCTTTGAGCATCCTGGTGATACTATGCTCCCGTACTCAAGTCTGATGTATAACCTCGACACTAGTAAGAACCGTGTGTTGACTTGTTGGAAAAGTGACACTGATCCATCGCCTGGCGACTTTGTGCTTCAGATTACACCGCAAGTGCCATCACAGGCGATTACTATGAGAGGCTCGACGCCTTACTGGAGAAGCGGTCCATGGGCTAAAACAAGGTTCACTGGGATACCGCAATGGATGAAACATATACAAGTCCATTCAGCCTTGAGCAGGACGCAAACGGGTCAGTGTCCTTCAATTACTTACGCGAAACTTCAAACGTGCACGGATAGTGATAACATCAGAGGGATCAGCGAACAGCTATCATCATAGTGGGACAGACTGGGAAGTAATCACTGAGCTCCAGCCAATTCATGCGATTCTTACGGTGTATGTGGACCTTTTGGATTGTGTGTTATGTCAGCATCTCCAAAATGTAAATGCTTCAAAGGGTTTGTGCCAAGAGACGTTGAGAAGTGGAAAAGAGGAAACTGGACTGATGGTTGTGTGAGACGCACCGAACTACATTGTCAAGGAAACTCTACTGGTAAAGATGCAAACGTCTTCCATGCAGTTGCCAACATAAAGCCTCCAGACTTTTATGAATTTGTGGCAAGTTCTGGAAATGCTGAAGATTGCTACCGAGGCTGCCTCCAAAATTGTTCTTGCTTGGCCTTTGCTTATATCCGTGGAATAGGGTGCTTAATCTGGAAGCAGGAGCTAATGGATGTAATGCAAGTTTCTAAAGGAGGAGAGATTCTTTCCATTCGTCTTGCACGCTCTGAACTAGGTATGGGTGTATAAAATAACATATATATTTTCACAACTTTATCTTCAGGCTCCATTGATATTTTTTTGGTAGTAGCATTGCTTAATGTTTAATTTGTTTCCGTCTTATGTATCTCAGGTGGAAATGAGCGCAACAAGACCATTGCTGCTAGCGTTGTGAGCCTTTCTCTTTTTGTGATATTGGGTTTCGGCTGCGTTTGGTTTCTGGAGATACAGAGTGAAACATAATGGTACACATTGATGATCTCACTATCTCTATCTATTTCTTGTTTTGTATTCATTTGCTAATGGTAACACAATGATTACCTTATTATCTATTCTTGAAACTGATAATGGCAACACATTGTTTTCAGCTAATATATCAAAGAATGCTTCAAAAGTTGCATGGAGAAATGATATGGAACCACAAGATGTCTCAGGTTTATACTTCTTTGAGATGCATACAATTCAAACTGCCACCAATAATTTCAGCCTCTCAAATAAACTCGGACAAGGTGGATTTGGCTCAGTTTACAAGGTTTGAGAATTTTCAATCCTCTCTGCTCATGTGTATTCTCTTGTTTATGTTCTCGGGATGACCTTTTGCAATCTGTTTCAGGGAAAGCTGCAAGATGGGAAAGAAATTGCTGTAAAACGTCTTTCTAGCAGCTCGGGGCAGGGCAAAGAGGAGTTCACCAATGAAATAGTACTCATCTCAAAACTACAACACAAAAACTTAGTTCGGATTTTGGGATGTTGCATTGAAGGAGAAGAGAGGCTATTAGTTTATGAGTTCATGTTAAACAAAAGCCTTGATACCTTTCTCTTTGGTTGGTCCCTTCTGCCTCGTTGAAATCTCATTAAAGTTTTTCTCTCTGTGTACAACAGTTTCCTGACATTTTACACGGTATTATTGCTTAGATTCAACAAAAAGGCTTGAGCTTGATTGGCCAAAGAGATTGAATATCATTCAAGGCATTGCGCGTGGAGCTTCTTCTATCTCCACCGTGACTCACACCCAAGGTCATTCACCGAGATCTGAAGGTTAGCAATATTCTTCTAGATGAGAAAATGAACCCAAAAATATCAGATTTCGGATTGGCTCGGATGTATCAAGGAACTGAATATCAGGACAAGACTCGCAGGGTTGTAGGAACTCTGTAAGAATCTATCTCTAAAAACATGCTTAACAACAAGATTCATAATCATATATTTGGATGAAACTTTTTGATGTTTGCACAGAGGATATATGTCTCCTGAGTATGCATGGACTGGGATGTTCTCTGAGAAATGACATCTACAGCTTCGGAGTTCTACTTTTAGAAATCATCAGCGGGGAGAAGATCTCAAGATTCAGCTATGGCGAAGAAGAGAAAACACTTCTTGCATATGTGAGTAAGACTTTAGGGTTTCATATGCATATATTTCACAACGTTTCTTGCTCATATGTTCTAAACTTTGAAACTAAACATCAGGCGTGGGAATCTTGGTCTGAAAATGGAGGAGTTGGTCTTTTGCATCAAGATCTTGCTGATTCATGTCACCAGTCTGAAGTTGGAAGGTGTGTTCAGATTGGCTTGCTTTGTGTTCAACACCAACCTGCAGACAGACCCAACACACTTGAGTTGCTGTCTATGCTCACCACAAAATCAGATCTTCCTTCGCCAAAACAACCCACATTTGTAGTGCACACGAGAGTTGAAGAATCCCAGGGTTTGATCACCGTCAATGAGATTACACAATCTGTGATCGAAGGGCGCTAAGAAACGATGCTCGATGGAGTACTTGTAGAATTCAAGCGTGTGGATTGTTCATTTGTAGTCCTGTAAGTTAAAGTGAACAAATTTGCATTGTTGATAACTTCAAGTCTTCCAACATTTATTCATATTTCTTAATACATTTGATAAGAGAGGTTCGTGAAGTAGTGTTTTGTTTCTGTTAAAAGCTTAAAAGACTAAAAGTTGTTGAGTACCGTTTTACCAACTGTTGAAATCAGCGTACATACTTGCATGTGTAGTATCGGTCTCTGAACGGTATGTGCATGTGTTCTGATTGATTAATATAATTATCTTTCCATTGATGCATATGATCTTTCTTTCACAAGTTCTGAGAAAAGCTGACAAAGAAATAGAAACGACATGATCTTTTCAGTTTTCATCTTTCAATTGATGCAGAGTATGTCTTTCACTTGTTCTGGACTTAGCGAGGCTAAAAAGGACATGAAGACGACAATGTTGCTATATAATGAGGTCAAACGTTGCTGATTGGGTAACAGGTGAGACTTCTTCTTGACAATGACTTTGTGTATTATTTAATCAGAGGCTTAAGTTGATCCTGAATAAAGTAATGCAGAATTTTGGAACATAAGTACGATGTGGTCATTGGTCAACATTGTTTATAGGTGATTCAGAATAGTATCATAAGTTCCCGGAGTTTCTTTTCTTGGTTCTTATTGACTAATCAGAAGGAGGTCGTTCTTGGAGACACAAGAAACGCACATGGTAATGACAAGGTTTGCTCTTAAGTTTTAGCTATGCCTATGCAGCTATAACACCAACAAGTCAGAGGGGCTCACTGAAGATTCCTCTGTATAATGGGACTGACTGGGAGTTATACTTTGAGGCTCCAGTGAACTTATGTGATGATGGTGTATGTGGACCTTTTGGGTTGTGTGTGATGTCCGTTCCTCCAAAATGTAATTGCTTCAAAGGCTTTGTACCAAAATAAAGTGAAGATTGGAAAAGAGGAATCTGGACTGGTGGTTGTGGGAGGCGTACCGAAGTTTTCCACAGTTTGATGAATCCGAAGTCAATTCAGCATTGCTCAAGATGTAGCTACCGCCACGGGTTCTTTCTCTTATTACAAATTAAGAAACTATACAGTCTCATATTTCAGCCAATCAACACTTGAGTACATGGCCAAGAACTGTTTTAACTTATTCCCTTTCCTTGTTTTAGCCTCTCAACAACCTTGTGAAATAGGACACCACACAATAGTTCACTGATACAAAATATAAACATACCATATAACAAGTACGTCTCAATTATTACGGTTTCTACACCTATAATTTCCTGTGGATTTTTCAGATATGAAGGAAGCACGGTTCACATGGTTTGGACCCAAATCGAATAGCTCATCAGATACGTAAATGTTAGGAAAGGGCACTTCAATTTTATGAGAAATTCAATTAGGACCGACAGAAAAGTTAAGCTAAAAAGTTAAACTAAATAATTGGTGGGATGAGCCAAACTCATGTAATAGTGCAACACATGAGCAACTCTCAGAAAGCACTGATAGCAAGCTATCTGATGTACTTTCTCCCTAAAAAAAATAGAGTTAATATCGAGCTAAATCCAATGGTATACTACACTTGATCTTAGCCAAAAGGCCGAGAAAGGTATGAGATAAATAGATTTGTAGCTCCTTTATTTATACTCCTTCTCTTTTCCTGCATTCTTATTGTGTTAGCGATGTGGGACTTTGAGCAAGAACAAGTGTGACAAAACAACACCCTCTCTCTCGTTTAGCAGGTTCCTCCACGCCTCATGTTCCATCCATCATCTTCGCAATTCTCTTCACTCATAACTCAAAACATTGTATCATCGCAACCAAAAGCAATGGAACAAATCTATACGTATGTGTGATCATTATACAAGACTGAAATATTTTTATTCTTCATCACAAGTTTGAAGTTTATGAAAAGAGAGCACAAAATAGAGCAAACTATAAGGTGATTCTAAATTTCTAATGATGTTTTCTCTACAGAGAATTTACTAAGTTTGGTTTCCGAATGGATCAAAATACAAATCAGGAGAACACATAAGAGAACTTCCTCCTGCGGTGCCTGAAGCCGAAAACCCATTAGGTAACTTGATCTTGATCTTGATTTTGTCTTCGTCCCCTTTCACTTTCCAATCAAAACACTGCACAAGTGATCCGATAGTGAGACTTAAAAGAAGAGAAGCATGAGAAACTCCAAGACATCCTCTTCTTCCACTCCCAAACGCAAGATAATTCACATCCTGTCCCTTTAGTTCCAACATATATTGCTGCTGGTAATAACCAATCTTTCTCTCTGTGTTTTCTTGCACCACAAGAAACCTCTCAGGTCTAAACTTGTCAGGATCTTTGTATGTGGTTGGATCACGCATTATCCCGTAAGCATTTACAAAGATCTTTGTCCCTGATTTTACATCGTACCCATTGATCTCCACTGGATGAAGTCTCAATGCCTCCTTGATACCTGCTTGTAAGTAAGGAAGCTTCTTCAAATCTGATTCTTTGATTAACCGATGCGTGTTTGTTCCTAAAACCGATTTGATCTCGTCTCTGATCTTTGTCAAGCAATCTTGATGGTTGATTAGCTCTGCCATTGTCCATTGTAAAGCTGCAGAAGTTGTGTCTAGACTCGCCATGAACAGCTCCTGTAATGAATGTACAAAAATATTTTTAAAAGGACTAATATAAAAAAGAAAGGGCAAGAAAAAAAAAGCTTACAAGAATGAAGAATTTGATTTGATTCATAGTGAGCTTGAGTTCTGCTTTAGGGTCATGCTACGTGTCCAACAAGATATTAATAACGATATCTTTATCTTTCTCTTCTTCATTCTTGCTCTTATCATCTTCATATTCCTTTAGTACCTTCTCAACCAAGTCATCATACCGCCAAATGGAAGATCTAAGCCTCTTACCATTCCCAAACACATCCCAATCACGAAGTGGTCCAAACAGCTCCAAGAAACCGAACCTTGTGGCGCAAGTCATTATATCACTGACGATCTTCCTGATCTCTATGGGAAGATTCGAGTTTTTGAGACAACGTTTCCCCATAACCATTCTTGACAAGATCCTTGTAGTCAAAGCAGTGAACTCCAAACCGAGATCGCAAGCCTCTCCATTGCTCGATCTTTCAACGAGAGATCTCAGCAAAGCCAACGTTTCCTCCTCTCTTATATAGACGAACCGATCGAGCTGATAACCAGCGAATAGCTTAGTCATGCATAGCTTCTTCATGAACCTCCAGTAAGGTCCATAAGGGGCGTTGAAGAACTCTGCTCCTTTGTAGACGTTGAACTGTCTAGGACCAAACACGAACTTGGAAGCGAAATCAGCGTCGTGAGTTTTGAGGATTTGCTTAGCTGTGTCGGAATCTGAGACGACGAGGACTTGTAGTGATCCGATGCGTATGGTCATGAGTGGACCGTACGTGTGAGCCAAGGCTTGTAGAGAACGAGGGATGCTTGATCGTAGAAGATGCATATGACCAAGAACCGGAAGTCCTCGCGGACCTGGAGGAAGATTGTCGCGGCGGCTAGAGGAGGAGCTGAAGAGTTTGTGAAGAAGGAAGATGGTTATGAGTGTGAAGAAGAGATAGGCATATAATGTGTAATTAGTATCCAAATTCATTGTAACCATAACTTTATGTGATTACTGATTGTGTCAAGACAAGTTATATAGAAATGCTTAATGTTCTGTCAAACTTGTCTTGTTGCCATGAAGGATCTAAGAGTACAAGATTCTTGGCTGATAACGACATTGACTAAAATGTTCTAAATGATAAATTTCTATAACAACTGGATATTATTTTATTTTGTTCAATTGTGTTAAGATACTAGCAATTACGGTATGTGGACTACATCTTCCACCATATATATTCAAATGGGCCCAATTTCACCTGTTAATTAGTACTAGACGGCCCATTAAACCAGTTTCATCGATATATGTTAATTAAGATTAACCGCTACATAGTAAAAAGTTAAACTGTTAATATTGGCGGGTTGAGCCAGGCCCGTGCAGTAGTGCAACGCATGGGCGACTCGTGAAAGCCCAGATAGCAAGCTATCTTGATGGGCTTTCTCCCTTAAAAAATAGAGTTAATATCGTGTGGGCCGATGACCCACATATCAGATATTAAACTGATAAGAACAGATACTACACTTGATCTTAGCCAAAAGGCCGAGAAAGGTATGAGCTATTCAATAGCGTAGCTCCTTTATTTATACTACTCCTCTTTTCCTCCCTTCTTTTTTTGTTAGCGATGTGGGACTTTGGAACAAGAACAAATATCACCACAGTTACACATTTGCCCTTCTTCTTCTTCTCTTCGGATATATGCTCTCGCTAGTCAAAGTCTTCGAGTAGCTAAAAAGCGTTGACATTTCTGGGTTTGTCGCTGTCTCTGCGACTTTGCCGTTACCTTTGCACGCCAAATCGTTTGAATTTATGTTCCCCAGATGGCGGGAGATGTATAATCGGCCATACTTGCGGTGAGATTGCTGTCTAATATTGATGCTTTATACATCTACAGTACGCACTGGAACTGTTCGATGAAATGCCTGACCAAAAGGTTTGATTTTTAAATCTCGTACAGAGATTATTTTAGGATCTTGATCTTCACTTTGCAATTTTCTTTGCTTTGACATTTCTGTAGAACAAAATGAAGGGAAAACAAATATCAAGTAGTACACGCTATTTTCTGTGGACAGTAAGATGAGAGTATCTTTCTCAAGTCTTGTTTTTTTTTTGTTTCTTTCTCTTAAACCGTCAATATGGTTTATTTTGAGTGCTTAGATTTAGAATATTCAAAGAAGAATGTTCGAACCAAAAGCAAAAACGTCTAGACGAAATTATTACTATTCTTGATCTCAATACTCATTTTATACATATATGGAATGGGGAGCTAGTAGACACAGTTCAATGTTTGGCTAATGGAGAGGTTATCTCCATCCGTCTTGCAAGTTCGGAATTAGGTAAGGCTGAAACACATTTCTTCTAAAGATTATTACATTTGAAGTTTCATCTTTCTTTACGATGATATTTATGCAGCATCATGATTTCTAGATTTTGTTTTCTGGTGAATGTCTCAGCTGGAAGCAGTCGAACAAAGATTATTGTAGGTATCAGTGTCAGTCTTGCCATTTTCGTGATCTTGGCCGTTGCAGCATATATGTTCTGGAGATACAGAGCAAAACAAAATGGTGAGACACTCACAACTTTGGTCTATTACAAAGGTTATTGTAGGTTTCTTTATAATCATGAAACTCTGTAACTAAAACCGATGCAATAGTAAACTACTGCACTTCTCTTTCTTTTAATCATGTTCACTTCTCCATTAGTATATGATCTGTCAAAGCTTGGTTAATCTGTTCACTTCTATTGGAAGTTTAGCTATTGAATACTAAACTGCAGATTAAGCACTTATACATGCTAACTTGTTACTTGTAGAACCAACTCCTGTTGTCATCGATACATCAGAAGATGCATGGAAGAATGATTTCGCACCACGAGATATATCAGGAGTAAATTTTGTTGAGATGCAGACCATACGAACTGCTACCGATGACTTCAGTTCCTCAAATAAACTCGGTCAAGGTGGATTTGGTCCAGTTTATAAGGTAAGAGATATTCTGGTCTGTTTACTTTTTTTTTGTTCTGTACTTTTGCTGTTCTCAATTAGCTTTCTGCAACTATTCCTACAGGGAAAGTTGCCGGATGGGAAGGAAATAGCTGTTAAGCGCCTTTCTAGTAGCTCCGGTCAGGGTACAGAGGAGTTCATGAATGAAATAACACTGATCTCGAAATTACAGCACAGAAACTTGGTTCGGCTTTTTCGGATACTGCATTGAAGGAGAAGAGAAGCTGTTGATTTATGAGTTTATGGTGAACAAAAGCCTCGATATTTTTCTCTTTGGTCTGTCCTTTATTCCATATTCCTCGTCGTTTTTCCTTTTCCTTCCACCGTGTCACTGTCAGTAATCTGTTCTGTCTAGATCCATCTCTAAAGTTCGAGCTTGATTGGCCAACGAGATTTGATATCATTCAAGGCACTGCACGTGGACTTCTCTATCTCCACCGTGACTCACGCCTGAGGGTCATACACCGAGACCTGAAGGTCAGCAATATTCTTCTAGACGAGAATATGATTCCAAAAATATCAGATTTCGGATTGGCTCGGATGTTTGAAGGAACTCAAAATCAGGACAACACTCGTAGGATTGTAGGAACTCTGTAAGAACCATTATTCAGTAACATGCTTAACATTAACAAGGGTTCATAGTCATAAACATATACTAAACTTTTCATGTTTGCACAGAGGATATATGTCTCCTGAGTATGCATGGACAGGATTGTTCTCTGAGAAGTCTGACATCTATAGCTTCGGAGTTCTGATGTTGGAAATATCAGCGGGAAGAGGATTTCACGGTTCATCTTTGGCGATGAGAACAAAGGCCTTCTTGCATATGTAAGTGGAACATTGACTGTTTTAACAATTTGATTCCCATAAAATGCAAATATTTACTTCCCTGTTGCCTTCTTGAAACATTTCTCATTCTTTACATGCAGGCATGGGAATCTTGGTGCGAGACCGGGGGAATAAATGTTCTGGACAGAGATCTTGCTGATTCATGCAACGCATTTGAAGTTGCGAGATGTGTTCAGATTGGTCTCCTCTGTGTTCAACATGAAGTTGTTGATAGACCCAAACACTCTTCAAGTACTGTCTACGATTACTTCGGCAACAGATCTTCCCACACCGAAGCAGCCAATATTTGCAGTGCATTCACTTAACGTTGAGTCAATGTCACAGTCAAAATCTAAAGATCGTATCTCTGTGAATCAGTTAACACAATCTGCGGTCCAAGGAAGATAAAAACTCATAAATATTCATGTTTTTGGTCTGTTTTGTTTGTCATTTAACTTCGTTTTGATTAAGAAAAACATCAAGTACATAAAGTTTATACTTATATAAGACCCATTGTGTTCCAAGAAATATAAAAATCGTAGCTTTCCTTTGTCATATCATATGCCTGTGTTTCGTTTGATATAATGAACTAAGTACAAACTTTATGTACTTGATGTTTCGTTTGTTGCCCGGCAAGAAAGAAAATAAAGGTAACTCAAAATAAGATTTCTTGCTACGCAAGTAAGAGAACTGCTAAACAGAAGTAGAGCAAAGCTCCTATAGACCGAGTTTGAATGGTTTTTAAACACTCCTACTTATAAGAACTTACACGTTCAAACACTAAACCTTCCCTTCTCCTAATGTCAGCGATTGATTTTGATTTCTTTTGTTTCTAAATAAATATAGGAGCTTAAATGTTATTAAATCTGAGAAAATGACAGAAATTTCATAGCAATAAAACCATCATCATATTATGTGCTTGAGAAAGAAGCAATCTTGAAATATTTGTCAAGAGTTCCCTATTCATAAACACGTAGTTGTCTTAAGGAGCATAAACACGTTGATGGAGAACCAGAGCTCCATGTCAGATCAATAGCAAGGTTCAGTGTGCTTGAACAGAGTGAGTAGTCGATTGTACTCCATGTATATGTACGTAAACTATGAATCAAGAAACAACCAGAGACTGAAATTGTGGCCTTACACTGGAAAACACACACATAAAAACAAATAAAACTTCCACAACTGTTCACTTTCTTTGCTTACGTACTGTCGTGTGCAAAGATTCTGCCTCGATCATACTAAAAAAAAAAGACCGGATTCTGCTTCGTCTTAAAAAAAGGTCTGATTTTGTATTTGCACTATTTTTGCTTATATTTTACTTATGTTTTACTTTTAAATATGCACAATGAAACATTTGTTTGTATCCTATGCCCAATCTCGAACTAAGTTATTTTAAATCGTTAGTCCTCTTTAATCAACAAGGTGATTTGATTATATGTTGTTACTTTTGTTGGAAAGACCTTTCCTCAAACAAGTGTCCCTATATGGGCTAAAAACCAGTCCATATATTAAATATGTTTTGGGTGTTTTCGAAGCTGGGTATTATTTTGGGCATGTTTCAGTGGGATAGGTGTGTGGGATGGGTATGACTATCCACAACAACACCCCTTATAATTGTTGAGGCTGTTAGATCTCCTTGAAGTCTGGTTTGTAGGATGGAAGTTACCTTCTAGCATTGGAAAGCTAATACACTTACGATACTTGAACTTAGCATTCATTCAGGTATCTAATCTACCCTCTTCTCTCAGAAATCAGAAATTATTGATCTATCTAGATCGACGTGTATGCTTCGGACGTACGTTCCAACCCAATGTTTTAATGGGGATGCGAGAATTAAGATACCTTGCTTTACCAAGAAATATGTGCAAGAAGATGAAGTTGGAATTGAGTAATCTAGTAAACCTGGAGACTTTGATTAATTGTGCTGGATTTCATAAATCTCAAACAATTGTAGTTGGATATAGATATGCCGATGTTATCGTTTCATTAAAATATCTAACAGTCGTTTGGAGAAGGATCCCTAGACAATGTTAGAGAAGTTTGGAGAAGGATCCTTAGTCAATGTTAGAGAAGTTGCTACACTTGAAAGATGTTGTATTATACTATGTAGCTTTCTATGGGAAGAAAATGGGTTGCTCCTAAATTGCACAAGCTTAAAATATGGAAACTGAATGAGTTGGAAGGTTGGGTAGTTGAAGAAGGCTCCATGCCACTTCTTCATACTCTGGAAATTAACAACAATGAGAAGTTAAAGGAACTTCCTGATGGAATAAGATTGATCACTTCTTTGAAGGAGCTGACTCTAATTTATATGGGAGAGTAGTGGAAGGAGAAACCATCGGAAGGAGGAAAAATACTTTGTGGTTGGTGTCAAAACTGGTGTTATATAGTATATGTTTGCAGTTTGCTTGTTTGTGTGATGATGATACACATCTTATTATATCACAACGCTAGATAGCTCATTGGTTGGTTTCGTATTCGTTATATTTGAGCATCTTTGTTTCTCATTATGGAAACGTTTTGTTTGTTAAATTCATTAAAAAAAAATACTTTGGTTGATCGGTCCAACTTCATTTCAACTCGTTTCTTTGATTCAGTTCGATTTTTCGATTTTACTTTTGCTTTAGCTCAAACTCATCATCCAGTCTAGAGCCAAGCGAGAGTGCCGATGGACGCTATCTAACCATCTCGTCACCTTCTATCTTAATGACTCAGTTTGGGAATCATCTATTTATATAGAAAACATTTATATTTTTCAGGTACCTCTAAGCCATGCTTTATACTATATTTTGTCCTGTACTAAAGCTCGTCTTTCTCAGTTTCAGCTCTTTAAGATACTTAGTCTCACTTGGTATAAACATTTAGGTCATCCATTTTATATAAATCTTTAGCCATGTTCGTTTTCATCTCTGTCGTTATGACGAAGCCTTATTGATTGGTCAATTGAGGAGCATTGGAAGCATCTAAGCGAAAGCTCATTAACTGTATATGTTAGCCACTATTAACTAGTCAGTTTACGCATCACTCTTTTCTTATTATCAATGGCGCAAAAAGGTGAAAACCAATGAAGCGATGCTGTTAATCACCTAATGTTGAAATAAGTTTCTTGCCCAGCAAGAAAGAAAAGAAGGCAAACTTGAAAAATAAGTTTTCTTGCTCCGCAAGTAAGAGAACCTGCTAAACAAAAGAAGAGCAGCTCGGCAGCTCCTATAGACTGAGTTTGAATTATCTTTTAAACACTCCTACTTATAGGAGCTTACACGTTCAAACATTAAACCTTCCCTTCTCCTAATGTCATCAGCGATTGATTTTTCTTTTGTTTATAAAATCAATGTAGGAGCCTTAGATGTTATTAAATCTGAAGAAAATGACAGAAATTTCATAGCAATAAAACCATCATCATAATCTGTAGCTTTGAGAAAGAACCAATCTTGAAATATTTGTCAAGAGTTCCCGATACATAAACACGTTATGGTCTTAAGGAGCATAAACACGTTAATGGAAGTTTTATTTGTTTTTATCAGTTTGTCATATTATGAACATAAATCGAAAATTTGAAACGAGTAGACTAGTATAACTTAGATTTATTCAATAATTATAATAAGAAAAAATTAAACACTTTTATAGATTATGAATACATTATTAAACACCATATAGTTATTACTTATTAGTTAAAAAAAACCCAAATACGAAGACATAAACCCAAATACCCATATAATTAGCTGGGGACTAAAAACACCCTACGCACCCACCACCCGATTTCCCTCCATTAATCTTATCAATCTTCCTCTGTATTCTTTGATCATCAAGTCCAACTCCCTTCACGATAAGTACGCCGCCGTCTTCGAATGAGAGAGACTCAACTGCTAACACAAATTAACTTTTATTAGTATATACATTGTTTAGAATGCATGCTTATATTTCTATAACAAATGGTTTTATTTGGCTCGACTTAACCATTATATTGTGTAATTGTGTTAGTGTGTACCTTCATATTTTTTATAGATATAAGCTCGAATTTGTTCCTGTTTATTTTCATCAGCAGGTACAAAAAAGAATTCATAACATTCGCTCTGCAAAAGAAAAAAAATGAAATCAAGTTAAAGTTATAAGGAATTCATTATATAAAGAATACAGGTTTCTGAACGTGTAAAGCACTATAAACGATATGAATAGTTTATTTTTTACGGGCTTCCGACAAATGAACTGACCATTATGAATAGATATTGAATGGTCAAAAAAAATACGAATAGATATTGTGAAAACAATGTGATTGCAACTTCGTAGCATGCTTGTGCCATCTATTTATATTGTAGTCTTAAAGTGCATAATTTTATTATGTTTATCTAGTCCTACACAGACATGACACCTAGTAGTGTAAAATCTACATAATTTCTGTATTTATCAAATTACAATGACTTGGGACAAAAAAAAGTAAGCTAAAATAACAAATATCTAAAAGATTTCCAAGTAGGGGAAATTTCAAAACTACACCTCTTGAGATGCCAATTTTCAAAAATATACCTCTATGGTGCCAATTTTCAAAACTACACTTTTTTCATTTAGTAAAAGAACTCTAAACCCTAAAATATAAATCCAAAACCCTAAAATCTAACATTGAACCCTTAAATCTAAATCCTAAACCCCAAAATCTAAACCCTAATATAGGATTAATGAACCCAAACATATATATTAAAATTGGGGAAAGATGTATTTTTGAAAATTTCCACATTATAGGTGTAGTTTTGAAAATTTGCACCTCAAGAGGTGTATTTCATAAAATTTCTCTTCCAAGAATAAAGAAATAAACTAATCATAATAAGATGTTATAGTAAAGTATAAGGATTAATCATGGTTAATACCAATAACAAAATTGTACAAAGTTAAAGATTTATCTAATAGCATTGTCAGAGGTTTTATCTTGTAATAACTAAGGATTTTATTTTTTACCAAAAGTTCTAAGATTATTAAATTTATGTAAAAAAATGTATTAGGCAAAATAAATGAAAGAAAGCGTAAAAGGGTTTCTTCAAAATTATTTTATATTTAATAATTGTATTTGTAGTAGCAACAAGTGTTTTTCTTTTCTTTGACATGACATAGTGTCTTGTTTTTTGGTTTTTTTTTTTGGGTTGTCTATTACTCTATTTCTTGGCAATATAATGTCAACATATTTCGTTTTTTACTCTTTCAAAAGGGTTTCTTCAAAATTATTTTATATTTAATAATTGTATTTGTAGTAGCAACAAGTGCTTTTCTTTTCTTTGACATGACATAGTGTCTTGTTTTTTGGTTTTTTTTTTTGGGTTGTCTATTACTCTATTTCTTGGCAATATAATGTCAACATATTTCATTTTTTACTCTTTACCTCAAAGTCTTTATCAGATTATTCTATTAGAGAAAGATGATCGTTATATTATTGCTTGAAACTTTTCTCAAAAAAAACTAAAAAATTGTGTATGATTTGCTTTCATGAACAAATCATAGTATCATACACATGAATTTGACTTGACCACATTCTACTTAAAATGTGTAAAATTAGATTTAAATGTTAGATATGTCCGTACTGTTATAATAATTTTTGTAAGAATTTATTATTTCACATGTGTATGTGTTATGCCAATCACACGATTTTTTCTATTAATTTATTGAATAATTTCAGTCTGCGGATTTTATTTTAGTCTGTAATTCAAAGATAATATCTCAAAAGAGAAGAAGAAAAGAGCCGTGGAGAAACACAAATCGGTTTATTATGACTAGGAGAGTGCCCGCGCAATGCGCGGGTTTACTGTTTCCAAAAGTTTATTTTTTTGTTCCTTTAAATTTTTGGTTCTCAATAACTATTGTTCGTAATGATTTGTTAACCCGCACTTTTTGTACGTGTATGAAAGTTAAAATAGATTGATTAGCATTTCATTACGGCCTAGATACAAACTTATTTAATATAATAACATTATAACATATCCTATGAGCTTTTCAGATTAGCACAGTATACAAAGAGGGAAACAACAGAGGTCCCCAATTGTACTACCTTTTTGTAATTTTAAAAATACGTTTTTAGATTGAAGTTGAGAAAAATGAAAAACTACTTCTGGACCTTTCCCGAACCTTGTTCGAACTTATATGTTGGACGAATTAAGATGTGGAAAATAGAGTTGAAAAAGAGCTTCGTTCTTGCTCTTTCATCCTTCATATGATAAACCATTATTCGAATGACCAAACGACATCCGCATCAGAGTGTACTGAGACCAAAAGCTCGATTGATCTTCAATCAAACTACTCCTTTCTTTCGGAACAAAATTGAAGAGCTCTAATTTGGAATTGAGGAAGATAAAAGAAAAACTTAATGAGTATGGAGATACTTATTCAACTCACGATTCTTGATCTATCCTTGTCAAATTTGGATTAAACGGGCATCCAACCTAAAACCAATTGGCAATAGATGGAGAGGCCCTAACCCTTTAGATATTACTTAATTATTTCTCTAACTTCCGATGTGGGACTTTCATCATTAACACCCCCCCCCTCACGCTCAGAGATCACTATCTGAAGCGTGGGCAATTGTGGGAACAACATCCACGGGGTGGCCCAACATCGGGTGGTTCTGATTATATTTCATCATTAACACCCCACCTCACGTTCAGAGATCATCATCTGAAACGTGGGCAATTGTGGGAATAACATCCACGGGGTGGCCCAGAATCGTCTGCTCTGATACCATGAAATAACTTATGAATGGAAATCTTCATATTAACATTGTACAAGAGAAGTATTTATACAAGAGTAGAGATCCTTATCTAGATACAAATATATTCCTAATATAACTAGTATAAGCTAAAGTCATATTTATCTAAATTAATATTGTCATTATCTAACTAATGTAGTCTTTATCTCAATAACCTATTAAGGTAGTAGGTAATAAAATCATCTATAAGCAATAGAATTAGATCAAATCCTAACGTTTTCATAAGCAATGAAATGTATATAATGTAGTAAATTTTGCTTATAATTTACATATATTTTGCTTATATTATGCTTATATTTTGCTTACAATACCTTTTTTTTTTTTAATCTTTTCAACAAACTATTACTAATGGTGGATATATGCAAATGCAACCTCTATATGATAGACGAGACACACATTTTCTGAGGACTACGAAAGCCATCTTGTGGGGTTAGAAGAAAATGTAAAGACAGTGGTTGGATACTTGGTGGAGGAAGATACCATTCAAATGGTTTCCATAACCGGAATGGGTGGTGTTGGTAAAACCCCCCTTGCTAGACAACTCTTTAATTACGAGATGGTTAAACATCACTTTGATGCACTTGCATGGGTGTGTGTCTCACAAGATTTTACCCGGTTATGAGGACTAAACTAGATGGAACTGTGTTGGATTTAATTAATCTCAAACAGGTGGAGTTGGAGATAAACATGCTGATGTTATTTGATGAACTACAGTTCCCTGCTCAACTTACATCCATTAAGCTATCTAATTGTCGTTTGGAGAAGGATCCCTTGCCAATTTTAGACAAGTGGCTACACTTGAAAGAAGTTGTATTATACTCTGCAGCTTTCAGTGGGATCGAGCATGGTTTGCTCCTAAATTGCACAGACTTAAAATATGGAAACTGAATGAGTTGGAAGATTGGGTAGTCGAAGAAGGCTCCATTCCACTTCTTCAAACTCTGGATATTAACACATGTGAGAGGATAAAGGAACTTCCTGATCGAATAAATTTATTAAATTTTGGGAGAGCAAGTATGCAAATTTATTATTTTAGAAATATATATATCTGTTATGCAAGTATGCAATCACACAATTTTTTTTTATTAATTTAATCCCGCAATTTAGTGGTCAACTTCAGTCTTTGGATTTTATTTTACTCCGTAGGTCAAAGATAATGTCTCACTATTAAGAAACAGACAAAATAATTAAAGAAGAAGAAAAGAGCCGTGGTTGAACACAAATACACTATCTTCTTCTTCTTGGTCTTCTTGACCCATTAATTTACAGATCGAACAAGAAAATAATTTTAACAAAGAAAATATGGCAGAGAAAGAGGAAGTGAATCTGTTGGGAACATGGTACAGTCCGGTCGTGGCAAGAGCAAAGATCGCTCTTCGTCTCAAATCGGTTGATTACGATTATTTTGAAGAAGATCTGTTCGGATCCAAGAGTGAGCTTCTTCTCAAATCTAACCCGGTTCACAAGATGGTCCCCGTTCTCATTCACAACGGTAAAACGATTCTCGAGTCTCTCAATATCGTTGAGTACATCGATGAGACGTGGAACGCATCTGGACCGTCCATTCTTCCTTCACATCCTTATGATCGCGCTCAAGCTCGCTTCTGGTCTGCATACGTTGATGATAAGGTCTGCTTTTTGTATACTCAGATTTTTTTTTAACTACTCTGTCTCCTTTACATTATTTTGATTATTAGTTACGAAAGCTCAAGTGTTAACAAAAAATAAAATAAAAACTCAAACATTTTTTCTTCTAACTGATATTGTTCATAATTTAATTTAAGATTCATTAACCTTAGACCAAAGATTTAGCCCTGACTTCTATGGAGTTTTGAATAGAAGTATATTTTCTCTAACCTGTGTTTTAAAAATGCATGCAGTGGTTTCCAACTTTCATTGCAGCTACGCTCACCACCTCAGAAGACGCCAAAGTGAATGGCATGAAAGAAGTGGGAGAAGGGTTGTTGTTACTCGAGGATGCGTTTGCTTCTATAAGCAAAGGGAAATCGTTTTTTGGAGGTGAGACGATAGGGTTTATGGACATTTGTCTTGGAAGTTTTTTGGTTATATTGAAAGCTAGAGAGAGGCTTAACGGGGATACAATCTTAGACGAATCAAAAACTCCTTTTCTTTTTAAATGGGCCGATGAGTTCTTGTCGGATGATACCGTGAAGATAGTGGTTCCGGAAATCGATAAAATTGCCAAGTTTGAAGCTAAAACTCAATCCTCAGATTCGTGATCTTGAAGATTGAAGTGTTGTATGATACATCTTAAGTGTATGCTAGGGTTTATATAATGGTGCATTGTGTGCTATATATTCCATTATACATGTGGTTGCTACTCAATAATAATTTTTTCTTCACATTCGTTGAGTTTTTTTAAAAGCCAAAATGCCAATCAGTACCCTAGTTGGCTCAAAGAAAACAAGGCTTACGCATGCAATTGTCGTCTTCTTCTATTTCGGTCTAGTTATACATCTTTGTTAATTGTTTTGAGATTGGTAACAAAAACCAATCATCTCTCTTCTTCCTAAGGGCAGAGCCGCATGCAGGACGGGCGTGAAATTACTAGAACCAACACCAACAATGCCAAAGACACAAAGACACAAACTTTCTTCAATGATATTTATTAAGATTCACCTTTAAACATAGATTCCTTACAGTTTTGTTTAGTCAGAGTTACACAACATCACACCTCTGATGATTCTGTTAAAATTTAACAATTATTCTACAAATATATTAAAATTTTACATGTAAATATGTAATTAACAATATTTTAATAATTATATGGTGTTAATTTCCATGTGGATTCGTCACTGCTGTTGACAACTTGACATACGAGATTGTAGTTATAACGTTGTATACTTGTATTTAACTGCATCTCTGAAATAATGGCATTCAACTTTAATGTGTTTACTAATGATCATGGTGCGGGTTTAAATTGGTGGGTCTGCCCATTTTAATATCTCTAACGCAAACGAACATCTAATAAAGAAAAAAGTGTATATGACTATGCAGAGCCACTATATATTATAGTTTTCTTACAGCCAAGCCAATAAGGTATTTTATCAAGTATTCTGCACATTTTTGTCTTACTTACCTACTTTTCTGAAAACTGATATATGTAACAAAAATATCATATTTCTGATTTTCATAATCTTTCTAGTTGGCTCAAAGAGATAAACGCGTTGGCAATTTGGCATGCAATTGTCGTCTTCTTCTATTTCCGTCTTATTTTATAGTTTTATAATTTATTTAGCAGAATTGGATCTCATCTTTGCTTATGCAAAGTCAACAACACTTAAAAGACGTAACTTGAGGTTTGTAACAAAAATCAATCATCTCTCTTCATCCCAGGCGAGTTTCTTGAGGTGAGTAGTTTTTTTTGTTATGATATTGGACTTCTTCTGTACTTATTTTTTCTTCGAACCTTGAGTTGTTTTATCTGTTCAATCAAATCTAATGGGAGCTTTAGTAGGAACTGAAAAAAGTATCTCCACTTTGAACTTATAAAGACTCTTCTTGCCTTTTAAATTCTTATACTACCTTCAGCAGGAGACTTATGGCAGAGACTCTTTTGGCCTTTGGAGTGGAGAAGCTATGGGACCTTCTTGTCCGAGAATCTGATCGATTCCAGGGTGTTGAAGAGCAATTTGATGAGTTAAAAAGTGATATGAACATGTTAAGGTGCTTTTTGGAAGATGCAGATGCCAAGAAACACACAAGTGCAATGGTGAAAAATACTGTGAAAGAGATCAAAGAAATTGTTTACGATGCTGAAGATATCATTGAAACCTTTCTTTTAAAGGAAGAACTCGGAAAAACAAGTGGTATCAGGAACAGCGTGAAAAGATTGGCTTGGGTTATAGTGGATCGCAGGGAACTTGCTTCCGACTTAAGAGCCATAAGTAAGAGGATCTCTAAGGTGATCCGTGATATGAAGAGTCTTGGCGTACACCAGGTCATTCTCAATGAAGGATATATTCAGTCTCTACAGGAAAGACAAAGAGAAATGCGACAAACATTTTCTAACGACAATGAAAGTGTTCTTGTGGGGTTGGAGAAGAACATTGAAAAATTGGTACTGGGATGGGCGGTCTTGGTAAAACCACCCTTGCTAGACAAGTTTTTCATCATGAGATGGTAAAAAGTCATTTTGCAGGACTTGTTTGGGTATGTGTTTCACAACAGTTTACAAGGAAGTATGTGTGGCAGACGATCTTGAAGAAACTCAGGCCAGCATATAAGGTGTCTCATATGACAGAAGACGAACTTCAAGAAAATCTCTTTAAAGTGTTGGAAACACAAAAAGCTTTAATTGTCCTTGATGATATATGGAGAGAGGAAGAATGGGATAGGATAAAGCCAATGTTTCCAAGAAAAAAAGGTGACATTTTTGTTACAATCATTAGATAATTATATTTTAAATATTCAAATTTGGTTGGTGAAAAAAAAGAAGAGAAGGAGCTACACATACTTGTCAAAAATCATTATGGTCCCTTTTTTTTTTGGTTTTAATGTTAAGATGTTATGGTCCTTTTTGTTAGGAAATTATGGTAATTAAAAGAGTTATATTTTTGCATAGGGTGGAAAGTACTACTTACTTCTCGCAACGAGGGTGTCGCATTACGAGCAGATCCAACATGTTTCACCTTTAAACTGGATTTCCTAACTCTCGAAGAGAGCTGGACACTTTTCCAAAGGAAAACTATTCCTAATGAAAACACCACCGGTAACCTTTCAAAACAGTTTAATTGATTTTGGTTTTCCATGTGGTCATAATCATGGACTTTGTATTTAGGATGAACATAATTCTCTTTTACCTTAATATCATATCTTCATTCTTCAACACGTCTAATGTTGAAACACCTTATCTTGAATTCTTGATGATGTTGTGTAGAATCTAAGGTTGATGAAGAAATGGAAGAGATGGGTAGGCAGATGATCAAACATTGTGGAGGACTACCGTTGGCTGTTAAGGTGTTAGGAGGGTTGTTAGCTGCACAGTACACATCACGTGAGTGGAAAAGGATATATGAGAATATTAGATCTCACATCGTTGGGGGGACTAGCTTCAATGAAAAAAATATCAGTTCGGTATATCATGTTTTGTATATGAGCTTCGAAGAACTGCCGGTTTATCTGAAGCATTGCTTCCTCTACCTAGCCCATTTTCCAGAAGATAAAGTAATAAATGTAGGGGATCTGGCATACTACTGGGATGCAGAAGGAATACCAAGGCCGAGGCATTACGATGGAGCAACCATTCGAGAAGTCGCTGATGGATACATAGAAGAATTGGTGAAGAGAAACATGGTTATTTCTGAAAGAAGCGATAGTACGTCAAGATTTGAAATATGTCACTTGCATGACATGATGAGAGAAGTTTGTCTGCTTAAAGCTGAAGAAGAGAATTTTATACAAATTGCTGATGCAAGTTCCTTTACCTCACCTACAAAATCTCAATCTCCTTGTACGTCGCGCAGACTTGGTATACATTCGTCTGATGATACAATTCATATGGAGGGGTATAGCAAGAATCCAAAACTTAGATCTTTGATTATCAAGAAGCAGTATCGGGGGTCAAAGTGGAAGGCATCAGGTTTATGCTTTAAAGGACTGCAATTGATGAGGGTGTTAGATATTACTGGAGCCGAATTTCAAGAAGGGAAGTTACCATCTAGCATTGGAAAGCTTATCCACTTGAAATATTTGAGTCTATATCGTGCTCGGGTATCTCATCTACCTTCTTCTATGCGGAATCTGAAGTTGCTCCTCTATTTGAATCTAAATGTTGAAGCTGGATCTCCACTTTATGTTCCTAATATCTTGAAAGAGATGCAAGAACTGAGATATCTCTGGTTACCGAGTGAAATACATGATAAGGCAGACTTAGAATTAGGTGATCTAATCAACTTGGAAGTATTGGAGAATTTCTCAACAAAACATAGCAGTGTGACGGATCTTCATCGTATGTCAAGCCTCAGGACTATCTCAATCTTATTCAATTGTGAGTATACTCTGCAAACTCTAACTTCACCTCTATGTGAACTGAGTTGCTTGGAAAATCTTACTATAAGCGATCACGAGGCTGGTACAGAAAATATTCTTTACGATTTCATCCGATGTGTGGAGGAGGATCCATTGCCGATTCTCCGGAGAAGATATTGCAACTGCAGAACAAGAATGATTTGCTCGAGCGGTGGGTTTCCTCAGTTGAAAAATCTAGTATTGGAAAAACTAGATCCGTTAGAAGAGTGGATAGTAGAAGAAGGCTCCATGCCACTTCTACATACTCTGTCTATCACTCATTGTAATAACTTGAAGGAGCTTCTTGATGGGCTGAGATTTATCACTTCCTTGAAAGAATTGACAATTATCACAACTGAATCAAAGTTCAAGGAGAAATTGTACAGAGGAGGGGAAGATCATTACAAAGTCCAACACATTCCTCTCGTTAAAATTCCTGTTGTTAGCATGAGTTATACTCCTGAAGAGCGTTACGGATGGGTAATAAGAATAGACAACCAGGTAATATATTCTTTCCCCTATTAATATTTCAACAATGGGCACATTAAAACTGAGGAAGACAAAGAAGGAATATAGGAATGGCTTGACTAGCTTTATTGGTGCACAACTTTTTTGATGCTTAATATGTTCTCCTTTTGATTTTTTAGGTGAATATGTTCTGAAGAAAAGATCTTCGGAAATGGATCGAGTTCGTGAACGTATTAATCTTTATAATAATAAGCTCTTTTCCTTGTCTTGATGTATTTGCTTCGTATTCAAAACCTTTGGCTTATGCTTGAGAGCCATTCAGAAAGAACAAAACGACAAGTGGTTGATTCTGTTTTCTATGTTTTGGCTCGTGTTCTGTCGGGAGCAGCCATAGTTTTAAACCACATAGTTGTTCATCTTTGCATTGTGGTTAATAAATTGAAAATCCATTTATTTTTGAATCGTGAAAATGAGGATGATGAGGCTCTCCAAAAATTAACGAACTTATATAAATTGATATCTCTTAGACTCTTACGTACTGTTATCTTGTCTATGTGAATAAACTTAAAACAGGTAATTAATTATCATTATCTTTCTTTTATATCATAAGACAAAGAGATCTAAACCAGTGTGTTCTGAATCACCACTATGGTGGTCCAATTTCTATTACACTATAATCCCTTGCTTCTTCTTCTTTTTTTTTTTTTTTTTTTTTTTAATAACGATAATGTAAAAGGACAAGTGGCCAGCTAGAAAACAATATAGAATACATTGCTGTTAAGATTTTCTAGCCAATTGAATTATACATTATCTTCAGTACAACTGGTTGTCCACTGACTCTTTTTAAGTATTCTATTAAGTCTTTAACAGAGTTCTGAGCCTTAAAGTCAGATCAAAAACATTGAACACTAAAAACACGATCGCTTGCATCTTTATACAAATCAGTTGGACGAAAAGCGATTCCAGGAGGTAATTGTTGTTGATTATATTACTTCTTTCTATATGTTTCTATGGAAGATGGTGCTTCAATCTCTGGTGTTTTTTCTTTCTTTATAGCTCATTCATATTTATGTCTCTGTACAACGATCTGTGGATTTTTTATACCACATGATAGTTTATTTTAATTAGTCTATAAATTTTTAGAAAATATTTTCCGGACATTGAAATCATGGACCCTCTTATGCTGATTATTGACTACTACTTTCATGGTTAAGCAGGAGATAAATGGCTGAGACACTTTTGTCGTTTGGAGTTGAGAAGCTTTGGGATCTCCTTGTCCGAGAATCTGATCGATTTCACGGAGTTGAAGAGCAATTCGAAGAGCTCAAAAGTGATCTGAATATGTTAAGGTGCTTTTGGGAAGATGCAGATGCCAAGAAACATAAAAGTGCCATGGTGAGAAACACTGTGAAAGAAGTCAAAGAAATTGTCTACGACGCTGAAGATATAATCCAAACATTTCTTCTAAAGGAAGAACTTGGAAAAACAAGTGGCATCAAGAACAGTGTGAAAAGATTTTCTACCGTTATTTTGAAACGCACGGGGCTTGCTTTCAATATGAAAGCCATAAGTAAGAGGATCTCCAAGGTGATCCGCGATATGCAAAGTCTTGGCATACAACAGGTCATTGGCAATGATGGGTATACACAGTCTCTACAAGAAAGACAAAGGGAAATGCGAAAAACATTTTCTAACGACAACGAAACTGTTATTGTTGGGTTGGAGGAAAACGTTAAGATATTGGTGGACTATTTGGTAGAAGAAGATAGCAGTAGTCAAGTGGTTTCTATAACCGGGATGGGTGGTATTGGTAAAACTACCTTAGCTCGACAAGTTTATAATCATGAGATGGTAAAAAAATATTTTGATGGAGTTGCGTGGGTGTGTATTTCACAACAGTTTACGAGGTTGTATGTATGGGAGACGATCTTGCGGAAGCTTAGTCCAGAATATAAAGTAACAGAGAAGACGACAGAAGACGAACTTCAAGAAAAGCTCTTTGAAATGTTAGACACACAAAAGGCTTTCATTGTCCTTGATGATATATGGAGAGAAGAAGACTGGGACAGAATAAAACCAATCTTTCCACGGAAGAAAGGTAACATAACATCTTATGAAAACTCTCGTTATAGTATTCATTGTTTGTGTAAAATGAAAATAGAAAGATCAGAACGAGTCACACATATTGGTCATAAATTATTATTTTCCTTTTTGCTAGAGAGTTATGTAAAAAGAGGTACATTTTGTATAGGTTGGAAGGTATTACTTACTTCTCGTAACGAGGGTGTCGCATTACGAGCAGATCCAACATGTTACACCTTTAAACCAGATTGTTTAACTCTCGAGGATAGTTGGATAATTTTTCGAAGGATAGCATTTCCTAGAGACAACACTGTTGGTAAGCTTTAAAGACAATATAATCAAGGACTTTAATGTTAACATTATTCTTCCAACAAATCAAATGATTATTTCACCATATCTTGATGACCTTGTGTAGAATATAAAGTTGATGAAGAAATGGAAGAGATGGGTAAGCAGAATCAAACATTGTGGAGGACTACCATTGGCTGTTAAGGTGTTAGGTGGGTTATTGGCTGCGCAATACACACTGCGGGAGTGGAAAAGGATTTATGAGAACATTAGATCTCACATCGTTGGAGGGACTAGCTTCAATGACAGAAACATCATCTCAGTTTATCATGTTCTATATCTGAGTTTTGAAGAGCTCCCTGTTTATTTGAAGCACTGCTTCCTCTATCTAGCCCATTTTCCAGAAGATTATTCAATCGATGTTGGGGAATTGTCCTATTATTGGGCCGCAGAAGGAATATCAAGGCCGAGGTATTACGATGGAGCAACCATTCGAGAGGTTGCAGATGCATACATGGAAGAATTGGTGAGAAGGAACATGGTTATTGCTGAGCGAAACTTTCGTACTTCAATATTTGAAACATGTCACTTGCATGACATGATGAGAGAGGTTTGTGTGCTTAAAGCTGAAGAAGAAAACTTCGTACAAATTGTTGATGCAAGTACGATCACCTCAACTGCAAACTCTCAATCTATATCACGCAGACTCGTACTACATTCGCCTGATGTTTCAATTAATTTAAAGAGGTATATCAAGAACCCGAAACTTAGATCTTTCTTTCTTATCGAGCAGTTTAAAAGGTGTCACTGGCTGGCTTCAGGTTTAGGCTTTGGAAGGTTAATGAGGATTTTAGATCTCTCTTATGTTGAGTTTATGGGAAGTAAGTTATCCTCTAACATTGGAGAGCTCATCCACTTGAGATACTTGAGTTTATATCAAGCACATGTAACTCATCTACCTAGTTCTATGAAGAATTTGAAGTCACTGCTCTATCTGAATTTAGATGTAAGTGAGATAATGAGACCTCCAACAAGTGTGATGATGACATCTCCACCAATCCACATGTCTGATTTCTTGAAGGAGTTGCGAGAGTTGAGATACCTCACTTTACCGTGCAAGATACAAGATGGCACAAAGTTGGAATTAGGTAATCTAATCAACTTGGAGAGACTTGGGAATTTCTCAACACAGCATAGCAGTGTCACAGATCTTCAGAATATGACAAGGCTAAGGGGTCTCTCCATCATATTCAATAGCCAGGAGTGTACTTTGGAAACTCTAGCTTCGTCTTTAAGTCAACTGAGGCACCTGGAAAATTTTAATTTTAGATAATATTCGAAGGTTTTTTGTTTTTTAATTGAATGTCAAATTATATTCAAACAAAAAAAAGGCTTTGTTACAATGAATGCTTCGTCCGTTTAAAGTTTGAAAAAAAAAAAAAAAACAGAGCTGAACAGAGAGCTAAACATTACTGTTTTTTGTTTGGTTTTAACTTTTAACAGTAATGTATATCGTTGTTTCGAAGGTTTTCTTAGTAAGGATCTTTCAAAGGCTAGTTTATGGAACAGTGGCACACATTCCATATTGTATATCGTATCACAAATTGTTTCTGTATTTTAAGGCTAATTTTCAATTCAAATTATGAAACAAAATAAAAAAGGTTTCTTTCACCGGAACAATTTCCCCGAGGGAGAAACCCTATAACCTAGGCTATATAGTTTCCTTTTCCCTCTTTTTGGGCAAGCTCTGCCGCGCGTGACAAACCTCCGTGGGACTTACCAACATTGAAATCTCCAAGTCTCTCTAGTTATTGTTTTCCTTCTATTAGTATATACTCCCTCCATTTCTTTTTACTTGTTTTTCTATGGAATTTTTCACACATATTAAGAAAACAATTAAAGTTATTGTTTCACACAGATGATGAAAACAATAATGTAAGCATTATTTTCTCTAACCTGTGTTCTAAAAATGCAGTGGTTTCCAACTTTCATTGCAGCTACGATCACCACCTCAGAAGACGCCAAAGCGAATGGCATGAAAGAAGTGGGAGAAGGGTTGTTGTTACTCGAGGATGTGTTTGTTTCTATTAAGCAAAGGGAAATCATTTTTTTGAGGTGAGACGATCGGGTTTATGGTGATTTGCCTTGGAAGTTTTTTGGTTATACTGAAAGGTGAAAGCTAGAGAGAGGCTTAAAGGGGAAAAGCTTTTAGACGCATCAAAAACTCCTTCTCTTCATAAATGGGCTGATGAGTTCTTGTCCGATGATACCGTGAAGAATGTGGTTCCGGGGATAGATAAAGTTGCCAAGTTAATAGGAGATGTTGAAGCTAAAACTCAATCCGCAGCTTCTACATCTTGAGATCATGTTATGATGTATTTGCAATGCAAGTGTAAATGTAAGAAGATAATATGTTGAAATTTGAAGTGTTATATTATAAGAAGAAGATGTGTTGAAGTTGTATAATATAGTTATTAAGTGTAAGCTAGGGTTTATATAATAAAGTAGTGTTTGCTGTATTTTTCGTTTTATGTTGTTGCTACTCAATAATGTTAGTTAGGATTTGGGATCCAAATCTGATGATATACATGTAAAACAAATTAAGCAAGAAATAAATAATATTATACATAGTTTATTTGATTTCTAGTTGGCGCAGAGAGAACGTGTAGGCACGCATGTCTTCTTTGGTCTTATTTAATTTTAATACTTTTATTAAAATGTTTTTTCAGAACTTTCTTATCGTAAATGTTTATACAAGACATAAGTTGAGATTCTAACAATAACTAATCATCTCTCTTCTTCGGAGGGGCGAAGACAGGCGAGTTCATTGGTGCCTTTGGAAAGCTGAGTAGTTTTTTTGTTTCTTTGGTACGACATTTGACTTTTTCTATTCCTTTCTGCTTTCAGTAATTTCTTAGAGGATCCTATAATGGTCTGTCTTTGAGATCTTGATTATTTTGTTTGTTCAGTCGAATTTGATGAATTCTTGCTATACACTTTAGGAGCTTAAATGGTAGAGACTAGAGACTTTAAGACTTTAAAAGACTCTTTTTGGCTTTCTACTAACTTGATCAGGAGACTAGTTATGGCTGAGACAATTTTGTCGTTTGGACTCGAGAAGCTTTGGAACCTCCTTGTTCGAGAATCTGAACGATTTCAGGGAGTTGAAGAGCAATTTAATGAATTAAAAAGTGATATAAACATGTTAAGGTGTTTTTTGGAAGATGCAAGTGCTAAGACACATACAAGTGCCATGGTGAGAAACACTATCAAAGAGATCAAAGAAATTGTTTGTGACGCAGAAGATATAATCGAAACCTTTCTTCTAAAGGAAGGACTCGGAAATACCAGTGACATCAGGAACAGTGTGAGAAGATTTTCTTGCGTTATCTTGGAACGCAAGGGACTTGCCTTTGATATGGAAGCCCTAAGTAATAGGATCTCTAAGGTGATCCGCCATATGAAGATTCTTGGCGTTCAACAGGTCATTACCAACGAAGGGTATACACAGTCTCTACAAAAAAGGAAAATGAAAATGCGACAAACGTTTTCTAATGACAATGAAGGCGTTCTTGTGGGGTTGGAGGGAAACGTTAAGATATTGGTGGGCTATTCGGTGAATGAAGATAGTAATAGTCAAGTGGTTTCTATTACCGGGATGGGCGGTATTGGTAAAACCACCCTCGCAAGACAAGTTTTTAATCATGAGACAATTAATAGTCACTTTGAAGGATTGGCATGGGTAAGTGTTTCACAACAATTTACAAGGGAGTATGTGTGGCGTACGATTTTGCAGAAACTTAGGCCAGAATGTAAAGTGTCAAAGATGACGGAAGACGAACTTCACAAGAAACTCTTTCAAGTGTTGGAAACACAAAAGGCTTTGGTTGTTCTTGATGATATGTGGACAGAAGAAGATTGGGACCTGATAAAACCAATGTTTCCACAAGAAAAAGGTGAATAAATCTTATGATGATACATATATTATATACTTCTCTTTCCAATATTCAGTGTTTGGGTAAAGGTAGAGCGAAAGATTTGAACGAGGCACATATTGGTCATACAGAATTATGTTCATGTTTTTTTTTTATATGTTAGAGAATTATGTTAAAAAAACAATTTTTTTTTTTTTTTTTTTTTTTTTTGTATAGGCTGGAAGGTACTACTTACTTCTCGGAATGAGGGTGTCGCATTACGAGCAGATCCAAAATGTTTCATCTTTAAGCCAGAATGTCTAACTCTCCAAGAATGTTGGGCAATTTTTCAAAGGATAGTGTTTTCTCTAGGAAACACTACCGGTAAGATTTCAAGATAACTTAACTAGTTTTTTTTTTCAATGTTGATCATATCACATTTTTTAGGATGATTTTCAACACTTCAAATCCTTGCTCGCATTATTTTAATTTCACCATATCTTGATGATGTTATGTAGAATATAAGGTTGATGAAGAAATGGAAGAGATGGGTAAGCGAATGATCAGCCATTGTGGAGGTTTACCGTTGGCTGTTAAGGTGTTAGGCGGGCTGTTAACTTCACAGTCCACATTGCGTGAGTGGAAAAGGATATATGAAAACATCAAGGCTCACATCATTGAAGTGACTAGCTTCAGTGACAAAAATATCAGCGCAGTTTTGTATATGAGCTTTGAAGAGCTACCTATCTATTTGAAGCAATGTTTCCTTTACTTATCCTATTTTCCAGAAGATGATGAAATAGATGTGGAGAAATTGTCTTACTACTGGGCTGCGGAAGGAATACCAAGACCAAGGTATTACGACGGAGCTAGCATTCGAGATATCGCAAATGGATACATAGAAGAGTTGGTGAAGAGAAACATGATTATTTCCAAAAGAGATGTTGGTTCTTCAAGATTTGAAACATTTCACTTGCATGACATGATGAGAGAAGTTTGTCTTCTCAAAGCTGAAGAAGACAATTTCGTACAAACTTCTGATGCAAGTACCTACACAGCAATTTCAACTTCTCAATCTCAAAGTAGATCTCGCAGACTCATCATACGATCACCTGATCAAACAAAGGTTACGATGGAGGGGTATAATCCAAAACTAAGATCTCTCCTGTTCATCATGAAGGAACCCATGCTTATTTGGAATCCATCAGGGTCAAGCTCTACATTTACAAGTCTACATTGGATGGCATCAGGTTTATGTTTCACAAAACTACAACTGATGAGGGTTTTGGACCTTTCTAGAGCTGAATTTGAAGGAGAGAAGTTACCCTCTAACATTGGAAAGCTCATCCATTTGAGATACTTGAGTTTATACCTTGCGCGTGTAACTCAGCTACCATCTTCTATCCGGAATCTGAAGCTTCTTCTCTATTTGAATCTACACGTAGATGCAAAATGTCCAGTTCAGTTGCCCAATGTCTTGAAGGAGTTACAAGAATTGAGATACCTTGCTTTACCAGCTAATCTACAAGAAAAGACCAAACTGGAATTAGGTAACCTAATCAACTTGGAGACGTTCAAGAATTTCTCAACTAAGCATAACAGCCTAAAAGATCTTCACCGTATGAAAAGGTTAAAGAGTCTCTCAATTTTATTAAACGGCGAGAGGTGCACGATGGAAACTCTACCTTCATGTCTAGGTGGATTGAGAAACAAGATAGAAGATCTTACTGCAAGGGATGAGAAGGGTGATGGAAGTGAGTTTGACGTGAACTTTGCTTATCTGGTTGGTTTAGGGGAAAAATCATTCTGTGGGAGGATAATGTTTTGCTCGATAGGTTTATTTCCTCAACTACAAAAGCTTGACTTGCATAGATTATATGAATGGGAGGAGTGGATCGTTGAAGAAGGCTCCATGCCACTTCTTCATACTCTTAGTATTTGCTATTGTCCAAAGTTGAAAGAGCTTCCTGATGGGCTGCGATTTATCACTTCCTTGAAAGAACTGACTGTGGTCACAACTAAAAGAGAATTTAAAGAGAAATTGTCCAGAGGAGGAGAAGATTCCTACAAAATCCAACACATTCCTCTTTGTAACATAAAATTTGACAAGAACGTGTATATTTGAGGAGTTTCCAACAATTGACAACCAGGTATTCTATTCTTCCCCGATCAAATTTCAGAGTGTAATTCCAAGAGTATTTTTACACAATGCCCACACTAACCGTGAGGAAAGCTATCACATTGCCTATGACAAAGAGTGCAAAATATATAGCTCACTTCATTGATGCAAAAGCAGTGATGCTTTAATTTTCTCTTTTTAATATTATTTTAGGTGAACATCTTCTGAAGCGAAGATCTTCGCATATGGATGGTAATCGTGAGAGTGTGTATCTTTATAAAAACAATGATTTTGCATTTTGTTAATCTGTAATATTTTTTATTCATATTCAATACTTTTGGCTTCTGCTAAAGTATCATGCGGAAGAAGAAAAAGATAAGTGCTTAATTCTTTGTTTTCTTTTTTGACCAACAAGTGGTTGATTCTTGTTTCTTTTCCATAGTTTGTTCTGGTTTTTCCATCCACAACATTCTATGCTTTGGCTCCTAATGTTTTGGGAGCAGCCAGTACATTGTTGCTCTTCTTGGTTGGTTCTTCTTTACATTGTTGTTATTAATTTTAGTAAGGGTCATATGCTGGAGAAAACACTTTTTATGCACAAAAAGCATACAATCTTTTCTAAATGTGCGGATATATGCAAACAAGATACCTAAGTGAAAATGAAAAATCAAAGTAAATTACCTTTAATGTTGCTTTATCTTTCGTATGTCCCTTCAAGTAAAACAACCAACGTTGATATTGGTTTTTGTATAAATGACTTATTCAAGAAGGGAGGGATTATGTACTATCCTACTACTCTCCCTCAAATTTGGGGCATATAGAACTTGAATGCCTATTACCACGCAAATAACCAGTTTTTTGTCACTCCAACATTTTTGTCTAAATGTCAGCAAATTGTTTCGTTGTCTAAGTGATGAATCTAGAAATATTTTGTACTGGTGTCGTAACTAAACCAAACATAAATTATATGTAGAGAAAATATATATAACGAGGTCATTAAGCCATTGTTTACCAATTATTCTAAAAATATATTCAAAATTTACATGTAATTAATTAACAATATGTTAATAATTATATGGTGTCAATCAACACCCTATTGTTTCATGTGGATTTGACATACGAGATTGTAGTTATAACGTTGTATACTTGTATTTAACTGCATCTCTGAAATAATGGCATTCAACTTTAATGTGTTTACTAATGATCATGGTGCGGGTTTAAATTGGTGGGTCTGCCCATTTTAATATCTCTAACGCAAACGAACATCTAATAAAGAAAAAAGTGTATATGACTATGCAGAGCCACTATATATTATAGTTTTCTTACAGCCAAGCCAATAAGGTATTTTATCAAGTATTCTACAAAATTTTGTCTTACTTACCTACTCTTCTGAAAACTGATATATGTAACAAAACTATCATATCTCTGATTTTCATAATCTTTTTAGTTGGCTCAAAGAGATAAACGCGTTGGCATGCAATTGTCGTCTCTCAAAGAGATAAACGCGTTGGCATGCAATTGTCGTCTTCTTCTATTTCCGTCTTATTTTATAGTTTTATAATTTATATAGCAGAATTGGATCTCATCTTTGCTTATGCAAAGTCAACAACACTTGCAAGACATAACTTGAGGTTTGTAACAAAAATCAATCATCTCTCTTCTTCCGAGGCGAGTTTCTTGAGGTGAGTAGTTTTTTTGTTCTGATATTTTAACTTCTTCTGTACTTATTTTTTCTTGGAATTTATTTTCAAAAAGTTCTTCTTATCTTTGTGATCTTGAGTTGTTTTATTTGTTCAATCAAATCTAATAGGAGATTTAGTAGGAACTGAAAAAAAGTATCTCCGCTTTAAACTTTTAAAGACTCTGCTTGCCTTCTAATACTACCTTCAGCAGGGGACATATGGCAGAGACTCTTTTGGCCTTTGGAGTGGAGAAGCTATGGGACCTTCTTGTCCGAGAATCTGATCGATTTCAGGGAGTTGAAGAGCAATTTGATGAGTTAAAAAGTGATATGAACATGTTAAGGTGCTTTTTGGAAGATGCAGATGCCAAGAAACATTCAAGTGCAATGGTGAGAAACAGCTTGAAAGAGATTAAGGAAATTGTGTGTGATGCAGAGGATATAATCGAAACCTTTCTTCTAAAAGAAGAACACGGAAAGAAAAGTGGCATCAGGAAGCGTGTGGAAAGATTGGCTTGGGTTATAGTGGATCGTAGGGGACTTTGTTCAGATATAAGAGCCATCAGTAAGAGGATCTCTAAGGTGATCCGTGATATGCAGAGTCTTGGCGTACAACAGGTCATTGCCATTGATGGGTATACGCAGTCTCTACAGGAAAGACAAAGGGAAATGCGAAAAACGTTTTCTAACGACAATGAAACCGTTCTTGTTGGGTTGGAGGGAAACGTTCAGAAATTGGTGGGCTATTTGGTGGAGGAAGATATCAATACTCAAGTGGTTTCTATAACCGGGATGGGTGGTATTGGTAAAACCACCTTAGCGCGGCAAGTTTTTAATCATGAGATGGTAAAAAAACATTTTGATGGACTTGTGTGGGTATGTGTTTCACAACAGTTTAGAAGACAGTATGTGTGGCACACGATCTTGCAGAAACTTTGTCCAGAATATATAATAACAGAGAAGCCAACAGAAGAGCAACTTCAAGAAAAACTCTTTCAAGTGTTGGAAACTCAAAAAACTTTGATTGTCCTTGATGATATATGGAGAGAAGAAGATTGGGACAGATTAAAGCCAATTTTTCCACCCGAAAAAGGTAACATCTTATGATAATTTTCTCTTTAATACTCATCATTTGGGCCCATATATTGGTCATAAATCATTATGTTCCTCTCTGTTAGATGTAAAAAGAGGTTCATTTTGTATAGGTTGGAAGGTATTACTTACTTCTCGTAACGAGGGTGTCGCATTACGAGCAGATCCAGCATGTTATATCTTCAAACCAAACTCTCTAACTCTCGAGGAAAGTTGGATAATTTTTCAAAAGATAGCATTTCCCAGATACAACACTATAGGTGAGCTTTAAAGATGATAATCCACTTTTTATCCAACACGTCAAACCCTTGCACACATTCATTTAATTTCACCATATCTTGATGATGTTATGTAGAATATAAGGTTGATGAAGAAATGGAAGAGATGGGTAAAGAGATGATCAAACATTGTGGAGGACTACCATTGGCTGTTAAGGTGTTAGGTGGGTTATTGGCTACACAATACACACTACGTGAGTGGAAAAGGATATATGAGAACATTAGATCTCACATCGTCGGAGGGACTAGCTTCAATGACAGAAACATCAGTTCAGTTTATCATGTTCTATATCTGAGTTTTGAAGAGCTCCCTGTTTATTTGAAGCATTGCTTCCTCTATCTAGCCCATTTTCCAGAAGATTTTCTAATAAATGTAGAGAATTTGTCCTACTACTGGGCTGGAGAAGGAATACCAAGACCAAGGTCTTACGATGGAGCAACCATTCGAGAAGTCGGAGATGCGTACATGGAAGAGCTAGTGAAGAGAAACATGGTTATTTCTGAAAGAGATGTAGGTACTTCAAGATTTGAGACATGTCACCTGCATGACATGATGAGAGAAGTTTGTCTCCTTAAAGCGGAAGAAGAAGATTTCGTACATATTATTGATGCACGTACTGTCACTTCAACTGCACATTCTCATCAATCTCGTAAATCTCGCAGACTCGTTGTACAGTGTGGTGGTAGCTCAGGGTATTACAGGAGTCCAAAACTTAAATCCCTCTTGTTTATTACAGGAGTTCCGTTCCGTTTATGCTTTACTAGGTTACAGTTGATGAGAGTTCTAGATCTTTCTGGAGGCAGTTTTGGACATAAATTATCATTCTACATTGGAAAGCTCATCCACTTGAGATTCTTGAGTTTACAAGGAGCTAGGATGTCTAAGCTACCTTCAACTATACGGAATCTAAAGTTGCTCCTCTATTTGAATCTAAATATTTGGTATTCTCAATCGCCACCAGTTTATGTGCCCAATGTCTTGAAAGAATTGAGAGAATTGAGATACCTTTCATTGCCCGCAGGAGGAATGCATGATAAGACAAATTTGGAATTGTGTGATCTAGTCAACCTGGAGACCTTGGAGAATTTTTCAACAAACCATAGCAATGTGAGTGATCTTCACTGTATGACAAGGCTAAGGACTCTCTCAATCATATTCAACGCGGACGAGTGTACTATGGTTACTCTATTTTCGTCTCTAGGTGAACTGAGACATCTGGAAAATCTTACTATAAGCGATACAAGAGATCGATACAAAGAGCACAAGTTGATGATACATATACCAAGGTTACCTGATGTGCAACACTTTCCTTCACAGCTTACAACCATAACTCTAAGTCTAAGTTATTGTTGTTACGAGGAGGATCCGATGTCGATTCTAGAGAAGCTCCTTCACTTAAATGCAGTTAGTTTATGTCATACCGTTTTTCTTGGGAGGAGAATGGTTTGCTCCAGCGGTGGGTTTCCTCAGTTGCGAAGTCTAATATTAAAAGGAATAAGACAGTTAGAAGAGTGGATAGTAGAAGAAGGGTCTATGCCAATTCTTCATACTGTGTCGATTAGTGACTGTAAGGAGTTAATGGAGCTTCCTGATGGGATGAGATTTATCACTTCTTTGAAGGAACTGAACATCGTCAAAGTTGAGGGAGAATTTTTGGAGAAACTGGAAAAGGATGGAGAAGATTATTACAAAGTCCAACACATTCCTCTTTTGAACTTAAGTTTGACATAAATACTTCAGATCATGATGACTCTCCAACAATAGACAAAAGTCAGGCAAGTGGATTGGTGGCTTGGAGAGGTGAGTAACTTTTTTTATATGAGACATTTCACTCTTTCACTACGATCTGCTTTTTTTTTTTCTTGGAAAATTTCTTTAATAGTTTTCTTAATAGGCTTCTTTGGTGTTTCTATTTGATCAAGTGCAATGGTGAAAAACACTGTGCAAGAGATTAACCAAGATTATGTTGTTCTCTGATCTTTTATATCCAGGTTTTAGTAATTATGGTTTCTATTGGATTCCTCTTCGCCTAACTGTTTTAGTCTTTTGGAGTACTTCTAACTGTCGTTTTCTTGATTTGATATGAGATGCAATAGAATTTGTTGGGAAGTCTTGTTCTAGTTATCCTCTATAGTAGTCTTGTAGTCTTGGAAGTGAGTGTTTGTGAGTTTATACATGTTTGCTGCTTAATATGAAATTAGTCTTTTATGTGCTCTTCTCATGGAATTTCTTTTTTTACTTATGCAGAGAATGATGAAAAGCTTTAAGAATCAATTTTTCTAAGAGACAGAATACAAGAGAAAGGCTGGCAATCTCTCTATTGCATTTTACTTTGGTGCACGTATTGGATTTTCTTAGGTTCCTTCTTGGTACGTATGTTTTTTTGTGTGTCTATGGTACCCATGTTGTATATAAGGTAATAAGATTACAATATGGTAGAAACATTCTCTGCTTATAAACACATGTTATGTGCTATCTGGTTTCTGTGAATAAACATTAAAACAGTGGTTATAATTTTCTATCTTTTATATCATAAGAGAAGAGACTCAAACCAGTATTATGAATCCCAGTAAGAGCATCTCCATGAATGATCTCTCACTAAAGTCTCTCACAAGTGTGAAAAAAGAAAAAAATTATTATGTGGATATCTCATATAGTTGAGAGACCTACGGCAATATATACCTCTCTAAGTCTCTCATTAGTTGGTAGTATATTAAAATGAGTTAGATTTTGTATATGTTGGAAGATATGTACTACTTCCTTATGGCACGAAGGTGTTGCATTACGAGAATATCTAAATATTTCACCTTCAAATAAGTTTATCTCTCAAAGAAAGCTAGACTGTTTTCCAAAGGATAGCATCTAGAAGTTATCCTCTAACATTGGAGAGCCCATCCACTTGAGATATTGGAGTCAAGTGAAAAATATCATTTTTATTGAATATTATACGACTAGATGTGAGAATTGTCCTAAATTATATGAGTAGACTCATATAACTTTAGATTTATTTAATAATTAAACATAATGTTTTGGATACTTGTCTAATTAGTTAATCCAAATACGAAGACATAAATAAACACCATATCATTAGTTGGGAGTGAAACACCATAGGCACCCCTTTTTCCCTGATAAAATCTTATCCAACTTCCTCTTCATTTCTTTCTCATTTAGTCCTTCTCCCCGAACGGTAAGTTTGTTGGTCTTTACCGAAAAAACTACATCCGTAACTCCTAACACAAAGAATATAAAAAATGAGTATTTATTGTTTAGAATTTTAAAGCTTAATTGAAATACTTATATATCTATAACAAATAGTATAATTTGGCTCAACTTAACCATTAGTTTGTGCTAGTGTACCTTTATAATTATAAATATAATCTATAGCTTTGTCCTCGGCGTTTTCATCAATAGCTACAAACTCGAATGTGAATTCTTCTTCCTGCAAAAAACAAAATGAAATCAAATTAAAGTGGAACTCATTTTATAAACAATACCGGTTTCTGAATGTGTAAGACTTTTTTTTTTACGGGCCCGACAAATTAACTAACCATTTTTCAAAACTTACAAAGCTTGGAGTTTAAATATAGATGATGAAAACAATGTGATTGTAACTTAGTACCCTGCTTGTAAAATCTATTTATATTTTACTATTAAGGCGCAGAATGTTCATATATTTATGTAGTCTTACAGTAACGGGACACAAGGTAATTAATATTAAAATTTAGTTTCTAACATTTGTCACAAAACAAAAACAAAATCATAATATGTCTTAAGAAAAAACCAGAAGTTAGAAAAATATATAATAGATATCTCAAACATTTCCAATTACATAATGAGAAAATAAAACAATGTTAATAATTTGGTTATTAAAAGAGTAACATCTTTACTAATTTAAAACACCTATTTGGGGCCTCTCAAGGCATCCACTTCGGATTTCCCAAAGCAGCTCTCCCGTCCTGCCACGTCACCGCCTTGCCACGTCACCACAGTAAAATGTTAAAACGGATCGGGCCGCCGTTCGATTTAAGCCCACACAAACGCTGTAAGCCCATAGAGCTAATTCTTAACCCCAGAATCTCAATCGATTCATATTCTTCGTTGCAATCTTCGTCTTCGAATTCTTCTTCTTCCTCCTTCAATCGATACATCGCTTATCGTTACTCCTCTTCAATTTCCACTCCCCTCTTCAATTTATGGTACCTGTAACCGCAATCCTCGCTCCCCGATCCTATAATACCCAAGAACTTTCCAGACAAAAGATGCATCTTACTTTTCAAGCTCATCTTCCCCGTAAAGCAGAACCAAAAAATTTCTGATGGCCTCTACAGCTCCATCGTCCTCTGTCAAACTGATGACTTTCCAGATTCTCGAAAAAGTCGACGGCCAATTCTGCAACGACGAGATATTGGTATGGCTTCTTTTGAAATCCTAGATTTCATTCTCCATTTCTTCTCTTCTCTTACTCAGTATTGTTTTGTTTTCTTCCTTGGTTACTTCTTACCCTTCGCTTCTGATCGACTCATCTTCTTCTTTCGTCTCTCTTTTTTTTTTTTTTCAGAAATCCAGGTCTTGGTCCGATCGGTTTCCGGAACAAAGCTCGAGAGCCTTCCTTCCACTGCCAAACCGCTCATTTTCCAGGTCCTCGACCAAATCAAAGGTCAGTTATGCAACGAGGAGGTGATGGTTCGGCTTCTGCACTTCTCTCTACACCTCTGCGATCTCTTTCTCGATTATGGTCTCCATGTCTCTTCATCAGAATGATTCATCGTCATTCAGTTAAGTGTGTGTCGATCCCCTTTAAAATATATAGATTTGAGTTTTATGTTTGATGTTTAAGAATGGCGTATTATTGAATTTATATTTGGGTAATCTCGAGTCATTGTTCGGTTTACAGAGTTGCTTAAATCAGTCACAGATCTCAGTTGTTAGATTAACCTCTGATTAAATTGATATTGAGATTTCGGATAATTTCTTCTTCTTTGAGTTTATGACTATGAAAACTTACTAGGATTTTGAATTCGTGTTTGTTTCCTTGGTGGTTTTGTTGCCGATTATGAAGATTCAAAGAGGCTGTGAAACAATAGAGGCTCAGGTATTCTCTCAAAGGTAACAAATTCACATGTTTCCTGTTCAGTTCCTTTGTTTTTGTGTATAGGTCGTTTTTATTACAGATTTTTAGTAATGCAAACTTCTCTAATTTGATGACTTTGCTAATTAGGATTAATTTGATGAGGCTGCAGTACAAGCAATTCAAAGAGGAACATCGGAACATCTGATGAACTCTGTAAGTCTATTTCTGGTTATTTTGTTATTGAATGAACATTCATTGGGTTGTCAAGAGAAATAGTGTGGACTTAATGTGTGGATCATGTATTATATGCTAATGATTAACTTAATGTTCGCTTGAATGCTTGATAGATATCGATAACGCCATGCTGCCACCGTGGATCCCTTCTTATAGCTGTTATGAAGTCTCTTAAATGGTTTTCTATTATTGATGTTAGAATTTCATATCAAACGAGCTACTTTGAAGTGGGGAAGGAGAGGAGACGATCTCGGACCGTGCGGTCAACCACAGCCTTCAGAGCGAGCAGCGGAGTGGCGTGGTTGTGAAGATCCTTGCGTTACGCTCTCTCCATAGAGCATAAACGATGACTTGCAGCAGAAGCTTCATCAGAGTAGTCGTGTGGACTGACGAAGAGATCGTGGGGAGGTCCAGGGCATCTAAGACTGACGTCATGAGGGAAGGCATATTCCGTCTGCTCACCTGAGAAGCAAAATAATGCCACAGCGAGCTTGAGAAAGGACATTGGAAGAATAAGTGGCCATGCGACTCTTGGGCCGAGAGACAAAGAGGGCAATTATCAGAAACGTTCGTTCCCCAGCTTAGAAGGCGATCCCGAATACTTAAAAGTTAAAACAAAGAGTGTATGTCAAATGTATTCCGAATAAAATTAACGTCATGTCAACTTCTTACCACCGAACTCTGTCACATTGTTTATCACACCTGATTGTTAAGGATTAAGAAAACACAATTACAACAATAAGAAACAATATAAAAAGAAAACAAAAAATACCAAATAAATGAAAAAAAGATAAGATTAGTTCCAGAAAAGTTTTAAAGTCACGTTCAAACCGAGAACTGAATTAAAAGTTATAGGGTTTACATTACGTATCGTCATCGAAGGCAAACCTAATGTCACTGAAATTAATTTAATGTTTCATCTAACGACTTGTGATCAAGATATTTAAAAATTTATGATCGCAATTTTAAATCCAAAAGGAAAAAGGCTTCGCTGTTCAATGCTGTTTTCTTAAAATATGCCAATCACAAGTTTAAATCATGTAAGTTACTTGAATATAAAATTTGCAAGTTTACCCATATACATTACACATGCTATATATAAATGTCGCAAAGTACCCACCTTTTTGTCTTTAAGATTATCAGGCCAATGATGGTGGGTGAAGCTAATGACAATAAAATGTTGATGGTAACTAACTATAAATGTTCAGATTTCTCTTGGCACACCATGGAGATAACATCATACCCATTATTATTTATTTTTTATGATTTGATACTAAGAATGCAACAACTCTCACCTATATATATGACCTATATTTATATGTTACCGAAGCTTCTAGAACATTAATACATTTGACTTTTTAACAGTTTTTTTTTTTGGTAATGTACTTTTTAACAGTTTAGAGGTTGTCTTATGAGCATTTTAAAATATGTAAATAATTTATATACTTAAATACAAAATTTTGTAATTACTGTAAGCAAATAATTTTTTTATAACAAAATCCCCGGGCGTAGCCCGGGATATCCTCTAGTATATTATAAAATTAATAATTAATCATTGTATATACAAAATATAGTTGTATTAATATAAGAAACTAATTAATAGCATTGTAATGGTATCTTGTTATTAATTTCTAAGATTTATGAAAACGTAAATCCATATAAACGAAAATTAATAGAAAAGAAAATAGCTTGAAAAATGTTTCCCACGAATTCCTATTTGTTAATGAAAGTAAAAAGAAAAATCTGAGGGTCACAAAGAAAAATAAAATTTGATTTGAATATCTAAGTTTATGCGTGGAATGGAATGTTTTGGCGCGCACCAGGTCACAATCTCTATCAGGTGGAATTAGTGGTCGTGCAAAAAGCCAAGAAAAAAAAAGAAACAAGTAGAGAAACGTTTTTGCTTCATTACTCTGTTCCCTGATCTTTTGTTTCTAGGTTTTATATTGTTAACATTTATCGGTTTTAAACTCAATACCAATCAGGTAACGAATGAGTTGGTCCATATCACTTGTATAGTAATAATTAAAGTAATATATAAAATATAAGATAAGACAAAATTGGAATTAGGGGCCTGACTGGTTTAAACGCAGCGGTTGCGGAAGTTTGCGGTTATGGAAGTTTGTGGAAACGGGAGTTTGCGATTAAAAACGTAATTAAGCTGTTTGTACGACTAGTATAGTCAGGGCCGGCCCTGACCTAAAGCATGTAAAGCCAACAGATAATAATAGTTTTAGGGCGCCAAAATACCAAAAGTCTTTAATAGTGTAGTGGTTGTGTCATTGCTTTTAGGTACAAAGGTCATGAGTTCGAACCCTTTTAGTGCCAAAATCACTTCTTCTTTTTTTGAACAATGTTTTACATGGGCTAAATTTTTTTTTTTGCTTTAGGCGCCATATTGGGTGGGGCCGGCCCTGAGTATAGCAATTCATAGTGGTTGCGTTTGCGGGATATTTTTGACTGGTTGGCTAGCGGATGCAAAAGCGTTTTAACCAAAAATTACTAAAATAAACATAATATATAATTAGGGGTTATTTGAAAAATACCCTATTTATGTATAAATATTTGAACAATACCCTAATTTTTTTTTCTGTTTTGAAAATAAAAATTTGTATGTAAAAAGACTGTTTAACTTTATTTTAACAAAACATTACCAAATAATTATTAAATAAAAAAAATCGAAAATATTAAGATAAATGATATTATTTTATTTTTGTTCAGTTTTCTAAAATTTAGAATTAAAAAATTGATAAATGTACATAAATTTTTATATAAACAACTTTAATATCACACATGAACCATAATATTAAACCACAAAAATAAGAATACAAAATATTTTAGCAGATAATTAGGAATAAAAATGTTTATTAGTTTAAAATGAAAAACATCAAAATCAAATTATGATATTTTGTTTTTATTATTTAAATTTATTTTTATTAATTAAATTTGGTTTTAATTAAATTATTCAGAAATTTCAAAAAAATTATAATTATCCTAGTTTGAAATTTCAAATTTGGAAATTTCGTGATTTTTTTTTCAACCCGCAACCACAAACGCTTGCGGAAATGAGCTTTTGATTTTCAGAGTTATAAAGCGGTACAGAGTGGTATAGAGCGGTTCAAAGCGGTTGTCGTGATTGTTATAAAATGCCAAGAACCGCTACGAACCACAAACACATTGTTTGCGGATAATAGCGGGAGAACCAATCATCACCCTAATCAACTTGGAGAGGCTTGAGAATTTATCAACCAAGCATAGCAGTGTGACCGATCTTGGCCATAGCATAATTTACAATCACTAGGGCTTGGTCCGCGCTATGCGCGGGTAATGTGCATTACAAAATAAATAATAAGTATATATTTAAGTTTTAAGAATTATTACATCTATGGTTGTTACTATTACAAAATTTTGTTACTTATATTTTAATTTTCATTTCAATTTTGTAAATATTTTGTCTCTTACTTGTATTAACATGCGGTCGAAATATAAATGTATATTACTCCTTATTTCTTCTAAAATCAAATTCATTAATTTTTTTTTCATATGCCACAAATTAATTGTGGCTAGTTGTAGCACATTTAAAATAGTATACGCTGATCCTAGACCCTCAATTAAAAAAAAATCCAAAATTTTAAACTTAAATCATAAACTTTTATTCCAAAATAAAACATTAAATCAAAATTAGCAAAAAGTATTTACGGTCATTCCAAACTCTTTTATCTAAATCCTTAAATCTAACCCTTATATGAAAAATGAATTTATCACTTATAAAAAATCAAACATTTTTGTATGATTACATATTTTTTTAGAATCTATATATTTTGTTAACAGTTATAACAAATTTCAAATAAAATCATATGATAATTCTTAAACTCTAAACCCTAACCATAATTAATTGAGTCATTTATATATATCTAAAATTCATGATCTAATTTTCGAAAACACAAACCCCAAATCCGTAATCTACAATCTCAAATTCTAATTCTAAATTATAAATTTATATACCTTTCGACTTTATACTTAAATATAAAACCTAAATCCAAAATATTAAAAACTACTAATAAAATTAATTATGAGTGAGATATGTCGTCAAATGACATTGTAAATAATACTTAAAATCATTAAATATAAGACTACAGATATGATATCTAAATCCTAATATTTTACATTTCAAATTGCAGAAAAAGAGTAGCTGGATTCTCATTGGTTAGTTTATCTCTACAAGGATTACACTTTTACTTTGATCTTCAACTGTTAATAAAACTAATCTAATATTGAAATATTGATTGAGATTGTAATTAAATTGGTAATTTTAAATTTGTAATTATGTATCCGAGAAGCTTTTGTTATTAAACTATTGATCGTCGATGCTCCTATGAGATAATGTAATCATAGTGGACTACTGAATTGAGAATACCACCAATTTGCAAATTAATAAAAAAGAGCAAGAATATTTTTGACAAGAACTTCTAGCATAGTTAAAGCAAGCAAAATTAACGAATAATAAGTGTCTGTGGCTGACTTAATATAAATATACAAATACGCAAACCAATAATTTTGAGTTTTATCGTCCTTCGAGAAACAGAAACAGAGGGAAACAGAGTAACGATATTGAGCAACTCCCAACAGTTTCTCCAGATTGCAAATGAAGAATGAACAACTTCGTAAGAAATGAGTCATCATTCTTTATACAAATTAGAATAGACACAAACTTAAAAGGCCTTTCCTTTCTTGCAAGAAAGTGAATCCCTTTATTCAAATATACAGACAATTCTCATTGATATCTAAGAAAAAATGCACAAACGCAATAACCAACATGTTTAATTACTCTGAGATCCCCTAAATGAATCCCATAGACAACCCAAATCAACATTTCCTTCTGAAAGTACAATCCCAATGTTTTTGCTATCTAACCTGAAAGTACAGTCCGGAAACTGTTTGATAAAACCCAAATGTACATGATAAAACTGCTGTTGTAAGATGAAACTCAAGTAGAACAAGTTACCTTATTCCACAGGGCAAACTGAAAGACAGAGCAAGAGTCAAGTCGCCAAGGTAATTACAATGCCTTGCAATTCCCCTGTAATGTTTAAGAAAGAACATCTAAGTTATCGAAGTGTAGGCATTGCTCACCAGTACACAAGTAAAAGCAGAGAAAGTGAAACCCAGCACAGAAACTAAAGAAGGAAAAAGAAAGTTCGTACCAATAGCAAGGAGCTTCCCACCAACAACCAGTGGAGGTTTACCCTATATAAGTGTTTTAGGGTTCTTCTTAAAGATATGTTTCTGTATGTTAGCCCCTCGGAAAACCATGTACCTGCCAAAAGAAGAATATGCGGGTTTCTTAGTTGAGTTTCTAAGGATGTAAATAACACAATGACTTTCCCTGTCAAGAACACAAGGCAATTGGCAACAATCGCAGATTCGCAGGAACTGTTAGTTCTACTTTGTTGTGCAAAAGCCACCAGCCCTGTACCAGAGAGAAGACAACCGTTTTCATAGTGATCAAGCATTTGAGAACGATACTGGTTCGGAAAATAACTATCACGTGGCAAGAAAATACTTCTAATTAAGATAAATTCAAGTATGTCCTGTTTGTGTGTTCAAGCTCAGAGTTAGATGCCTGAATGCTAAAAGTGAAAGGAATCCAGAAGAGATCTCCAAACACCAACATGAAGCCCAATCTCTCAGCAATTATGTCCCACCTGAAACATATAAAATCAAAATTGATAAACACAGTATTCAGAAAGCTCAAAGTAAGAGGGAGGAATAAAGGAAATGGTCACATTTTGGAACGACAAATGCGTTTCCTCAAGATGCCATGAACTTACGTAGAGGTCATGTATTCTTCATGAACAAAGTAGTCCATATATATATATATATATATAATATATATATCTGCAATTACAAAGTTAATTAAAAGTTACAAAACAGGGATGATAAAAACTTCAAGAAGCAGGAGTCAAACCCAAACTGTTTGATAAAACCGCTGCTAAGCCAATGGCACCACTTGGTTCCACAGAGACCTTCAGTATCTCGTAGCACATCCTCATGGCTTCAACTATTTCCCCATCTTCCACAATTACCACATCATCTACCAAATCTCTCATTACCGGCCTGACAGAACAGAAAAACATATGCTTTCAGAGATTTGTAACATTATATGTTCTGTATCTAACTCAAAGACATGATTTTTATACAAGTAAGAATTAGCATTATCATGTTAAATCTTCTAGAGAAGCTCTAAGACCATCCGCTATGGTATTAGTCACAGGTAAAGTGATGATTCTACCAGCGACCTTAGACTGAGCTGCATCATCAGCTCCTTTCGGTTCAGCTGCTATAATCCAGCTTAATCGATTTGGCAGCAATAGCCACACCAGAGATCAAACCACCTCCACTTATCGGTAAAATTACAGCGTCGATATCTTGAACTTGCTCTAACAGTTCCAATTCAATTGTGCCCTGACCACTTTTCCAAAGAATCATAACCAAAACATTTAAAAAAATATGAGACAGAGTCAATAACACATTTTTAAGGCATTTTGTTATCAAGAAATGAAGATACCTTATAATGCGTCCATCGTTATATGGCTGGCTGAGAACACAACCTGTCTCCTGCAAAACTTTGGAAGCCACCCCCTCTCTAGAAGACATTGTTGACTCACTCCATATAACCTTACCACCATAACAGAAAATGATATATAAATTCGAAGCAGATGCTGTGGCGATTGACCCAAACGAAGTGTTTCAAACACGGCTTTGATACTATGCTCTTGCGTCCGTGGTTCCAGGATAAGTATTTATAGGCATATGGATATTAAGGCGAGCTCAGAGGATGAGAGTAATGACATTAACTACACAGTTATGAAATGGTGAAGGGATATTATAGAGGGAAAGACGAAGAGACATGACCTCTATGCGTTACAGGGGAGGGGAATCGTTTGACGAAAAAGCAGAGCAGTAACGGTCGGGACCAAAATAAACAATGAATTGAGAGTTATTGTAAACAAAACTGGGCTCAGGAATGAAGAAAAGTGATGAAATCAAACTGGGCTTTACGCTGGGTTTACCTGATTTGGAGAGAGCCCACTGGGTCCGACGGTCGACGAAGGTGCTTGAGAGGAAGAGAGGAACCCTAATGCCGAATGAGTAATCGACTAACTGATTCCGGAACGGAGAGGAGACGGTCGAAAGTTTTGATTGTGGCAACACGGGTTCAGAATGAATACGACCAGAAAGGGGCGGAAGTTTTGATCGAGGCAACGGCGCCTGGAAAGCATCGGAGAGAGACTGCAGAACGGCGGAAAGTGGAGATTCAAGATGTTTAAGGGTGTGAGGTGATGCCCGTAAGAGATCTACAGTCGACAGAGGATGGTGGTGACGGAGCACCGGTGGTTTGTCGGAGAGGGGTTTCGGGACAGCGGAGAACCGGAATCCACCTTCGTGTGTCTCATCGGAGAGAGACTGCAGGACGGCGGAGATCGGAGATTCATGAGGCTTTCGTGGATGGAGAACTCCGAGACGACAACGGTCGTGTGAGTGGAGGAGGGAGCTCCGGTTGGGAGGCGACGGAGAGTTGAGTTGGAGGCGGCGTCTCGGCGTCTGCCGCTAGAGAGTCAATGTTGGGTTATTTCTTAGAAAAATTAAAATGTATAAGGACTTTGAAATCAATTTTTTTTTTCTTCACCAAAAACATAAATGCTGCCACGTATATTTTTATTAGAAAGAGAAGATTTGCCTCTCATTATATATAAGATTAATTAATAACATTGGATTTAAAATTTTACTAAAATCCATGATTATATTCAAACAGAAATCCAAACGAATTTATAGATCATAAGTAAACAGTACGAAGACTTAAATAAACACCTCATGTATCTAATTAATTAGGACTAAAACACCATAGGCACCCCTTTTTCCCCTCACGGCAAATATGCTGGTTTCTTCTGAAAAAGTTACAGAGAAAACTCCTAACACAGGAGAAAAGGTAATTAGTATACATTGTTTATAATTTTAAAGCTTGATTTTAAATCCATAACAAATAGTGTTATTTGGCTCAACATAACCACTACATTGTGTTAGTGTACCATGATAATTATTGGTATACTCTAGAGCTTTCTCCTTGGCTATTTCGCCATTAGGTACAATCTTGAATTTGTATACTTCCTGCAGAAAAAAAAAAAGAAATCATATTAAATTGGAATTCATTATATAAACAAAACCGGTTTCTGAACGTGTAAAACTATGTGTTTTTGTTTTTTAAACGGGCTTCCGTCATATCAACTAACCATTTTTCAAAGACTTTAAAAGTTTGGAGTTTGAATAGAGATGACGATTGACGAAAACAATGTAAGTGAATTAATCTTAGTTTGATATTAGTTAAACTAATTAGAATATTGATGTTAATTCTAATTAGAATTAATATTAGTTTGAAACTAATTAACACCAAACTAATTAATCGTCAAATTAGTTTGAAACTAATTCAATGGAGTATTAGTTTGATATTCTAATTAGTTGAAGTTTCGTCATTTGTCTCGTTCTAATTCTCATTAACATTAAGTTCCCTTATTCTTTTTGAATTAGGGTTTTGAAAAAGCTTTATATATACACGGCCAGGCATACGGGATACGGGAAAGTACAAAAAGACAAGTTTCAGAGAAGATCATCTTTTGTTCAAAGTAACAAAGGCCTACGAATCGAGAGTATGGAGAGTCAAAAGAGGCCTACCAGTTTTACCTTTGAGATAGATAACTTCTCGGAGAAGAAAGGTATCATACGATCTCCAACATTCTCAAGCGGCGGCTGCGAATGGTATTAATCGTGATTTGATTATTTCTAAACTCATCCTCTAATACTCAAACAAAATAACGTTGTATAAGATGAACAACTTAAGCGTTTCGTTAATCTGTTTCCTCCAGGTATGTTAGGGTTCATCCCAAAGGATGTATTGTTGATGATCACTTGTCTCTTTACCTCTTTGTTGCGAATACTGAATCATTACGACTTGGATGGAAAATACGAGCTAGTGTTTCCTTCGTTCTGTTGAATCAATCAGGCAAAGAGCTCTTCAAAACAGCGGGTACGTAATTAATTTATTTTCCATGCAGTGGCGTTATATATCTAATTGATGAAGAAGCAAAATTCAGTTTAACTTTATGTTTTTTTTTTTTGTTTTACAGAATCACCGTGCAAATTGTTCTGCTCTCAGGTCTCAGGATGGGGTACGACAAAGGCCTTGCCTCTTAAAAAGCTTCAAGAAAAAGGGTTTTTGGAGAAGAACAAATTGATAGTTAAAGTGGAAGTAAAAGTAGTTGAAGTTGTTGATGAAGGAGATGTCACTGGGAAAGAGACGTTAGACATCAGAGGTTTCCAAATTCTTTATTCTAAGGTATTATTTGATTATAAGGATGCTGCTTCTTCTTTAATCTTCTTTAATTGATTCCCTTATATATTTTTCTTGTTGATAGGTTCTTTTGGTGGGTAGGCTTTTCACTGAACACCCGGACATTGCTTTAAACTTGAGGTTAACGAACCAATTCCTGAAGACAACGTACATGAATATCGTCCTTGGTCTTATCGAGACGTTGAACAAGCCTCCACATGACATCTCCGAGACAGAGCTAAGCAACGCTGGCAGCGAGTTGAACGATCTAACAGAAGTAGGATTCAAACTAGACTGGTTGAAGACAAAACTTGATGAGGTTTCCTTGGAGAGGAAGAAATCAAATGTACAAGTCCAAGAACTCGAGGAACACATCAAGAATCTCACACTTGATCTAAACAAAGAGAAGGGAAAAGCTGATACTTCTGCTGCTGAAGTTCTCTCGTTGGAGAAGACGGTGTCGGATCTTGAATATGAGCTGAACAAGGAGAAGCTCGAATCTGATTCATCTGCTGCTAAAGTTCTCTTGTTGGAACAGACAGTGTTGGATCTTAAAGAAGAGTTGTTCGATCTTAATGAAAAGCTGCAAAAAGAGAAGCAAGAATCTTATACTTATGCTGCTAAAGCCAATTCATTGGAGCAGACAATGTGGGATCTTAAATATAAGGTGTTTGATCTTAAAGAGGAGCTGCACAAAGAGACAAAAGAATATTATACTTGTGCTGCTGAAGTTATCTCATTGGAGCAGACAGTGATGAATCTTAAAGATGAGCTGAAAGAAGAGAAGGGCAAATCAGATACATCTGCTGCTAAAGTTCTGTCGTTCGAACAGATTGTGTCGGAATATGAAGAAGAGGTGTCGGATCTCAAAGATGAGCTGAACAAGGAGAAGGGCACATCAGATTCATCTGCTGCTAAAGTTCTGTTGTTGGAACAGACGGTGTCCGATCTTGAAGATGAGCTGAACAAGGAGAAGGGCAAATCAGATACTTTTGATGCTAAAGTTTTGTCGTTGGAACAGACTATGTCGGATCTTGAAGATGTGTTGAACAAGGAGATGAGCAAATCAGATACTTTCTCTGCTAAAGTTTTGTCGTTGGAGCAGACAGTGTTGAATCTCAGAGCTGAGCTGAAGAACGAGAAGGCTGCTGTTTGCTCTTGGGAAGTATTGGATTACGAGGATCTCCGTCATGAAAAGTAGAATATAAGACATTTTATTACTAATGTTATCTGTTTTCTTTTATTAATCAAAGAACTTTGGAGTTTTAAATTTATGGACGTCTCAGTCTAAAATTTGAAACTTTAAGTTGCCAAGCGCATTAAGTAGATGGTATGGTCTAGTACTCTAGTGTGTCTTGGGTTATAAAACTATCATCAACGACAAATTAATGCAAAAACAAATTCAAGAAGCACGACCATATCCATATAACAATCATTATTTCTCGTTGATTATATAAAATTCGATAAATAACCACAAAAGAGTGAAAGAAAGAAAGAGTCATTTGAACTAGACGAAAATAATGAGTTGGATGATTCCATAAACTACTTTGAATTAGTTTGATATTAGAATTAGAATTAACATCAATGTAAGTGAATTAATATTAGTTTCATATTCTAAATAGTTTAACATAATTTAATATCAAACTAATATTGGTTCTGTTCCAATCGGCACTTGATCTTGTGACCTCTAAACTTTACTTATGGTATTTTTCCAGTTGAGCTAAAGTCACTTGGTTAGTATATATATGGGTTTTGTGCAAAAAAACCAGACAATTAAATTAATTTTGCAAATTTAACCTTCAACTTTTTTTTGTGCAAGTCAAACCCATGAACTCAAAAGTCACCCACTAAACAGGCCTTGCCTATATAGGCAACGTGGCTGTTTGTGGGTCTTGTAAAAAACGCAAAACGCTGCGTTTTAGACAATAAAACGGGAAGCAGTTCGGTTTTTTGCTGCCGTTTTTCAGACAAAAACAAAACACGTTTAAGTCAAAGTGTGGGATCTGAGTTGGGAAAAACAGAAAAAATCGAATTGGGGTAAATCCAATTTAGGGTTCTTGGCAATTTCTTAAGTTCTGGGTTCACTCTTGCTAGCTCGAATCGATGGGCGATGTTGGCGTTTGGGATCGATAAAACACGGGTAAGCTTGTTTGTTCATTTAGGTGTTTATTGCAGGAATATAATTGAGTTGGGAGAAACAAATTTATGCTTTGGTCTGTCTTTCATAGAACGAAACTTAAGAATAGCTATTGTAATGTAGAAATTGCAGCATCTTTATGGATACGTTAGAGTAGTTGTTATATACATTTTTGAATGCGAATTAAGAGTAGTTAATCGATAATTTACAGGAGCAAGATGACTTTGAGCAATCCAAGTTGGAGCGCAACATCGATGAGAAATGGTAGATACAGAGGTCTGAGTGATACAAAACTTGGGATTCCGAAGAAGTGTAGTTGTGGCAGTAAGGTCGAGCTTCGCAATCGCAGCTCTGAGCTAGCGCACAAGGAAGAAGGTTTTACATATGCATTGGACCTGTAACGGTAAGTGTTGAAAAATAAAGTCTTTTAGTTTTAACTGCTGTTATGAATGTTCGATTTCTAGTAGCTTGTTGTGAGGTATCGTGATTGTATTGTTATTAGATTTCGATTTCTGGTAACTTGGAACTTTAGGGAAAGTTTAGGGAACTTTATGAGACTGATGGAGAGAGTTTACGGCGAGGTCTCCTAGAGGAGCTTATGTTAATCTAAGAGAGCTTGATTTGGGGATGTATGGTGGAGATAAGAAGAGTAAGTACAAGGAAAGAAAGAGTTGGGAATAATGTATCTTAAGATTTTTTTTGAGAAAGTGGTGATAGAGAAGACGATTGTTGATTCTTTTGATTTATTCTGTGATGAACAAAGCAGTCAAACTTATAGATATGTTTAGGTTATTTGTAAGAGTTATAAGTGTTTAAGAAATTAAAATTCTGAGTTTTTTTGTCGAAAGGAGAGAGCATAGATTGACAGTTTCTAGATTCAAATATTGTTATGTGAAAGTTTCTAATTATTGTCTTTACAATGCAGTTTCAAGTGGTTCATGTTTATTGGAGGCTATTGGTCACTAGATGATAGATATCTTGGCGGCGAGTCAAGTCGTGTGGCTACCTTTGCTGTAGAAGATTTTAAGATGCTTAGGGTTATGCTAAATGTGAAGCTATAAGGCAGGAATGTGAAGCTGTAAGGAGAGATGTGTTCGTCTTAACGGAGAGGTGTAGTGTTCTCCGACATGTTCTTCTTGCTTCTTCCCTTGGTGCTTTTGTCGTTTTAAAGGAATGATGGCGATGTGGAACTCTAAGAGTACTTAATGTTGTTGTTGTTGTTCTAGCATGGTGTTTTCACCTCTTAATGTCCCTTCTTTTAGACAGCAAAACCAAGACTTATGTCATATTTTGCTTCAGTTAAGATCTGTGTTATTAATCCTATGTAAGACTCTAAATTTTTGTATTTTGCTATGGTTATGTTTATGATATTTTGTTAAGCTTTTCAGACACTACTCTTAACCTCCAAAATCATGACAAAACAAAACTTAACATAATTTCATACATAAACCAAACATAAGTCTTGTGTAAAAAAAACAACAAACATGTCATAAACCGAACATAAGTCATAAGATTGGCTGTATCACCACACATATGTTCATACATAAACCCAACAAAAGTCATAGAAGCCAAAACTACAATCTTACACAACATACCATGGAACCAACCAAAGGGTTACCAAAACACAACAAATCACGACATCTACTCTACTTAAAGAAGGCGAGCATCAAAGCCATGAGAATCAACACTACACCAACCGCCCACAGCAAATCTTGAACTCCATCGCCACATTAAGTTCACGTTTTCTCCATGATTCCTTAAGCTTCTCAATCTCAACAACAAGCTTCTCGACATTGTATCCATTTCACGTGTAAGCAGAAGTGTCATTGTCATCCAGATTCCCCTTAACCTCATCTAACTCCTCCATCATTGCTTCATCCCACCATTTATTAACGTAAGATCTTCTTCCTTGAGCTACATGAGAGGTAAGAAGCTCAATATCCCAACCATAATTACACTTCCTCGGAATCCCAATACGTCCATCACTTTGGCCTCTGTATCTCCCATTTTTCCTCGCTGAAGAGCTCCAATTGTAACTGAAAGTCACCTTACTTCTTCTTCCTGTAAATGACGTATATAGCAGATACTCTTAATGTTATCAAAGACAAACCAAATAAAGTTAAAGCTTTTGTTTCACTCTATTGGACACTTAGTTAAGCTTCCATTAACGAAGGAATTTTTTACCAGCTTTCGTTTACTCTATCGAATTCAGTTGTCTACAGAAAATCCTGACCTCGATTTTGTTCACTCCCAAACCCGAAATCACTAAATCACTGTAACAAACTCCTGAAAGACCAACAAGCTTATCGGATTTTCAGAGTGAAACGCCAATCTCGCCAATCAGCTTCAGCTTATTCTCTCTGAACCAACCAATCGAAAATTGGACTGTAAATATGGCCAAGAACCCTAATTTTCCTTTTTCCCCAAACTGATTTTATTTTATCCCGACATTAAAACTATCATGTTCGAAAACGGCGGAGAAAATGGGAAATGCGTCCCGTTTTATTGTCTAAAAAAGGAGCGTTTTGCGTTTTTTACAAGGCCCACAAACAGCCACGTCGCCGACAAGGCCTGTTTAGCGGGTGACTTTTGAGTTCGTGGATTTGACCTGCACAGAAAAAAATTGAGGGTTAAATTTGCAAAATTAATTTAATTGCCTGGTTTTTTTGCACAAAACCCTATATATATTGTAACATCATCGTAATTTAATTTTTATTTTTAACATTTTTTACTCTAAGAAAATAATCTCAGATTAAGAGTTTTAATATTTTAATAGAAATAAAATATGAGATTTCTTAACTTAAAATAAACAAAATATTAAATCATGCATTAACAGTTAAAAAAAAGATAAATTAATATCATTTGCATCAAAGCCATTTAAAGCCAACTTGAGTTATTGAAACTTCACAATCTGGCTAACATAACACTTGTCAGCCTGGCTAACATTACAGTTGACAACCCAATGAAGTCTATAAATTATAACCACACAAGAATTCCGACCCTCTCAAGTAAAATCAGTTTTAAGAAAATCATATGGTTCAAAATGATGAATAATACTTTTGTTTTTCTATTTGTTATTACTAATTTATATTTTGGGTCGAGTCAAGTATTTGGAGCTGTATGTCATAAAAACACCGTAGCTTTTCGAAACAATTTTTTTTCAAGTCATAGTGTTCTCAAAATTCATTGTAGATCTAGAGACGATGATTTGGGGGATCACTTTGTGAATTTCGAAAGTCCTGCATATAATTTTAGTTTCCATGATGATATCTTCAGACCTACTTACTTTGGTTGTAACCTATGGAAGGGAACACATATGGAGTATCATCAATCCTTTCAAGCATATGACGCGGGTCTTATTATCCAATGTGGAAAGTTATTTACATGGGATGCTAGAGATGACGCAATTTACTTGTCAAAGAATGATGGGCCAGAGGAGCTCAAGTACCATTGGATTTTGGATAAATCTTCGTGAAGCTTTAAATTCTTATTTCAGTTTCACTTTATGAGCTAAATCTCTTTATTATTTTTTTAATAAAAGCATTAAATAATTGTGTCGTGTTTCTGTTTAAGGTTAAGTTTTTTTTTTTGTGGTCATATGAACTATTATTCATTAAAATTATGAAATACTAGATTAGCCCCGCGTATACGCGGGTTTATTTTAATATAATTGAAATAAATCATAGGAAAATACTAAACAAAAATCTGGTCACTTTTAAAAGTAAGTAGAATAATATTCAAAAGATTATTTTGACTATTATAATTATAATATTTAATTATAATTGATTATTCTATTTAAAAGATTTCGATTGATGAAATCTTTTTCATAATATTGTTTTACCTACCAAAAAATAGAAAATTAATCTATTTAGAATTAGAATATCGGTCAATTAGATATATTTTTAATGTTATAATTATTTTGTTAATTTTCTATTTATCATATTTTTTGTTCAATTTTGTTTTGCCTCGGACCATTATAAATTTTCTTATTCATAATTAGTTAGTTGTTTTAAAATTATTTTGTTAGTTTTTTTATTTATCTTATTACATTTTTCTATTTTTCTTTTGTTAACACATGTTATCACATGCGACAAAATTTTCAATTTCTACCCAACTTATCTAAAGTTAAATATTCTTCATTGATATCTTGAACTTTAAAGTACATGATTTTTATTTTGTAATAAAAGAGAAAGTTTAAACAAAAGATAGAATCACAGATATAAATCATGAAAGCTATAACTTATTATATATTGTTTTTTTTTTTCCTTTTCTTAATGGGAATATGTTTTTTCTCCTTTTCTTAACGGATGTAACATTTTTTCTTTTATTATTTGTTTCATGTTTTTCTGAATATCGATTATTTTTCCTTTTCGTATTGGGAGTATGTTTTTTTCCTTTTCTTGATGGATATAACATTTTTAAAAAAATTGCTATTTGTTTCCTATTTTTCCTTGAATTGTGTTTTCCTGTTTAAAAAAAATGTAAAAATTTAATGTTAATCTATTTATAATATATATATATATATTTAATGTTATATGTTAAAATTTTTTTTTCTTAATTTTCGTTTTTCTAATATTTAATAAAATAAATAAAAATTTTTTTTAAAACACGTGTCACGATCTTAACGGTCTTAACATTAAAAGTGACACATGTCGCGATCATATAATTTATAAAAATCCTACGTGTCGCAACCACGTCGCGCGCATCCAGCTTTATATAATAAGATTTTTCTCGGTGCAAATATACATATATAGTTCATAAATTAAAACAAGAAGAAAATTTCATTATTATTATTTTTATTTTATTTTTGTTAAAGGGCTTCATAAGAAAACTTAATTATTCCAAATCCTTTTTGGTGTTTTGGCAATTCTAATTAACACAAAAAAAAAAAAGAGAGGCAACATGGCATGAAGAAGTGGAAGGAATCGGTTACGAAGAGCAGTGAATGAAAGATTTAACCCATTTGAATGTAACCAATCTTCAATATATGACAAGACTAAAGGATTTATAGCGAAAAATGTACTTTGGAAACTCTATCTTCATCACTAGGTAAAGTGAGAAGAGATATTAAAAATCTTAACGTTACATAATAATTTAAGGTTTTCTTATATAGTGAGAGAATCTTTCTTTAACTCCGTACGTCATTTTCCACGCATTCTATGAACATGCCTTGTGTCACAAATTGTTTTCAATACATTTGTTGAATTTAAAAAAAAAATTAAAAGAGTCGTGGAGGAACACACAAATTTGCCTCACCAACTTAATATCTTCTTCATCGATAAAAAAAAACAAATTCAAGAAAAGAAAAGAAAAATGGGAGGAGAAAGAGAGGAAGTGAAACTATTGGGAGTATGGTACAGTCCTTACGCCATAAGACCAAAGATCGCTCTTAGTCTCAAATCTGTTTATTTCGATTACTTTGAAGAAGATCTATTCGGATCCAAGAGTGAGCTTCTTCTCAAATCGAACCCGGTTCACAAGAAAGTCCCTGTTCTCATCCACAACAACAAACCGATTCTCGAGTCTCTCAACATCGTTGAGTACATCGATGAGACATGGAATTCATCTGGACCGTCCATTCTTCCTTCTCATCCTTATGATCGCTCTCAAGCTCGCTTCTGGTCTGCATATGTTGATGATAAGGTTTGTGTGCTTGTGCGATGAATTTTTGATGATACTTATTGGATCTATCTCTTTGAGTTTCAAAAAGTTAACTATTATGCATGTATGACTACATTGTTGAAATTAAATGGACCATGCAAATGTGAAATGAGAAGAATCGGCTTGAAATAATTAGAACCTAATCCCGTTTATCTTGTTGCGTTTTAATCTTGTTTATCTTGTTGCATGTTGCTAATTAGTATATTATAGAATCATGAATCATGACAATCAGCACTTGGTTCATTATAAACTTAGGATGATTGTCATGATTCTACCGTGGAATAACCAACCTTCATAATAAGAAACCATTCAGCTTAATTTAATTTAAGAGATTTAAGTCAAATTCATATTACACTCTCTCTTTTTTTTTGTGCCAAAATTACCTTTTAAAAATGCAGTGGTTTCCGGCCTTGAGAGCGGCGGCGATCACAAAATCAGAAGACGCGAAAGCTAAAAGAATGGAAGAAGTGGAAGAAGGGTTATTGCGACTTGAGGAAGCTTTTGTTACCATAAGCAAAGGCAAACCATTTTTTGGCGGTGAAGCGATAGGGTTCATGGACATTTGTCTTGGAAGCTATTTGGTTCTCTTGAAAGCTAGAGAGAAACTCAAAGGAGAAAAGCTTTTAGACGAATCCAAAACTCCCTCTCTTTGTAAATGGGCAGAAGAGTTCTTGTACGATGATACCGTGAAGAATGTGGTACCGGAGATCGATAAAGTCGCTGAGTTTCTAGAAAAGCTTGAAGCTATGACTCAACCCGCGGTTTCGAAATCTTGAAAATAAAGCTCAATCTGCGATTTCGAGATCCTTAGATGATCGATCGTTGAGAATCTATGACAATGTAAGTGTGCTAATAAGTTGAAGTTTGAAGTGAATGTTGTGTTTATAATGTATGCTAGTATTTATATAATACTAGTCGATGGACTATGTCCATTATGTGTATTTTGTTTAATACTTTCATTTTCATATGGCAGATTGGTCGTCCCAAGGACAACACCGACAATTAAACTACTTATCTGTTTTAATACTAGTCCACTTTATTGTCCATCATCAACTCTTCATTGCATGTGCCCATTCTTGTAGTAGTAATCCGAAGTAGAAAAACAAAAATTATAAACAAGATATATTTATAAACAAATCTATTAAACAATCAATTTTGTATGAAGTCATAGATCTAGTCGCACGAATAGATTTATTAAAGAAATGCAAAAGAAAAAAAAACTTTGTTTTAAAACGCGATCCTAGTTGTCAATGCTTTGTGTGACACTTCTGCCCTGGTTTTAGCTTGGTCGGGTAAATATATCTGATTAATTTCTTTCTAAACCAATTAAAATTTGCTATTTAAAAAAAATATGATTCAACAATGCTTTGTGTGACACTTCTGCCCTGGTATTAGCTTGGTCGGGTAAATATATTTGATTAATTTCTTTCTAAACCAATTAAAATTTGCTATTTAAAAAAAATATGATTCAACAATGCTTTGTGTGACACTTCTGCCCTGGTTTTAGCTTGGTCGGGTAAATATATCTGATTAATTTTTTTCTAAACCAATTAAAATTTGCTATTTTAAAAAAATATGATTCAAAATTTGACAAGCTCGATTCAAACTTACAATTTTAGTGAAAATTAAAATGTATTGCACATAAAATTTGGTTTAAACTTTAAACATAATATTGTATCAAAACTAATAAATTCTAATGCAATAACATGTTTACATGTTCTTAGAATTTTTTTAAAATATGGATATGGGAAAAACTAAGAATTGGTAGAAGAAGATATCTTGTAACCCCAGAAAAGGTAAGCAAACAAAATTTCTTTAATTTAAAATAAACAAATTTGAAAATGAAAAACATGAAAAGAAGAGTTAAACAAAAATACAAATTTCTTTAATTAAAAAGGAATACAACTAAATAAATAAATATTCTTTTTCCGTAAAGACAAGGTCCCAAAGAACCCAGCTAAAATCCAGCTCTCTACATTCATTACATATATAACACATTCACACCATTTCTCCAACCTCTCGTCGTCTCTCTCAATGGAGTTTTTTCAAAAGGCAAGAGCAGTCCGTTTACGAAGCCACCACGACAAGTACCTAATCGCCGACGAAGACGAAGAATCCGTCACTCAAGACCGTAACGGCTCAGCCGGAGCAGCCAAATGGACCGTCGAGCAAGTCCCAGGCTCCACAAATCTCATCCGCCTCAAAAGCGCTTACGGCAAATACCTGACGGCGTCAAACAAACCGTTCCTCCTCGGAGCCACCGGGAAAAAAGTCGTACAGTCGAAGCCTAGCCGTCTCGACTCGTCCTTAGCTTGGGAACCGGTCAGAGACGCCGCTCTGGTGAAGCTCAAGACTCGCTACGGCCACTACCTCCGCGGTAACGGCGGTTTGCCTCCGTGGAGAAACTCCGTCACTCACGACATTCCTCACAGATCCGCCACTCAGGATTGGATCCTCTGGCACGTCGACGTCGTTGAGATTCTCTCCGATCAACACCACAGCCAAGACCAGCCTCCGTCTCCGCTTCACCACTCCGATTCTCTCAATTTCGATCCTGGATCTCCTTCTAGATCTAACCGTTTCTTCAGACAAGAGGTGATTGATTGATTCTTCTTCTTATCTTCTTCTTCCCCAATTGAAAAGTCGTTGACTTTTTGTGTGTTGTTAGTCAACGGACTCAGTGTTAGTTGGATCGCCGCCGAAATCGGAAGGTAGAGTGATATACTACCACGTGGCGGACGATGACGGCGAGGTGGAAGACGATTCCGTTGAGGTAAAGTCGTTTACTTTCAAAGGCAACGGCGTTGAGGAATTGACCAAGAGGTTGAAAGAAGAGAGCAGTGTCGAAAACGTCGTCGTTTGCACTCGTAGTCCGTTGAACGGGAAGCTTTTCCCGTTGCGTCTTCAGCTTCCGCCGAACAATGCTGACATGACCGTCGTCTTAGTCCCAATCTCATCCAAAAGTTAGTCTCTTTCTTCCCAAATCCAATTAAAAATCATTACTTTGACACTGATACTCTGTTGTCTTCAATGTAATAGTAGCGGAAGATTTCATCAAGTGAGAGAGATGATGTATATGTTTGAAGCTGAGCCGTGAAGTCAGTGAAAAGATTTGTTGTTAGTTCTCAGCTATAAGAAGAATTGATTTGCACTTAGAGATGCTTCTTGATTGTTAAAAAACTTATATGATTTATAAAAAAAAGTTACCTTTATAATGCTCTCAATCTCTTTCAATAGTGTTTGTTAGGACTAATCTGAGCAAGAACAAGAAAAGTTAGTTTCTTTGCACCCAAATCCAAGTAAAAATCGTTACTTTTTGACACTGATTCTCATATGATTGCTACCAAACTTATATGATTTTATATAAAAAAAGTTACCTTTATAATGCTCTCAATCTCTTTCAATAGTGTTTGTTATGACTAATCTGAGTAAGAACAAGAAAAAGGTTAGTTTCTTTGCACCCAAATCCAAGTAAAAATCGTTACTTTTTGACACTGATTCTCATATGATTGCTACCAAACTTATATGATTTATAAAAAAGTTACCTTTATGATGCTCTCAATCTCTATCAATAGCGTTTGTTGTTACCAGTAGTCTGAGCAAGAACAGGATCCGTCTTTGAAATGATGGAAACGAACACGGTCTCTCACGATGATCTCAGTGTCAAACATCTTCGAGATGAGTTTAGTAACTTCATGGCAATCGTTGCAGACGCGTAGGTTCTTAAATACACGGATTGGAGTCTGTGGAGGTAAGTTTAAGAGACCGAAAGCAATCGCAAGTCTCTCACTGTGCAGCCTGAGAGAACACTCTTTCTCTCTGCTACTATCGACTAACGGTGCTTGAGACTGGTCCGGCGAGTAACCGATGGAGCTAAGCTTCTCCTCGATCAGTCTCAGCTGTTTGTATATCTGTTTAGTCTGTGGATGCGACGTGTCTCCGGCGAAGAACTCGTGCGTGACGCCGTTTATCTCTATGGAGCTACATCCAGGCTCTTTACGAATCCCATGTTCAGTCATTAGCTTCCTCACGATTCCAACATCGTTCCATCTGTTAGCCGATGCATAGACTCTAGACAACAGAACGTACGCGCCACTGCTACCGTTGGAGCTTTGGTTATCTTCAATGATATGTGTAGCGATTTGCTCACTTAGCTCAACACTAGCACCGTTCTTGCAACAAGCATCAAGAAGACTTCTCCAAATCACAGCGTCTGGTTTCATCTTCATGTTCATCACCATGTCGATAGCTTCGCTAACGTAGCCAGCACGAGCTACAAGATCCACGATGCAACCGTAATGCTCCAACGCCGGTTCAATGCCGTAATCTCTAACCATCACGTCAAAATACAACCGTCCTTTCTCCACCAATCCTCTGTGGTTGCAAGCTATAAGAAGAGCAACGAACGTAACCGAGTTCGGTTTAACATTTTCCACCATACGTTCAAAGCAAGCCATAGCTTCCTCTGCTCTTCCGTGCGTAGCAAGCCCGAGAATAATCGCGTTCCACGACGCTAAATCGCGTTTCCGCATCGTTTGAAACACTTGCTCAGCCATTCTCAACGAACCGCATTTGCAATACATCTCTATCAACGAGTTCTTGATCAGAACATCGACCTCGAAACCGCGTTTTCGCAGCAGAAACGCGTGCGCCCAAGCACCTAGCGACAAAGATCCTAAACCGGCACAAGCGCTCAAAACGCTCTGCATCGTGTAACCATCTGGCTCAAACGATTCTTGCGTCTCTCTAAACATTTCCAACGCGGAATCAAACTCTCCGGCTCTAACAAGCGCGTCGATCATCGAGTTCCAAGAAACAAGACTTCTCTCAGGCATTTCGTCGAACACTTTCTTTGCTAAATCCAAACATCCACAAGAAGCGTATAGATGAATCAGACTATTGTTTACATACACATCTTTACCAAGTCCGTGCTTTAGAATCTGGCAATGAATCTGTTTCCCTTCGGATAATTTGAATATGTAAGCGCAAGCTTTCAGTAAAAACGGAAACGTGTGTTTATCCGGCGATGACTTTCCTCTCTCTAACATTTTCCGGTAAAGTAAAAAAGCCTCTTCTTTTCTTGAGACGTCGTGTGCGCATGCTCTGATGAGTGTGTTCCACATGAATGGAGTATGGTTCTCTTGTTGGATTGAATTGAAGATTCGGAATGTGTAACTGACGTCGGAGAAGGAGGAGGATGATGAGAGGTGGAGGAATCTGCCGTAGAGGAAGAGAGTGGCGGTTTCGTCGGGGAGTGTGGTGCGGAGTGTGTAGGCGTGGAGCTGTTTGAGGTGAGAGATGGTTGTGCATGTTTCGGATAAGGAGAGGATGTGTCGGTGGTGGTTACCGGCGGTGGAGGAGAATGAGGGAGGTCCGGTGGAGGTTGTGGTTGGAGGTGGGATTTGTGGAGGAGACGATGGGTGGAGAAGAAGACCGATAGACATTGGGATAATGTTGCAATTTTTTCAAGTTTGATGGTCGTTAACTTAAAAGGTCTCAACAAAATTTGAGTCAATCTTTTAAATCTTTTAATATATTTTGCAAGAAATACCAAAAACTACAAGAAAATAACTAAAAAAAAAAAAAAAATTGATGGAATCATGATTGAAAATTGAAATTGTCATTTTTTCTCAGTTACAAAAAAATTGATAATAACCGAAGAATGATTCATTTATGAGTTTTTGATTAATTGGCATCTCTCTATTTTTTTGGCGAATCATTGGGTCATAAATTAATCATTTGAGCATTTGGCTTTAGAAAAATGATATAAAAACTGAGAGAAAAAAAAATCAAATTTAGCAAAAACCAAAGCATTGAGTAAAACAAAGAAACAAATATATTGCATTGTATGTGGAGGTTTTGCGGTCATATCTCCTCTCGGCGATGAAAAATCTGCACTTATCTCTCGCAAATGTGGGAACTTATAATATATGTGTAACCACGATACTTCGCTGACATGATTTCTTCGTTGAATTATATAGAATTGATTATCATACCGGTTTTGTGATTCCCGGAAGAGATTAACTCATCTTTCATGGTCATGCTATATCCTTACATTGTGTTCTACTAAAAATGCTCGATTTCAATTGAGATTGGTCTATTTGCAAAAAATATCATTGATATTTGGAAACAATCTTCTTACCAAACAAAAAAGGTTGTTTGTTTGCAATTTTTGTAATTTTTTATTATTTTTTCCGACTAAACAAAAAGTGTGTGCAGTTTTTGGGTATTAGGCCATATAATTCTACAATTGCATATGTTATGTGTTTTGGTAAAAGATTGATAAGGATAAAATACAAATGTGTTGTAAGAAAAAGAAATTTCTCAATATAAGCAACATTTACAAGGAATAATTGAAAACTTGTGTAGGCTATTATAGTGTAATGTTAATTATAGATAAACTTTTTACAAGTCTCACCGTGAACGTTGGCTTTTTTCTTTTCATCTAAGCAACTTTAAAAAGATTGTGTAAATTTTCTTGATAACATTATTGAAGAATAAAATTAAGAATATATCCATATGGGAAAGCAAACTAATGAAGTAAATAACTGGGCTTTTTTCATTTCTGTTTTCACACTACTCACTAGTGATGTTAGCCTTGGTGATGATGATCCAAAGCTCGAGCCAGAGATAGACGTTTAGTTTAATTTGATATCTCAGAAATGATGGAATCATGATTTTTTTTTTTTTTCTTTACAGTTCAAGAGATTGAGTAAAGAACTGTGAGCAACACTTAAACCAGAGATCAAACCAGAACTTAAACTACCAACTCAGTGAATAGAAGTCTAAGCAACTAAGCTAGAATCAGGGAATCCAAAACATTAACGAAAATCACACCAACAAAGGTGGACATAAAGTCTAAAGCAACAAGAGCAAATTATCCAATGTCTTAAGCGAAAACCTTCTTGTAAAACAAGATCAAAACCTCCTCCGGCCATCGGAACCTTCAAGATGCTATGTAAAAAGGGTATGAGAGTTTCTGATCTTGATGGAATCATGATTGAGATTAGAAAACTATCATGATTAAGATTAGAAAACTATCATTTTTTTCTCAATCGTAGATTAATAAATAAAAAATCAAGAAACAAAACGGTTATGAGTTTTTGATTATTTGGCATCTCTCGTTTGGAAAGAAAAAAAAGATTTGGAAAATTATCGGTAACAAATTAATCATTGGAGCATTTGACTACCATACGAGATTTTAACTTGTAATACTATTTGGACAAGTAGTTTGATTACCAAAAACATTACATGCTGTAACTTTAACAGTTAATCTACTACATATGGGCTTAAATTTGGGCTTAGATGACTCGTAGCCCACTTGAATCCACTCCTCTTTAAAACGCACCGCATTACTCAATCTTCTGACTTCTCCAAATCCAAAAGCTTCTGTAACTGTCAACAGAAGAAGAAATGCATCTATGTCCTATCTTCTTCTGTGTACATACTTACAAATACAATACAAGAATACTTATTTCAAAATTGAATATAATTAATGTATTATTCAATTTCAATATACAACAATTTGTATAGCAGATTCTGCTTGTCATGTTCTACCTTACACGCACTCCACTCTCTTCTTCCTCTTCTTCGTCTCCTCCCTCACGCCTTCTCTTCATCCTCTCTTCCTTCTCAAAACCTTCTCCGTCGATTCAAATTCTCCGATTCAATCTCCCATTGTAAATCTGACTTCATTGTTGTAAAAATTCGAAATCAAATGGGTGTTGATTACTACAACGTACTAAACGTGAATCCGACGGCGAGCGACGACGATCTGAAGAAATCGTACCGGCGACTCGCGATGAAATGGCACCCCGACAAAAACCCGACGACGAGCAAGAGAGAAGCGGAGGCTAAATTCAAGCAGATCTCCGAAGCTTACGACGTCCTGAGCGATCCTCACAAGCGTCAGATCTACGATCAGTACGGCGAAGACGGACTCAAATCCTCCGATTTACCCACAGCGGAAGAGACGGCGGCTCAGCAGCATCGGAGTTACAGCAACAACAACGAATTCCGATACTATCCGCGAGACGCGGAGGATATATTCGCCGAGTTTTTCGGCGCATCGGGGGACGCATTCACCGGCGGCGGCGGCGGAGGAAGTAGATTCAGAAGCGCGGATGTTCCGGTAAGTCAGACGAGTAGGAAAACTCCGGCGAATCGAAAAGCTCCGGCGATCGAAAGCAAATTGGCTTGTAGTCTCGAGGAACTATACAAAGGTGGGAGAAGGAAGATGCGAATCTCTCGCGTTGTTCCCGATGGCTTCGGGTTAGTCAATTTCCATAAATCTCTCTCCCTAATTTCATTTCCAGTTTCATCGTTGATTCATAGCTCTTTGATTCTGTTAACTTTCCGGTGAAGAGAATCAAATTGAAACGTTGATCCATTAGATGATCTTCCTTATAAAGCTTCTCGTTGCTCTGTTTTGACTAATCTTGTGAATGAAATTGATCCAATTCATGCTTTAGATTTTGATTGTGTGAGGATTGCTTGATTTGCAGGAAGCCAAAGCCAGTGGAAGAGATATTGAAGATAGACATAACACCAGGATGGAAGAAAGGAACGAAGATAACATTCCCGGAGAAAGGAAACCAAGAACCGGGCGTGACGCCGGCGGATTTAATCTTCGTGATCGACGAGAAACCGCATTCGGTTTACAAGAGAGACGGGAACGATCTGATTGTGGACAAGCAAGTCTCTCTTCTTGATGCATTAACCGGGGTGACCATTAGCTTAACCACACTAGACGGGAGGAATCTGACGATCCCGGTTTTGGATATCGTTAAACCGGGGCAAGAGATCGTGATTCCGAACGAAGGAATGCCGATTTCTAAAGAGGTTTCTAAGAGAGGTGATCTTAGGATCAACTTTGAGATCTGTTTCCCTTCGAGGCTAACATCGGAGCAGAAGAGTGATCTCAAGAGAGTTCTTGGTTCTTGAATTCGAGAGTCAAATTCAGTGTGTACATATACAATGTGTATTGTATGTAACTCTGGACTTTTTTGTTGTTGTATATGTAACTTTGGACTTTTAACAAAAGCCTTCGAAAATCTTTTGTAACTTTTACTATATAATTCACATATACTTTGAAATGGGACACTTTTGGTGATGGTATATGGTTTTGGAGTTACCATTGTTAGGTGAAATAAATTCACTAGCCGGTCGCTCCTTAAACTCTATTACAAGCTGGAGATATGATCGACTGACGACCATGATGACCACCGGTCGATCTTACTTCTTAGTGTCTAAAAGGCCTTAGCATCGACATGACGAGGCAGCGACCAACGATGTTAATTAATGGTTTAGCAATGACCGATGGTTTGTACAATTTCCTAAATCTATTAGAGTTGTGCAGAGAACCGACGTGCATATCTAATTAAAAGGAAATTAGGAATGACGACCGACGTAGGAAATGGAATATTACGACCGACGTCAAAGCCCAACTCAACAAGGATTAGGATCGACAAGCACCTATAAATAAGAGGTCCCATAACAAGGACAAGGGGACATTCAGAAAAACACACAAAAACCCTAATAGCTACTTGTTCTTCGCCTCTCGACGAGCAAGCGACGAACAACCTAGATACGACGAACTACGATCTACGACGAGCGACAGACGAGATTCTCTTAGTTTAATCTTTGATATTGACTTGTTGTAGCTCGATATTCAATTGATTAATAAGATATCTTCTCCTGCGTCATTCCGTTTATTGTACTTGCGAACCGGTTAAATTTTGCCCAAACAGTTTGGCGCTAGAAGGAGGGGCAATTTTAACTGCGTGAGACATGGCGGCGGGAGATGATACCGCACCGACCGAAACACCGACCGTCACCGTTGCTCAGCTGGAGGCTCTCACAGCTCAGATGAAGCAGAACGAAGAACGACTTGCGCAAATCCAGGCGGAGAACGCAACCCTACGAGCAGAAAACGCGTCATTGGCTCAGGCTCGCAATAGATATCGAGACCGGTCCCTCCTATGCAATCGTTCGACACTCCACCACTTACGGGTGCAACAGGAGCAGCCCTAGGAACAGGAGCTACCGACGCTGCGCAAGGTAACCAAACATTGGTTCCACCCCTTGCACCAACGATGGAACATCAATCTGAAGACTCGCATACTATGTTCTCAAAGCGATTGGAGGCTATGGAGCTCTTGCTCGCGCGACTTCCAGGAGTAGCTCCTCCAATCACCAAAAGTGCTCCTAATTGCTATGCAGACACTCCCTTCACGGATGCCATCGCTTTGGTTGAGATGCCAAAGAAGTTCATCGTCCCTTCAATGAAGATGTACGACGGGACGACCGACCCTGATAATCATATAGCCCAGTACAAGCAACGCATGTTCACAACGGCAATAGCAAAAGAATATCGCGAAGCTAGTATGTGTAAAGGATTTGGATCTAGCCTCACGGGACCAGCTCTTCAGTGGTTTACGAACCTACCGAACGCGTCAATCGACTCGTTCGCGTCATTGACAGACCGCTTTGTTGAGCAATTCGCGAGCAGCAGGAACATAGAAAGGACAGCCGACGATCTCTATGAAGTGATACAGAAGAGAGGAGAACCGTTGCGCGATTACGTAGGTCGCTTCAACAAAGAGAAAGTATCCATTCCGGCATGTGTCACGTCCACTGCCATCTCTGCATTCAAAAGAGGATTGCTCCCAGACAGTGATTTGTACAAGGAACTGACGAAGTACCAGTGCAGAACGATGGAAGATGTGCTATCTAGAGCATGGGCTCAAATAAGGTGGGAGGAAGACCCTGCATATCGACACCTACTTTCCCCACGATCTGATTCGCGTGTTGTTAGGAACGAGCGTCCCTCTCGAGATGACAGACCGTACCAGAGACCACGCAGTGAAAGCACTAGCAAGAGAAGCGACAGCAGAAGCGACCATCGACCACTCAACCAAATTGAGAGCGACCAACGCTCATCATCCACATGGCCAGACATGAGTAACCTCGCAATATCTCCTGCAGAACTAGTCAATGTTCTTAATCATATATCTGGAGTAAGATGGCCTCAAAAGATGAAAGCACCAGGGGAACGAAGAGACACATCAAAGTGGTGCGACTTTCACTCTGACCATGGTCATAGAACAGAAGATTGCATCACGTTGAGAATGGAAGTAAACGAGCTACTAAAAAAAGGTCACTTGAGAGAACACTTGTCCGACAGGGCTAGGAGTCGCATCGACGACAGAAGCAATGACGAGTGCAAAGAAAACCATCTCCTGCTCAATCTCCGGAGCATGATCGAATCATCAACGTGATATCGGGAGGATCAGAGGTTAGTGGAATTACTCATTCTGCTGCTAAAAAGAGTACTAGAATAGCTAGAACTCATCATGGAGATGTCAAAGCTATATGCGAGCGACTGTCGAAGTGCACGATTAGCTTTGCTTCAGATGAAGATAAGTGTGTCCTAGCTCCACATCATGATGCATTAGTCATATCTTTGACAATTGCTAATAGTCTGATGAAAAGGACACTCGTTGATAATGGGAGTTCGACCAACATTCTCTTCATGGATGCTTACAAAGGATTAGGGCTGGATGAGAATGCACTGACGCGAAAATCCACACCACTGGTAGGATTTAGCGGTGAAGTAAAGCAGACCATAGGAGAAGTGACGCTGCCTGTGTATGCAGGAGGAATTAACCGACAGACAAAGTTTTGATACTAGATTGTGCTACTGCGTACAACGCAATTATGGGACGTCCCTGGATTCATGACATGGGGGCAGTGCCATCGACACTCCATCAAACCATAAAATTTCCTACTCCATGGGGAGTCAAAGAGATCAAGGGAGAACAAGAGCATGCACGTTCATGCTACCAAACTACCCTAAAAGGGAAAGGTCATGAGCTATATCAACTAGAGATCCAATCGTCGATTCCACGTACCAAAGAAGCAGAGGTGGAACAACTCTGTGAGATCCACTGACGGAAAAAGATCTTGATGAAACGAACCTCGAAACCTACCTCTTCTAGGTTAGTTTAGCTTTCAGTGTTTTGGTTTTATTTATTTCGTTATTGTCATAGTCATAGACGATCCACGAGATGTCTCTGCTTTCAATTGTTTTTCTTTACTTCGCGCATGTCTACGGACGAACTTCTTAATAAAAGGTTTTTCTACATATGAGTATTTAAGAATTCTCAGATTATGTTCGTCACTCGCTTTAATATCGACGTTGTATCCACAACTAGTGACGAGCGACAGTCATTGCACTGCTTATGACAAACGACAGTAAAAAAAAAAAAAAAAGAAGGCATTGCCTCCTCATGATAGAACAGCAACGACGATCGACGTTTCTTCAAAAAAAAAACTAAGGGCAATGCTCATGAGCAAATTGACCATGGTCACTAGGAAGATAAGAGTCATGTACTCAATGTATATCGACATCGACGACAGTCGCTGATAACTAATTTAGAGGTACGACCTCCACATGTTATGACGACAAGTCATAAAGAGTCATGTACTCAATATATAGTAAGAGCGATGACAGTCGCTAATAATTGATTTAGAGGTACGACCTCCACATGCTATGACAACAAGTCATAAGCAAATAGATAGAGAGACATGTCCTCAATATACAGTGACGACAGTCGCTACTAAATAAATTAAGAGGTACGACCTCACCATGATAAGTCATGATATAATAAAGAGGTACGTACTCAATAGATAGCGACGACAGTCGCTAACAAATAAGTTAGAGGTACGACCTCCAATAGACTATGATGTCACATCACTCTTTGATTAACAAAGGGGCACGACCTCCAAATATTATGATCATAAATCATTAGCTAACAAATGAAGAGGTACGTCCTTAATCTGTGACAACATCTACAAAATCAAGAGGTACGTCCTCGTGAAAATATGACAATAAACTAAGGGGTATACCCTCACAATAAGTAGCTGCTTATCCGTTGAGAAAGCAAGTTCTGAATTCATCGACGCTCATCAATAGGTAAGGACTATATGTAGTCAATCCAAGTGATCAACCACAGACGAACACATAAAACGTGTTTGTCCTTGCTAGTTTTTATTAGATCTTATGAGATCAAGACCAACTACTAGTAAAAAGGAGCTCCGTTAATTCTACTATAATATCTTAATAGATAAACATCTATTAACGACATAAGAGGAAAAGGAACAGTAACTCCAATTGAAAAGAGAGGGAACGACAAAAGAAGATAAATGAGCGACATACAAAAAATGAATAACATCTACATTAGAAAGGGAGCAAGGTCCGAAACAGCATTGACGAGCAACGCCTGACGATTTGAAAAAATACGTTTTACTTAAGATTGGAGAGAATGAAGCTCGACGATTAAGAGAAAAAAGGAAGAGGCACGACTAAACATGTTTGTCGCTGGTCACTCTCTACATAAACAAACAACACAACTACATAATTAATGTACGTCGTTCCTCAATTTTAATAAAGCTACATGAGTGGTCAAGTACAACTTCTTTGGGACCCACATGGAAAAAAAGGGAAGGACGTACATGCTTCAAGAATAAAACTTTGTCATTGGTCATTGGAGAAAGAAGCTTGTCCATCTCCATTCTTAATCAATCCCACATGGATATTAAAATAAGTACGTCCCTCTTATTTTGCTTAGTTATTTCCACATGATTTAAAAGAAGAGTTTGTCACTCGCATAAGCCATCGACGAACGAAGAAAAAAGGTATGTCTTTGGGATCTTTTATTTAAATTATATGTTATGTTGCTCCATTAGTATGTGCACAGATAATATGTTAAAAGGGACAATGCCATTAGACATATATGCTTTTTGTACATCGACGTTAGTAAACGAACAACAGTCACACAAGTGACATGAGCAAGCGACCGACCGACGATATGAAAATGAAGTATTACTCTACAAATTCTAAACAAGAAATTGAAGAGTAGGGGGCAAGTTGTTGGGTGAAATAAATTCACTAGCCGGTCGCTCCTTAAACTCTATTACAAGCTGGAGATATGATCGACTGACGACCATGATGACCACCGGTCGATCTTACTTCTTAGTGTCTAAAAGGCCTTAGCATCGACATGACGAGGCAGCGACCAACGATGTTAATTAATGGTTTAGCAATGACCATGGTTTGTACAATTTCCTAAATCTATTGGAGTTGTGCAGAGACCGACGTGCATATCTAATTAAAAGGAAATTAGGAATGACGACCGACGTAGGAAATGGAATATTACGACCGACGTCAAAGCCCAACTCAACAAGGATTAGGATCGACAAGCACCTATAAATAAGAGGTCCCATAACAAGGACAAGGGGACATTCAGAAAAACACACAAAAACCCTAATAGCTACTTGTTCTTCGCCTCTCGACGAGCAAGCGACGAACAACCTAGATACGACGAACTACGATCTACGACGAGCGACAGACGAGATTCTCTTAGTTTAATCTTTGATATTGACTTGTTGTAGCTCGATATTCAATTGATTAATAAGATATCTTCTCCTGCGTCATTCCGTTTATTGTACTTGCGAACCGGTTAAATTTTGCCCAAACAACCATATTCACATAAATGTTGTGATAGTTTTCCTAGTTTTTGTAACTATTTTTATACAAAATGTGACTATAACTTGAGAAGGTATTGGTGAAAAAAATTTCGTGTCAAAACACAAACCTAACTAAATCCCAAGTGTTCAGGTCAACATATTGGATCAAGCGTCTTGAGATTGTAGTTCAGCTCCTAAACTGTCCAAGTTGCGTTATATTCAAACTAAACCGAAAAAAGGACATGTATCAAGAGGATTACAAACATTATTGACACTTTTATTCATAATCTTTGTGAAAACAACAAACCAAAGACTCATCTTCAAATCATGAAACACACAAATACTCAAAAGTAGAATCTTTTGTTTTTCAACTGGAAAAAGTAAAATCTTAAACTCTATGTTTTTCAATCTTGTACACAAGCTCATCAGGTTTGGCTCCAACAACCCTATCAATCTCTTCTCCTCTCTTCACAAAAACAAAAGCTGGAAGTGTATTAGCTCTATAGGTCCCAGCCACATCCTGCAATACATTCCAAAAAAGCTTCATGTTGAGAACAAGAAATTGTAAATGATTATCAAGTAAAAGAAAGAGTATAATTACCATTAGCCTATCCACATCAACCTTTGCGAACACAGCTTCCGGGTACCTTGAAGAAATCTCCTTAACTCTAGGTTCCATTGCTTTACATGGTCCGCACCATGCAGCTGTGAAATCAATCACTAGCTTCAAAACCAACAACAGTTTTTTAGTTAGGTTACAACAAAACATTCAGTAACATGTAAACAAGAATTAACATTAAATGTGATTCTTATCCTAAATCGACCGGTTAAAAAAATGCGGTTTTTTTCTTATATGTATATACCAATTTATTCGAGACTTTCATGGAATCAAAGAGAGATCTCCATTGTCTTCTTGATTCGATTTCCACAATCAAACCGTTCTTGGTTTCCATTGATGAAGGAACATCATGCACAGATGAAACATTGGAACCCATTATCTTCCGAATGTCTATATAATTTTATAGAGAAATGATTTTCACTTATTTGCTTGTGGCTAATATGTAGAGAACAAAGAAATGGAGGAGCTTTAAATAGACTTTAGGTGGAGAAGTTTATTGACTAAAATAAAGAAATAACCGTTATGGAATATGATTCAATTTGCAATCTTTCTCTAGCCGTTGATTTTTATTTTTATTTTATTTTATTATGGAGTTATCCCAAATTCCCAATGTAGTTTCGCTTTGTTATTTCACTTTTTTCTCAACCCTCATATTGCTAGTTGTTCAATATTCTCCACTATATATAAAAAAGGATTGTATGTTTTGGTATAAGCTATTATATTTAATTAATCCCAAAAGAAGTTATATACAGGCCAAATTTTAAAAAGGAATATACATACACCTCTTGATGTTAAGCACAACATATATTGCAAATTGAAGTTTGTTTTCTTCTTCCTTTTTGGCGGCGATATTATCTTTTGCTTATTCAGTCTATCTTCCTATTTTGGGGTTATTCATGCCTTTCGTTAGGTCATAATTAATCAACATAAGAACTTACATAAAGAAATTAGAATAAAAGGTGAGAAGGACGATGCTGCTCAATGTAAATTATGTAATGTTGCTGTTCGGTGTGACGAATATTGGTTTGTGTTAAGGAGCTGTCTTCAACTCTTCACCAAGGTTTCTTCTTATTCCATTTTTGTACCTTAAGAAAACGTACAAAACAGGAATAAATAAGTGTAAAATGATTTTGAAATGTATAACTTATTCGATATGGACGAGACATGCACGTAATCCTGTCTTGAACATCTTTCCCATAATCTTTCACATCATCCTATCATAGGGAACTCAAAACTATTCTAATATTTCAAGGAACTAGGAATAGTTATTCACATTTCAGCTCGTGAAAATCGAATATCTTAATTGTTGGAACATTTGGAAGGGATTTCAGAATATCTGAAAACTAGTTTTAATCAACTATCAGTTACTACCTATACTGAAATGTGTTTTTCTACGATGAACTAGTGCAGCCAGCTTTACACAACATAATGGAATGTCAATTTCTTATGGTTATTTAGTTTGCTTTACTGGAAATTAAGGAGTTATTTGGATATAAATGATTAACAAAAATTGAGTGAAGGAAGAGTACATTTTTGGGCTACTGTTTTGATTTTAGGTTTTTTTTTGTTTGTTACAACTAACAATATTCGCTCTCATATTATTCATGTAGAAGCTATTAGTACTTTTGTTGGCAACTTTAGAACATGTGGAGGACAAACTAAATGAATCTCAAATCAGTATTCTTAAATGGAGTCTTTGATGAAAAAGTTTACAATAAAGAACCAGTTACATAATCAATGGAGAGACTTGTAAATGAACATTTGTGTACAAGAAAAATTAAAGCATCAACTTATTTGTTTAAGGAAAAAAATATAGGCTTGAATTTTAACATTTTAATATAGATAGATAAAGAAGTGGATGACATTTTCATGTATGGAATATATAGCTTTCTGGGTTGTGGAAGAACAATATCATAATATTTGCAAATCAACCTAGGAATAAAATAATAGGTGGCTAGCACTCATACCCACTTTTACAACGGACGCACAAAACCAATTTAAATTTTTTATTTTGAAAAGAAGAAATTGGCTCAAAATCTTGAAACAAACCATAAGAAAAACCTAAGATAACTTAGTTATGTATAAAATGTAGTCATACGCATACAACTACGTTATTACACTAAGTTGTACATGTATGAAAACACACTTTGTTTGCTTTGGAAAATTTAGAAATATTAACAACCACCATATTAACGACTAACCTGGTTAAACCATCTTTATTTGCGTGTGTTACACATTCATCTACTTGTTGATTTGAAATGTTTTATTTAAAAACTGGTAGAAAAATGAAGAACTCGTGATTTTTGAAACAAACCATAGAAAAAACCGAAGATAACTTAGTTGTACACGTACAACTATGTATAAAACGTAGTCGTACGCATACAACGTTATTACACTAAGTTATACTTGTACAAGTATGATAAAAACACACTTTGTTTGCTTTGGAAAATTTAGAATTATAAATCACCACCATATTAACGACTAACCTAGTTAAACCATCTTTATTTCCGTGTATCACACATTCATCTACTTATTGATTTGAAATGTTTTACCTAAAAATTGGTAAAAAATTGAAGAACTCGTGATTTTTGAAACAAACCATAGGAAAAACCGAAGATAACTTAGTTATACACGTACGACTATGTATAAAACGTAGTCGTACACATACAACTACGTTATTACACTAAGTTATACTTGTACAAGTACGATGAAAACACACTTCGTTTGCTTTGGAAAATTTAGAAATATAAACAACCATATCAACGACTAACCTAGTTAAACCATCTTTATTTCCGTGTGTCACACATTCAACTACTTGTTGATTTGAAATGTTTTATTTAAAAATCATTAAAAAAATGAAGAACTCGTGATTTTTGAAACAAACCATAGGAAAAACCGATTTAGTTGTACACGTACATCTATGAATAAAACGTAGTGTACACATACACCTACGTTATTACACTAAGTTGTACATGTACAAGTATGATGAAAACACACTTCGTTTGCTTTGGAAATTTTAGAAATATCAACAACCATATTAAAGATTGGAGAATTTTTATCGCGGTCGATATTATAGCGTTTAACTAGACGCTATACTATCATCCGATAGCGTTTTTCCGCCGCTATTTAAACCCGTGTTTCCTGTAGTGATTTTATAAACTCTTATGTAAAAATATGGTTACAATTATAGGCTAAAGTAGTAATTATATAAAACTATACATTGTATATGCCTTCGAAAATTATTAAACTATGAATTTAAGTTTATCTCTAACTTTTTATTATATAAAAACTCATAATAATGCAATTTTTCAAAGCATGTCAATTTCTTAAATGATGCAATTTTTCAAAGCATGTCAATACATTGGTCCATTTCACACATGTTTCTCATATGGAAAACCTATTAATCAATGTTTGGGTAGGTATGGGTCCGTGTAGTTCAACATATACACTACAAGTAAGCTCCCACAATGTGGGGGCACAGTTCCGGACTCCTTAATTCTTGTAGTTCTCAATTTTGGTGTATTTGAAGTTCCTCCCATGGTTTGAGACCATTTCACACATGTTTCTCCTCATAGTCATGTGGAGAACCTACTAATCCCATGTTTGATAACTATAGATCCGTCTAGTTCAACATATACACTAAAGTAAATTCTCACACTATAGAGGCACAAAGCTATGTTCCGGACTCCTTACTTCTTCCAGTTCTCAATTTTGGTAGATTTGATATTCCTCTGATGTGGACATCGACTCAACTGAACCACTAGACGAACCGGATCAAACCGATATATCACAAAGCATGAAGAATGTTCCAAGGAAAAGGTCCAGCACAAGGAAACTGAGGGAATAATTCAACACTGCCGTTAACAATCTTCTCATCAAACAAGAACAAGGGCAAGAAGACCAAGACAAGATTAAGACCAAGGACCAAGGGGAAGACAAGAAAGCATGGTCACTCCTTTTAGGACGCAACAAGACTATTCTCATCATCACAGCTGAATCCATGCAAGAAAACGACTAAGTCCTCCGGCCAAACGACAAGCAATGTGAGCGTTTCAATTAGTCCATATGATTTAAACTCACAAGTTTCCTTTTCTTGCAGGTTCTCTTTAGTTATGCTTTGCATTTAGTTTCTTTAGCCCGAGAACATTTAGCTTAAGTTTTGCGTTTCGTTTATTGTATTTCTTTCCTTTTATGTTTTGCTTTGCGTTTTGTTTGAAGACCCTAGAAGGTCAAGGTCGTCGAGCTGTTTATAAAGCTCCTTTGCGACATTGTAGTTCGACACTTTTTACCTAATCAATAAAACGGGTAGTTCTCTGATTTGGTTTAACCGCCACCAAGTTCTTGAGCACTGAGAGGTTTCCCCTTTGTTCTTGAGTTCAATCCGACTTTATCACAGCTTCTCCATCAGTTGTGTGGTGTCATTCAATCCATCAATCCATCCTCCATCGACCAGAATAAGCAAAGAGAGCCTTTCGGCCAGCTGCTTCTTCTCCACTCCATTTCATTCGACCATCCCTTGATCTATTAAAGAGAGCCTCACGGCCAGTTGTTAGATTCCGTCTCTTTGATAACCATTCAATGTAGGAAACCCGACGTGTTGATAAAATGCAAGTTTATCTAGGTTTGAGGTATCTAGGGAACCAATCAACAAAACTGCATAGAAATATCCTACATTCCATCTTGAATCTTGAGGACATGTGAGTTTTCTCCATAATGTATTGATAAAAGCTTAGAGTTCCTTTGATATTCATGAAAAAGAAAAAAAATATCGAAAAGAAAAGTACAAATATTTCAGTAAGTAAATATTGCCAAAGTGCTTAAGCGAAGTAAATCCTCGAAGTGAAATAGAGTACCTCTTAGCTTTCATTAAATCAAAACTATGTCGTTTGTTATTAATGTTCACTATTGAAGGGGTCGAAGTGTTTTAGGTTTTCCTTACAACATTACACTGATCTATTTCTTATCGCTACTACTAATGTGGCTGTACATAAATTGTTGCAAGATAGAGACAATATTCCGGAGGAGCTAAGAGAAAAATGTACAAATTTCAAAAGTGAACCGAGCATTCAGCTAATAAGCACGGTCATAAAATTAGAGTTTGCGGTTGAAGATATGGTGAATTGGAAGCTATGGCTCTCCCGTCAAACTTTAATAGTTATAAGCAAAAATAAGAAGTTGGCATCTCAATACTTTGGTCCATTTGAAATGATGCATGTGTCAGAATATTTTTGTATCTAATGTGATTCCATGCTGACATGCTTAAGAAATAAATGGATTTGACTATGAAAAGGAAACTGAATTTATATATGACCTTTTTAATATTATGCATCATTTCAAATGGACCAAATTTTGAGATGCCAACTTCTTGTTTTTGCTTATAACTATTGAAGTTTGACGGTAGAGTCATAGCTTCCAACTAACCATATCTCCAACAGAAAACTATAATTTCCCGTGCTTATTAACTGAATGCTCGGTTCGCTTAAAATTTGTACATTTTTCTCTCAGCTCCTCCGGAATATTGTCTCTATCTTGCAACAATTTATTTACAGCCGCATTAATAGTAGCGATAAGAAATAGATCAGTGTAATATTGTAAGGAAAACCTAAAACACTTCGAGTCCTTAAATAGTGAACAAGAATAACAAACAACATAGTTTTGATTTAATGAAAGCTAAGAGATACTCTATTTCACTTCGAGGATTTACTTCGCTTAACCATTTTGGCAATATTTATTTTCTGTTATATCTTTACTTTTCTTCTCGATATTTTTTTTCTTCTTCATGAATGTCAAAGGAACTCTAAGCTTTTATCACTACATTATGGAGAAAACTCATCTTGTCCTCAAGATTCAATCTGGGATATAGTATATTTCTATGCAGTTTTGTTGATTGGTTCCCTAGATACCTCAAACCTAGATAAATTTGCCATTTTATCAACACTTCAGGTTTCCTACTTTATCAAATATTACTTTATAGAAGTTGTACTTTTTTTTTTGGCATCATATAATTAAGTTCTACTTAATATTCATTTAAATCAAATCGAATTCAAATTTGGTCCTTTAAAATATAATCTATCTCAGAAAATACCTTATCTACAAGGGAATTTCAAAACTACACCTTCTTGGGGGTACATTTTCAAAACTACACCTCCATAGTGTCTACGCACAGTCACGACATCGATCCATGGAGTGACAGAGTACTCAACATCAATCCATAGGGTTACGTAAGACTCATTTTACGTATCCATTAATCCTTGTGGGAATCAAGAAAGTTCACGAAGCCATTGAGATCCGTGACACTGGAGGAGACTAAGTCTAAACCAGGAACACGTTACCAAAGATTCACTACAAAAAAGCCTACATTCATAGCACATGGTAATAGCACGGTTCGTTAAACTGCTATTGAAGATGACTTTGTAATTCCGGCTATCATATTATAGCATTGCATGAATGCTATGATAGAGTTTTAATAAGCGGGAAGCTAATTACTCTTATTCCGCCAACACTTAGTAAAATTAAGACGATTAAGCATCAAAGACCTCTTAATTCCTTCCTTTCTCATTGAATTATAAAAAAACCCTTAGAAAAAGACAATACCCAACAGCAAAAAAACTCTCACAAAAACGCAATCGCTTGATTCTGTTTTAAATCGCCGTCGCCGTTGATCGATAGTCGGATCTGTTAGCTCTGCAGCAAATTTCCGACTTCTTCTTCGTCGACATTGAGCTCTAATTGAAGGCATGTATTTCTAACTCTGTTTGCCTTCGATTAGAGCTCAATGTCGACAAAGAAGAAGTCGGAAATTTGCTGCAGAGCTACATATCCGACTATCGATCAACGGCGACAGCGATTGAAAACGGAATCAAGCGATTGCGTTTTTGTGAGAGTTTTTTTGCTGTTGGGTATTGTCTTTCTGAGGGTTTTTCGATAACCAATAAGAGAGGGAGGAATTGAGAGGTCTTTGGTGCTTAATCGTCTTAATTTTACTAAGTGTTGGCAGAATAAGAGTAATTACCTTCCCGCTTATTAAAACTCTATCATAGCATTCATGCAATGCTATATATGATAGCCGGAATTACAAAGTCATCTTCAATAGCAGTTTAACGAACTGTGCTATTACGATGTGCTATGAATGTAGGCTTTTTTTGGAGTGGTTGTTCCTAAGCTTTTGCACGAGCTTGAAATCGAGATCTTTGCCTGTGTTCAATGTTTCCGCTACTGGAAACTGCAGTTTTTGAACAAGCAGTTTTCGCAGTTGCTAAAGAGCTACAAGATTTTTAAGATGAAACGTGAATGTGAGCTTGTCACACCATACATGGCTTTGCATCATGGTGGTAATACTTTCTGGAAAATGTTTGATAAAGAGTTTGAGGACTTTCAAAAACTTTCAGAAGTTCTTTTAGACTTTTGCTTCTTCTATAGCGATAGAGAACTGATTAGTGTGGGTACGCAAATAATCGTCATTTTGAGAGAGAAAGAGGGCACATTGATATGGAGATATGATTTAGAGAATAATAGATGGTTCAAATGTTCTCCAATGAACACACCGCATGCCGTTGGACCAATGCTTTCGTTGCATGTGGAATCAATGGGATAATATCAAGCGGTAAATATAGTGGATGTACAAGGATAATAATACCAAAATGTAGACCGAGACTCATCAAATGAATAAGAAAAGGGAATTCAACTCATGATTTTTTTTTTGCGTGACATGTTTTATGTGATTGGTGGTCAGGATGAGAATAATGAATACCTAACTTGTGGAAAAATGTATAATAAGATGACTGATTCTTAGAAGCTGGTACTAGACATGCTCAAAGACATGACGTTCAGGTCTTCTCACTCGCCACCCCTCATTGCGGTGGTCGTCAACTCATTGAAAAAAAAAGTTCAGTGAGTTTCGTGTTTGATCATAGAAACACAAACACTTGGAAGAAACTTGGTGTTGTGTTTGGGGAATAAAATATCACTTTAGTTTGGAGAATTGCACTTAAGTCAACTGGAAATAGGTTTTTGGTGACTGGAACATCTTCTTAATTAGGGGGTGAATAGAAAATTTTCCTTTGATGGCAAATAATTTTCAACAGAGGGAGTAACATTCTCCTATGAATATTTCTCTAAAGTGATGTATACATGAAAACATTAATTTTATATGATGTCACCTGTTGGATTTATTACTTTGGTAAATTTAGGGTTTCTTTTTACTAATTTGTGAGTATGCACAATTTTTGTCTCTCAATTATGTGATTGGCAAAAAAATAGCGGAATCACATTTTCAATACTCGATGACGTAAACATACATATCATTCAAGCCTTTATTTTTTTTTTTCAAAAATAAAGAATATTTGTTTTTTATATGGAGTTTTTTGCAAAGTCAAAAAAAAAAAAAAAAAAAAAAAAAAATCAGGACTGCACCAAGCTAAACAATTTGTCTAACCTCGATCGATGAAATTGAGAATGGAGCTGATATCAGATCCATGTGCATCGGCAAAAGCATGAGCTTCAAATCTCATCCCTGTCACATCTGAAAATAGCGCCTCTGATCATCAGAAGTCTAACAACATATAAAATAATCTATTGAAGATTGGTATTTAAGAATTGAAAGGTTAGGATCTGTGGTACCGCACAATCAACATACGTTATGACCATTTTTAATCACGAGAAACATACGATAAAAGAAATACAAACCTTTGAGCGTTCTTCGTATCCACCACTATGGAGGCAGCTGGTGAAGAAGAAGAGTTAGCATTAGAAGGTGGATTTGTGTTACGCCTCTTATCCTAGAGAGATTTGAAAAACTTTTACCACAAGAAAAAAAAATTGAGTATTGAAACACATAAACACATATACAGTTACAGATTATTTTTCATAGGTCGCCAAGTAAAAGAGAAAAGTCATTGCAAAATTCTAATCACGAATACAAAATACAAATGAATGAGACTTTGTACACTTGAATCAATCAAAATCAATTTAGACACCAACAAATTCTATGACTAATGATAAGGAGCTAGCGCACAACAATGATCATAGTGTAATTAAAAATGAAAGCTAGTTCATAATCTGGTCTAAACCTTAAGACTGGACACAGATCTGTTGCCTTGGCGAATTTTTGTATAGATCTAATCTAATGCACTCTCTAGGCTAGTCTCAAATTTAAAACGAAAATCTCATTTTGGTGTTTAGTTTGATCAAACAGTAGTAAAATCGAACAGATCTGAAACCGAACAAACACTAAAATATTTTTATCAAAAAACGATTTCACAAAAATCATAACACCATGACATCATTGACATGTACAGTAATTGTATACCGCTTGTGTGTGGTTCATGGGGGCTCTGGCAAGGTTCCTGTGCGTGGGTGGTTTGGTCAGAGATCTGGTGTATGGGTGGCTCCAGCGGGGATCTGGCTTCACTACGTGATAATCAGTAGAAGATGATTGTGGGATTCTTCAATCAAGAAGTGTGGTGTGGAACATAAAAGTTTTAAAGAAAATTTGCAACAAAATTCTGTATGAAATTGTTGCTTGCTTGAAAAAATAAATATATGCAAAGTCGTAGATATGTATATCTACAACAAAGGAAAGAAATATTTGGTAGATATGATTTGTGACAGTATTTGGATGTTTTTTAAATAAAAGAAATTCAAAGTTGCCTACAAATCCACTGTAACAAATCTATCACAATTGGATTCATTTCCAAAAATAGTCCCATTGTTTTTTCTTTTTCTTTTTTACTTATTTTTTTTTTTTTTTCATCTGAATATATTCCATTAACAAAGGGAAACAGTACAAAGGTGGAGTACAAAAAAGCTCGAGAGAGGTACCAAATCATACAAGAGCCTAGACTAAGGTGAAGAAATACACCAATCTAAAGAGATCCCAAAAAGACAGGCAGAGAAACAACCTGTGAAAGATCTAAGCAGAGGCCAAGCGTTTCTCACTGACAAACAGATCATGTAGCCAATCAGGATGACTACAAGCAACATAGGATTGACAAAAACTCTCCTTTAGCGCACTTTGAGCAATGAGAAAGGCGCCTCTGTTTTCCGATCTTGAAACAATCTCTATTCTCCACTCTACTATCCTAACCAAAAACTGTCTAAGCTCCAAGAAATGAGCTTTAAAGGAAGGCCAAGCCTTCGGTCTAATCAACATCTTCAGCAACTCGGCTGATTCCGCTGCCAAAAAAACTCTGTTTACCTTGTGAGCCACCAAGCTCTCCAGTGTCCATGACAGACACACCAACCTAGCATCTTCGAGGCTGCATATAGCACCAAAAGACCTTCTGCTATGCAGTAAAACCACGCCCTCGTAATCCCTCAGAACCCAAGCCCCACCGGCTGTCTTCGTTGTACTGTCCCACTTTACCGCTGAGTTACACTTTAACCAAGGATAAGGAGGGAGCTTCCAATCTTTCTTCCTCCCTCTGGTTCTGACCTCCTCTCTCTGGTTGTCTTCATTTGACATCATTTGAGCCATAAACCAAGAGTCAACCTCCTCCATAATCTTTTCCATTGTCTCCTTTGATCCGAAAAGGAACCCTTCGAACTTTTTACTTATTATTCAGAACTTTTAAAACTGTATTACTATAAATGTTTTAACCTGCGTTGACTGGCGGTCAAATATATTTTGTGTATGTGTGATTGACATTTGTTGTCATTTGACTCTGAATCACTATCCTATCACAAATGGATACAACAACTACATTTCCAAAAAGATTTACCATGATCAGATCAATCAGTCCGGTATTTGGATCAATTAATCTGGTATCATACGATAAAAATATGAAATTATCATGTTAACTGGATTATTATATAAAAAAAATATTGTGTTAATCAAGTTATTATATTATAGACAAATCTGTGAAAACTATGTGTCAACTTTGTTATCATTTTATAAAAAATGATTAGTTGTTGTTTCACTACCTCTCTTAACTGGACAAGTTAAGTGAATTATTTCGAGAATCTTTAAATTACATGTCACTAGCATTACTCCTACCAACGCACCTTCCACCAATGTTTTTTTTTGAGAACTTAATTAATGCAGAAAAGAGAAAAATATTACAAGCCCACAGGCCACAGGCCACAGGCTATAGAGTTTTTTAGAAGCCCAAAATAAGCACCTAGTTGTAATTTCGGATCTAAATTCAATCAGCCAAAAGGAATATGCCCATTAGTGATTAATTTCAGACTTGAAATTCTCAAAAGAGAATAGGAAGCCGGAAAGACGATTTCAGCCGCAGATCTTCATCCAACACTCTCCGTTGAAAGCCAAAGTTGCAGGAGTTTTGAAGCCATCTTGGTGTTCACATCTCGATAACTCGCAATTCAGTTCCTGATTTGCCTATGAATTGAAGATTTGTCGATGTAGTCTCCCATTTCTTTCATGCCATATCCAATAGATCGAAGCTTGCCAAGCCAAGAGCGTAAGTTTATTCCAGTGTTCATCTGAGCTAAGGAGTCTGCCCACATGCGTGCAGGTCGCAGGTTACTCCGTTTCGCAAGATACGATCTCTAGTAGGGCATCGATTCAGAACGAACAACCAAGTAAGGAAGTTATGTTTGGGAATTCCACTGTTTGTTTTGCCAAACAGCTCTAGACCAAGGAACTGCTTGTTGCTCTCTTCTTAGCTTGTGGTAGATCCCTCCTATACAGTATTTCTTTAATACGACTCCATCAACCTCCCATTCATAAGTGTCGTGAGATAAGCTTGTAAATTGACCATGTTTTCTGACCTTGCAGGAGGTAGCAACCACCTATCATTTCCATTCAAGCTCGCCAGCGTTGCCAATACTGGAATTCCAAGCCTAGTGTTTCTTGTCCCTTGCAGGTAGGCTGTTATGTTCCCAGTTGTCTGACCAGAACCTCGTAGCCCTTCCATCTCCTAGCTTTATCTTTATCCATGGGTAAACATCGTCCCTCATCTTGATCAATTTATTCGCAAGCCAAGAATTGTCTCTGTGAGTTTTTACTATCCAGAAGTTACTCACGTTGCCTTCCAACACCTCCTTAGGCTCTATTCCACACTACCAGGTCTTTTATTCCTAAACCTCCTTCCTCTTTTGTTAAAGTAACAGTCGCCCAAGAGACTCTTGCTGAGTTGTGACCCTCTATATTACCTTTCCAGAGATAGATACTACAGAGAGAGTTTATCCTTTTGATGCAGGCTTTAGGTAGTATGAAAGACGAGCACCAAAAAGTTGAGATCCCAGCTATCACTGTTTTGATGAGAAGGAGAGAGACCTTGCACTCCATGAGGTAACCTTTTCCTTGACTTGTTGGATTAGAACTTCACAGTTGTGAATGCTTAGCCTTTTTTGTGCAGAGTGGAACGCCTAAGTAACGCACGGGTAGAGTTCCTTGGGGCATCCCTGTTGAGAATTTGATCAAGTCGCATTCATGGTCAGATCAAGTCGAATTTGATCAACCTTCCACCAATGTTGATACATGCTTTTAGGTTAATCATATAGTTTGTATAGTTAAGTATACATTAAATTTTATGTAGATGTTTGACCATGCCATGTATTCTTGCAATAGTTTTCCTATTTTGTATGTGTTTCTATTTTTTTCCATCACACATTTTACACGTTTCTCCAGAACATCTATCCGCCATCCTTTGTTATGCGGACGCAGCTTGGAACTTGAATTTGTTGGACTGCGATATGGGCTGGACTTTTCGTTCTGATACAGACACCATTTTGACTGATGGTTTAGAGTCGAGAAGGCATGTTGTTTCACCTCTAAGGATAAGGGCTTTGACGAGCTGCATGTGGGATCAAACTCCCAAACATTTATCAATCTGTTTACCAAAGGAGAAGATCATACGAAACTATATGGACTGTTTGGCGACACTTTTGATGTTGCTTCCTCTTTTTCCTTGTAAAACAACAAACTATGAGATTATACGAAAAATAAAAAGAATAGAACAAGGAGAAGAATTTTGAAAAGAAGAGATTGTTTTATATCGGAAGATTTGAAGTCCAAGTACAACAACTAATTATGGTAAAAACATTCAATCGCATCCACACAAATTATTGAAATTTGAAAAATAAAAACCACCACAAACTTGTTCCATGCTTTGCTTCCCATTTAAGTTGATCCGCTTTGCATATAGATCAATCTTATCATTAATCACTGATTGTTAAATGGGACTTGATATATTCGTCGAGACCAGGAAGTTTTTGATCCTCGTCATAGCTGTACATCATAGGAACAGTTCTTGCAATGTTGAGACAAGCATTTGAGAACGATCTTGAGAACGGTCTTGGATTGAGACACTCTCTGTTCAAGCATTTCCATGCTTTGGATATCTTCTGGACAACATGTGTCCTTGCTTCATCAACAGTTGATCCCTTGTGCTCGTTCAGGTAACACTCTACGTATGATCCATCATACCCATCTTGGTTCTCGTCCTATGATCATAGCACACACACACACCAAAATATCTGTGAATTATTCGATATAGATTTTTGGATTATAAAGTCATTACTAGATCTTTATATTACCTTGGCACTTCCGAGATCATCCCACAGTCTCAGAATGGTTGCTGCTGACGATACAATCTTCGGGTTGCTCTCGATTAGCTCCACTTTTTCCTGGTTGAGATCTTTGCGCAGCAAGAAGTAGACATGTAGCATCACCAAATGAACACCTGAACTCATGATCCGAGTTAAACCACTTTGCTTCTCCTAAGAATGCTTTACACAAACTTGCCCACTGCGAAACAAACCCATTGTTGATGTTCGTAAGGCTACAAAATTTTCTTTCCAAGACATTGTTGATGGTTTTGAAAATTTTAATTACCGATTTTCGAAGAGAGTCCGTTGGGTTCCAACCATGTGATTTCAAGATCTTCATGCTAATCTCCTCTGTGATTGTATTTAGAGCTTCAAAGCAAACCTTCATGTATCTCGTTAGCTTTTCAAGTCCCTCAATGTCCCTTCGAAAATGCTTTGATTAGATATCTTAAACCATTTTTTTAAAATTAAATAAGTTAGTTTATGAAGTTATTTGACAAGTTGACACTTTTTCATACATAGTTGAGAACTAACTTTTACTAAATATCTGAGAAACTATAAATTTTTCGGTAAACTACCAATCTACTTTTTATTCCTGTATACATTTATTAGCTTTTACGTACTTGCATATAACTCTGCATAATTATATCTTCTTCGTCCGTAAAATAAGAATGAAATAGTTATGTCTTTGATTAAAACTTAGTGTTGGTGCAAAAGACACGTGATACTTCTTGTCAAAGAAAAAAACACTAGTTTACATGCATGTACCTCTCGACAGCTCGTGTGAAGACGGTCAGTTCTTCTAGCCCTCCGTAGACATCAAAAATGTCGTCTATAACGTAAACGAGCGATATCTTTTTCGTAAGATCAAGTCTTTGTTCGGATAACGTAGGATCTTGAAGAATTGCCATCGACCATGTGTGCCATTTCAATGGCTGTTTTCTTGCCTTCCATAGCTCCTTTTCTAAACCAAGCTCTCTCCACCATCTGAGAAATAAAAAAGCCCCTTTAGTTTTGTTTTTTCTTTTTGAAATTCACATGTACTTGTCGTTGTGAAAAAAATTAATATCCATCTTTAGAGGTGTATATCCTGCTTGACTTTACTTGAACGTTGTAGAAATTTCTTCTTGAATCAAGGAATTCAACATAACGGAATCGATCTCGACCACTCGTAATAGAGATTGTAACCACTCATCATCTTCTCGACTAGCTACTTTGATCATGTCTATGAGATTCTTGGAAGATAATCTTTGTAAGGTTTTGTGGCGAGGTTGTCTCAAAGAACTCATTATCTTTCGCTGTTGATGACTTTCTTGACCCGAGCAAAGTTCATTAAGGCGGTTAAACGCGAATTCTTTCGCGCCATCGAGTGTTTCTTCGCCTTCTAAACCGAGCTCAGAAGCTTCATACAATTCTATGAGACCCTTCACGTCATTTCGGAGTTCGTCTTTAAATCCACCCCTCTTGTCTCTAATGCTTTCAAACATACCTAAACGTTTTGTAAGTAATTAGAACACGTAAATATGGATATCATATGTTATACGAATGAAGTAACAAGTATGAAAATATGGTTGTTATATGTGTCGTACTTTCTTGAACATAGTGACCTTCTTGTCTCAGCAATCGAAAGCAAAGCGCGACCTCGCTGAGATCACGATCATGGTATCCATAGGTTTGAGCGCGGGCACATTCTTGATAGATCATGTGAAGGGTTTGATCGATCTCTTGTTTGAAATGAACATCGACGCCTAAACCTTGAATGACATCGATCATCTCCAAGATTTTGACTGGATCATCTTTGTGCGTAACAAGTATATTTTTGACCTTCTTAATATTCAATTCATAAAACTGTAACAAATATAACCACAATCGTGTGAGAAGTAGTTTAATATTACAAACCATAGCACAAATAACAAATCTTAAGATTAAATGTGAATAATCTCTGAACTACCAAATTTGTATAAGTCTTTTTTATTTCTTAAGGTGTCTGTTGATCTACCAAATAAAGAGAAGTACGTAAGATGGTCTTTGAAACTATACTATTAAATTAATAAAGCTGGCTGAAATTTAATCATAAAAGTCTATGTATAAAAAAAGAACTCAAAACCCTAAAACTATATATAAGAAAACATAAATGTTAACATACAAATATCTAACTGCATCACGTACCTTGGATGTAGGATAATCAGATAGTTTGAAAGACCTACAAGCCAAAGTGTAGATGTGACTTGAGCTCCATCTTTTAGCAGCATTTGCAGGAAAATAAGCAGCGGCATCGTGCATTTTTGAACCGAGAAACCTTGGAGTACTTTTTGGAAATGTAGAAGCAAAGCAAGAAACTGAACTTATTTTCAAAGTCATTAGATTCATTCAACTTATTTTCAAAGCAAAGCAATAAAGATGTATGAAACTAAACTTTTTATGATAGTGATGTCAGACTTCAAACAGAATGCTCTTATATATATATACTATGAGTTATTATAATTCATAATGTGGTGGGAAAACGCCATATATTTGTTGCTTTTTTTTGCATGTGCTGTTTAAGTCTAATATTCACTCTCATAAAAAGTCTATGTGGTGGGAAAATGTCATATATATGATACTGTATATGGTGCTGTTTTACATATATGTTGTGGTGGGCAAACGTAACGTCATATATGTGGTACCTTTTTTGCATGTGCTGTTTAAGAATTACGCTGGGACGTCCCGGCTCTTGGATTATCTGCCGCAATTAAATCTCTAGGTTTTTGGTATGGTTCCATATCAAGAATACGATTTTTTTGCCCGTGAGCCGAGTTCTTGAGCATTGAGAGGTTTCCCCTTTGTTCTTGAGTTCAATCCGACTTTATCACATTTTCTCCATCAGTTGTGTGGTGTCATTCGATCCATCAATCCATCCTCCATCGACCAGAATAAACAAAGAGAACCTTTCGGCCAGTTGCTTCTTCTCCACTCCATTTCATTCGACCATCCCTTGATCTAGTACAGAGAGCCTCTCCGCCAGTTGTTAGATTCCGTCTCTTTGATTACCATTCAAGGTAGGAAACCCGAAGTGTTGATAAAATGGCAAGTTTATCTAGGTTTGAGGTATCTAGGGAACCAATCAACAAAACTGCATAGAAATATCCTACATTCCATCTTGAATCTTGAGGACAATATGAGTTTTCTCCATAATGTATTGATAAAAGCTTGGAGTTCCTTTGACATTCATGAAGAAGAAAAAAATATCGAGAAGAAAAGTAAAGATATTTCAGAAAATAAATATTGCCAAATTGGTTAAGCGAAGTAAATACTCGAAGTGAAACAGAGTATCTCTTAGCTTTCATTAAATCAAAACTATGTCATTTGTTATTATTGTTCACTATTTAAGGGATCGAAGTGTTTTAGGTTCTCCTTACAACATTACACTGATCTATTTCTTATCGCTACTACTAATGCAGCTGTAAATAAATTGTTGCAAGATAGAGACAATATTCCGGAGGAGCTAAGAGAAAAATGTACAAATTTCAAAAGCAGCATTCAGCTAATAAGCACGGTCATGAAATTAGAGTTTGCGGTTGGAGCTATGGTGAATTGGAAGCTATGGTTCTACCGTCAAACTTTAATAGTTATAAGAAAATATAAGAAGTTGGCATCTCAGTACCTTGATCCATTCCATGCTGACATGCTTAAGAAGTAAAACATTAAACACCCAATGGATTTGACTATGAAAAGAAAACTGAATTTATATATGACCTTTTTAATATTATGCATCATTTCAAATGGATTAAGGTATTGAGATGCCAACTTCTTGTTTTTGCTTATATTTATTGAAGTTTGACAGTAGGGACATATCTTCCAATTCACCATATCTCCAACCGCAAACTCTAATTTCATGACCGTGCTTATTAGCTGAATGCTCGGTTCTCTTTTAAAATTTGTACATTTTTTCTCTCGGCTCTTCTGGAATATTGTCTCTATCTTGCAACAATTTATTTACAGCCGCATTAATAGTAGCGATAAGAAATAGATCAGTGTAATTTTGTAAGGAAAACCTAAAGCACTTCGACCCCTTAAATAATGAGCAATAATAACAAACAACATAGTTTTGATTTAATGAAAGCTAAAAGATACTCTATTTCACTTCGAGGATTTACTTCGCTTAACCACTTTGGCAATATTTATTTTCTGAAATATCTTTACTTTTCTTCTCGATATATTTTTTCTTCTTTATGAATGTCAAAGTAACTATAAGCTTTTATCACTACATTATGGAGAAAACTCATCTTGTCCTCAAGATTCAAGATTGAATGTAGGATATTTCTATGCACTTTTGTTGATTTGTTCCCTAGATACCTCAAAACTAGATAAACTTGCCATTGTATCAACACTTCGGGTTTCCTACTTTATTAAATATTACTTTATATAAGTTCTACTTAATATTCATCTAAATAAAATAAAATCCAAATTTGGTTCTTTAAAATATAATCTATCTCAGAAAATACCTTATCCACTACTGGGGAAATTCAAAACTACACCTTCTCGGGGGTACATTATCAAAACTACACCTCCATGATGTATATTTTCAAAACTACACTTTTTTTATTAAATAAATGAACTCTAAACCTTAAATCTAAACCCTAAACCTTAAAATCTAACATTAACCCTTAAATTTAAACCCTAAAACCCAAATTATAAACTCTAATTAGGAATTAGTGAACCCAAACTTAGATGCTAAATTTGGAAAAAGTGTTTAACTTCTTGAGATGTACATTTTCAAAACTACACCTCTATGGTGTTAATTTTCAAAATTACACTTTTTCCAAATTTAACATCTAAGTTTGGGTTCACTAATCCCTAAATAGAGTTTATATTTTGGGGTTTAAGGTTAGATTTTAAGGTTTAGATTTCTTTCATTTAATAAAAAATGTGTAGTTTTGAAAATGTACCCCAAAAATGTGTAGTTTTGAAATTTTTCCACTACTGAACTTGCCAAAATTATTATGTCGGACAATTAATTAAACCCTACAATTAAATATGAAAAAAAAATATAATTCCACACAACACAAGTACAATAAATGCTTTATTCTTAATTCATAAGCATGTAAAGAAAAATTCAAAATATATTTTAACAATAAATTGATTAGTTTTGAAAATTTGCACATCAAGAAGTGTATTTCGTAAAATTTCTCTTATAATAAGACATATTTAAGATATATACATTACCTTTTTTAATTTTACTAAACATGAGGAACCAAAGAGAATATACCTAAAGAGAAGAATAAGAAACTTTACCCAGAAAAACCAAACGATGGACTCCCTAAAGAAGAAATCTAAACTCTTCAAGAAGCACGAAAGATGGTAGATTCTCAACGTATCTAGGACAGGTGAGAGAAGAGGAATTTCAAAGGCAGCAAGGAAGGAAATCGGAAAGTTGAAGGGAGGCAAAAGCAAAGTGATTGATAACAGACACTTTCAACGTTGGGTTTCTTTTGAAGCAGTAGAGAAAGAAAAACAACTCATAGGGAAAGGTCGGCCGAAGACGGAAGAAGCAAAAGTCAAAAGGAATTCTGGAAGTTTTCAACAATTCTCAAAATCCTTTCAGAATTCTCAAAATCGTAAATACCATTTAGATGTATGATCTTTAGACAAGGCAAAGAAACAAACTTGGCGTTAGACGAAGTAGCCCAAGATACACAAGTGTACCAATGCCTCGTAGGTGTATATGCTCAGTGGCATCTTATCAGGACAGGGAGCACATGGCTCACCGATATGGAGTTTCTGAATCCTACACATAGTCAGGGCATCGATCCATGGAGTGACAAAGGACTCAACATCAATCCATGGGGGGGTATGTAAGACTCACCATGATGATCATCATCATAATGTAACCAGAGTTCATGTATCCATGAATTGTTGTGGGAATCAAGAAACTTGACGAAGCCATTGAGATTTGAGGAGTCTAAGTCTAAACCAGAAACACATTGCCAAAGATTTCTCCATATGGTGGACAAAACACTTGTTCTTACATTTAGTAGAAGCTTACAAAGTATGTCACATAGCAAAGCTTCATGCAACTCATTTATCAAGTCTTTGTCACAAATTGCTATAGCAGGTGTATATTAAACATGAGATTATACTTTGCATGAAGCAATTTGTGACAAAAACTTGAAAAGCGAGTTGCCTGAAGCTTTGATATGTGTCATACTTTGTCATCTTTCTAGTAAAGATACTGTAAGAACAAGTGTTTTGTCCACTAAAGATACTGTAAGAAATCTTTGGCAATGTGAACCTGGTTTAGACTTAGACTCCTCAATGGCTTTGTGAAGTTTCTTGATTCCTACAAGGATTCATGGATACGTAAACTCCGGTTACATTATGATGATAATCATCATGGTGAGTCTTACGTACCCCAATGGATTGATGTTGAGTCCTCTGTCACTCCATGGATTGATGCCGTGACTGTGCGTAGGATTCAGCAACTCCATATCGCTGTGCTAACCGTCCTGATAAGATGCCACTGAGAATATACTACACCTACGAGACATTGGTACACTTGCGTATTTGTTGGGCTACTTTGTCTAACGCCAAGTTTGTTTCTTTACCTTGTCTAAAGTTCATACATCTAGAAGGTATTTACGATTTCTGGAAAATGTTTGATAAAGAGTTTGAGAACTTTCAAAAACTTTCATAAGTTCTTTTAGAATGAACTAAGAAAAGGAAATTCAGCTCATGATTTTTCTTGCGTGACAAGTTTTATGTGATTGGTGGTCGAGATGAGAATAATGAATACCTAATTTGTGGAAAAATGCATGATAAGATGACTGATTCTTGGGAGCTGGTACTAGACATGCTCAAAGGCATGACGTTCAGGTCTTCTCACTCGCCACCCCTCATTGTGGTGGTCGACAACAACCTCAACTCATTGAATAAAAAAATTTCAGTGATTTCGTGTTGATCATAGAAACACAAACACTTGGAAGAAATTTGGTGATGTGTTTGTGGAGTAAAATATCACTTTAGTTTGGGGAATTTAGGTTAATTAGAGATAGGTTTTTGGTTTTTGGAGGTAGGTTAGAGATAGGTTTTTGGTGATTGGACCATCTTCTATTAGGGGGTAAATAGAGAATTTTCCTTTAACGGCAAGTAATTTTCAACAAAGGGAGTAACATTCTCCTATGAATATTTCTCTAAAGTGATGTATACATGAAAACATTAATTTAATTTGATGTCACCTGTTGGATTTATTACTTTGGTAAATTTAGGGTTTCTTTTTACTAATTTCTGAGTGAATATGCGCAATTTTTTTATCTCCCAATTATGTGATTGGCAAAAAAATAGCGGAATCACATTTTCAAAACGTGATGACGTAAACATACATATCATTCAAGCCCTTTTTTTCAAAAATAAAGAATATTTGGTTTTTTATATGGAGTATTTTGAAAAGTAAAAACAAAAATAATCAGGACTGCACCCTAGTATCAGGTTGAATAGAGAAATTTGTCTAACCTCGATGAAATTGAGAATGGAACTGATGTCAGATCCATGTGCATCTGCTAAAGCATGAGCTTCAAATCTCATCCCTGTCATATCTGAAAATAGCGCCTCTGATCATCAGATGTCTAACAACATATGAAATAATCTATTGAAGATTGGTATTTAAGAATTGAAAGTCATCGCGAAATTCTAATCACGAATAAGGAACACAAATGAAGGAGACTTTGTACACTTGAATCAATCAAAATCAATTTAGATACCAACAAATTCTATGACTAATGATAAGGAGCGCACAACAATGATCATAGTGTAATTAAAAATGAAAGCTAGTTCATAATCTGGTCTAAACCTTAATGATCAAAGATTATTAACCTATGCACCAAAGTTTAACCGCAAGACTGGACACAGATCTGTTGCCTTGAGATATGAAACTGAAAAGTAAAGAATGTTTGGTTTTTTATATGGAGTATTTTGAAAACTGAAAAACAAAAATCAGGACTGCACCAAGCTAAACCCTAGTAGAGAAATTTGTCTAACCTCGATGAAATTGAGAAGAGAACTGATATCAGATCCATCTGCATCTCCTAAAGCAGAAAGAGCTTCAAATATCATCCCTGTCATATCTGAAAATAGTGCCTCTGATTATCAGATCTCTAACAGCATATGAAATAATCTATTGAAGATAAGAATTGAAAAGTTAGGATCTGTAGTACCGCACAATCAACATAAGAAAGACAAACCTTTGAGCGTTCTTCGTATCCACCACTATGGTCAACTCAGAAGATACACTACGTGAAAGGTGGATTGGTGTTACGACTCTTATCCTAGAAAGATTTGAAAAACTTTTACCACAAGAAAAAATTTGAGTATTGAAACACATAAACACATAAACACATATATAGTTACAGATATTTTTCATAGGTTACCAAGTAAAAGAGAAAAGTCATTGCAAAATTCTAATCACTAATGAGGAACACAAAGAGACTTTGTACACTTGAATCAATCAAAATCAATTTAGATACTAATTATAAGGAGCGCACAACAATGATCATAGGGTAATTAAGAATAAAAGCTAGTTCATAATTTGGTCTAAAACTTAATGATCAAAGATGATTAACCTATGCCCCAAAGTTTAACCGCAAGACTGGACACAGATCTGTTGCCTTGGTGATTTTTTTTTAAGGATCTAATGCACTCTCCAGGTTAGTCTCAAATTAAAAACGAAATTATCATTTTGGAGTTTAATTAAACACTAAAATATGTTTATCAAATAACGATTTCACAAAAATCACAACACCATGACATGTACAGTAATTGTATACTGCTTGTGTGGCGGCGTGGGTGGGTGGTTCATGCGGGGGCTCCGGCAAGGATCCTGTGCGTGGGTGGCTTGGTCAGGGATCTGGTGTATGGATGGCTCCAGCGGGGATCTGGCTTCACTACGTGATAATCAGTAGAGACTTGTTGATAGAATCGCATGATTGTGGGATTCTTCAATCAAAAAGTGTGGAACACAATAGTTTTAAAGAAAATTTGCAACAAAATTCTGTAGGAAATTGTTGCTTGATTGAAGAAATAGATATGCTATCCATAGTCAATTCGTAGATATGTATATCTACTACAAAGTAAATAAATCTTTGCTGGTTTTAAAGAAAACTAGGAAATTGTTGCTTGCTTGAAGAAATATATATGCTATCCATAGTCAATTCGTAGATATGTATATATCTACTACAAAGGAAATAAATCTTTTTTTTTTTAGAACTGGCTTAAGGAAATAAATCTTTGCTAAGATATGATTTGTGACAAATAAAACAAATCAGTATTTGGAAGTTATTAATTGAAGGAATTTTAAAATTGCTTACAAATCCACTGTAACAAATCTATCAGAATTTAGATTCATTTCCTAAAAGATTACTCAGCTTTCTCATTTTTTAATTTTCCTTTTACTAATTATGTTTTAGTCTGCGTTGACTGGCGGTCAAATATATTTTGTGTGTGTGTGAATGACATTTGTTGTCATCTGGATAAAACAACTTCATTTCCAAAAACCTTTACCATGGTATTTGATCAATTAATCTGGTATCATACGATAAAAATATGAAATTATCATTTTAACTGAATCATTATATCATAAAATTATTGTGTTAATCAAATTATTATAGGGGTTTTAATGAGATAACCGGGAATCACTAGCATTACTCCTACTAACTTTACTATGAGCACATTCCACCAATGTTACAGTTATCACTTCCGCCAATGTTGATACATGCTTTTAGGCTAATCATATAGTTTGTATAGTTAAGTATACATTATATTTATGTAGATGTTTGACCATGCCGTGATGTATTCTTGCAATAGTTTTTCCTATCTTGTAAGTGTTTCTATTTTCTCCATTACACATGTTACACGTTCTCGAGAGCATCTATCCGCCATCCTCTGTTATGTGGACGCAGCTTGGAACTTGAATTTGTTGAACTGCGGTATGGGCTGGACTTTCCGTTCTGATACAGACACCATTTTGCTTGATGGCTTAGAGTCGAGAAGGCATGTTCCTTCACCTCTATTGACGAAGCGTGGGCATTAAAATCAGTGCTTACACAAGTAAAGGATAAGGGCTTTGATGAGCTGCATGTGAGATCACACAAAAAATTTTATCTTTTTTTGGGGTAAAATGCTTGTGAGATCAAACTCCCAAATATTATCAATATGTTTACTACAGGAGAATATCATACGAAACTAGTTGGCCTGTTTGGCGACACTCGTGATGTTGCTTCCTCTTTACCCCTCACAAATGGCTTTAAAATACATGCAGAGCCAGTGCACATGCAGACCAAGCATGAGCTTGAGGCCCTTTTTACATGAAAAGTTTATAATGTAAAATAGTCTATTAGTTTGCGGTTTTCTCAAACTCAAAGCCGGCTCTGCATGTGAGATCAAACAAATAATTTGGGATGTACAAGTACAAGATGTAACGCCATGATTAGTCTCCTCGATTATCTTGTGTCTTGTGCTTTGGCTTAATTGCGAATAATTTTTTGTGATCGGTCTTACTATCCCAAGAAACTGGTATAGTTTTACTGATCAATTTATCTTGTTTGCATAATACTGTTTCAACTTGATTCTTTCGATGGCGAAGTTTTTTAAAATCGAATTTTTATGATTGCGCCTCTTGAATAAATTATAGATTCGTTTACATCATGTTTCCACCAAGTTGGAAACTAAAACATAGCTAAAATTACAAATTGGGCTTTACAAGTCTATATTACAAAGTTGGAGTGTCGTCGGTGGGGGAGTCCATAGAATTTGTTTAAGAATTTATGTGGAACTTGCCATTCGTAAAAATCAGAAAGGCCCATTCAATAACGTGAAAAATGCTCAACCCTGGCTCAAAAATACAATTTTTTGCGTTACATTCTTTGCTACATTATTTTCTGATTACCTATAATGGACTATGGGTTATGACGTATCTAACATCTTACTACCAAGTTTGAGTTAATAAGAACCAAAAACCATTCCTCATTGTTTCATAGTATCTCAAGCGGCATGGATATTACATGATTCAAATGACTTTTACCTTGAAGCAGGACATAGTACTGGTGTGTATTTTGAACCATCTTTAGTAGCCAAACTTCAAGCTTAATTAATGGCAACACAACATGTCTGGAAAGAGGGTTCTTGGCATGTTATATCTTTGAGGGAGATAATAAGTCTGTGTTCAGTCTCATTAGATGGTTTAGTGAAGAATTTTAGAGTTCGTAGTTCGGTACGAGAGATCAACTCTGGAGAAATAAGTTCATATAATCATTTTATGGAGGTAGTTGAATGGGTTCCAATGAGATGCAATAAGGCTGCGGATCCATTGGTTAAGGATTCGTAGATATGTGATAACAAATGGTGTGGTGTAGATATGTAAATAAGTTCATATAATCATTTATCTCTCAGTTTGTATCTTTCTTCTGTGTCCCAAGATACGCTGTGATAAGTGATAACAAATGGTGTGGTGTAGATTGAACATTCGCTTTCATGGATTCTAAAGCGTATAAAAAAGAATTTAAATGTACAACTTTTAAGGTATGGAATCATCTTTTGAAAATGTTTTTTTTTTTTTTTTTTTTTTTAACTGGATAAAAAATATAAAAAAAAGGCTCCTATAATCTTTTGAAAATGTTAAAAATACTACACATACATGCATAATCATTCACGTATAGTCACTCGATACGTGTATGCTTACGTATATGTACATTACATATTCATGGAATTTTCCGATGTAGACATATATTTAAAATAAATTTATCAAACCAAAAAAACAATAAACAAAAAAAGATTCGTAGGTACTGAAAAATTCAGTATCCTTAAAACTATTATTGTTTTTTTTTTCTTGAATTCAGTGCAAAGTGCAAACATTACATCTTTTACTTCGAGAGTCAATATCTCTGTAATCTAAATTACATTCACTTTCGATATTACAGATATGTCGGAAATCATTGTGAGTTTGGATAAAGAACTCAAATAAACATAAAGCGTAAAATACAGAGAAATGGTCGAACTAAATACTCTTTTCTGTAGAGTTTTTCTTCTTATCATCTTTGTAAATGAACTGTTACAAAACTATATAAACTTTGTTATATAGATCCAAGAAACCCTATATAACTAAAAGTAGGAAATGGACTCACAAATACTGTACCATGTCATTCCTCTGCTCACCTATAAACGTTGAGTCACTTTGAAAAACAAAAATGAATCGATTCATTTCACAAACTATTAACCATTTGATGACCACCTCACCCAATTTCTCTATTGATTACTTTTGAAAATAAAAAATATATATTTTGTATATCTAGAAAGGGGTATCCAAAGTATGGAAAAGGTTAATTTCACGAAGGGTCCAATCATAATAAACTCTTCGTATCAAATTTTTTTTTTTTTTTTTTTTTTTTTTTTTTTTTTTTGAGTTGGGGAGGTGTGGTCAGAAATATATTTTTATGAAACTAAGTATGTATTATTACACCCCAAAAAAAGATATGAAGGACATGTATTTTAGCTTTGTGCTATGCATGGTTCATTTCTTTTCAACTCGATATCCCAAGAATCTAGCGTCCACTACAACATGTCCACCTTTCCTGTTCCTGCCGTTAAAATTTTCTACTTTTGTGGATCATAATCCTACCTTTATAATTGATGAGTTAGAGTTACTCCGGATTCTCTGCTTTCGGCATGCGTTGGTTTAGTTTGATCTATTACATTCGGTTTGGTTAGTCTTCAGCTCGGTTTGTATGGTAAGTACTCTTTAGTGTTATGCTTATAAACCAACACACATATTGAACCGATATATAAACATAACGTGGTGATTTGCCAAATGAATTTGTTAAGACTCTCTGTTGCACTTGATTGTAAACCACAAATAATCGTAAAATAGAGAAGGGAAACAAAATCAAGTTACACTTGATCTAAGAAAAGAGACTTTACGAGTTACGAAGTTTCTTTGAGTTTCGTTCGATTAAAGTGTGAAAGGTGTTATGGTGTACGATTTCCAACAAATAGTAAACCCTTTTTTGATGTAAAAACCCTAATTTAAATTTAAACCCTAAACCTTAGATATTAATCTAAATTCATAAATCGAATTCAAAATATTAAATTCTTGAACTGGGATTTTCGTATTTGCTTTTTGGATGTTCCTTTTCTATTTTAATTACACAATTGAATGTGAAAGACTTGAACCTAACTGAGAATCATAATTAATTCTATGGTAGATGTTGAATTATTAGAGATCCATGTCATTATCTCTTTTTGATCATTCATAATAAGAGTTTAAAGTCAAATGCGTTGACTTCTGTATACTTTCTTTCGGAAAGTGATTTCCCAAAAGAAAAACAAATTATTATGAATGATAATGGTTATACACTTATACTTAATACTCCATCCGTTTTATAATAAGTGTCGTTTTGACTCTTGACTTACCCAATGTATCTAGATGTATATGGATGTATTAAGACTCAAAACATATTCAGATACATTAATAAATAGTCCAGATTCATTTTATCAAAACGACACTTATTATGAAGCGGAAGGAGTATTTAAAAATGTTGAATAACTTGCATGTCCATGGAATATGTTTTTCATTCTGTATACATTCTTTCAAAAAGTGATTTACCACCTAATTATGGATATCATGTTTTTTTGTGTGAGATTATGGAATGTTTTAAAGATTGAAATGTACTATATTGAATGTACTATATTGAATGGTTATGCCATGACAGGTTCACGATGCTAGACGAAGTTAGAGTTTCAAATCCCTAAAAATAATAAATGTTGTTTTTATTTCATAAAATATCCCAAAAATGTCAAAATATTTGTGTTTTGAGAAAAAAAATTCTTATTTTTTTTTAAACAACATGCTATATTAAAATATGTTATTTTATTCAAGTATTGATTTGTAATTTAAAAAAAAAACATGCTACTCCCTCCGTTTCAAATTAGTTGTCGTTTTGGAAAAATGTATCTGCCATTATTTGGATGTATCTGGATGTGTTTTGACTTTAATACATCCAAATAATTGCAGATACATTTCCCAAAATGACAACTAATTTGAAACGGAAGAAGTATATAAAAAGATGTAGCAAAAATTTGGCCATGCCATTTTCCACTACTGGCATAACACATTATTATGGGAAATACAAAAAAAAAAGAAAAATTGTTCAAAACGTGAAAATAGAGGAACAGTCCTTTATTTTGGTTTTATCACTACTTATATAAATAATTGTTCATTCGCACAAAAACAAATACATAAATAATTGTTCATGATCATCTAGTTAATTTACCAAGAGAAGAAAAGCTGATAGACGGCCAAAACTAGACAGCACAACTGCTAAAAGCAGACTACCTATATGTTGTCTAAAATAAAGTAGACTACCTATATAAATATATAGTTCACAAAAGTATTTTAATTCACTAAAGATGACATTAATTTAAATCAAGTTTGTCTCAAGAAAAATAAAAGTGATAGGAATCATAAAGTAAGGAACCATTGATGGCCGTTAAAAAAAAGAATCATTGATGGATTAGGTCTATTGATGGACATAAACAAGACTTAATCAAAGTGATAGAGTTGTTGTGACAACGATTTCGAACTATATGGAAGTTGATAGATCCCTAATTATAGATCGGCACTTTGAAGCAAGTTATGAATGAGGATTGTGAGATGGATTGATGAAGTGATGGAAGTGACTTGGGCGAGATGGTAAAGTGGAGATGATCGAGTGGCTATAACAAGAGATCTGCGGAAGGATCTCTCAACACCAAACTTGTTGATCTCAAGGATATTACACACCAAGAGATGGACAAGGCTTGATCTCCAGGATATGACACACCAAGAGATGGACAAGGAATAGATTCTCAAAGATATGACACACTAAGAAAACTATAAGATCTTAGATATTACACACTAAGAAGTTTGATGAACAAACAAAAGGGTTTTGATTAAAAGATTGATGAAACAAAGGGTTCGTCCAGCACAATATAAAGGGAAAGGGAAGAAGAAGGAAGAAGAGATGAGAATGGAACAGGCTCCATGACCATCTCGGAAATACAAAACATAAAGAAGTTCTCATGCATTGGGCGGCAAGATTTCAAAGTAAGAAGGTGGGCCGGACCCAAACAACATGAGACAAAGAAGAGATGGAAGTGGGTCTTAGGCCTCATTAAAAACCTACCAAGGAAAACCCAAAGGGACAAAACCTTGGCAGGGAAAAAGAGCACACTAAGAATCCACTTGCTTCTTTATCCCAAGTGTTGGGCTCAAACAAACCAAGTGGAATGCTTAAGCTCTGATCATGCCGACTCAAACGGCTAAGTACTCTTCCAATGTCTTGGTTGAGCAACTTAGTTTGGGACCTTGTAACTGGGACCAGTTGGTATGGTCAAGTCCAAAGCTTCCTCAGGTTCAAGCTGCTCCTCTGCTACAAGCTCTCCAGCTGCTTCCTGGTCCAAGTTCCTAGCAACCTCCTCCATGATCATATCATCCCCTCCCTCTTGAAAAGGATTTGTCCTCAAATCTGGTTCATCTGCAAGAAAAGGAGAAAGATCAGTAACATTAAAACTTGAACTTATGTTATACTTACCTTGAGATCAATTTGGTAGGAGTTGTTGTTGATTCTTCTGGTGATCTCAAATGGTCCATCTATCCTTGGCATAAGTTTGGATTTGCGCTCGGCCGGAAATCTCTCTTTGCGCAGATGGATCCAAACCTTGTCTCCCACTTCAAAGATCTTCCTTTCGGCCCTTGTTGGCTTGTTGAGCATACTGCTTGGTTTTAGCCTCAATGTTCCTTCTGGCTTGCTCATGGATCTTCCTGACTGTTTCTGCCTTGTGCTTTCCATCTGTGCTTAATCTTTCACTCAAAGGCAAAGGCATCAAATCCAAAGGAGAGATGGGCTTAAACCCATAAACAATTTCAAAAGGAGAAAACTTAGAAGCAGAATGCACAGCATGGTTATATGCAAACTCAATATGTGGCAAACATTCATCCCAACTTTTAAGATTCTTTTTAATCAAGGCGCGCAACAAAGTTCCAAGAGTTCTATTAACAACTTCAGTTTGGCCATCAGTTTGAGGGTGACAAGTAGTAGAAAACAAAAGCTTAGTACCCAACTTAGACCACAAAGTTTTCCAAAAATAACTCAGGAACTTTGTATCACGATCAGAAACAATGGTGCGCGGCATGCCATGCAATCTAACAATCTCTTTAAAGAACAGAGCAGCTACATGAGATGCATCATCAGTCTTATGACATGCTACAAAATGAGCCATTTTTGAGAACCTATCAACTATCACAAAGATAGAATCTTTTCCAGTTCTAGTCCTAGGCAATCCAAGCACAAAATCCATGGATATATCAGTCCAGGGATGAGATGGAATAGGGAGAGGAGTGTACAAACCGTGAGGTTGAACCTTAGATTTGGATTGTTTACAAGTTGCACATCTAGAACAAATCCTCTCCACATCTCTGATCATGTGCGGCCAATGAAAATGATCCTCATGACTTGAAGTGTTTTGGCCACACCAAAGTGTCCCATCAAGCCTCCTCCATGTGCTTCCCTGACAAACAAATCCCTCAAAGAACAATTAGGCACACAGAGACGGTTCTCATAGAAGAGAAACCCATCTTGTCTAAATATCGGCCAAAAGCAAACTTAGAACAAGACTTATAAATCTCAGCAAAATCAGAATCAGAAGCATACAAGTCTTTTATCTGTTCAAAGCCCAAGAGTTTAGCATCAAGAGTTGAGAGAAGAGTGTACCTCCTGGACAATGCGTCGGCTACAACATTGTCCTTACCTTTTTTGTACTTGATGACATATGGGAATGTCTCAATGAATTCAACCCACCTGGCATGCCTCTTGTTGAGCTTCTGTTGGCCCTTGAGATGTTTGAGAGATTCATGGTCTGTGTGGATGACAAACTCCTTTGGCCAGAGATAGTGTTGCCAAGTTTGTAAGGCGCGGACCAAGGCATAGAGTTCTTTGTCATAGGTTGGATAGTTGAGAGTGGCTCCTCCAAGCTTTTCACTAAAGAAAGCAATTGGCTTCTTGTCCTGCATCAAGACAGCTCCAATGCCTATACCTGAAGCATCACATTCAATCTCAAAAGTTTTCAAGAAGTCAGGTAAAATAAGAACAGGGGCATTAGTCAAGCGATCCTTGAGAGCTGGAAAGCATCCTCCTGTGCTTTCTCCCACTTGAATCCAACTTCTTTCTTGATGACTTCAGTTAAGGGTGCGGCCAAGGTACTAAAATCACGGACAAACCGCCTATAGAACCCAGCTAGGCCATGGAAGCTTCTGACTTCACTCACTGTCTTAGGACTTGGCCATTCTCTGATTGCTGCAACTTTCTCTTCATCCACCTTGACTCCATCTGCACTCACAACAAAGCCTAGAAAAACCACATTATCTGTGCAAAAAGTACATTTCTTAAGATTGGCAAACAATTTTCTTTTCTTAGCACAGACAGGACAGATGCAAGGTGATCTAGATGCTCTTCAAGGTTCTTGCTGTAAATCAAGATGTCATCAAAGTAAACCACAACAAAATGACCAATGAAGTTTCTCAGATATGGTTCATTAAGCGCATGAATGTACTAGGTGCATTAGTGAGACCAAATGGCATGACAAGCCATTCATAAAGACCATGTTTAGTTTTAAATGCAGTTTTCCATTCATCACCTTCTTTCATCCTAATCTGATGATAACCACTTTTTAAATCAATTTTAGAGAAAATGCTAGAACCATGCAACTCATCAAGCATATCATCAAGTCTAGGGATAGGATGTCGATACTTTACAGTGATATTGTTGATGGCTCTGCAGTCCACACACATGCGCCAACTCCCATCTTTCTTGGGCACAAGAAGAACAGGAACAGCACAAGGACTCATGCTTTCCCGGATGTGACCCTTATCCATAAGCTCATCAATTTGGCGCTGGAGTTCTTTGGTTTCCACAGGATTGGTTCTGTATGCTGGACGGTTTGGAAGAGTGGATCCAGGACAAAGTCTATTTGATGCTCAATGCCTCTGACTGGTGGCAATCCCTTGGGACAATCATCTGGAAACACATCTGGAAATCCTGTAAAAGTTTGGACATCTCACTCGGAATCTCCGGTGCATTATCAATCAAGAGGTTAAATGATCCTTTAAAGATGATAAAAAGAGAAAAGGCTTATCAGAAGACATGGAACTTTTAACCTGTTTGGATTTGGCCAGATAGTTCAGGACTTGTTGGATTTGGTTGGCTCCTTCTTGGCTTGAGGTTTAGTCTTTGGCCACTCAACTGAACTTGATCTTCATACACCTCTTGAGGGGTTAAGGGAATGAGAGTGGTCTTACGCCCCTTGTGAAGGAAGGTGTACTTGTTTGTGAAAGCCATCATGCACACGCCTATCAGATTGCCATGGCCTTCCCAGAATGATGTGTCCAGCATCCATAGGCAGGACATCACACAAAATCTCATCCTCATAGCTTCCTATAGATAGTGGCACGACCACTGCTCCTTCACACTCATATCTCCAGTCTCATTGATCCACTGTAGCTGATATGGCTTAGGATGTTTCTGAGTCACAAGACCAAGCTTCTCAACCATGGCCTCACTAGCCACATTAGTGCAACTGCCTCCATCAATGATTAAGCTGCAAACCTTCTCCTGGACAAGACAGCGAGAATGGAATAGGTTTTCTCTTTGCTCTTCCTTTTGGACTTGAGCGCTCAAGAGTCTTCTGGCTACCAGAAGCTTTCCCATGACAGGCACAGCCTCATACTCCTCTGGCTCTGGCTCTTGCTCTGGCTCTAGACTTCTTCCTCAGACTCCACTTCTCCATTATCTCTTATGAACATGATCTTCTTGTTGCGGCATTCATTGGCATAGTGTCCAAAGCCTTGACATCTGAAGCACTTAAGCTCGCGGGCTCTGGGGCAGAGGTTGTACTGGACTTGTTCTTGTCCTTGTCTTGGTTGTAAGGACTCCTCTTGGCTCTGACTTTGGTGTGAAAGCCGGTTTGGAGTCTCTGGCATAGACAGGCCGGCGCTGATCAGTTCCATGCGAGTTGGCGCTCTCCTCTTGAGTTGGGTTTCGGCCAGAACTGCTTTGTGTAGCATAGACTCCAAGCCCACACAGTTTTGCATCTCCACAATATCTTGGATCTCGCGGTTGAGCCCTCCAAGGAACCTGGACATAGTGGCTTCTCTGTCCTCAATCACATTAGCCCTTAGCATCATTACTTCCATCTCCTGGAAGTATTCTTCAACTGTTTTGGACCCTTGAGTGAGCCTCCTGAGCTTAGAATGTAGCTCTCTCTGAATAGCTAGGTATGAACCTCTGCCTCATGATCCTTTTCATCTCTTCCCAGGTAGAGACCTCAAGAGCTCCACCAATCTCTCTTGCGGTCACGACTTGTTCCCACCACCTTAGGGCATAGTCATTGAACTCAGAGACCGCCAGTTTGACTCTGTTGATGTTGGATATGTTGTGTAAGTTGAAGTTGAACTCACACTTCTTCTCCCAGTCCATGTACTCATCAGGATTGTTGTGCCATGGAAAGGGGGAATCCGGATCTTGTATCCTCCAAGATCGACCATTGGTCTGGATCATCTCGCGATGCCTTCTAGAGCGGCGCCGCTTCCTTGAGAGGAATGGCCACTGTTGTAGTAAGCATTGGCTTGCTCATCGGCCATCCTTCTTGAGGCCATAGGGTCATCTCTCTCATCTTCGAGATATGGATGGATCTCTAGACTCCTTTGCGCTTTCCTGCCTTAATTTGTTCCCTCCGTCAAACTCATCCCTCATGAGCTTCTTGATTGTTCCAGAAGGGATTCACTGAGACTCTTGTTCGAATCCTCTTCATCTTCCTTTCCATCCGCCATAGTACCTGAAACAACAGAAAGAACTCGGCAGTTAGAGAGTTCAAAGGAAAAGATCAAGAAATAATTTTAGAAATTATGCAAACAATTTCTAAAAATATGGGAAAAATAGTAGATGGATAGATCTATGAGAGTGATCAGGATTAATTATGACAATAGTTTTAAAATTGTGCAAATAATTAAACCAATTTCCAGTAACAAAACTCGCCAGATCTAGAAGATGAACAGCCACAAATGATATGATGAACAAAAACGAAATAAAACAATCAAAGGAGAGAGTACTTAGCTTCAAAGTGGCTCTGATACCACTTGATAGACCCCTGATTATAGATCGGCACTTTGAAGCAAGTTGGAATGATGGGATTGGTGAAGATGGATTGATGAAGTGATGGAAGTGACTTGGGCGAGATGGTAAAGTGAATGGGATGATAGAGTGGCTATAACAAGAGATCTGCGGAAGGATCTCTCAACACCAAACTTGTTGATCTCAAGGATATTACACACCAAGAGATGGACAAGGCTCTGTTGATCTCCAGGATATTACACACCAAGAGATGGACAAGGAATAGATTCTCAAAGATATGACACACTTAAGAAAACTAAAGATCTTAGATATTACACACTAAGAAGTTTGAATGAACAAACAAAAGGGTTTTTCATTAAAAGATTGATTGACAAAGGGTTCGTCCAGACAATATAAAGGGAGAAGGGAAGAAGAAGAGAAGAAGAGATGAGTCAATGGAACAGGCTCCATGACCATCTCGGAAAATGACAACAAAACAATAAGAGAGTTTCTCATGCATTGGGCGGCAAGATTTCAAAGTAAGAAGGTGGGCCGGACCCAACAACAGAAGAGATGTGAAAGTGGGTCTTAGGCCTCATTAAAAACCTACCAAGGAAAACCCAAAGGGACAAAACCTTGGCAGGGAAAAAGAGCACACTAAGATCCACTTGCTTCTTTATCCCAAGTGTTGGGCTTCAAACAAACCAAGTGGAATGCTTAAGCTCATGATCTGCCGACTCAAACGGCTAAGTACTCTTCCAATGCCTTGGTTGAGCAACTTAGTTTGGACCTTGTAACTGGGCCAGTTGGTATGGTCAGTGCTTCCTCTGGTACAAGCTGTTCCTTTGCTTCAAACTCTCCAACTGCTTCCTGATCCAATTCTTTAGCAACTTCCTCCATGAACTATCAAAAGTCAAAGTGTTTCACTTGTACTTTGGCTTTGAGTTAATACTGTTGTTGGAGTTAATACTGACCAAGTACACCATTCATACATAAAGTACAAATTATGTAGTATATTAAATTATTAACCATAGTATATGTAAGAATTATTAACAAAGGAAATTCTTAATGAAAAGTCAAAACTATTAACACCACCTCTTTAACACAGTGGTGTTAGACTGTTAGTGCCACTAAGCTAAGAAAACGGAGCTAAATCCAACATATAAATTAAATACTTCCTCCGTTTCAAATTAATTGTCGTTTTGGCAAAATGTATCTGCAAATTTTTGGACGTATCCGGACGTGTTTTGCATTGCAGATACATCCAAAAATTTGCAGATACATTTTGCCAAAACGACAACTAATTTGAAACGGAGGGAGTATCTCACAAGCAAGTCTAAATCACCTATAAAAATGTCTTACCAATATATTAAGTTTACAACTTTAGTGCGACCTTTTTTTTCTTCTTTTAACAACTTTTCATTAAAATAAAACTTAAACCATTATACACATAAAAAACTGAGAATTCTTTGCCAAATAGTAGAAGTAGCTTAATGCAAAAATGAAATACAAAACAATAAAAATATAGGTTAAACAGTTAAAATTAAAGATAAAAACTGGAAGTTTCTTCAAAAATGATTTTAAAATGATTGTATTGAAAATAATCTTGAGTTCTTTTGCTATTAAAAGCGAGCGAACAAGATGAATGGCTCGTGATACTTCATCGATCAAATAGTGCGACCTTTCATCGACCAATACTCCTACAGTTTTGTGGACGAGTTTATAACACGAGCTAAACATTCACCTATACAATTTTATGGACGAGTTTAGAATACTCCAAAATACATTCCCTACTTTCATTCTAGAGGTGATTCTTTAGCTCGTGTTTCCCAAATCAGATTTTTTATGTTTCCTTTGTAAATTTTGTTCTTTTGGATTAGGACAACTAATGTAGAATTCTCTTTTTAACATTTGATTAAAAAAGTTATGAATCAGGATAAACCTACTACCCATTTAGAATCTTCGTCTTTCTTCATTATATTACTTTTATCCTTTGTTGCATTTTATTCTCACGTGGTTGTATTATCACATTAAATAAAATAATGATGCCGCAAATAGAGAATTGAGTTCATATCATTGACTTTTCAACCTCATGTATTTTGATCAGTGTATATGTTTATATATAATAGACCTGAACTGAGACTAATTAGATTTTTAGAACGTTAGGACTTGTTTTCGACCAAATAAAAAAGAAACGAACGTTGAGACTTGTAACTTGTTAGACTATTTATAGTGATTACCAGTTTAGAACAGCAATGCAAATCCACAACAAAAGTACAGAATCAACACTGGATCATTATCTCAAGTGTTTGTTTGCAGAATAAACTGATCCTAATTTTTATCCATATAAGGTTAACATATATATATACTACAACCCCTATTAACTACTTTTAGTCATTTTCTTCATTTCTCTCCAAAACAAAATATTTGGTCTTCTTTTTGACCAGAAAGTGTGCTATGTGGTAACGTAATCCTACATAGATCAATAGTAATGTTTTCACATCCCAATAAAACTTTAGGTTTTTTCCCACTTTCAAAATAGAGTTTTGGCCCCCTTCATGTCACACCTTGAAAACACTACGTTTCTAATTCGGGGCGATGAAAAGAAAAGTCGTCGAGCTTTTTCATATAATTTGTCAATTTTAAGACCAAAAGAGGAACTTTAAAATAAATAAATAAACGCATTTAATTATTTTTTAAAGACATTTCTTATAAAATAGGCAATGACATGACTTTCAATGTTTTTGCGACACTAAAATATTATTATAAGTGTCATTTCAAGAAATTTCGCATATTAAAAAAAAAAAGAAAACAAGTTTTACAGTTTCTGTTTTGTCTATTATCAATAAACTATATAAACTATTTCTCTAATTACTATTTTGTTTAAAATGATAGCATTTTGATATATGTATATATTATTGAAATATTTGATAAAATGACACTATAATGTAGTCTATCTAACACAGTTTGTTTTGGAAATTGGTTTGTGTCAAACTGTCAATAGCTATGTATATCCCATTGAATTATGTATTACAAACCATTGAATTATTTGGCTCTGATTGTATAATATAAAAGGGCTTAATCTCCAAAAGTCTCTACTTATATCCATGATGAGAAAGAAAGAACTCATGCATATCCCACATTCACATTTGCAATGGTATATAAAACGTATTTCCTAATTATCGAAATGTTTTTTTGCTTGATACTGGAATAAACGAAATATTTCAGATGAAAATATTAATCAACTTAGCAACGGGGTCGCATCATTATAATTGCTATTGAAGAATTCATCTCCAAACTTATAAGGAACGATTTTTAGCCATTCAAGGGGGAGAGAATAACGGCTTTATAGCCCAACATGGATCTGGATCATCCTCCATTTTCAGCAAATATCCAATATGTCGTAAATATTAAAATCAATCAGATTACTTTTTGTATGGAGTTTACTAAAAGCATTACTTCTAGTGATAATGTCTCCACTGTTATATCCCACTTAATTGTTTCTACATCAAAACATCATCAAACAACAATATATGTATCATCATGGATTCATGGTTATTTATCATATAATAAACGTCTATTGGCCAACCACCACACAAAAATGTTTGTAGATGGAATGTGCCGACCCAACCACAAAAATTTCTTGATCGGACACATGCAAAAATAAAGTATTTAAGACGAATTGGCTCCTAAGAAATGTGAATATTGACGATATATATAAATATGATGTTATACAATATCCTCGTCATGGTCCAATATCTCATTACGCTGATGATGTGATCGCACATCGTTTAAAACTATCGTCTAACCTTGACTCAAATACCACTTGTAACTTATCAAATCATCATGTTATTGGACCTCATCCACTTCTTCTCACAAACCTTGTTGACCCATAGGATTCACTTTTATTTCACAACCGATCACTCATAAGACAATTCATCCAGTACTTGTTGACTAGGGCGGATGTATATACGTAAGGTAGTAGCGCTTGCCCTCCATTAAATTAGAAACATTTATGTATTTTGTTGGTTAATTATCCACTAAAATTTTTTTTGTACCCCTCTCTAAACCAATAAACATATCATTTTAGCTTAAATCACTTCCCCCAAACTTAAATTAGGGGTTTATATCCACATCTCACACATAAAAATAATCTATACAAGACTTGTTGATTGTTTCCGTTAGACCATTTTTAAAAAAAGAAAGCTGATACAATAGTGTGTAACTACATTGTTATGGACGTGACTAAGTTCTAAAAACAAAATTTAATTTTACAAAAAATGGTTGATAGGAAAGTAAATATATAGACCCAAATATGGACCCAAGGGGAATGTAAAATTGATCCACTATGGATTAAAGAAAATCTTGTGGCCACTTTAATATGCGGCTGCCTTTGCCTTCTTTTTCATGTACAGTAGAACCTCTATAAAGTAATACTCGATAAAGTAATAATCACTATAAGATAATAAATTTCTCCGGTCCCAACTCGGGCCAGTGTAAAAATAAGCAAAATGCGATAAGATGATAAGATAATAATATTTTTGAAACTTCTATGTAAAAATATGGTCCCAATTATAAGTTAAAGTAATAAATATATATAACTATACATTATATATACCTAAAAAAATTATTAAACTATGAATTTAAGTTTATCTCTAACTTTTTATTATATAAAAACTCATAATGCAATTTTTCTGTGCATGTAAAACTGTTAAACATATTCTAAACACATTATTTTCAACTTCATTAGTAGCTATAAGTTTTTTCTAAAGTTTTAAATTTTATTATGTATAAAATTTTATATAAATAAATATTTATAGAAGCTAATAATATATGTTTTATTACGATATCCAAAAGATTTGATCGTAATTTCAAGTTTATTTAAGTCATATTAATTATTTTAAATTCGTAATACATTATCATATCGAGAATAATTTTCGAAGATTATAAATTTTTTAAAATTTCTAAATATTGAATTTATTCATAAAGTAATACCTCTATAAGATAATAAATTTTCACAGTCCCAACATTATTACTTTATAGAGGTTTTACTGTACTTGTGATTCAAAAATTTCAAACCCACACCACCTCTCTATGTTCATCTTCTTTTATATTATACGTCTAAATATAAATACAAAATTTCTTAAAGTCATTTCAGATGCATTGCACTTGGAACTTAGAATGCTTTTCTTCCACCATTTTTCCAGTTCCCCGCCGACTAACCATACTCTGATTGCCACGTGTACAATAGATCCAAGACTACATTGGTTTTATAAAAAAAGAAACTTATATGATCTTCTAACTTTGACGAATTTACCATAAGTTTTTATGAAGATGTTATAAGTATATCACTTTTCTCTAGAATCGGTATTATTGATTCATGTTCTCATCGAAGCCCCAAGAGGATGATAACTTGACTAGCGTATATATATACATATTTTTGTTTGTTTTATTCTTTGAAAAAACTGCTTTTAAACGAATGACTTACAAATCGACGTTTGGATCCAGAGGTTAAGAATTCCGATTGTGCTTAGAAGGAAAACATATTACATGCATTGATACATGGCTTCGTCCCATAACGCCATAGTAAAAGCAAATGACGTACAAATCATACAAATTAGAAACTTATGCAACAGAATGTGGGAAATTAATGCATTTCTACTGTCGTTATGACATAGATTGGACAAATAATTGTCCATGAAATAGAGTCAAATTGTTACATCATGATCCTCTACATTCGGCAAATGCATTTCATCGGTTTCAATTGTCAATTTACATCTGCAATTTTCTAAAAAAGTTTTTTTTAATGGCCAACCCTAAAAAATCGTAGGAGGCTTTCTAAAAAAGGAAGATATCCAGTAACATCGTGAAGCCAAAGTCATGACCTCACAGCCAATCTAGCTTCTGAATACCTAAAATCCGATTGGCTGTTTTCCAGCGATCGACTACCATTGAAACCATTTTTCTTTATATTTCTTTACTTCTCCATAGTTTTCCTCTAGCTCTCCTTTTTTGTACTTTTGGAAAAAGTGAGAGCTCAAAGGCTCCTTCACTTGGTATCTTTCCCCAATCAATTGGCCTAGTTTTTACTCAAGAACCACCATTTGCGGCTCAACAGTCTAAATCTCTTATTTTGAAGACGGGTCGTTACAATTCCAGCTATGCTAAAATAAACTGCTTACGCCGGTCATCCGGCCACATATTATTCATAAGTTAACATGATACAAGAGCCATGCATGCGGTGATTCGAATGGATAACAGAGCTTTAATTTGACATGCACTACAAGACGAATAAGCCGAGTCGTTCATTTAGATGTTTGTGTCACAAGATCATGCCCCTCGTTTAGATATTAGTCTTACTATATCAAACCATACACAAGTCAATAAATTAAAACTATGTTTGAAAGCAACGAAAAAACTATAGGAGATAACATTATATTATTGTAGATCAAGTATTCATGCGCCAAAACACTTTAAAATCTAAAATCACAACCAAATTTATTAGAACAACAAAGCTTTTTACGCTGCATTTGGGTTTTTGTTTTTAAGGATTAGTTAATACTATAACTTTGCAAAAACCTTGTTAAATATGGAACCATAATGTAATGCATAGATAAACAACATGATAAGTTGATATGATGTCTTGTGTGTTTTTATTAAATTCATACCGACAACCTTTTGGACTTGCTTCCCTGTCTTTGTTTCTACCCGCACAGAGATCAAAAACACCTTATTGCTATTTCCATTTAAACAAAAGAACATTAAAAACTTCATTAACTTTCCTTAAAACTAATCATTTCTCTTCAAATAAGTGCAGCACACTCCATCACCTAACCTGCCGATTCGTTCATACGATATTCCTTTTGTAGTATTAGATTAAAGTTATTAATTGTTGGAATAATTCCATTCGACAGTAAACCACTTGGTTACAGTATTCCATTTCGATAATATCCCTTTTTGATGAATTTACCGACAAAGGGAAAACTTGTAATACATGCTTAATATCTTGTATTATGTTTTTTTTTAGTATTTAATTATTTATCTATCCATCTTCATTACCTCAGAGGTCAAAGTAATTTAATTTTCTGTTTGGCAGTATCATATTATCAACGAGATTTGTTATTGTTTAATTTTCTCGTAATAAAAACGCCGTAGAAAATTGGAAGACTTTTTACTCACTGTGGTTTATACAAGTGGATCTAGTGTTCGAAGTTCGAACCCAATAACTGCAAATTTTACTTTTCATTATATAGTACATGAATGATACAATATATAGTACTTTATTTTTTCGTTAGATTAAGACAATGTCTAGTATGCATTATCTAGTTAAATTCAGTAAAATCCTTTAAAAATATTTAGAATTTTTCCAACATTTAGATAATTTCTTAAACTTTTTGTTTCATCATTTTTCTTGGATTTTTTAAATAGTAGTGACAGAAATCTTACCTTCCAATCACCAACCACTACCGTCAAGCACCCAAGAAAGTTGCATTTGTAATACAGTACGACAAATTATCTGTATGCACGTCACCATTTTTTAAGTCATAACTAAGCTTTTTGGGAAATCTATTGTCAACTTGTAAAAGCATCTATTTGTCCATACATATTATGTATTTCAAATAATAAGCAGATACTGGTATATTATATAACTTTGTGAGCTTGAAAGAGGATAACATTATAAAAGAGAGTCGTGTATAGAATGTGGAACTTGAGGAAAATCCAAAGTGGCAACTCGGAAAATGTTAATTTCCAAGAAACCCCAATCGACGACCAGGTTTTAGGGTATGAACAAAAGAGGGCAAAAAATAGAAAACGTAACAAAAACGGAAAGGAAACGATTGAACTTAACTTAAATTTTGGATTTTAGCAAGATTAGTTTAGCCCATCTACAGTATTCCTAAAATAGTACACAGATGACAGATATCGATATAGTTATTAGTGAAAATGTGAAATGATCATAACATTTTTATGCTAATAGTTTATGCTACAAAAATTAAAGATTGATAAACTGATTCCGGATTTTCCCATGCATCCAGCTCAAAACGATGAATGATCACAACGGTTTTCTACTAATATTTTATGTTACAAAAAATTAAAGATTGATAAATTGATTCCCGATTTTTTTCTTTGATGTTTATCGTAGAAGAAAGTGTTATGTATGTGAGTCATGTATTTAGACCTAAATAAAGTATGACAAGACAGTAAAAGAGAAACAGAGTATGATAGCACAACACAAAAGCAATAGAAAATATAATTAACACAATCCTTATCAACAAATACACTACGATCCTTTAAATAATTCCACTAAATTACAACTAAATACTTTAAACATGCACGATAGTGAGGTGTATCATGAAAATGCATATAAATGAGATCAACTTTTGACTCTCCATATATATACGTTGAAAAAGTAGATGAAAGTAGCATGACCAACACAAGTAAACATCAAGAAGTATAAAATCTAAATATCTATTGTATTTAACCATCCTCTTAGATATGCCCATCATTTTTCACAAACATAGACACATATACGCATAGCTCAATACTTTATAACATTCAGAAATCCAACCGATCTATCATAATTAAGCATCAATTAAAAATTGGAATATTTGTGGTGGGAGAGAGATCCACATCTTTTGTACAAAGTGCGTGTGGGGCTTGAATGAGGAAAAGCAAGAATAGAGAGAGACACACATGGCGTTTTCGTTTCTGCCTAGAATCTACACTTAGTGTTATACGTAAGGCCAAAGAGTCAACGACTTTGGCTCCCTCTCTTCATATCTTCTCTATTATAAATTGAAGGGGCAATCACTCAACTCTATTTGTCCTCAAGAGAGTAAAAAAAAAACAAATCAATTAAATAACCAATCTTTCTCTTTCTCCTCTTTCTCTCTATCTCTCTCTCTCTCTCTCTGGCAAAGCAAGCAGAGATATAGAGAGAGAAACTTTAGATTATTTGGAAGAAAACAAAATCTTATATTATTTGTGGGTTTGTGAGAGATGGAAGAGACATATAAGCAAAGCAACAAATGGCAACAAGAGGATGTTAGTAATGAAATGAATAATTGGGAGGCTGATGAAGAAAGTGTTGACTGGAGAGGAAGACCTTCCAACCCTAACAAGCATGGTGGAATGAGAGCTGCTCTCTTTGTTCTTGGTACTAGATCTCTATCTCTCTATTTAATCTCATAAAACTAATTTAGTGTTTAAGATTTGTTTGTAGCCACTGCTGGATAATCTGGTTTGACTGTCTTGGTCCATAAGAAATCGACGTTATCTAAACTTAACTTTGGTCCCACTAGCTATAATTCTTTGTTCCATGGACCTTGTCCACATTAGATTTCGATTAAATTATTTCTGATTGATTTAATTTTTGATTATACATTTTAAGGACTACAAGCCTTTGAGATAATGGGGATAGCAGCGGTAGGGAACAACCTTATAACATATGTTATAAACGAAATGCATTTCCCCTTGTCTAAAGCGGCCAATATTGTCACCAACTTTGTCGGCACCATCTTCATCTTTGCCCTCCTCGGTGGCTACCTCTCCGATGCCTTTCTAGGCAGCTTCTGGACCATCCTCATCTTCGGCTTCGTCGAGCTTTCGGTATGTTCAATCTCTCTCTATCAACTTTCTATATGTACAAATCTGTTTTTCTATGTACATGACCTGCATACACGTAATTAAGTTACGTGTATATGTCCATGCAACATGCCCTTTGTGTGTGCTCTGATTTAATTACCTTATATTACGAAAATACCATCGCTATAAATACCTAACTTCAACATCATCAGTTCATGTTTAGATCAAAGTCTCTCATATTTTGAAACTTTATAATTTAATGTCGTATAACTCCGTATTTCCACGTGCCTTTACAGGGTTTCATACTACTATCAGTACAAGCACATTTACCACACCTAAAGCCACCAAAGTGTAACCCATTGATAGACCAAAACTCATGTGAAGAAGCAAAAGGGTTCAAGGCCTTGATCTTCTTCATGGCACTCTACTTGGTGGCTTTGGGAAGTGGCTGTGTGAAACCAAACATGATAGCTCACGGTGCGGACCAGTTCTCTCAGTCGCATCCTAAACAATCTAAAAGACTCTCATCTTACTTCAATGCCGCATATTTCGCCTTCTCCATAGGCGAGCTTATCGCTCTCACTCTCCTCGTTTGGGTCCAAACTCATTCGGGCATGGACATTGGGTTCGGAGTCTCTGCTGCAGCCATGACTATGGGCCTCATTAGCTTAGTCTCTGGTACTATGTATTTTCGTAACAAACGTCCACGTCGAAGCATCTTCACTCCCATTGCCCAAGTAAGTTTATTTTCTTCTTTACCAATTCCTATATCTTACGAATACGATGATGATATATTTATAAAACAAAATCAAAGAAAAAAAATCAAAACTATAAATAACCAACCCATTTCTAAAAAAAAAAACTAAAAAGAACCATAAAGCTTTTTAAAAGTTATCAAACTTTTCTCTAACATAGGAATACTCTCTATATTAAAAAGAAAACTTAATATACCATTCTCTCTGAAACTTAACATTCCATATTTAAAAATATATATATATATGGGAGACTTATGATATTTCTAACGGTACTTTTATTTTCATTGAAATTATATTAATAAACCATTGAATTATTAAGAACTTCGGGCGAATAAAGAACCTAGAAAATTTAACAAACACAAAAGAAAGAACCTAGAAATTTTCGACAGAGTAGAATTCTTAGCTACTTTTACTACTCTACATAGTTTACTGTGCTTATTAATATCTAATATACAAAATCATTTTTATTGGACGTTTAACCTACCAAAATAGTTGAGCTTAAATTAAGAAGAAAAAAACATACTTCAATAACAAGAATATATGATGATGAGACGTATGTTTTCAAATTTGTCTGCATGCGTATCTATACGTGAGTCCATCTAAGTTGGACCAGTGAGCATATTTTATATGGATAAATTTAAGAACAGCCACACATATAAACAATAGAGTTGACTTCTCTACACCGGATAATGAATAAAATCAAACACTTAAATAAGTTTGTTTGTGGTAAAAACACTTACATAAGTTGATTATGATTATATACTATTTTTTTTTTTTGACGAAAATGATTATATACTATTACGAAGGGATAAGAACAGTCTAGATATAGTCGTACGTAAAAGAAAACGCTTTACATATATTGCGCCAAAACTTGACCCCTATATCGATCGTTGACTAATAGCAAGTATGTTTTGTTTTAAACTAACGCTTTATGATAACATCTTTAGTTATATATCTAGCAGATCATCATTATTTAAAGATAATTTTATTTATTTCACATATAAAAATGGAGTTTTTGTTTTGTTTAATTTGATTGGTTAGTGTTTTAGCTAAGAAAGAAAACTTCACATGTGTTCAAATCTATTTATGCCAGGGAAATTTCCACCCACTTGGCTTTCTTTAGAGAAATAAAACGAACATACATAGAAATATTCAAAGTGAGAAATTGTGATCACGTGTGTGGACAAGACAATGCTAGAACAGCTTGGTCCATGCTGACTCATATGAAAAGAGAAAAGCTGCTGTCGAAATAAAACATTATAATTGTGTGTTTTGAAAAAGAAAAAAAAAAATTGATATCCACTTATATATGTAGTCGTTAACATTACATACATATAATATTTATAAAAATGATATATAGATAATAATGATGTAGAGGACTCTGGTTTTTTAGGTTGTTGTGGCTGCCATTTTTAAAAGAAAACTTGTGTCTCCTTCTGACCCAAGAATGCTTCATGGAGGCCACCATGTCTCAGACGACGTCGTACCTTCCTCCACTTTACCATACACTCCTCGTCTCAGGTCAGGCACTGAACTCATTATTTCACCTTTTCAATCACAGATATTAAACTTTTTGGTCGTTTCGGTTTTATCAATTATAGATAGTTATATCCATGCTTTTTTAATACTGGCCAGAACTTAAATAGAAAGATTCAAAGTCTTAGATATTTGTTTATAATTAGGTCTACGTGTGTTGTTTTAAAACAAAACTGTATTTTGGTAAACATAAAATCTTACCCATACACATTATGGAAAATAAAACTGTATTTTGGTAACAGTGTGAGAATAATATTGTTGTAAAAATGTCTCATGCAACCACAAATTCGCATGAATAAAATCTAATTAGTTATTGATATATGTATTTGAACATGCAGGTTGTTGGACAAGGCATGCATCAAAATCCAAGACACAAACACAAAGGAGAGTCCATGGAGGCTTTGCACGGTAACACAAGTAGAGCAAGTAAAAACCCTAATCTCACTTGTCCCAATCTTCGCAAGCACCATCGTCTTCAACACCATCTTGGCTCAACTCCAAACGTTCTCCGTTCAACAAGGAAGTTCCATGAACACAAGTCTCTCAGATTCCTTCCACATTCCTCCGGCTTCACTCCAAGCCATCCCTTACATAATGCTCATCTTCCTCGTCCCTGTCTATGACTCATTAATCGTTCCTTTTGCGCGTAAGCTCACAGGGCATAACTCAGGCATTCCTCCATTGACTCGGATAGGAATCGGACTCTTCCTCTCCACTTTCTCCATGGTTTCAGCTGCATTGCTAGAGAAGAAACGAAGGGACTCTTCGGTTCTTGACGGTAGAATCTTGAGTATCTTCTGGATCACGCCGCAGTTCTTGATCTTTGGGGTCTCCGAGATGTTTACAGCCGTTGGATTAATCGAGTTCTTTTACAAACAATCTGCGAAGGGCATGGAATCATTCTTGATGGCCTTGACTTACTGTTCCTACTCCTTTGGGTTTTACTTTAGCTCGGTGCTCGTTTCGGTTGTTAACAAAATCACTTCGACGTCGGTCGACTCCAAAGGGTGGCTCGGGGATAATGATCTGAATAAGGACAGACTCGATCTGTTTTATTGGCTTTTAGCGGTTCTGAGTCTATTGAACTTTCTTAGTTATCTCTTTTGGTCTCGTTGGAACATTAAGTCTTCGAGAAGCAACAACACTAATGTGGTCGGAGATGAGAACATTTAGCCAGATGCATAAAATGTACAATACATATTATATCACTTGTTAACTTCTCCAGCATATATAATTAATATGAATAAGTTGTTGAATTAATCCTTTAATTTTATAGTCTCACTTCCTGTACTCTTGTTAGTATTTAGTTGAATGTAATATTTTCTTAAAAAAAGATGATACAGTTTACTACATGTTATAATATTATGGTTAAAGAAAAAATCAAAAAAAAAAAAATTAGCTTTAAAATCAAACAAATAAAATGAAGAGAATTTTGGCTGTATCTAAGTACTTAAATTTAGTCAAATAACTTAAAAATAATCGTATATAACATATTATTTTGCTTTAAAAAAAATTGTTATGGGTTTACACTTTTATTCTTTAAGAGCAAACAAAGATAACAATGATGTGGTAAGAGAAAACAAAAACAAAAAAAAATTATAAATGTCACATTTCTTTTTTTTGTTTTTTTTTTTTTTGAGAAAGGGTTTTTATGGATGTGACATTTTCTCCTTTTTTTTTTCTTTCGTTTCTCTACCTCTCAAATAAACTATAGGGAAGCTATATGTTAAATATACATTGAAATAACCAAGTAGTGGACTAGTAATTTCTATTTGATGAGGAGAAGTTGTCTTGTAAGTTTAGGCTATAAATTGATTTTTCTAATGTTGAATTATCTAACAACTCTTATTTGACCAGTAAGAATAGTGTTATGATTTAGAACCATTAAAAATATGATAAGTGATTATTACTCGGCTACAATACTCACATTTGGCATAAAACAAAACAAAACAAAAACTACATAGAAGTATAACACGTTATGTTAAATTTTCATATCGAATTCTCTGTTTCAAATTCGATATGGTATGACCATCAATCAAGTCGACCTATAGGCTAAGCAAGTTTAGGAATCTATTTTTATCCAACCAAGAAAACCAAACTAGAAAAAATCAGCTAAACTGGAGTAAACACCAAACTAAATTAGTATGAGAGATGAATTCGAATATAAGGAATATAATCGAATGCTCTAGTATTAAATTTTACGAATCATTGTCACAGTTCACAAACAGGAAACACACCACCAGCATTTTCTTTCCCACAAAAGTTATCTATGTAAATTAAAAAGAAAAGAGGAACACGATGAAAAGTGATGGATTTGTCATCTTTCTTCAATGATGTTCTCAATTTGGGCACAATCTAATGGTAAGAAACATGTCTGAAACATGTTTGGTGTTAAAGATTGGCTATAGCTCCCTTTATCCACTATGTATTAATAGTTTCTTTATATACAACTTTACTTTACGCATTAACAGTTAAGATGTTTCATCAGTTTGTCTCCCATTTTAATGGCATTAGTACAATCTTCCACTCAACACAGTTTCTTCAACTATAGGTTATTACTAGAAGTGGGTTTCATAATTTGTGAAGCCTTTCTATAATTTCCCTGCCGCTCTTGAGTTTGTTAAATGCGATTTTTACTATTTGTGTTTTTTTTATTTTTGATAAAAACGATTTTTACTATTTGTACAGATATCATTTCTGTTCTAGCGTATTAAACAGTGGGTACCTCATCTTTAAATTATGTCTGTAAGAATATAGTGACATTGAATCTTCTGGAACCCTGATCATGATTTCATTTGTACTTGAGAAATTATTTTTATAATCCCTAACAAAACGTACGGTGATATGCAAAAAAATTCATACGTTAATATATAATCTCAAATCAACCCGTGTATATCAAGTGTTAAAACTTACAAGTCTAGTCTCTAGCTATGATATCAAGTTTTTGTAGCGTACTATCATACGCTTGATGTTTATTACATATACGTCATTTTGTTGGTTGTTTACAAGACGAAGATGTTATACATAAGTTTTGATGCTCATTTAGAAACATAATAATGATAATGTATTGGATTATGATATTTTGATTTTGTCCCCAATTGCAATAACAAAAGTAATATTGGGATATTCGGTCCTGATTGTTTTGTATTTTCGTCTATACTTTAAAATTATTTCCAATTACTGTATATATTTTTTGTGTACTTATTAAATTGTATAACAGACTTTACAGTTTACACTTTACACTAAACCGTATTATTATTATCAGAACTCTTAAAAACGAAAACAAATATCGTTAAATTTCTTAGTTAAATTTTCACAAGTTTTAATAGGCCAGCACTGGGCCTCACGAGTGGGCTTACTACTAATGCATTGCCATTGTTTTATACCCACAGTTCAACAAACTTGAAACGAATCTGAAAAATGGCTCGACAATATCCCAATTCTCCATAAGAAGCCTGTTTAGTAGATTATAATGAGTTTTACTCAGTTTGATAGCTACCATTTTAATTTGATTTATCTTTCTTACATTTTTGGGTGAATAAATGTTACCTATATAGTGCTTTTCGAGTTTATCATTGAGTTTCTGGAGAACATTATTAGTTACAACAGTTTGGATATACACAATGAAATAGTGAAAAAGATTGAATAATATTTCCTCCCTCACACAACTTTAAAATAGAAATCATGACTAAATGTTCCTAAGAAGTAACCATGTGCTGCTACAAATAAGACATAACAACATAATTCACTAAAACACAGTGTACGTAAAAGACATTGACAGAGTTGACCAATCATTCAGCAACGTCTTTGACCAAGGTGTAAAGCAATTCCAACGAATCTTCTTCTTGCCTTAGTTTCTGCAAACACACAGCTTGCGTCTCTTAGATATTTTCAAAACTTGTTTTTTGTTAACGCCTTGTGAACACATCAACAATTTGATCGTTTATTTTGCAATTTATTAAATTTACTTCTTCTTCTCTAAGATGGTATAGCTTAATCAGAGCCGTCCTTGGGAGCAAGTAAAGCAAGCAGCAGCTTGCGGCCCCGGCCCTAAATATATATTTTTTCGGCCCTTGATATACAGAAAACCTTTAGTAGTCTAGTGGTAGCTTCCCTTCTAACTGATTTCAATAGCCCGAGTTCGATTCTCCTTTTGTGCTTTTGTTATGTTTTAATTTTTAATTTTTTTTTTTTTTTAAATTCGACCCAAAAGTTGCGGCCTATAACATTTCAGGGACGGCTCTGAGCTTAATCAAGGATGAAAGACAGAATATTTGTGTTATAGAAGTTTTGTTATCAACATAATATGTGTTTGGCTCTTTTTTTTTCCTTTTTTGTGTGTGTCAATTGAATGTAAAATTTATTCAAACAAAAAAAATCACCTTTTACAATAGTTGTGAGTCTTGTGACTTTGTTTTTGAGGGTTTACTAAAGCTGAAATACTATAAATCTTTTTGCTAGCCATTAACAAGACCCAAACCAGGCTTGAAGGCCTCCCTCGAGTCATTCATCTCTTGTTTGGCTCATTTTGCTTCTTCATATGCTGATCAATAAGTAACCTTCTGTTCCAAATTGCTTCTAATGTACAATGAGATATAAAAAAAAATTAATTTTCTTTAATACCACGAAATCATTCTTGACCCAAAGCTGAAACAGAAACTTGTTAGTATACTCATATCTTTAACATATGCGAGAGTGTGTACGTATACTTGATGTCCTACTCTCTTCTGATCCCTTTGATATACTTGAACAATGATAAAATCTTCACAAACATGGCTCCACCGTCGGTTACCTCCAAATTAGTTTAGCTTACTAGCTTCCCTGTTTATCTCTTTTTCCTACGCTAAGTTTCTTTATTTAACTAAATTGTAGTTACAAAGATATATTATTACATTTTAGTTAATATTCAAATGTAAGGTCACGTCCTAGACTAATCAAAACATGCGCATGTGGTAATCGAGCATGCTACTTGACGATAACTTAAAAAATATCATCCTTCTAATAAAATACTAGTCTACAAAAGAAAAAATTATCCTATAAGAGATAGCTTTAATAAATAACTATAAAAAACAACTTGAAAGTCATATTAGAAATTGTACATTAAAAACAAAGTACAATATAATTGAAAGTTTAAGACATTATTAACAGTAACTCGAATTTTGGACGATGACTAATACAAAAATAAAAAATATACTTAAATTTTCAAAACTGTTATTTGTTTTATTTATAACATCATTTCCTTGTTAACAAGACTGAAAGACATGAGACATCATGTCTCCATCTTTACTGATATTAAAATCATAATTAGCTTTATCTTGATCAAGATATAGAAAGTTATCATTGAAGATGATAATTAGCCGATTTCAAAGTAGTGGTATTATAGTGACCGAAATTGGAATCTATAACGTTTTTGCGCAGAGGCCATGTGGTATTATTGCTTGTAACATTTGTTAGTGTTATTGCTAGAAATGTGTAACGAAGTTTTCACATTTTGTCAATTGAATTACAGAACTTTAGCAATTTTTTTTTTTTTTTAACTTTAAAGATTGGTTAGAGACAAGGAGACAGATCCTTTGCTTACTGAGAAGAAAACACGTCAAGCTCGTGATGGTACTGGCGAAGACAAAACAGCTCAATTATTAAGCATATATTTATTGTTACTGTTACGCTAATCTCTACTTTCTCACTAGCTGATTATAAAGAATCCTTTAATTAATCCAAGTGGCATGTTTATTTTCTAGCGCGTGAATCTCAGTCGAGTGCCCACCACAGGGGACAAGCAGTGAAGCTGTAAGGATTTTCCATTTACCAACACATGCCTTTTTCTGAGTCTATTATATTAAAAAAAAACTATTAAATAAATAGAAATATTTCTTTTTTTGTTAAAAAAATAGAAAGATAACCAGTATTAAAATAATCAATATTAGTTCTTGTGTACATTGTCAAGGTTTACTAAAGCTTCTCCAACGTTATAACACCATGTATAACATTGTTCATGATGTAGAAACAACTTGAATCCAACGGCAAAATTCACACCAAAGTATTCACCAAACACTAAAAGTCATAATATTTTTTTATTTAGTTTTTATTTAGTCATAATATGGTTGGAGATGAAAAAAATGAAACACTTAAAACACTAAATTTGGTGTTTTCTAAATTTGATGGAAGTGTTGGAGATGTCCAAGTATAGAATTCGATTTCTTTGTTAACTTGTGAGTTGAAATTTTTTAGCGAGACTGGTCTCTCGATCATACATGATATGAATATATTTTTTTTTGACCAACGTGTTTTCTTCATTAATGCAGGAGAAAAAAAAAGAAATTATAAGCCTATAAGGCTATAGTGTTTGGCTGAAACCCATTAGCAGCAACCATCAAATTAGGATCTTACATGAACCAGCCCAAAAAGTAAACACAAACCAATAAGGTAGGTAGAAGGACACCAGTCGTGATAAACGAGGGAGAGAAAGAGAAGCAACGATTTTCTGATTTACCGTATCCTCTCCGTTGATAGCCATAGTTGTAGCATCTTAGACTATAGAGTTGGATTGTTTTCTCTGAAGCTAGCGATCCGATTACGAATCTGGCGATCGATTAGCACCGTGATGGAGTCCGCCGACGAACAGCCTCTCATTCCTCTCATGCCAAATCCAATATATTGAGGCCTGCCACGCAATTAAGGTCAGTCTGTTTCCCACATTCCCTGCTACTAAAGCTTTCATCTGACTATTAGAGTCTGACCACCCTCGTGCCGATTGTAGATTGCATCTCCTTGCAATTTCAGACCAAATCAACCAGCTCACTGGACAATCGAAGAGCAAGTGATCCCTTGTTTCCATTCCCGAATTGCAGAGAAGACAATGTGGATCCGTTTGAAGTCCCCATCCTAAGATTCTGTCTCTTGTGGGGCAGCGGTTCATGACAAAAAGCCAAACCAGAAAGTTATGTTTTGGAATACCTCCTCGATTCCAGACTATTTTTCCCCAAGGTACCACCTCTTGTTCCTGCCTAAGCTCTTGATAGACCAATCCCATGCTGTATTTTCCTGAGACTGTGCCATCTATTTCCCATTCATAATAATCTTCCTGATCCGTTAGCGAGAGAGTGGTCAAGTGTGCTTGTAGACTCACTTGGTTTTCTGTTCTTGCCGCATGTAGAAACCACATGTTCCTACGATAGAGACTCACCACTGTCGCCTGGGCCAGAATACCTAGTCTTGAGGCCGCCGTAGCGTTTAAGAACTTCTACATATTACCAAAAGGCGACCAATTATCCGACCAGAATCTGCATAGAGCTCCATTCCCAATCCGCAGCTTGAACCAGGGGTAAATGTCTTCCCTCATCTTAATCAGTTTATTCGCCAGCCACAAGTTGTCTTTGTGATGCTTAACTGTCCAGAAGTTTCGAATGTCACCATTCAAGACTTCATTTGTGAACCAGGCCACCCAAACTGACCCTGATTGGAAGAAAAGGAGCCACGTGAGCTTTAGACAACAAGCCTTATTCCAAGTACACAGATCTTTTATTCCTAGTCCTCCCGCTTATTTAGATTTAGTAACTGTGACCCATGAAACTCTTGCAGAGTGATGACCCTCTAAGTTCTCTTTCCACAGGAAGCAGCTACAGATTGAATTTATTCTTTTAATGCACATCTTTGGGAGAATGAAAGTTGAGCACCAGAACGTTGATATTCCCCCTATCACTGTTTTGATAAGAAGCAGCCATCCAGAAAACGACAAGGATCTTGCACTCCAAGAGTGATATGATTATGGCCAGAGCCAAGGTCAAGGAGCATAGACCTAAGCTTGAACCTGATGGAGTTAAGGACTTAAAGCTTGAACCAGTGGAGCAGCTTGAACGTGAGGAAAGTAAGCTTGTAGCTGAGGATGAGCTTGAACCGGAGCTTGTAGCGGAGGAAGCTTTAGCTGCATCAATGGAACTGGTTACTCATTCTGGAGTTAATCTTGAGCCAAGGTGGAGAAGACACGATCCTAAACCTCCCTGGTTTTTGATCCAAGCTCAAGATATCAGCAAATGGGCATGTGATTCATTTGCACTCTTTTTCCCTTACCTTTGGTTTTGTCCCAATGGGTTTTCCAAAGGAAGTTTTTTAATGAGGCTTATGTTTCACATTCCAATAACCCATTATGCTGATCAAGACCTAAGCCCATCAAGTGGGAAGATTGAAAACGTGGCCATGAAGTCCAAAGGTCTATTTTAGTGTTCAAACTTTCTTTTATTGCTTTGTGTGTTTTCAAGATGGTCATTGGAGCTTGTTCCTTGACTCATCTCTTCTTCTTCCCTTCTTCTCTTTCCTTTATATGTTGCTGGACGAATTGCTTTTGAGTTTAACCTACTTTTGAATGAAAACCTTTTCTCTTTGTTTAATCAAAGTCCCTCTTAGTGAGTTAAATCTAAGAAAACCTCTCTTAGTGTGTTACATCTAAGAAATCCCTTTTCTCTTGTTGTGAGTTATATATATATTTTTTTTCCTCTAAAATACTGATTTAAATTAATACTGAGACATTACATATTGTTTCTCCAACTCAATCGATGGACTAAGCCACGATGGGATACTACACTCCAAACAAGCATGGTAAATAGAAAAAGGGAAAGCTGTTTTTGCAATAAGATCTGCACTCCCATTTGCTTCCCTTCCACATGTACTAAAAGAAGGCTTCAGATTCCTCCACGGCCCCTTGATATCGTTTACATAACTCGCTAGTCTTGCCCATTGTTGTGGATCCTTTATTGCCTGAAATAGTACTTGGGAATCTGTTTCGAATACAACCTCTCCATAACCCATATTGTCCAGGACTCTCATCGCCCAAACCATAGCAGCCGCTTCCGCTTCAAGGCTGGAGAGCAAAGTTGGATAGACTTTTTCTCCAAACCATTTCCCGTTTCCCGTGCTGTCTCTGAGAATCCAGCCAACTGAGCATTTATCTGATCCAAGTTTCCAGGAGGCATCAGAGTTACATTTAAAAGTGCCTCCAGTTGGTGGTTTCCATCGCTGAGGAGCGGCTGCATTGCGAGTTTGGGGCACACGGCCTTGGGGTTGGTTGTCAAACCATTCCTTAACATCATCGAGAGTTTTTGTTACGACCTCCTGAGCATCATACGATTTGCTATTGTAGCAGAGATCATTCCTCGATTTCCAAATGCGCCAAAGCAGCCACGGCCATATAAGCGAGATAGAAGGTGGCGTTGGAGATCTTTATCCATCAGATCTCTGGTATAAGCCATTCATTCCATTCACTCCATTCATCCATTCATTCCATTTACTCCATTCCATCAAATCCAACAAGTCCGATCATTCTACCACTCCATCTCAATCCTTACTTGCTTGAAAGTGCCGATCTCAATAAAGGGTCTATCAAAGAGGTAACTTTGTCTTTCACCTGCTGGATTAGTACCTCACTGTTGGGTGAAATAAATTCATTAACCAGTCGCTCCTTAAACTCTATTATAAGTTGGAGATATGATCGACTGACGACCATGACGACCGGTCGATCTTACTTCTTAATGTCTAAAAGGCCTTAGCATCGACATGACGAGGCAGCGACCAACGATGTTAATTAATGGTTTAGCAATGACCAATGGTTTGTACAATTTCCTAAATCTATTGGAGTTGTGTAGAGGATCGACGTGCACTTCTAACTAAAAGGAAATTAGGAGTGACGACCGACGTCTAAGCCCAACCCAATAAGGGTTATGATTGACGAATATCTATAAATAAGAGATCCTTCAACAAGGACGGGAGAGGAGACATTCTTAAGAACCCTAAGGGTTATACTCTCGCCGCTCTTCAAAGAAAAACCAGTAGGATCATCTTCAATCCATATAGACATTGACAAAGATCATCGATGGTGTTAAAGGTACCAAGCGACGGTCGACTAGTGACCGTCAACCTAGGACGACTGACCTTACCTCGACAAAGCATGGTTCTAGATCCACCCACGAGGGTCTATCTACGACGAGCGACCTACACAAGGGTTGACCAAAGACAAGCAATAAAGCATAGAAAACCCTAGTACCTACTTACTCTTCACCTCTCGACAAGCAGCGACAGATAACCTAGCTACGACGACCTACGATCTACTACGAGCGAGAAACGAGATTCTCTTAATTTAATCTTTGATATTGACTTCTTGTAGCTCGATATTCCATTGATTAATAAGATATCTTCTCCTGCGTCATTCCGTTTATTGTACTTGCGAACCGGTTAAATTTTGCCCAAACAGTTTGGCGCTAGAAGGAGGGTCAATTTTAACTACGTGAGACATGACCAGAAGAGGGGATAACAACGACATAACTCCATGAGATAACGTTCTACATGAACTTGATGATAAATTGGAGGATTATCAAGAAAACAACGAAGTAAAGAAGTGAAGGTTCATCGACGTGCACAATAAACTTCACAGAGATGCATAACAAAATACCTCAACCACTGGGGGCAAAGGAGTGACAGTGACACTGTATATTGTATTCACAGTACAGAGGAGTAATTGAGATACAAAACTCAAGCAGAAACAGACCTTCATTCAATGACTTCTTAAAGTTGTCACTACTACAAAGACCGTTCAACAGCACGAGTGCAACTTAATTAATGAAAGAGGGACGTAGAAGAAGGACCTGTAACAAAACTACAATGTAAGTTCCCTATTGATTATTTACAATTTAAGAAACATAGTTTTCCAACATGTAGAATGTGTTAAGTTCTCGGATAGATTAAATTAGGAATGTATGTCCCTCATAATGCTAAACAAGTTCAAGTAGTCAACCATGTTAATCAATAAGACTAACAATGTGATGCTGACATTAGCAAATATAAGCTACTAAAGGTACCTCCTTTAAACTGCTATTAAAAAAGAGAACGACAATCATAAGTTACTGCCTCCAAACCTTGTGACCAAGGTAAACACTACATCAACTAAGGAGCACAACCTCGTTGGATTGTTCATCATCATCACTTGAATAAGTCGTGAGGCAGGACCTCAGAAAGTAGTGACTATGGTCACTACTCACCACAAATTGGCATAGCCTTACAAACGCTTGACGACAGTCATAGCATAGCTAATGACGAACTACAGTAAAAAAAACTGGCATTGAGCAACAACGACGCTCGACATTTCTTCAAGAAAAAAAAACTAGAGGCAATGCCTCATATGCAAATTGACCATGGTCACTAGGAAGATAAGATTCATGTACTCAATGTATATCGACATCGACGATAGTCGCTGAGAACTAAAATTTAGAGGTACGACCTCCACATGTTATGACGACAAGTCATAAAGAGTCATGTACTCAATATATAGTAAGAGCGATGACAATCGCTCATAATTGATTTAGAGGTATGACCTCCACATGCTGTGACAATAAGTCAAAAGCAAATAGATAGAAAGGCATGTCCTCAATATAAAGTGACGACAGTCGATACTAAATAAATGAAGAGGTACAACCTCACCATGATAAGTCATGATATGATAAATAAAGAGGTACGTACTCAATAGATAGCAACGACAGTCGCTAAGAAATAAGTTAGAGGTACGACCTCCATAGACTATGATGCCATGTCGCTCTTTGACTAACAAAGGGGCACGACCTCCAAATGATATGATCATAGAGCATTGGCTAACAAATGAAGAGGTACGTCCTCACTAATCTGTGACAACATTTACTAAATCAAGAGGTACGTCCTCATAAAAATATGACAATAAATTAAGGGATAAAACCCTCACAGTCAAGTAATTGCTTATCCACTGAGAAAGCAAGTTCTAAAATCGTCGATGCTCAACAATAGATAGCCTTATGCATACAAATTCATTGTGGTCAAATCCAAAAGGGGGCAACATTCTTGTCGTTAGTCTCATAAGACCAATGGAAAGAAAATAATAAGCTTTCTTTCATGCTACTTGTTCGACTTTCAGTTCTATGTGTTTGTACTTGTGCACCTCGCATAAGACTTATGTTATCAATTCAAGTGATCAACCAAAGACGAACATATAAAATGTGTCTGCTCTTGCTAGTTTTGATTAGGTCTTGCATAACCAAGACCAACTAAAAGAAAAGGAGCAATAATTCCAAATAAAAGAAAGGGAACGACATAAGGAGTCAAAGGAGCGACATACAAAAAAATAGCATCTACATTAGAGAGAGATCAAGGTCCCATGCCACATTGTTGTCCAGCGACTAACGAATTGAAGCTCGACTACTAAAAAAAAAAAAAGGAAGGAAGCACAAGCAAATTGTTGGTCATCTTTCACATGAACGATCAACACAGCTACATTCCTCAATTTTAGTTAAGTCACCTGAATGGTTAAGTACACATTCCTTGGGACCCACATGGAAAAAGAGGAAGGACGACATGGTTCAAGATCAACCTTTTTGTCATTGATCATTGGAGAAAGATACTTGTCCGTCTCTTTTTAACCAGTCCTACATTAATATTAAAAGATGTATGTCAATGTATGTCGCTGCTCCTCCATTTGGTCAGTCCATAACAGACAAGAGAAGTCAAAGAGGAAAGGAGGTACATACGATATCATAAAAGTATGTGGACCCTCCTTATAGAGAAAGATCACGTGAGCAGCATAAGAAAATGGGGGAGATGCGTCGATTTAAATAAAAATGGAGTATCGACATTAGGAAGAGATCGACATAATCACGGTCATAAGTGTCTAGGTGACATTATCGAAGAGCGACCGGCGATATTTAAAAGAAATGTTACTCTACAACTTTTCAATGAGAAATTAAAGAGTAGGGGGCAAGTTGTTGGGTGAAATAAATTCATTAACCAGTCGCTCCTTAAACTCTATTATAAGTTGGAGATATGATCGACTGACGACCATGACGACCGGTCGATCTTACTTCTTAATGTCTAAAAGGCCTTAGCATCGACATGACGAGGGAGCGACCAACGATGTTAATTAATGGTTTAGCAATGACCAATGGTTTGTACAATTTCCTAAATCTATTGGAGTTGTGTAGAGGATCGACGTGCACTTCTAACTAAAAGGAAATTAGGAGTGACGACCGACGTCTAAGCCCAACCCAATAAGGGTTATGATTGACGAATATCTATAAATAAGAGATCCTTCAACAAGGACGGGAGAGGAGACATTCTTAAGAACCCTAAGGGTTATACTCTCGCCGCTCTTCAAAGAAAAACCAGTAGGATCATCTTCAATCCATATAGGCATTGACAAAGATCATCGATGGTGTTAAAGGTACCAAGCGACGGTCGACTAGTGACAGTCAACCTAGGACGACTGACCTTACCTCGACAAAGCATGGTTCTAGATTCACCCACGAGGGTCTATCTACGACGAGCGACCTACACAAGGGTTGACCAAAGACAAGCAATAAAGCATAGAAAACCCTAGTACCTACTTACTCTTCACCTCTCGACAAGCAGCGACAGATAACCTAGCTACGACGACCTACGATCTACTACGAGCGAGAAACGAGATTCTCTTAATTTAATCTTTGATATTGACTTCTTGTAGCTCGATATTCCATTGATTAATAAGATATCTTCTCCTGCGTCATTCTGTTTATTGTACTTGCGAACCGGTTAAATTTTGCCCAAACACTCACAATTAATAATATTCAGCTTTTTGGTGCAGAGAGGAACTCCTAAGTACCGAACCGGCAATGTTCCTTGGGGCATTCCAGTAGAGAACTTGATCAGGTCACATTCTTCTTGGGGAATGTTTGAGGCAAAGAAGCTTGACTTCTGTACACTAACAGCTAGGCCAGAGCGAAGCTGGAATTCATGGAGTACCTGAAGGACGTTTTGTACAGAATCCAGGGAGCCCTCCATGAAGATGAGAAGATCATCAGCGAAACAAAGATGAATCAGTTTGGAGGCATCACACTCGTGGTGGTAAGCAAATTTCCCTTCCTCCGCCGCTTTGTTTAGTATTAGAGATAGGTAGTTCATAGCAATAACAAATATATAAGGAGAGAGAGGGTCTCCTTGTCTAAGACCACATTTTCCTTTGAAGTAACCTTCCACCATTCCATTATAGCCAATTGTAAAATTTGTAGTACACATGCAAGACTTTAGCAAATGCAGGAAGTGTTGAGGTAAAGCCAACCCTTCGAAGCAGTTAAATAGGAATTCCCTTCGCAATATCAACCTAATTGCTATGATTTTCTAATGAATATGAATGGCTATTTTAGCAATCATATGAGATGATAAAAGTATTACTAACCATTAAGAATCTAAAGATCGTAATAATGAGACATAGAAATGTGACTGAGAATATATACAATAACATAATATGAAATAACAAAAGCTTTTACTTTGAAGCATGCACACTAGAGCTTAATCTCTGCTAGACTTGGAGTCCGTATCGTGGTGAACTCAACCTGCTACATAAAACTATACTATAGTTCACATGTTTGTTCAATCAACGACCGCAAAAAAAAAACAATCTTTGAAAACTTGGAAAATTAATTTTAGAAACGCATGAGTTATATAAAATTGGGAAGAAAAATAAATTTGTTAAGGTTGAAAAAATACATAAACGTGCACTACATTAATAATTGAAATTCTCAAAGCATATACATATTTTTCGCAAAACAAGTAACCCTATGAGGTGAAGATGACACTTTCAGCATCGTTAAAGAGAAAAGAAGTAACATGGGTCTGACTGGTTTAACCATTGTGGTTGCGGTTGCGGGTGCGGGAGTTTGCGGAAGTGGATGGTTGTGGTTAGTAGCGTTATTAAGCGGTTTGTACGACTGGCATAATGATTGAAAATGGATGCGTTTGTGGGATACTCATAACTGGTTGACTTGCGGATTCAATAGTGGTTAAACAATAAATTAACAATATAAACACATTATATAATTAGAAAAACATCAAAACTATATTATAATGAAAATTTTAAAATTATGTGGTTGTTTTCTAATAGCTATGTATTCTTATACAATTAGAAAATAAATTGGCACATGAAAATGAGATTTTGTTTTTCAAAAATGTGTTAAAACCTTTACTCTTTGATTTATTTTCCGGATTCAATATAATTCTCAAAATCAATTAATTTTCACTCATTAAAAGTAATCAGACATGTGGTCATGTTGAAAACTATAACTAAAGCAATGACTTTCAATAAAACACCAATCCTTATATTCATATCGACAGACAACAACGATGAAATTTTTGTTAAAAAAAAAAATGACATTATGTTGCAAATTGTTGGACGATGTCGAGAAAAGAAACAGGCTGTTTTCACTTTTAGTTCAAAAATTGAGCTCAAATGCAAAAGTAGTTCACTCTTTTTTTTCTTCCTTGTTTATCCTCACAGTATTTATGATAATAACGAAAATGCCATTACTTTCGTCCTTGAAGTCTAACCGTGAAGTCTAATACGAAAATAAAAAGTCCAAAGAAACCTTATCTTCTTCATTTATTCACGAAAATGCCATCACCATCAATTCGTCCAACAACCATTTTCAACTGAAATCAAGCTTTGAATGTATGATTTACTCTTCAAACATATATATAAACTCATTATATCATCTCATAAACTTGTATTCGTCAATTTCTTCTCAATTTTCACCCCAAGAACACACATTTTCATCTTTTCAAAGTTTATGTTCTTAGATCTTCCCATTTTTGGTGTGGGAGATCATTATAACGGCTGGGGAAGTTTGCTGAAGCTCTAAATCGAAATTCTAGGCCGTCAACGAAACTTAAGATCACGGCAAGGTAAAATTCCGGTAGATCTGAGTGAATTTCATATTTTTGCAGATCCTTAGACTTCATAGCGAAGTCTAACAAACTAGTTTTGCAATTTAGTTTTCAAATAATTGAGAGAGTAGACTTCACAATGAAGTCTACCCATATTCCTTTGAAAACAAAAAAATATGGTGTAAGCTTTAGAATGAAGTCTACTCGAAACAGATTAGTTTTGCAATTGACAGAATAAAAACTGTTTATGAAAAGTCTATCTCTGAAGTCTGCTTCAATAAAAGACTAGTTTTGCAAACTTTAAGTAGTTTGTTTTATCGTGAAGTCTACCCCTAAAGTCTATTAATATTGTATTAGGCTTTATTCAAAGTCTAATATCGCGTTAGACTTCATTGCGAAGTCTAATAAAGGGTTAGACTTCATTTCGAAGCCTAATTCTTGATAGACTTCTTCGTGAAGCCTAATAGTCAACGTTTATCGGAGTAGACTTCACGATGAAGTCTATTTTTCAAATTCAAAAATTCGATCAATTGCAAAACTAATCTCTATGAAGTCTAATTCCGGTTGTAGACTTCACGGGTAGACTTCATTTTCGAGTTAGACTTCATTTTTAGGCCTATTCACGATAATGAAGTCTATTTGGAAAAGTCAAAGCTTGGTGAAAATTACGAGAGAGAGACGCCGCTGAGTTACAGATTTTTCTTCCACAAAATTAGGTTATTTCTATATGTATCTAGGTCAATTTTCGGGTTAGGTGAAAAAAAAATTCGGTTAGTGAAAAAATTTCCGGTTAAATAGACTTTATTATGAAGTTTAGGAAAGAAGTCTATTCCCAAAGTCTCTTAAACCGACATATTGTATCAAAATTTTGTTTCAATATATTTTGTTTCCCGCTAATTTCCCCTAAAATATTTCGTTTCTCGCTCACAATTTTATGAATAACATACTTCATAGCAAAGTCTAACAATGAAGTCTACGGATGAAGTCTAACTTACCCTAAACCCTAAATCAAATTTTTTAGATCAAAAGTATAGAAAACATCAGTTATATATACATAATCACAATTTACATTATAAACTATGAATTCATTAACTTTAAATCGTTAATCAAACCGCAAACAATTTTTTTTGTCAAAATTCTCTAAACCCTAACAATGACACTCATAAACCCTATACATTATACCTCAAACACTAAGCTTGATGATTGGTTTACTCATGAAATTTATAAATTAATTCATTTCCATAAAATTTTATTTTACATAGATAGGATTTGTCTTCATTTAGATTATTTATAATTTTTGAGTCCTAAACGGACAACGGCAACACGGCGGCAAGCCACGGTGGCGGAAGGGTTCAAATGAAGATTCCACTGTGAGTATAACGACAGTAGAGGGAAACAGACACAGACACGTATATCACTGATATATGAATATGACTTACAGAAGTATACTTCGGAGGAGGAAGGGGAAAAGGCGGCGGCGACGATAGTGGGTCTGTCTTTCTTCTTCGACGGCGACGGTGGGCGGAGAGAACATGCAATCGCCTATCCGACAAAGAGAGAGAACGGAACGGACTTGGGTTTGCGAAAGTGAAATGTGAAAGTGAAACCCTGATTTTGGGTTTCTCACTTTCGATTATGGCCGGTTAACTTTGGTTAAACCCAATTACAACAAACATTAGAATTTCCTCGACCGGTTCTAAGCAAAAACCGGAATTGATGTACAAAGTCTACTCGTGAAGTCTACAAATTGAACTTTTAATGAGAAATTTATTCGCCCAAAATATTTCGTTTCCCGCCCAAAATATTTCGTTTCCCACTCGTTTTTTGAATAAAGACTTCATAGCAAAGTCTAACTATGAAGTCTACCGATGAAGTCTGACTTACCCTAAACCCTAAATCGAATTTTTGAGATCAAAGCTATAGAAAACATCAATTATGAATATATAATCACAATTTACATTATAAACTATAAATTCATTAGCTTTAAATCGTTAAACAAACCGCAAACAATTTTTTATGTCAAAATTCTCTAAACCCTAACAATCATACTCATAAACACTATACATTGTACCTCAAACACTAAGCTTGATGATTGGTTTACTCATGAAACTTATAAACTGATTAATTTCCATAAAATTTTATTTTACATAGATAGGATTTGTCTTCATTTAGATTATTTATAATTTTTTTAAGCCTAAATATTTTTTATAGATTTTAAACTTTAAATTTAAGATTTTGTTATTTGGTAGACTTCTTCAGTAGACTTCACACAATATTTTTTGGATTATACCATAATTTGTATTACCGATTTTAAATTGATCAATTTATATGCAAATTTATTTTTCATGGATAGTACTTGTCTTTTTTAACTTATGTGTAAATACCTTCATCAAAATATTTTTAAAAGATTTCAAACTTTAAATTTACGATTTTGCTATATATTAGACTTCGGGAATAGACTTCACGCAGTTTATAGGTTACAAACATAATTTCTCTTACTTGAGTTAAATGGAGTCATTTTTATGCAAGTTTATTTTTCTTGGATGCCAAATGTTCTAATCTTGTTTATGTATAATTTTCTTTGATCAAAACAATTTCCTATAATTTTATAAATTAAATTTGAGTTGTGATTAGGAATTAGACTTTATGAATAGACTAACATGCCGTAGACTTCATGAATAGACTTTAAACAGGGTAAAACAGACATTGTGCTAGCGTTTTTTTCTTTGTTCATAAGGGCTTGATTTGTAATTCTACATGCCCAGAAGACTAGTTTTGCTCTAAATGCAATATAGGGTCTAGTTTTGCATTTAAAATCAAATTGTGCATATTTGGCAATTCCCCCAAAAAAAACACATATTTTAGCTAAGAAAGTACATGAATTTGTTTTTAATAGAAAAAGTATATGAATTTGTAAATGCAATGAAATAATTTTATAACATCTTGGTTTATGGAAAAAAAACTACAACATGATTCAATTCGTAGAATATTGTGCTTTCTACAAAATAAAATAAAATATAGAGAAAATTAAACAATTAAACCAAAATGCCTTTATACAGTAACCTCTATAAAGTAATACTCGATAAAATAACAAACACTTTTAGATAATAAATTTCTCTGGTTCCAAAATAGTAAAATGCGATAAGATGATAAGATAATAATATTTTTGAAACTCTTATGTAAAAATATAGTTCCAACAATAAGTTAAAATAATAATTATAAAACTTAAGCATAAATTGCCTTTTTTATATATATATATATATAAGACAATTTAATAAAATATGAAAATAAGACTCCAATGTTGTTTATCTTTTCTGAAAGTTAGATTCTCTATTTGAATAAAATATAATAAAATATGACTTCAAAACGAAATTTTGAATAAAAAAAACTGAAAAAATTATATTTCTATCAAATTTCTTGTTTTTGATAGAATATTTTTATAAAATAATAATTATTACTTTATCTATAAAATAAGAACTTTATAAGATAATAAATTTTTAAATTTTCAACATTATTATTTTATAGAGGTTTTACTGTATTTAAAAAGAGCATGATGTTCAAAAACAAAACAAAAAAGCATGTCATATACTTATGTGGTAGAAAATCAAAAAACCAACCAAGCAAACTAAAAAGTAAAGAAAAGGAAAAAAAAGCAGCCATAGCCAAAGGGTTCGTGTCGGCTTCAACCAAACACTGACGGTGTATGTATACACCTTTACATACAAGCTTTTATCTCACATCTAATTGATAAATCTCCTGTTTTTCTCTCTCACTTTGCATTATTTTGACAGCAATTCCACTTTCTCTACCCTCTAGATTTCCACTTACCCCTCAATCAATTTTTTTTGTTTTCTTCTCTCATCTGGGTTTTGTTTGTTTGAACCCTAGCTCGCCTGGGTTTTGCTTAGATCGTTGGATACTTCGAGAGAGTTTGAAGTAAAGGTTCGATTTTTATTTCTGGGTTTTGCTTGTTGTTTAGTAAATGCTTGAAAATGAGGAGACTTTCGAGGATCTGTAGTCAGATTTGGGGTTTTTGTTTCTCGATTTTAGCTGGATTTTGATTCTGGGGGTAATCTAGATCACGAATCGACACTTCGTTTCACATCCCAATTTCAACTCCTGATCTTGTTTTTCCTTTGAATTTCATTTACCCCCTTTGCGTTTTCTCATGGGTTTAGCGGAAAATTCGTCTTTAGCCTTTTGCTCTCTGCTCACAGATTTGATTCTATCCGATAACTCTAGGTTTTGTGTTGAAATCTCGCCATTGTTGACAGTGAAGCTAAAATTAGAAAGATTTTTGTGTTGCAGAGTGTGAAGTTAATGACTGAAATCTGTTAGCTTTTGCTTTTTTGGTTCTTATTTTTTTGACCCCCTTTGCTTGTGTGACCATATGACTTCTCTTCAAATTGGGTAATGTAATCTGAGAATCTGTGTCTTGTGGTGTGCTCTAGAGTCACAATGTTAGAACAAAGAAGTTGCATGAATGGCCCACATTTTTGTCAGTGAATTGAAGAAAGGGTTTTAAATGTTGCTACACAATAAACATCTATCAGAGTTTTTGTTTGTCTAAATTTAGATGAGGATAGGTCCATCTTCTTCTCTCTTTCAGAAAAAAAAAACATTTCTCAATCTTATAGTCTCTCTTCTTTCTTTTCTTCCAGGTACATTAAATGGATTCTCAAATGGCAGCTACCAATCAATCATCTGGAAAACCGGGAGGTTCGTTGAATTTTTGTTTTGTCTTATACATTTCTGTCAAGTGTGTTTGCTCTTTTCTACTTGTACTCTGCTTTCTATGTTTGCTTCTTGTTGCTGACTTCATTCCATGTGTTTGCAGGGGCTTTGAGTGATGCTTTATATAGGGAGCTATGGCATGCTTGCGCTGGACCTCTTGTAACCTTACCTCGTGAAGGGGAACGAGTTTATTATTTCCCTGAAGGTCACATGGAGCAGGTATTTTGGTTTGAATCACTTGACATTCAAAGATACCTTATTGATGCTATCTAGATTTGAATAGTATCACAAAAACATGTTGATTTGACATGATCCAGTGTCGGTCCAATCTCGCATCTTATCTGAATATCACATTTATGAATTTAACTGATCACTTCCTATGCAGCTTGAGGCGTCAATGCACCAAGGTTTGGAGCAACAGATGCCTTCGTTTAATCTCCCATCTAAGATTCTCTGTAAAGTGATCAATATCCAACGCAGGGTAGGGTTTATTCTGTTATATATGATTGAATTTTTCCTTACTTTTTCTTCATGAAATGTGTTGGCTAAATAGTTTTGTGCTTCACTTTGCAAGCTCAGGCGGAGCCCGAGACTGATGAAGTTTATGCGCAAATAACCTTATTGCCAGAACTGGATGTAAGTTTATAATTATTAAGAAACAGTTTGGCGGTTTGGTGTTTCATTCTCCTGTTCTTGATTTTTGTGGAACTTTTGTGTTTGGTCATCAGCAAAGTGAGCCCATCAGCCCAGATGCACCTGTTCAAGAACCTGAAAAGTGCACAGTACATTCATTTTGCAAGACACTTACTGCTTCGGACACAAGCACGCATGGTGGATTCTCTGTTCTACGGAGACACGCAGATGATTGTCTTCCACCTTTGGTCAGACGTTGCTTCCTGTGTTCTTTTTTTGAAACACCACTCCAACTGTTGTTTTTGTGTGTTTGTAATACTTTGCTTTCTCTTCTCCAGGATATGTCCCAACAACCACCATGGCAAGAACTGGTTGCAACTGATATGCACAATAACGAGTGGCATTTTAGGCACATTTTCCGAGGTTAACATTGTTATCACAATGCTACTGTTATTGGGAACCTTTGGGGTTTTACAGAATTTTTGCATTGACATTATTGTTATACGACTATTAAATATCATGAGGTTGTGACTACAGGCCAACCAAGGCGCCATTTGCTAACAACTGGGTGGAGTGTTTTTGTTAGCTCGAAGAAACTAGTGGCTGGTGATGCTTTCATATTCTTAAGGCAAGTTTCCTCAACATTTCGTTTTTCTGGTTATTATTTCTGTCTCTTGAAATGTCTGAGTATGTGACATAGTAATGTATTTCAGGGGGGAGAATGAAGAGCTCCGTGTTGGTGTTAGGCGGCACATGAGACAACAGACTAGTATCCCATCCTCTGTCATTTCAAGCCATAGCATGCATATTGGGGTCCTTGCCACTGCTGCTCATGCCATTACAACAGGAACAATCTTTTCTGTCTTCTACAAGCCAAGGTCTTGCTTTCTTGTTCTAGTTAATTTAGTCATTGCCTGGAAACAAAATCCTATAAACACTTTTAAGCCATCAAATGGTACAAAACTCATCTCCTGCTGCATCGGATTGTCATTTGCCTGAACTCATTTGCTATGTTAGACGTAGATAACTGGTCTGGAACTGACACATGAGCCTTTATACATTTGATATACAAATATCCATCTTATTATGCACTTGATTTACTGTTGCTTTGCATATGCATTAGACATTTTGCTGACGCATCTTCTATTATCAGGACAAGTAGGTCAGAGTTTATTGTGAGCGTCAATAGGTATCTCGAAGCTAAGAACCAGAAGCTGTCTGTTGGAATGCGTTTCAAGATGAGATTCGAGGGTGAAGAAGCTCCTGAGAAAAAGTATGAGATCTAACTAGCAAGCTTGTTTTCGTTTTGCTGATAAAGCCTGAATGCGATATAACTTCTAGTTTTCTTTTCGTGTTGCAACGATGCAGGTTCAGTGGCACAATAGTTGGTGTTCAGGAAAACAAGTCTTCGGTCTGGCATGAATCTGAATGGAGATCGCTTAAGGTAAAGCATATTCTACTGTTATACTTTGCAGTGGAGCAAGTTGTGCTTGTTTTTTGGTTTCTTTAACCGAGTGAATATAGTGATACATCTTAATATTCTTGGCACCAAACTTTTAATGCTTCAGGTTCAATGGGACGAGCCCTCATCTGTATTTCGGCCAGAGAAAGTATCACCATGGGAACTCGAGCCCCTAGTTGCAAATAGTACACCTTCTTCACATCCTCAGCCTCCACAAAGGAACAAACGACCGAGACCTCCGGGTTTGCCTTCACCAACCACCGCTCCATCTACTACTGCCGGTATTTAGTTCGTTTCTCTTTTGAACTGTTCTTCCTTGTTGGTAACTCCAGCTCTTTTAATTGATGTTCTCTCTTCAGTTACTCCAGATGCTGTGTGGAAATCCCCGGCAGACACTCCTTCACCGGTGCCATTATTCTCTCCTCCTGCTAAGACTGCTACTTTAGGTCATGGTGGGAACAAATCATTTGGTGGACTTTCCATAGGATCAGGCTTTTGGCCTAGCCATGCAGATAGTGCAGCTGAATCGTTTGCTTCAGCGTTTGACAACGAACCTGCTGAAAAGAAGCAAAGTAATGGAAATGTCTGCAGGCTTTTTGGGTTTGAGCTAGTTGAAAATGTTAATGTGGACGAGTGTTTCTCTGCTGCATCTGTGTCCGGTGCTGGCGCTGTAGATCAACCTGTCCCATCCAATGAGTTTGACTCCGGCCAGCAATCTGAGCCGTTAAACATCAACCAATCCAATATTCCTTCTGGCAGTGGTGATCCTGAGAAATCCTCTCTGAGGTCTCATCAAGAATCGCAAAGTAGACAGATACGTAGCTGCACAAAGGTGATTATTAACCTCTTGGATCGTTTGCTTTATCAAAATCAGTTGTTTCAGTTTTGGTCTTAATTTGTGCGAGTCTTGACCATGTTTGCATCTTGCTTTGGACTTAAAAAGACAACGTTTTTGGTAATTTGATTTAGGTGCACATGCAAGGCAGTGCGGTTGGCAGAGCTGTTGATTTGAGTAGATCAGAATGTTATGAAGACCTATTCAAGAAGCTGGAAGAGATGTTCGACATCGAGGGTGAACTCTTGAAATCTACCAAAAAATGGCAAGTTGTTTACACCGATGATGAGGATGACATGATGATGGTTGGTGATGATCCATGGAAGTAAGTGCATTTGCGGTCTAATAGTCTTTAGAGAGCTGCATTTGTGAAAAGTAACACAGCATTGTTTATAACTGTAGAGCACCATCTACTGTATTGTGTCCTTTCTCTGTTGATAATCCTTTTGGTCTTCTGTGTTGTGTTGTAGTGAGTTCTGTGGAATGGTGAGAAAGATATTCATCTACACACCTGAGGAAGTGAAGAAACTTTCACCAAAGAACAAACTCACAGTCAGTGTGAGGATGCAACCCAAAGCTGATGCAGAGGAAAATGGGAACACGGAGGGCAGATCATCATCTATGGCTGGATCAAGATGAGTATATCACTGTTTTAAGGCATTTGCCTCGGTAGGAAAAGTCAAAAGCAGAAGCAAGAGTTCGTAAGACAATTGAGATGTCTGTGTATAGCAATGAAGTTTTATGTTTTCATGTCTGTCTTGTATGTCTTCAAGACTTATGAAGTCACTTAGATGTAAGTCTTTTGAGGAACTGCTTAGCTTTGTAATGAAAATGTGGAAGTCGAGATTCTCTCTTGTTCTACATCAAACCAATGGCCATGGTCAAAAATAAAATTATGAAATTTAAATACTCTCCCATTATATCTCGCAGTTCACATTATAAAGGTACAACAAACAAAATTCTTTGCTTCTTTTGTTTCAACTTGTTGGCAGAAAGAAAGCAAAATGCCATCACAAGTAGAGAGAAGCTGCGAATACAATGTCTCTCTTGATCTTGGTAACAGCTTCTTCTAGTTTAGCCTCAAGCTGTATTTCTCCTATGGATTTTGCAGCTACTATGAGCTGCTGCAGAACTTCCTCCATTCTCCTGATGGCTCTGATCAAGCTCCCTTCGAAAACACGAGCAATCTCCATGATCTCATAAAACTTCGACCCTTTTGCCCACGCATACACCGCCTCCATTATATCTGGCCTGAATGAATGCACAAAACTCTCCACATCGATTTCAACCTGTCAGATTTTCATAAAGAGACAGAAAGTTAAGGACCAAATGGGCAGAGATTTTGTTGCCTGAGCAGACACAAAAGAGTGTGGTAGTGAATACCTTGCAGTCAAGTTGAACTTCAGCTACACGCCTAGCCGTGTCTTGTAACTGTATGAAGAGCATGTCGAGTTCTTCTCTGGGTTTAGGAGCGTCAGGGAGTCTCTCTCGCCATACAAAGCAAGAGAGCAGAGAAACCAATTCCTCCACCTTTGCTTCCTTGAAGACACCACTGAACATTAGCTCAGTTAATGTCAATTCTTCTGCACTACTGATTTCACATGCAACCTTCCCCTTCAACTCCACAACATTATCGCTTGTGATGTATCTGCGTTTAAAGAGCATATTAATAAAACAGATTACAGTATCACAGTCAAGAAGGAATGTGACTAATGTTAAGCAAATATTTACCCTAGCCTTCGTAAAACACGCTTTCTGGCCTTAAGTTCATCTTTAAACGCCAATGCTGTTGAGGAACGGACAGTTTTCTTAAGTGATTTGATTTTGGCTGTTAGCTCCTCCTTCATGTGTAGAACTTTCAGCTTCTGTGTTATGAGGGGAGATTTCGCTATTTTGTGTTTCTCGAATAGGTTTTCCAGAGCCTCCAGCCTACGAACTGTCTTTTTGTAAGAGCTGCTCCGGATCTAATGAGGTAAAAGAGTCATATTCATCTCCTGAGACAGATCAAAGAGAGTAAAAGCTGAAGAGTACTGGGAGGAAAAACAATATACCTTCATGTCAACTTCAGGATCTAGGGGTATTCCATCTGGATGTCTAGAGAGTAACTCAGAAACCTTTTTCAAAGCATTTTCTCGAGCTTCTACTGGTACAAGATCTTTTGGTATGTTCATGATTGCACTGCTTAAACTCTTAATCTGTCAATGACAAATAAAGAAATAAGACCATCAAGAAGCAGAATCTGGGCAAGGATGAGCCGCATTTGAATGTGTATACCATTACAAAGACAAGACAATAAACGGAGCAGCCATGTTACCTGAGATAAAGGAACAGAGACCACAACAGCCTCACCACGCTCCTTAAATGGCACAGCTTTGATTTTCTTTTTGCCATTGCTATTTTTGGTCACCATACATCTAGTCAGTACATCAACGGTGTAGTTTGCATCCTCTGGTCTTTTATTATCATCATCTGAATGAATTGCTAATGTCAAGACGGAATCATTACTGTTTAAAAGGGATTAAGTAAAACAATTCTCAGAACTCTAACCTTCAGAGCTTTTGACTTTGTTGAATTTCATTATCACTCCCCAAGCATCCTGGTCTTCAATGCTGAATGATTGTGACTCTTCATTATCACTTGTGCAATCGAGAGAAACAGCTCTGTTTGGCAGCAAAAAGGGTAAGCAGTACTTTGGAGAGAAGACAATTTCACGTATATCCTTCTTCAGGCTCTTATATTGCAAAATCAGGTTATAGTAATTTTTCAAGCTTTCTTCTTCTTCAATCACCATAGAGTCTCTCTCTTCTTCCAGGGATTTTATTTGTTTCTGCAAAGACCAGACCACAATCACATCAGTTACATAAAGTGAACATCAAATAATCAAGAAATCTAACATATACTCATTTTGAAACTGCACCTGGAGATCAGGGATAGCACGATCAGCTTGAAACTGAAAGAAAGAATTGCGGAGAAGATTCTCAGGATCACCTTCTTCACTCCGCAGCTGATTCAGAAGCATGTTATAGCTCAAATGGAAGGCACTGAACGAAAAAAAAAGACACAAAACAGTTTAGGTCCAGAAGTCTAAAACTCTTAAAAGCAGAACTAATCAACCAGGTTGATCACTGTACCTGTTCAAAGCATCCGCACTTCCTTTGAGCATCGATTTAGCAACAGCAGGTTCCATCTTCTCATCAACCATGAGGATGCAGATACCACGTTTGTCAATACCTCGACGTCCAGCACGACCACTCATCTGTATGTACTCTCCACTTGATAGCCATCGGAACTTGTCTCCATCAAACTTACGTACATTTGTAAACACAACCGTCTTTGCCGGCATGTTCAATCCAATACTAAATGTCTCTGTCGCAAACAAACACTACAAGAAAATACTTCAAACGTAAGTGGCAATTAAAAAGCAAGAAAGCGAAAAACACAACCCAAAGGAGGAAAAACTCAAAACAAATTGATGCATGACAAAGCGAGTTATGGCAAACATCACACTACATACCAACCAGATCTAGAAAGTAGCAAATACTGAAAAGATGGAAACGGTAGCTCTATGCCTTCACATACCTTAATGAGACCTTCTTGAAATAATATCTCAATTACTTCTTTCAATATTGGAAGCAGACCCGAATGATGAACCCCTATACCACGTTTTAGGATCGGTAAAATATTCGACACCTGCAGTAAATGAATCCAGGAAACATGTTAATTTTCCCAAAGAACAAATATAGCCAACAACAAGCCAAATCACATTCTCAAACTAGATTAACTAAAAAACACAAATGACCCTTTATACACCATCAGGAGCAAGGAATATAAGCTATTAATTTTTTTGTACAATCTAGGAACCATGTCAACTTGCCTGAGGTAGCTTCTTATCATCATCTGAAAGGTTATCGATTGCACTGTTAAAGATTGTCTCCACAAGGTCTTTCTCATCATCGTTGTTTAAAACCAGCTTAGACATCTGCGCAGCAAACAGACAGGCATTACAATCACGTTTCATACACTGAACTTTACGTTTTACAATACACATAAAACAAGACACTGCAAGGTGCAAGTTAGCACACGAACCTGCATAGCAAGTGCCTCACATTCTTTTTTGCTGAAACTGAACAAAATCACAGGATCATATTGCCGCTGAATGATCATTTTCACCAATTTGAAGATATCACTTTCTTCACCAAGTTTCCCAATCATTAATCCCTTTTGAGACTTGCCATTGTCTCTTTTCTTGTCAGCATCATTAGCAGGAACCAACGCGTTAAGAGATTTCTGGAAGCTATCCTCATGAAACTTTGCCTTCTCATCCACAACCAAGTAAAGCCCATTTCCTCCAGCAGGGAAGACATAGTGCTGAAGTGGAGTTGGCCGATAATCAGTGTAAACAATGTGGCATGGTTGTTGGTGAACCTGCAGCAATACCAAACCTTAAAATCACATCTCCACAGCAACCAAACTAAATAAAAAAAAAATTCAACTTCTTTTCATTTCGCCAAGAAATGTTTACCTTTGCAACCCAATCAGCAAACTCCTTGGCATTGGGGACAGTCGCAGATAGAAACACAAAACGAGAGTTCTTAGGAGCCATTACAATACTTTCTTCCCAAACCACACCTCTCTCGCTATCACGCATGTAATGCACCTCATCAAATATAATCCAAGCAACTTCCCTCATAATCTCTGACCCTTTATACTGCATGCTACGCAAGATCTCTGTCGTCATGACCTGAAACCAAAAAGATCAAAAACTTAAGAACACTTGAGCAATTCCTGAGACGGCATCAAAACAGTGGTAAATACACTTACCAGGACAGAAGAATTAGGATCAATAGTCACATCCCCAGTCATCAAACCAACGTCAGAAAACTCTTGTTTAAAATCTCTATACTTCTGATTACTTAGTGCCTTGATAGGAGATGTATATATAACCCTCTGGTTCTCCTTCAAAGACATGGCAATTGCATATGATGCCACAACTGTTTTACCAGCAGATGTATGAGCTGAAACCTGAACATGAAACCATACAATTCAGTCATAAATTCTGATTCTATAATAGAAAATCATTGTAAAGTTCACAGCTTTAATCAATCAATCGAGTGATAGAAACCAAAGAAGTAAACTTTACAGAGTGCTATTGATTGCTCAACCAAATCAACTAAACTAGACTACAAATTCAGTAACCAAATTCACCTATTACTCAATGAGACTTGTTGGCGGTGAAAAAAATCCATACTTTGAGACCTAAGATACACATAATGGCCGGAAAGTTTGGAGCTTTAAGTCGAATTTTCAGCTTACCATGACTGATTCGCCGTTGTCGAGACACTTGATAGCTTCTGACTGGAAGGAGTCAAGGGTAAAAGGGAATTCTTTGGCCGGTGGTTTGTTGTCTCCTTGACCGGAGGGAGGAAGAGGAACGTAGTTTTCAGGGAAGGAGACGTCGTGAACGCAACCCACGAGCTCTTCGTTGATGATTTGGGTGGAATCATCATCTTCTCTCTGAACCTTCTGCGGCGGAGCACAATCAGAAGATTCCTCCTCCGATTTTCTCTTCACTGAACCCATGGAGAATGGGTGTGTATCGTTTTCCGCCGGCGAGTGCTCTGCTCTGGTTCAGGAGGAAGATGAAAACGCCGTCGAGGAGTTAGCGGCGAACAAAACGGTACATTGAAATTAGAAGGTGTAATAAGAAAGTGACGACAAGGGTATTTTTGGAAAAGCGTAGATAACTTTTCCCCAATCGCCAAAACCCTAATTATTTCATTAGTTCATTGTTTATCATTGAATGGACTGTTTAGCAATTTTGTGAAATGATTCTATTTTGTATTTAAAATCATGGGTTATACAATCCAATCCTTTATATCCATCTTTTTAAGGGAAGTTGAAAAAGGAAATCTAGAAAATAATTATTTTTCCTTCTAATATTTATAAAGAATGTATAATTCCTCTTCGTGAGTCTAACAGTGATACATTTTGAACTTTGAAATATTTAGAGGAGGATATTAAATTATGAATAGTTTTTTTTTTTTTTTTTTTTTTCGATTCATGTTTGTAAAATATCTATACTTACAAAAAAGGTAATGAGATCTAATGCCACTTGTCATGTATTAATTTTCTTAAAAATCATGAACTCAGTATGAACTATGAAGTAAGTCCACGTATAGTATGAGATACAAAAAGTAAAGTTTAGCCCATATGATATAATAGAATTTACAATGAGCATCAGCTTTTAATTACTTCTATCCCTTATATAGTTTTTTTTTTTTTTTGTTCAAATATCCTTTATATAGTTATATATTAAAAAACAGACTTTTATAAAAACAAACTTTGTCCCATATGTTATTTTCAATTGTGCCATGATGAAATGTCATCATTTGCCTCACTTTCGGGTCACTTTAAAATAAGACTCTTTTTACTAGAGTAATTACATGTTATGCCATTCATATATATTAAAGAATAAAATATTTATTATTAATTTAATCAGAAAAATATTTATTAATTAAAATTATTTCTTTCTATTTCCTTGTAGTGACGAAAATTGTAAATAAATTTAAAAGTATTTATTAGTCAACTAATCAGTAAAATATGGAAAGTTTTATTCAATTGTATTATATTAATTGTTTAAAAATCAATTTATTCTTCTATCATTTTTATTTAACTTTATTTTTCAAAAACATATTATATCATTATATCAAAATATTTAATAAAACAAATTAGTTTTTTTCTGCATATGCTATGATTTGAACTTTTTAAAACGAAGCAAATCTCTAAAATTGTCCCACATCGATTATATTTTGAGATGATAATTCAAACACCTATTATTAGAAAGGATCCAAATAATATAAGTAGAAAAACTGATTTATTAGGTTTCCAAACTTTAAAGTTTTTTTTTTTAATTTGATTTAATTTGGTTCTTTAATTAAATTAAATAATTAAATCGTATATTTTTTTTTCAATATTTTAGTTTGATCCAAATTTAAAACATAATAAAATCTAATAACTTAATATATAAGTTAAATTATTTTAGTTATTTAAAATTGATCAAAAACATTAAATATATATGTCATTTTATATTTATCAAAATATAAAACTATTTCAAACTTATTAAAATTTGATATAAATGTGGATTCAATTGTGTCCCTTAATATGTCGTCATCTTCCAATCCAGGCTAAAAAAATATACATCACTCAAAATTTTATCTAATGTAAACTGACATTTTTTATTGTTTAACACTCTATGTTTTTAGAATGATACTTATGTAAGAAGATATCTTATAATAAAACTAAATCAAGAAAATATCACCCAGTGCAGGCCGCGGGTCCAACCCTAGTATTTATTAAGATAAAGTATTTCAATCCTAGCATAAAAATGGATGACGTATATATGAGTATTCAGGGCTGAACCAGAAACATAGGGGACCAAAATAATTTAATAGAGTTTTGATGAATATATGGTCAAAAATCAATTTTTTTTATTATTTGGGAGCCAAAATCAATACATACTTTTAGAAAATAAATGTAGAGGCCATAGCCAAAAACCTTACTTAGCTCTCAGGGCCAGCCCCTGTGAGTATACCAAGTTTGTGAGACTCAACCATAGTATAACTGTATAACGAGCAACTCTTATTAAGTAGCTGAAAGTTGGGATAAAACAACATGAGTACAAGAGTAATTAATTAGAAATTTGGTCTCCACTTTCCTATTATGTGTTATTGAGTGACATCTTGTATAAAGCAAGAGATGGATGGAGGTATGATGTCACATATTATATTCCTAGAAGCAGATAAGATGGTGAGATCATGAAATCGAAAACAATGGAGCTGAAGTGGAAGTAAAATGCAAAAATTGTGCTGGATCAAAACAAAAATCAGGGAAATGGTTGAAATGCAGCTGAACGGAATGTGAATCAATATATTACAAACAGAAACTAACACAAAGTTTTCCGAATGAGAAACAAACATGCTCAATTAAACCAAGAAAAAAAGAAAAACTTATGAGCTATCATGGAACCATTGAATAAGAAAAGTGTATTATCACTTAAACCAGTTTTGATACCAACCACAAAGTATTTTTTGTTCTTCATCGTGTTACCCCAACAAAAAAATAGTAAGTCTGATTAATTATACTACAAATATACGAATGCAAAGAGTTTTATTTTATGTTTGATACGTTGATGATGCCCAAGTTGATAAGAGATGCTTCATACTAGATTCGTCTATACAAACATAAGAATGAAAAGAAGAGTCAATCGTACTTTTTCTATAGGATTTTTCATAGTTAAAATAAAGAGAAATGTTATTTTTTTACCCGGTGGTACGTAGGCTGGAATTGCTGAGAGCCTCAATTACCTTGGAGAAGCTTTGCACACATGTAATGTAACCGGAGGGGTTTGTTGGATTTTGTGATAATCTTCTCCTCCTTGCGAAAAATCGCGATAATTTTGTAAAGGAACACTCAAATTCTTTAAGGAAGTGATGAATCTCAGCCCATCAGGAAGCTCCTTTAACTTTTCACATTGATGAATCTTTAGAGTATGAAGAAGTTGCATGGAGCCTTCTTCGACTATCCACTCTTCCCACTCATCTAGTCCACATAAGTATAGTTTCTGCAGTTGAGGAAATCCACCGCCTAAGCAAACCATTCTCCTCCCAACAAAAGATCGTTCCCATAATTTAATCTCTTTCAAGTGAAGCAGCTTCTCTAGAACCGGCATCGGATCCTCCTCCAAACGACAATTCTTTAGATTTATAGTAGTAAGCTGAGAAGGGATGTGCTGTTCATCAGATAATCTTGGCATATATATACTCAGATCCAGCTCTTTGAGATTAATGGAATCCAAAACAAGCCCTTCTTTATCCTTTCTGGGACTGTAATCTTGTATACGAAGACTTTCCAAGTCTCTCAATTCACTTAGAGATGAAGATAAAGTTTCCATTGCAAACCCTTTGTGTCTGTATAAGAAGATAGAGAGCTCTCTGAGCCGTGTCATACCCTGGAGATCCCTCACGCTCCCGTTCTTTGTTGAGAAATTATGTAATATCTCTAGGTTGACTAGATCACCCAATTCCATCTTTACCTCATCATGTAATATCCGCGGAAGATACACGTATGTCAATTCCTGCATCTCTTTCAAGAAGTTAGGCATGTAGATTGAAGATCCTGCTTTTACACGAAGATCTATGTTTAAATAGAGCAGCAGCTTCAAATTCTGCATTGAAGAAGGTAGATGAGTTACATGTGCCATATATAAACTCAAATATCTCAAGTGTATGAGCCCTCCAATGGTAGAAGGCAACTTCCCTCCCTTAAAATCAGCTCTAGAGAGATCTAAAACTCTCATCAACTGTAGCCTATCAAAGAATAAACTTGAACACATCCGAACTTCCTTCCATCTCTCATTGATAAACAAGAGAGATCTAAGTTTTGGATTGTTCATCTTCCTCTCCACATTGAATGTTTTATCGCATTGATGTACAGCGAGTCTGCGAGATTTACAAGGAGCTTTAGATTTTGCAGTTGATTTTTCGTGAACAATTTGTAGGAAATTCTCTTCTTCAGCTTTAAGAAGACAAACTTCTCTCATCATGTCATGCAACTGACATGTTTCAAATCTTGACGTAGTAACATCTCTTTCAGAAATGACTATGTTTCTCTTCACCAATTCTTCCATGTTTGCATATGCAACCTCTTGAATGCTAGCCTCATTGTAATACCTTGGCCTTGGTATTCCTTCTGCAGCCCAGTAGTAAGATATTTTTCCCACGTCTATAGAATAATCTTCTGGAAAGTGGGCAAGATAAAGAGAAGCAAGGAGAAGAAAAGGGGAGGAACGGGAGAAAAGCGGAAAAGAGGAAGGAGGAAGATGGAGAGACGGAGAAAAGAAGGGCGGGAGGAGAGCGGGATAGAGAAGGAGAAGAAGAAGCGAGTGGGAGCGAGGGAAAAAGAGAGACAGTGAGCGGAGGAACAAACACAGGGGAAAGAGGCATATGCAACCTCTTGAATGCTAGCCTCATTGTAATACCTTGGCCTTGGTATTCCTTCTGCAGCCCAGTAGTAAGATATTTTTCCCACGTCTATAGAATAATCTTCTGGAAAGTGGGCAAGATAGAGGAAGCAGTGCTTTAAATAAACAGGCAGCTCTTCGAAGCTCATAGACAATATATGGTAAACAGAACTGATATTTCTGTCATTGAAGCTTCTCCCTCCAACGATAAAAGATCCAATATTCTTATGTACCCGTTTCCACTCATCCAATGTGTATTGTGGTGCCAACAACCCTCCTAACACTTTTACTGCCAACGGTAGTCCTCCACAATGCTTGATCATTTGCTTTCCCATCTCTTCCATTTCAGAATCTACACAACATTTTCAAGCATATAATTATCACTATCAAGATATGGTTCAATTACATGACTGTTAAAAACGATCATATGTATTGGAGAGAAGATTAAGAACGTCATTACTTAAAAAAAGAAGAAAAAACTTACTGGTCCTATCTTTCATAGGAAATGCTATCTTACGAAAAAGTATCCAACTTTCCTCAGGGGTGAGGCATTCTGGTTTAAAAATGATACATGTTGGGTCTACATGTAATGCCACTCCTTCGTTGCGAGAAGTAAGTAGTAACTTCCAACCTGAAATAAATAACATAGTGTTTTGTGTCAAATACTATGTGCTTTTTCCATGATCATATCATTAAATTCAAAATAGACTGACATGCAATAAATTAAAAGGAGTTTAATCACCTTTATTTGGTGGAAAGATAGGCTTTATTCTGTCCCAGTGTTCTGCTTCCCAAATATCATCAAGGACAATCAAAGAATTGCTGGTTTCCAACAATCTAAAAAGATTTTCTTGGAGCTCATCTTCAGTCATATCTGACTCCCTATGGTCATCAATATGTTTTGGTCGAAGTCTCTTCAAGATCGTCTCCCACACATATTTTCGTGTAAACTGTTGTGAAACACACACCCACACAACTCCATCGAAATGGTTTTTTACAATCTCATGATTGAAAACGTGTCGAGCCAGGGTAGTTTTACCAATACCGCCCATCCCACAAATAGAAACAACTTGAGTACTCTTTCTCTCTACCAAATAGCCAACCAATTTGTTCACGTTTTGCTCCAAACCCACAAAATCCCTTTCATTGTCGCTAGAAAATGTTTTTCGCATCTCCCTTTGTCTTTCTTGTAGAGGATTGGAATACCCGCCACCATCAACTACCAACTGCTGCACCCCAAAACTCTGCATATCACGGATCACCTTGGAGATTCGCTTGCTTATGCCTTCCATTTCTATAGCAAATTCCCTATGCTCCACTACAATGCAAGAAAGTCTTCTCATATGCTTTTTTATGCCACTTGGTTTTTGGAGCTCTTCCTTGAGAAGAAATGTTTCGATTATATCCTCAGCGTCAAAAACAATTTCTTTGATCTCTTCCACACAATTTCTCACCATCGCAATTGCATGTTTCTTAGCATCTGCATCTTTTAAAAATGACCTAAGCAAGTTTAGATCACTTTTGAGTTCACTGAGGTTCTCTTTAACTCCCTTAAGTCGATCAGATTCTCGGACAAGAAGGTCCCAAAGCTTCTCAACTCCAAAAGATAAAAGTGTCTCAGCCATAAATCTCCTGCTTAACCAAAAAATCATACGAGTTCATAATCCAGATAATACTATCCGAAATTTACAGAATTAAATAAACTATTCGAGTGGAATAATTAAATCCATAGATGGTTCTACGTACAGAGACATGAACACTACATTACTCTTAATTAGAATAAAAAACATATATATATATATATATATATATACAAATATACAAAAGATCCGAGAACCTGGTTCCATATAAATTATAAAACTAGTAAAGAAAGAAAAGTAAGAAATGAATTACCTCTTTCGTAATCGTTCTCTCGTCTAATCAGTATGAAGAAAGAAGAAGAAGAAGAAGGCGATGGTTTTTTAGTGTTTTCGCTAGATCTATGCCAAAAGATCTATTGGAAGAGTTGACTCATATCCGACGACCAGCTATCGTGAAAATCGAGTGGCTAGAAATTCTTATGCAATTATTGAGGTCCCATTCTGTTTCGGTTTATTACTCATCTAAGACAATCAAATACATGTCCTGCTCGTAAACAGTTTTTTGCTTTCACATTTTGCTGTTGAACGAAATTCAGTGAGTCTGATAACACAAGAAACCCATAAAAAAAACTGGTGACTTTTCTTGGATGACCAATATTGAATCATAATAACTTTTCAAAGAAGTACACACCAGTGAGCATGTTTCACATAAGCAGTGAGAAATCAAATTTGACTCAAGGCAACCGGTTACACCATCTTCAAACTTAATCACAGACCTAACAAATGTAAAGATCACAACTTTTTAACTTTGTACTACTTCAAAAGTAGCAAACTCTTGTTTTCGTTAGCTTTCTATTGTTATTCAAATCATTTTTACCCAAAATGAATAGCTTTCTTAAACAATATTTCCAAACAAATTCAAAATGATAATTTATCAATACAAAATATCATCAAGAACAAAAAAAAAAAAAAAACAAAGCCACCTAGTAACACTATTCCAATATTATTTTGAAATTTCTTAACTGAATTATAAGAGAATCTTTATAAAATCTATAAATTTTTATTACTCTTCATTACTACACCTAAGTGGAATAATAAAAATTCTCAGGCTCATAGTCAAGTGTAATATGACAAATGTGTTGAACTTTGTAGTAATCTTCTCCTCCTCTTCTCAATTTCGTCAAAAACTCCCATGAAATTGGTCTTACCACCAAATATTCCAAACAAGTTATAAATCTCAGCCCATCAGGAAGTTCCTCTAACTTGTCACAACCATAAATCAATAAAGCATGAAGAAGGGGCATGGAGCCTTCTTCTACTATCCACTCTTCCCATTCCTGTAATCCACGTAAATCTAGCATTTGCAATTTAGGAAATCCACCGCTTGAGAAAACCATTCTCCTCCCACATAATGTTTCCTCAAAACCATGCCCAAACGAGTCACGCATTTTCGCACCGTCTATAACAAGATTTGCCAGGTTTCTCAATTTACCTAGAGATGAAGGCAGAGTTTCCAGATTACACCCACCTCTAACTGAGATAGAGAGACTCACAAGCCTTGTCATATGCTGAAGATCCGTCAAACTGCTATGCTTTGTTGAGAAATTCACCAATGTCTCCAAGTTGATAAGATTTTCTAACTCCAACTTTATACTATCTTGAATTCCCACCGGTAAACAGAGGTATCTCAGTTCTCGTAACTCCTTAAATATATTGGGCAAATAGATTGGATATCCATATACATCTAGGTTCAAATAGAGAAGCTGCTTCAAATTCCGCATAGAAGAAGGTAGGTGAGTTACATCTCCAAGATATAAACTCAAATATCTCAAATGGATGAGCTTCCCAATGCTAGAGGGTAAGTTCCTTTCCTCAAATGTGGCTCTAGAAAGATCTAACACCCTCATAAACTGTAGCCTTGTAAAGCATAACGTTGTTGATGACATCCATTTTAACCCCGGGTACTGATCGATAACCAAGAGAGATCTAAGTTTTGGATTCTTGATATACCGCTCCATATGAATAGTATAATCCAACGAATGTATGACGAGTCTGCAAGATCTGCAAAGTGATTGAGAGCTTCCATCTGACGTAACACTACTTGTATCAACAATGTGTAAGAAGTTCTCTTCTTCAGCTTTAAGGAGACAAACTTCTCTCATCATATCATGCAAGTGACATGTTTCAAATCTTGATGTTATAACGTTTCTTTCAGAAATAACCATATTTCTTTTCACCAGTTCTTCTATGTATTCATCAGCATCGTCTCGAATGGTCGCTCCATTGTTATTCCTTGGCCTTCGTATTCCTTCTGCAGCCCAGTAATAGGACAAATTCTCTATATTTATTGCATAATCTTCTGGAAAATGGGCTATGTAAAGGAAGCACTGCTTCAAATAAATAGGCAGCTCTTCAAAGCTCAGATACAGAACATTGTAAACTGAACTGATATTTCTGTCACTGAAGCTACTCCTTCCTCTCACGATATGAGATTTAATATTCTCATATATCCTATTCCACTCACGCAATGTGTATTGCGCAGCCAACAACCCTCCTAACACCTTAACAGCCAACGGTAGACCTCCACAATGTTTCACCATTTGCTTTCCCATCTCTTCCATTACTTCATCAACCTTATCTTCTACACAGTATCATCAAGAATATATTAATTATGTCCAGATATGGTTCAGTTACAAGAATGTTAAAGAATCATATGTCTTGGAGATATTCTAGTGAATCTGTTTAAGGCAAATATCATTGTTTATGCCTAAGAAAAAAAAAAATTTACTGGTTGTGTCTATACTTGGAAATGCTGTCCTGCGAAAAAGTGTCCAACTTTCTTCGGAGGTTAAGCATTCTGGTTTGAATGTGACACATGTTGGATCTGCATGTAATGCCACTCCCACATTGCGAGAAGTAAGTAATATCTTAAAAGCTACAATTTATTTTGACCATGTTTGTCTTGTCAATTATAGTCAATTTTTTTATAAGAAATAAATATATAAAGATTTATGTATTTAGCATTAGATGTCACCTTTTTTTGGTGGAAACACATGCTTTATTAGGTCCCAATCTTCTTCTTTCCACATATCATCGAGGACAATCAAAGACTTACTGGTTTCCAATAGTCGAAAAAGTGTGTCCTGGAGCTTGTCTTCGGTCATGCTTGACACTCTATGCTCATCATATCCTGAACTAAGCTCCTGGAAGATCGTCTGCCACACATATTTCCGTGTAAACTGTTGTGAAACACACACCCACACAACTCCATCAAAATGGTTTTTTACCGTCTCATGATTAAAAACTTGTCGAGCCAGAGTAGTTTTACCAATACCGCCCATCCCACATATAGAAACCATTTGAACGTTCTCTTCCTCCACCAAATAGCCAACCAATTTCTTAACATTCTCCTCAAACCCCACAAGATCATTTTCACAGTTGCTAGGAAAAGTGTGTCTCATCTCCCTTTGTCTTTCTTGTAGAGGATGTGAACACCCGCTTCCATCAACAATCATCTGTTGCACACCGAAACTCTGCATATCGCGAATCACCTTGGAGATCCTCTTACTTATGCCTTCCATTATGGATGCAAGTTCCCGGCGATCTACTACAATGAAAGCAAGTCTTCTAATGCGCTTCCTGATCCCACTTGTTCGTCCAAGTTGTTCCTTTAGAAGAAAGGTTTCAATGACATCCTCCGCGTCAAATACGATTTCCTTGATCTCTTCCACACAATTTTTCACCAACGCACTTGCATGTTTCTTAGCATCTGCATCTTTCAGAAAGGACCTCAGCAAGTTTATATCCCTTTTGAGTTCAGTGAGTTGCTCATCAACTCCCTTAAATCGATCAGATTCTCGGACAAGAAGGTCCAACAGCTTCTGAACTCCAAATGACAAAAGTGTCTCAGCCATTAATCTCCTGCTTGACCAAGAAATTATATGAGCTCATAATCCAGATTATACTATCCGTATGAATTAAATATACGTAGAGGTTTTACAGAGACATGAACATTACAATACTCTTAAAATAAATAAAAAAGTATATATAATATATACAAAAGATCCGAGAACTTTCTTCCATATAAAACTAATAAAGAAAGAACAGTAAGAAATGAATCACCTCTCTCGATCGTGTTGGCTTTTTCGTTCAATCAATATTGATTAGAAGAAGAAGAAGAAGAAGAAGAAGAAGGCGATGAATTCATTTTAGTGTTTTCGCTAGATCTATGCTAAAAGATCCGTTATAAGAGTTGACTTCTCCAACGACCAGCTGTAGTGAAAGTGATGCATAAATTGAGTGGCTGGAAATTCTTTTAAGCAATCTGTTGAGGCCATTTTATCTCTTGTAGCCACTTGTTAAGTAACGTACCACTTGTTGAATTACATTTGTTAAAATTATGAATGTTTTCTTGTTATTGAACTGAATTAAGTTTTCATCAAAAAATGATAAAAAGTTACCAAACTAGTTATGATAGATTAATCATGTTTTGTTTTTTTCTAGTTATATTTTCATTATGCTAGTTGTATTGTATATAGTGGAATCACTTTTCAGAAACATCAAAACATGATTATTTGATAATGGTAAAAAATAACGGAATCGTGAAAACGTGAAAAAAAACTACTTACCATTCAAACCCGTAATGAACGATCCATAGCCACTTATCAAAGTTTATGAAGTAAGTAAGGCACGTATAAAATTTATGAGTCACAAAGTAAATATTTTAGTATAGCAATATTATACAATAAGATGAGTTTTTTTTAAACACAAGATGATTTCTATTATTTTTCAGGGATCTTATTATATAAAGCCAGATGCGCGTGATGTAATTGCGACACATAGGATTTTTATAATTTATAGGAACGTGACATGTGTCATCTTTAATATTACGTCTATTAAAATCGTGACACGTGTCTTGAGAAAAAAAAGACTAACTTAAAAATTATTAGATAAAGGAAAAAACTAAAAGAAAAAAAAATCTATTATAGTTAAAAGAAAAAATGATATTTGTCATATCCTGATAAAAAAAGGTTTCCCATTCATCAAACTTATATTATCCAAATACTGAATAAATTCAAAATAATATTATAAATAAAATCATATTATTACATGGAATAGGTTATGTAAACTAAATTTTCTATAAGCTATATATAAAAAATCAAAATATAATAAGTTATAGCGTTCATGATTTAATTGTGTGCTTTTATCTTTTGTATAATCTTCTCTCTCATTAAGAAACAAAAATTCATGTCTTTAATTGAAGATATCAATGAAGAGTATTTAACTCTAAATCAGTTGGATCGAAATTAAAATTATTGTCGTTACATGTATCTAATATTTGATCCGGTGAAGATATGTGGTAACACAAGTAAATTAGAAAAATGTTAAACATAAATAAAAACTAGCAAAATAATTATAAAAAACTAACTAATAATGAAAATGAAAATTTATAATGGAATGAGGAAAAAAATTGAGAAAGAAACATATAAATAGAAAACTAACAAAATAATTATCAAGCAACTAACCAATATTAATTTTTTTATAATAAACCGATATTCTAATTTTTAAAAGTTTAATTCGCAATTTTTTCTTAGGTAAAATATATTAAATAAAGATCTCATCAATTGAAATCTCTTGAATGGAACAATAAAAGTTTGATGAATTAATCAGATCAGATTTAGACATGTGTAAAACTTTTTTTTTTTTTTGTCGACAGCCTCTATTTCTACAACAACTCGGGGATCCAAGCTGGTGAAACAAAGTTTACATAATACACATCAATAGGTAGTGCTCGAGCACTTCGTGCTAACTTGTCTACCTTCGTGTTTTTCTATATTGGATTAAAAGTAAAGTAAAACAATTTAATTTTATTGGATTAACAGTTTATTTTAAAAAAAAATCCGTTACAATAAAAATGTAAAAATATTAAAAAATTTATTTTATTTAAATATTTTTTATCGGGTTTTTAATATTAAGTGATTAAATTTTGTTTAATATTTTTCTTAAAATAAACCCGCATATACGCGGGGCTTAATCTAGTCCTATATAAAGCAAGACTTGGAGATAAGGTTAATTTTGAAACAAACAAAAAGTCTCTAAACAAAGATACAAAGATGCTCAAACAAAACAAAAAAGCAACAAACAAAATAAGCCAATAACAATTAACAATTATCAATATACAGTAGCATCACTTAACCAGAAAACAATATATATAGAAACCAGTTTTGATAGAAATCACAAAGTATTTTCGTTCTTCGTCATGATATTCCGACAGAAAACGTTAGTGTGATTAATAAGATACTACAAAAGACAAGAATGCATGAGTTTTATTATTTTGATACCCTGATGCCCAAGTTGATAAGAGAGTAGATTGAGAACGAATTCGTCTACAAAAAAAAAAAACTTCAATCAAATCATACTTTGTCTAAATTTTTTTTTTTTGTACTTTGAAAACTTAGATTTGGGGAAATATTTTCTTTTTACCTGGTGGTACGTAGTCTATCATAGGTCAGACTCGGAGCTTGAACTATGAAAACTCAAATGGAATTGAACAGAAGGGACATGTTGGATTTTGTAATAATCTTCTCCTCCTTTCAATACTCTCTCCTCCCATTTGCTTCCGAGAGTTAGATCCTTTAAGGAAGTGAGGAATCGCAGCCCATCAGGAAGCTCCTTTAAATCCTCACAATAACCCATTTGGAGAGTATGGACAAGTGGCATGGAGCCTTCTTCTACTATCCACTCTTCCAACTCAACTAATTCAAGTTCTTGCAATTGTGGAAAACCACCGCCCGAGCAAACCATTCTCTTCCCACAAAATGAACTTTCCCCTAAACGAACTTTTTTCAGATGAAGCAGCTTCTCTAGAATCGGCATTGGATCCTCCTCCAAACAACAATGACGTAGAGATATAATTGTAAGTCGAGAAGGGACGTGTTGTCCACTAGGAAACCTTGGCATATATATACTCAGATCCAGCTGTTTGAGATTAGCGCAATCCAAAACAAGTCCTTCATCATCATTTGTGCGCCAGTAATCTCTTATAGTAAGATTTTCCAAGTTTCTCAATCTACTTAGAGATGATGATAAAGTTTCCATAGTACACCCTTTGTCTCTGATAATTGAGAGTTTTCTGAGTCGTGTCATACCTTGGAGATCCCTCAAATTTCCATGCTCTGTTGAGAAATTCTCCAAAGTCTCCATGTTGACTAGATTACGCAATTCCATCTTTACGTTCTTACTTATTCTCAACGGAAGACAGAGGCATCTCAATTCTCGCATCTCTTTAAAGAAGTTGGGCATGGATATTGCACATTCCATTTGATCAACAACTAAGTTTAAATAGAGCAGCTGCTTCAGATTCCGCATAGAAGAAGGGAGATAATCTACTTGTGCCAGAAATAAACTCAAATATCTCAAATGGATGAGCCTCCCAATGCTAGAGGGTAACTTTCCTCCATCAAACTCGGCTCCACCAAGGTCTAAAACCCTCATCAACTGTAACCTGTCAAAGAATAGATGTGAACCATAAAAACTATCCCTCCGCTCGTTCCCATTGATAACTAAGAGAGATCTAAGTTTTATATTAATTATCTCCCCCTCCATATAGGATGTTTTATGTATGGCGAGTCTGCGAGATTTACAAGGAGCTTTAGATTTTGCAGTTGATGTGTCGTCAACAACTTGTAGGAAGTTCTCTTCTTCAGCTTTAAGCACACAGACTTCTCTCATCATGTCATGCAACTGACATGTTTTCAATCTTGAAGTGTAAATGTCTCTTTCAGAAATAATCATGTTTCTCTTCACCAATTCTTCTATGTACCCATCTGCGACTTCTTGAATGCTGGCTCCAACGTAATACCTTGATCTTTGTATTCCTTCTGCTGCCCAAAAATACGACAATATCTCCATATCTATTGGATAATCTTCAGGAAAATGAGCAAGGTAGAGGAAACAGTGCTTCAAATAAATCGGCAGCTCTTCATAGCTCAGAGACAGTATATGGTAAACAGAACTGGTACTTCTGTAATTGAAGCTTCTCCCTCCAACGATGTGAGATTTAATATTCTCATTTATTCTTTCCCACTCATGCAATGTGTTTTTTGCAGCTAACAACCCTCCTAACACTTTTATAGCCAACGGTAGTCCTCCACAGTGCTTGATCATCTGCTTTCCCATCTCTTCCAAATCAGAATCTGAACAACATAATAATCATTCTTTCAATATGGCTCAACTACATGATGTTCGAAATCATCATATGTCTTGGAGATAAAGCTAGAACATCATTATTTATGATTTACTTTAAAAAAGAGCTTACTGATTGCATCTTTCATAGGAAATGCTATCATTCGAAAAAGTGTCCAACTTTCTTCAGGGTTTAGGCATTCTGGTTTAAAAATGATACATGTTGGATTTGCATGTACTGCTACTCCTTCATTTCGAGAAGTAAGTAGTACCTTCCAACCTGAAATACAAAACATAGTGTTTAATGACCAATACTCTATGTGCTTTTTCATGATTAAATCGTTATATTCAAAAATGATGTATGCAATAAAAGGAAATTCACCTTTATTTGGTGGAAAGACAGGCTTTATTCTGTCCCAGTGTTCTGCTTCCCAAATATCATCGAGAACAATCAAAGAATTGCTGGTTTCCAACAATTTAAAAAGATTTTCCTGGAGCTTGTCTTCAGTCATATTTGACACTCTATGCTCATCATATTCTGAACTAAGCCGCTCCAAGATCGTTTGCCACACATATTTCCGTGTAAACTGTTGTGAAACACAGACCCACACAACTCCATCGAAATGGTTTTTTACCATCTCATGATTAAAAACTTGTCGAGCAAGGGTAGTTTTACCAATACCGCCCATCCCACAAATAGAAACCACATGAATGCTCTCCTTCTCTACCAAATAGCCAACCAATTTGTTCACGTTTTGCTCTAAACCCACAAAATTGCTTTCGTTGTCACTAGGAAAAGTGTGTCTCATCTCCCTTTGTCTTTCTTGTAGAGGATTGGAATACCCGCCACCATCAATGAACAACTGTTGCACCCCAAAACTCTGCATATCACCGATCACCTTGGAAATCCGCTTGCTTATGCCTTCCATTTCTGTAGCAACTTCCCTCCGGTCCACTACAATGCAAGAAAGTCTTCTCATATACTTCTTGATGCCACTTGGTTTTCGGAGCTCTTCCTTGAGAAGAAATGTTTCGATTATATCCTCCGCGTCCAGAACAATTTCTTTGATCTCTTCCACACAGTTTCTCACCATCGCACTTGCATGTTTCTTAGCATCTGCATCTTTCAAAAATGACCTAAGCAAGTTTAGATCACTTTTGAGTTCAGTCAGCTGCTCATTAACTCCCTTAAATCGATCAGATTCTCGGATAAGAAAGTCCCAAAGCTTCTCAACTCCAAACAACAAAAGTGTCTCAGCCATAAATCTCCTGTTCAACCAAAAAAGTATACGAGTTCATAATCCGGATAAAACTATCCAAAATTTACAGCCATAAATAAACTAGTCGAGTGGAACAATAAAATCCATAGATGGTTCTACGCAGAGAGACATGAACATAACATTACTCTAAAAACAAATAAAAAGTATATTTAAAATACACAAAAGATCCGAGAACCATATATATAAAGCTAATAAATAAAAAAAGAAAAGTAAGAACTGAATCACCTCTCTCGTAATAGCTTTTCGTCCTATCAATATGTAGTAGAAGAAGAAGAAGAAGAAGGCGATGAGTTCATTTTAGTGTTTTCGTTAGATCTTCTAAAAGATCCATCAGAAAAGTTGACTCCTATCCGACGACCAGCTTTAGTGAAAACTGAGTGGCCAGAAATTCTTATGCAATTATTGAGGCTATTTACTTGTAGTCACTTGCTAGTTGCTACGTACCAACTGTTATATTACATTTGTTTTGAAAAGAATCAAGTTTTCGTTGGATTTTACTCCTTGATATTTGTTTATGCCTTTAGGGCAGCATTCCGCAATATTTAATCACTTGGTTAGTTATGTCTTCTATTTTCTTCCTGGACACTTAATTCTAGTCACTAAAAATGAAATGCTTCTCTTTTTAATATGTTAGATAAATTATAAATTATAAAAAATTGCATATCCTCACGAAAGTTCTCAGATATTTTGCTGAAACCATAAATCTTAGATAAACTGTGTTCGCGTTACTCTTAAATGATTTACTGTGTTTTTACAAAAAAAAAAAAAAAAAAAAAAAAAAAATCTATCCATTGCTAAAATAATTGCAATCCAAAAAGCCTTTAAAAAAAATAACTGCAATCCAAAACGCCAGGATAATATATCTGTAATTTATCAGGCACATTTTGGCCAACAAGCAAATGCGCATAAAACTGGGAAGAGCATACAATAATGATACGGAAATTGTAAGATATACTCATGGATAATAGGGAAATTAGATTAGCTTTTCTGACACAATTTTGTACAGTGTTATGTCTAAGAAAATTACTATATACCCCTTTTACTTTATTAAAGAAAAACAATGTTTAAGATTCAACTAACCGAGATTCAGAAGCTGAAATCTTACCTCGACCATCAATGGGGTTAGCCAAGGCGTTTATAACACGCCCCAAATAAGCCTCACTCACCGGTATCTGAGCAATTTTTCCCGTAGCTTTGATTGAACTTCCTTAGAAAACAATTAGAAAATTACAAAAACGAAACCATTCTTTTTGAGCAACAAAGAACAATTAATCAAGTCCGCGAACGGGTTTTCCAATAAGCTTTACAAGGAGTTATAGGAACCCTAAACAGCTGTTTGAGTAACGAGTTACATTTACGTATGCAAATATTGGTATGTTTGGTACGATGAAAGAAATAACGGATTTGTTCTTTCCTTACGATTATGATAGGCATTATTTTTTTTCTTCCAAAAAAGAATTAGGACAATACTCATGGTAACCATTAGAGCCGACGAAATTAGTAATATTATCCGTGAACGTATTGAGCAATATAATAAAGAAGTAACGATTGTAAATACCGGTATCTTATTAAATGATAATAAGATAGAGTAATACCACAAAATACCCATCAATACTTCAAAAATTAACTGACACATTTATGTACTGTTTGGCCCCACATGTTTATTGCTAAAATTATAGAAATACCCTCCTGCTTATTCATCAATTGTTTCTGTTTATTTTTTTGCAAAGCTGCGGCGGCGACGGCGGATAAATCACGAAGAAATTGATGAGATAGAAAAAAAAAAGAGAAGAAGGAGAAGGAGAAACAGAAGATGAGCCGAGGGTTAGAGATTTCTCTCTCTTTTCTTATTATCGAAGTGACGGCGCCAAGCTGAAGCATCACTCCCCATGTGTCGAATTTAGCCTCGCCGCGAAGGAGATCGAGAGCATGTTGGTCATCGTCTCCGATTTGAAGGATTCCTTATTGAGGAGGACTCCGATTGAGTAGACGGCGACCGGCATTAGGGCTTTGAGCATCTGGATAAAGGAGACGAAGAGGTAAATGTAAGTGGAGTTGGAGAGTCAGAGGTAGATGGAGTACAAGGCACCGATCGGGACAGACTGGAATAAACCTCACGGGACACTGAAACTAGCTCGACGAATTTGAAGACCTTGATAAGGAGGACGGTGAGGGAGGAGCAAAAGGCCATGTGGATCATGGTGAGAGTGATCGGGAATGGCCAATTGTACATCTTCTTGTCGAGGATGTACGACGATGATGGTGAAGCTGAGGAAGATCCATGGTGGAGGAGGAGGAGGACGGAGGAGGTGGTGCGCAGGAGGATAGTAGCGTATCTGCGATAATATCGAGGTGATGATAATAAGCTAATTCTCTTATTAGCAAGTTAACTAGTTAAGAGTTAGCAAGTTAATTATCTTATTTTATATTTCATATTTCCTAAATTTTGACAACTTGATTAGCTTGATAATTTTTGATATGATAACTATGTTAACATAAAAATTAATGTGTAAATTAACAGGTTTATATTTTTGTAGCATGATAATTTGATTAACACAGTATTATTTTGAAATGATAACTATGTTAACATGAAAATTAATGTGTAAGTTAACAGATTTTTTTTTTTAGCATGATAATTTGATTAAAATATGCTAATTCGCAAAATGTTAATTGAGTTAACAAGATAATTCTCTTAGTTTATATATTAACTTGATTAGCTCGATAACATTTGATATGATAATTATGTTACCATTTTAATATCGATGAATAGTAGTTCTGAATAAAATATGAACAGTATTTTTGAGGTGAGACAAATAGTGTTTCCGATTTGCTATATCAGAAAATAAGTTTTTATGGCAATGGCATTTTCTGTAATTATAATAAATAAAAAGGTCAAATTTGGCTTTTATTATATGATAATTGGCTTAACTCTATATGTTAATTTAGTTAACACAATAACTGAATAGTGTTAGCATAGGAACTGAATAGTTAGCATAGTAATTAGATAGATATTAATGATAACATATCAGTTAACACGGCAATTGGATAGTTAGCATAGTATCATTTTAGTTAGTGTGATAATTTCCAATTTTTATTGTATAATAATTAGCTTAACTCTATATGTTAATTTAGTTAACATGATAACTAAATAGTGTTAGCAGAGTAACTGAATAGTTAGCATAGTAATTGGATAGATACTAATGATAACATATCAGTTAACACGGTAATTGAATAGTTATCATAATATTATTTTAGTTAGCATGGTAACTATTTAGTTACAACTAAAATTGCATAAAATCTGGTGATTAATAGTGTATTCAATTTGGGATGAATAGTGTATTTTGTGTAATTAATGAATAGTGTTGATGAATAATTATCAATGGCATTTTTGTAATTTATTTTAAAAAGAAAGGGCATCTTTGGTTAAAATTAGTTTCTCTCTTTGTATCAATCTAATTTATGGTTATTACACTCCACATTCTTAATTTTGATGTTATCTGTGTATATTCATTAAATTTACCCATATAGATATCAGAAAAATATATTTTATTTCCACATTAGACAGCTCAATATGGATCTCTTAAAGTTTTTTTAATATTAAAAAATATTTTTTGAAAAGAAAAAAGCGATAATAGGCCAACCCGTGGTGGTAAAAAATATGTATATAATGAATTTTCTCATAATTTTATTTTCTAAATTTAGTGCATTATTAATAAATGGATGAAAAATCTATATTTGTTACTATCTTTTCTCATTGACTGATTTGCTAAAAACATAAATATAAAATGAAATATTATACTCCTGATGATAGTAAATTACTTTTAATAGTTTAAATAAAAAAATCAGAATTGGAATTATCAAAGGAAAAAACAAGGGAAACAATTGCTGTAACTAGTAACTACATTTAAAATTTTAAACAAACGAGGTATAGAATACAATTTTTAAAACTATTCCAAATTGGGAATATTTTGGATGCAGTCTTAAGAAGATGTTGTCATGAGAGAGTTCTAGATATTAACACTGGAAACGAATATAGATTATTTTTTTCCCAGTGAATGTTCTTCATCTGTTACTCAACGTACGGTTCGATGAGTCTATTTGAAGGTACGGATTTTTGTTTTCGTTCTTTAGTTTTCAAAATTTAATTGTCCAAATTTTGTTTCAATAAAATTTATGGTTTGATCCTCTCATAACCTGTCTCAGAGTTGTGTCCTTACCTGGCATCTGCATATTATTTGGGTACACCTGATGATTTCGAGCGTGAGAATTATCCATATATCACAAGAACCGAGAAAGATGAGCCTCAGTATACAATTGAGCAAGAAATCTCCATACAAACGAACAAATCGAAGAAAGCGAGGTTCGCGTTATGGTTTTTTTTTTTTTTTTGGACATACGTTATGGTTTGATATGTAAATTTAATCCTTTAATCAATCATTTTTATGAAAATAAGTGTTGGTTATTTGTGCTAGGGGTTTGATATCGATTACACTTTATTCCGGTGCATTTTCAACTACAGTCCGGTTGATCTGAATGGACATAGTTTCGTTAAGGAGCCAGAGACCAGTGGGGATTTACTCGGGAGGCTGTCTCGGAAATCCCTTGAAGGCTACAACGAGGAGGAGAATACAAAGTATGGATTTGGCAAGGTTGTCAAAGCCAACTTTCACTCGGTTAATGGGTACATGTTTTTCATCACCTTTGAAGTTATGGATCCTTATGATAACCTGCCAAAACTCTTCCAAACTAGGGTCCACTACTCTTCACATCGGCCGTCCACATATTACTTTTGCAGGCCTAAACCTGATCTAAAAGGTACGTACACATTTTCTTTTCAGAATAATTTGAATCATATATATAGATTGGCATTTGGGTTTGGGTTGTTCCGGTTTCAGTTTTTGTCCCATTGTTTTTAGAAAATATGTCACACCCAGGATTAAACTATTAGTTGGATTCGGTTCGGGTTTCCATTTTCCAGGTTTTAGTTTAATTTGGTTTGATTCGACATTAGAAAAAAAAATTGTAGTAATTTTTTCTTTTTTTAGTTTTAGCAATTTTTTTATTGAAATTTTAGAATTTCAAAATATTTAAAAATATTTTTTCTATATACCTAATTAATAACAGTAGTTTAATAAATTTTGGTTAATCGGTTCGATTTGGTTCGAGATCTGTTAATTCAGTTTAGAAATTTTTATTTTCTTCGAGTTGTTTTATAATTCGGTTCGATTTGGGCTCATGATTTTTGGTTTGGGTTCGGAAGTTCAGTTCTTTTTGGGAATTTTGTTATATAGGATTATACCAAAAGAAGAAATGATTCGGTTATGCGGTTATGCCTCTTTTCGTTTATCTTGTGAGGATTTATCTTTTTCTTTTGCTTTCCTCTTCTTCTGTTGAACGATTAAAAATTTGCTACTATTCTCTCTTTCTTAATGTACTTACAGTATTTCGAATATTTTTGCAGTTGAGTGTGTGTAAATATACAATGGTAAATGGAATATTTAGCCAAGGGTCTATACATCGATAATTCTTCTAGTTCTGTTGAAGTTAGAATCATATATTTCTCCATTGATTTTGTTATATTTTGTCAATAATTATTTGCAGATCGACATTTGCAGGAATGTTGTGAAGAGAAATAAGAGATGCTCATTAATTTGTCTTATCATACAAACTTGTACGTATCTTATCTATTTGTGGTAGATTTTTTACCTATTAGTATTAGTTTTATTTATACTATGAGAGTGTTATTTTCATTGGCTGTTACGAATTTACGAATTATTATTATTTTCTGGTACCTATGTTGTGGCTCACCAGCTGTGCAAACTTTTTATAAAAATGCTCTTATTTCACACTCGGATCAATCTATATATTATCACTCTTGACTCTCAAGTCTTAGCTAATGTAGAGTAGGTTAAAGACACACACTTAAACATAGAAATTAAACGATATCAAATAGACAAACCGTTTGCTGAAAATATATATATCTCTGTCGCATTACTAAGGAATCTTTCTGTTATTCCCAACCACTCCCTTGATGTCTATTCTTCATCTTCATAATGTTCGAGAAGCTGCATAGAGAAAATCTTATATAAGTTTTTTTACCTCATAACCTTAATTAAGTTATTTGTCTATATAAGTTTTGGAGAAGCTTACCTCAGGATAGACAATGAGCGTAAACAACGATGGTTCTCCTTTCTCGCGGCTGACCTGTCGGATCACCTTGCCAAAGCCACCATTTCCCCAGCTAGTTCCGGCAGAATTCTGGACTTCCCAATAGTGTACTCCATTGACTGTTCCGTAGCCGTAACATAAAACCATATGCTTCGCCACCTTTTTGTTACTCTTTTTAGGACCTTTATAAATTCCATCCTATATACCATAAACAAATAAAATGATATTAGGATTAAAACATTTATATTATCAGGTTCACTAAAAAGTATATATGTTTCAAATTAAGGATACTAACCCCTTCAAAGTTTTCAAACTCTTCGTATAAGTCTAAACTGACCGCCACAGGATCTTCGTTGACCAAAGATATGAGTTGGTTTTCATCGACTTTTTCCAAGATGATTAAATCTTTCACTTTATATGTGCGTTTAGGCTACAAAACATGAAGAAATGTTTAATGGAGAGATCAAAAAAGTATTTGTTAATTAGAGAATCAGGCTTAATTAATTATGTGATTCATTTACCTTTCTTTTTTCGGTACACAGTGTGGGCATCTTGGGTTTAGCTTTGCCTTTCATAGATCCAAACAATGGTTGAGTACAGTTGCACTTTTCCTCTTTGATGGCGCCATATTCCTTCAAGAACTTCTGCAAATGACGAAAATCGACAAGTGCACCACTGGAATCTACTCTGTCAGTGAGAGCCACTAAGAGGTGGAGAGCTGATATTGGCGCCTCAATTTTCTTAAGGATACGAAGACGAGCAGATAAGCATTCGCTTGAAGATATCGTCCAACAGATGTCTTAAAATTTCGAAAAGATAATATTATTACGTAAGATGATGATGTTGTCTTAGAACCCAAAAATAATGTTAAAGATGTTAGCCGTTTTTATTCCACATATATTTAACAGATGTTTTTATGTGTGAACTAGAAGTCTAGAACTATATGAATACATGATAGTTAACAAAAAAAAAAAAAAAAAAAAAAAAAGAGAGAGAGACGGCACGTGATGAATATAAAAATAAATACTCATGAAAAATTAAGCTCATGTAGTCATGTTCAACCATAAACTTGTGTATTAATTTTTGTGATTTATTTGGTGGTTTAGCGTAATTTAGACTACGCTAATAAGATATAGGGAGTAGTATTAAACACCTATTTAGCAAAAGAGAATCCCATGTAGTGTCCATTCTGATTTACCCATTTCGAAACCGAATAGAATACCAGTTGTACATTACTATAAATATCCAACCCAAAACCAATACTTCTGCGTATATTTACTCGAAAGAGATATGGGACTGAATAATAATTGAAATACGTATATAAATAGTATTTTACATTTTTAATCTATGAATCTAGTTCTTATATGATCATATCGTAAGATGTTTTACTTACCCCGATTTCCCTGATTAATAACCTCCCTAAGCACAGCAAGCCAGGATTTTCTATAGATTTTAGTTCCACTTGGGCTATCCTATAAAAACCAATAATATATATTAAAATTAGGGGAAACCTTAAGAAGGGGAATTTAATGCAAACCCATAAAAACAGAATTATATGAATTGGATCGCTTACCTTAGGAAACTCTTCGTCCAACTTCGTCAACTGGAGTAGTAATACCAATCAGATTAACAGATACTAGAAGTTATTAGTACACTTTTTTGCTAATTTTTATTTTTAAATGATATCTTTCTTACAAATAATTAATCTTAGTTTATTTTTTCTTCTAGTTAATTGTTTAATTGTTATATTTTAAAATTACCACACTGTCTTTTGCTGTCCCAACATTCGAGTTTGGTTTGGGGCCTTTTGGTTTCTTGCCACCAGCACCATAAGACTTCAGATTTTCCATCCTGGTTAATTGAATAAAATTAGAAATATATACGAATACACATACGAGTTAGTTGTTAAAAACATTATATATGATAATTATGATAATTTATATTTACTGTCATAACTAAAAGGGCTACTCAATTCCAACATATAATAACTAGTTTAGTCGGAGATCGTCTTGAAAACAATACATACAAAAAAAATTGACATACATTTTGAACGAACTTTTTTTCTTGAAATTTCATCAGGAAAAAGATAGCCAAGTCAGTTTAATAAAACCAACTAAATCATGGAACAACCGAAAAATCATTACGAAAAATATTATATTTAAAAAGACGAGGCTTTGTTTATAAGAATGAAGAAATTAGGGTTTCTTCTAAGATAAAAACGACTTTCATAGAATGAAGAAATGAGTACGTGTAAAACTTTGGAAATGCACGACATTCCCTCTAAAACTTAGGAATTTATACGTTCTTGACATATATATCAACTCGATTCAGCATAAACACTCCATGGTTACCTCGAGTTCTTTTTATCACAAATCAGTGGATGTCAATGGGAGAAGAGGTCTATTAAACCAAAGAAAGAATCTTAGGAGAAAAAAGAAAAACAAATGAGAGAATTTCTAACAAGAAAAAATAACTTTTTTCTGTATGAAGAAGATGCATGTGAGAGAGATGAAATGAGGAAGAAAGGCTTTCCTATATATCCGTTTGAGGTTTATGTCGTGGACCCATGGTGATACCTACCCACTTTATGATATTGCTTAATAAGCTATACTCACTTTGTTTAACTATTATTTTATTTTATTTAAAACTATTTAAATGATCGATTAAACTTGAGTTAGAAAAAATGATCGATTAAACTGTTATTCTATTTACTTATAGAAAAAGCTTATTCACTTTCTTGTGGAAAAAGTGTAGACAGTGTAGTATATATTTTTCTCTGCGAATGAGCCTTTTATTTTTCTAAGAAATAATTTGTTTTTTGTTATAAAGCTTATTTGTTTTGGCTTTGAACAAAGTCAAGCTTATTTGTTGGGAGGCCAATACGAGGTTTCTTGTGGAAGAAAAGAGGACGTCCAAAAAGAGAGATTCGGATTCCTCCGCGAAGAATAATGTCACTATCACACTCACAAATTAGTACACAGTCACATGCAAGTTGACGAGAAATATTTAATGCTTTTTTATTCACCTTGATTGCTCTATTATTATTGCCTTATGCTTATTTAGATAAATTTTGAATGTTAGTTTCAAAGAATTTTATTTATTTTCTTTTGATACAGGGTTTAGTTTCAATGTATTTTAGCTATTTTAGAGTTCAATACTATTATTTTGTTAACTCATATGTTATGTATTTAAATTACAAATTTGACAAAAAAACATGAGCTACAGTATATTGACTGTTTCTTTTGTTTTTCACGTATCGATTTTTTTTTTAATCGTATTTTCACTTTGAAAAAAAAGTACCAACAAAAATATATTTTGTAGACAGAAACATTTAAAAACAGGAAAATAAATATTCTAGAATTCGATCTATAATCAATGCATGAGCAAGATCTTAATCACAGGATACAGTTATAATTTAACAATTTTGATGTTATATATACAATTTTTTACAAAATTTTTTAAGTTATTTAATTTCTTTACACTATATATATATATATATATACCATTTATATACCTAGAACTAATCATAACAAAACAATTCAATAGTACATGGTTGATGGTTCTAATACTTGCAGTAAAATATATGGTGAGAAAAGTTGTATTGACATATAGGATATAAGAAAAATGTCATGTTGATAAAGAAAAAAACATTAATAGCAAAACAATAAAGAAAAAAACTATATAAATGGGGTAAATGGAAAGACTTCAGAGAGCGAATAAACAAACACGGATATGCGCGTGAGATTATGACCCACATAGAAGCTAAAATTGTCCATTTTTAATGAACATTTATTTTGTCAAACGGTTTTTAACACCTAATTATCTTGATTAAGGAAAGACGTGTTGATATAAGATTTCCTCAATACATAATTCAATATTTTGCCTTGTAAAGATGTGGCGATTTTCATCTATCAAGTTACTTTTAAAAAGTTGAGGTTCATAAGAAACCTCGACGAAGCTCGCTCGTTTCTATTTCCCGATGGAATCTCAATCTATGTTTCTCACGTACTAATCATTCTAAAGTTATCCATCCAGTTTGACAAAAGCCTATGTCATATAACTCCCACATATTATACGTGTGTTTAAAATAAAATATCAGTTTTTTTTTTAATCATAGATGAATCAGTATACGTGGAATACACATCTAAATCTGTAAGAATGATAACAAAAATTACGTAATTAGATATACATATTAATTAGTTTTGAGAATATGTAAGCTAGAATGTAGTAGTTATTTGTATGGAATAAATTATTCCTTTACTGTGGTTTTATAGTTAGTACTTAGTAGTTTTAACAAGGGATTGATATGCTTAAATCATTGGTAACCAATGAATTAAGAGATTAAGGAGTTTAATGCTACTTCTATTAATATTGTTTAAAGCTTTTAATCAGTTTGCAGGATCCTTATAAAGCATAAACCAGATCCACTTTTATCACCAAAGAAAATGAGATCTAAGTTTTGGATTTGGGTATTTTAAAGAAATGTGTAATTACTTTTTTTTGGTAAATTATGTGTAATTACTACTTGGACGGTTGTATCATGATTCTGCCAGATTTCCAAGGAAATTGAGAGTTTTCAGTTGGGGTATATGGTACAAAGTTTGTAAATGATCAACCTTATATAATTTATTTGAAAAAACATCTTCATATATTCCGTAAGCTAAATATAAGCCCGTTTAATTTTTTTTTTTGTCGACAGCATAAGTTCCTAAAGCGGCACAGGAAGTGTGACCGGTGGAACTGTGTTTACATAATACACGTCATAAGGCTGATCTCGAGCACTCCGTGCTAGCTTGTCCGCCTTCGTGTTCTTCGTCCTTGGGATATGAGTTAGAGAGAACGCCTGGAAGCTCCTTTTGCACTTCTCCACCTCTTCAAGCAAAATCGCAAAAGCCGGCCAGTCCTGAGGTTTTGACACCATGGTTACCAACTCTGAACAATCTGTTTGAAAATTCATTTTCCTTTTGTTGTGGGTTAGCATACTTTGCATAGCCCAAACCAATGCCAAACCAATGCTTCCAATTCTGTCTGCAGAGGTGATAAACCTCGCCGTAAATTACAAGAGCCCACCAAGATTGAACCTGACGCGGGATCAAAGTTATACCAACCAAGACCCGCTCAACACTCTGTGTCCTTCCATGCTCCATCTATTTGGCACCATTCACCCTCGATCTCAGTCCGTGGATATGAGACCCTAGCCATTGGTCCAATTATTTCTCCCGTTTGTGCAGTAGCCCATGCACGTGCTTCTGTTATCGCTGATTCCAGAACATCCCGCGGATCATGGTCATCATTTGAAAAGACTTTATAATTACGTGCTTTCCAAATGAACCATAGTAACCAAGGAAATATGAGCATATCATCATCCTTTGGAAGACCCCAAAAGAGGTGTGCCATATTAGAGAAAAGTGCATCCGTAGGAAAGGACTGTAGTGGCGTTGGGATAGGGGATAGAGCCCAGGCCTGGCGGGCTGGTGGGCATTCAAACAACATATGATTAATTGTTTCATCTCCCATACCACATCGCACACATAGGATCCACACGCATCCCCCTACTGCATAACCGTGCACCAACCGATAAACATCCCGAGATAATCTGCCAAATGAAATGTTGGAATTTTGTAGTGGTTTTTACTTTCCATGACTGGCATGTAGTCGACGGGTATCTGAATTGAATATTTCAAATTAAATATAAGCTCGTTTAATTTTGTAAGAATTGAATATTTCAAATTATTATGAGAAAAAAAAGATCAGATTAATCGGACAGCTGTAGCGTTTAGTGAAGCAACAACAAGATCTTTGCATCATCCGTTTTTTTCTTACCGTTCAGATATTTTTTCTGACACATTTACCCTCGATCGGAAATTGCAGTATCTCGCGACGTCGTCTTTAAGTCGACCTAGTATTACAGTTCCTTGGGACCTAAGGAAGCTTCCTTTTTATAATCCTTTCTCCGAATCTCTGCCTGAACCTGAGATTACAACATCGAGTATAAATGACCATTAAAAATACTTTCAAGGAAAAAAGGAAAGTGCATATATGTATATAATCTTTGGTAACATCATCCACACACAATATCAATTCTCACATCTTCACAACAATCTCTCTCTCTCTCACTCTTTTTCTCTTACGGTTCATCTGATTTTGTTTGAATTTTCTCTTCTTCAAAGGAAAGTGAACATGGCTCCACGACTGAAGTTCTTGGCTGATGATAATCTGAAGAGTAAAAAGTCTGTTTCAAACAGAGATTCCCCGGTTTCAAGAAGAAAGCGACAGAGCTTTCTGTTCTCTGCGGAAACTCCGCGGGATTCATCTGTTATGGTCCCGACGACAAGGATCTCCATGTCTGGCCTGAGAACCCAAAATCCATGCAACAGATCGTCTCAAAATTCAATGCGCAGAGCCATCTAAAGAGGAAGAAAAACGGATGCGATCTCAAGCCCAAGATTGGTGAGAGTCGAAATCACGGTTTCAGAGACTTGATAGCAAAGGCACGTGAGAAAGTAGAAGAAAAGAGACAGATCGATCACAGACAGATCTAATTGCTTCACAAAAGCAAGCTGTTTATTTTTCATTTTTGCTCAAACTGTCTCATTTAAATATCGTGTCAAAACAAATTATTGTGTAGTTTCAGAAGTAGCAACAAGATCTTTAGCTGGAATCATCTCTCTTGCATAGTTGCATCGATTGGAATCAAGCAGGAAAAAGTGCTAATTGTTATCGAGAGGATCAAGGGTTCTTCGGATCATAAGGATCACAACGTATATCCGTGTCAGGAGAAGATCGTTCTAGGGTTTCAGTCTCAGATAAAGATACCGATCAGAAATCCAACCCTAATTTGGGGTCGAAAGACAAACTTCTTAAAGTTTCAGATCAGAATACGAAATTAGGGTTTGGTGGTGTGTTTGACGAACTAGGTTACGTGGCCAGTGGTGACACTTTGGGGGTTTCAAGCAATGATCGTGTTATGGGTATGGAAGTAGGAGGCGATGAACATTATCCAATTCCGGTCACTAGCAATGATGGCGTTTGGGATTTTGATTATTCCTCACCACTTGCTACATATTCTCACGATTATTACAGATTATTGGGGCAATATTCAAGGTTTTCAATGTGTGTTTTTTCATTTTTCAATTTGTAGATGATTCCTTTTTTTCCTCTGATTAAATTTAGACTACAATATGTTACCTGAAGCTTTCTTTAATAAAAGACAAAAACTTTCAGGTTTTTCAAAACCAGTTGTTTACTTTGACAAATTCATGTGAAACACTTAAATATAAATCCATCAATAGGATTAATTGGTACAAAAAGAAAAGCGAATTAAGTTTTTTTTAAGCGAAAAACATATGACTTCAAATCTACAAAACATAAAAAAAATTAACACCAAAAAACAATTAATGCCCAAATATAGTATGCACTAGACAGTATTTATGGGCCAAACGTAAGCCTGATTAGTAACGAGCAAAACTATAGAGCTCACTTACTTGATGCCAAAGACTTCTCAAAGAAGAGTAAAATAATCTTGGAAAGTTAGATAATAATTACAATAATTTTGTATTTTTCAGAATCCAAAAAAGGGGTAAAAAGACATGTAAAATATTGTAGAAGCCTTTTATTACAAAATGCCATTCCATTTCCCAAACAAACACTATTAAACCAAAACCAAAAATTAATTTAAACCAAAAATTAAACTAAACCAAAAGAGAAACCCAAAATTAACCTAATTATAAATTCACTTCTCTCTCTTTTCTCTTTTCGCCGCCGCACACTTTCATTTCGAAAAAGAAAAAAAGCTTTGTTCTCTCTTCTCTCTCGGCGATTTTGAGTGCGGTCAGTTCCAATTAAGGTCGAATCTCGATGATTCGGACCACTTTCAGGTAATAACCCTTATTTCTCACTCCGGTTCTCATAATTCTGCTCCTTGTTCTTATTTTCTTGAATTTTGGTGGTTGTAAACAGAAACTCCGACAGTTCTTCTTCTTCTCCCGTTCGGGCGAGGAGTTTTATTCTTTCCGACCACTTACATGTAAGTAAGCCAATCAAGATTTTTGATAAATGGATTTCCTAAAATTTAGGGAAACTAGTTTTTTTTAAATAACTTCCAATTGGTAAACAAAAACCAAAATCCATAACTTTTGGATTTCTATCGGAAAATATTGTCGACAACATTTTTATATTTAGATTTTCGTTTTTAGTTTTACTCTTATTACCCATTAATATTTTCTTCACAAGATCACAAATCCCTTACTTCTCTCTACACACAGAGACATCTCATAATGTCGTGAGTAACAAATATTTTTTTCTGTAAAATTCAATTAATTAGATATTTATTTAAATAACTTTAAACACATGAAAGTTTAAACAATCATCTGTACGTATTTTTCTTTTAATTTATGAATATAAATTAATGTGCATTTTTATTTTTAGGCTTTGATTGGTAGGGATTTTTAAAATAGTTTTTCTATATTTTGACCATAGTTTTTAAAATAAATTTAGTTGAAATTAGTTTGTTTTAAAATCTAACTATTAATTATGTGCTTTTACTGTATGTGTCTTTCATAGTATAATTCATTATTTTGTAAGGAATAATATTTTATTTTATTGCCCAAATACAGTATACACTAGACAGTATATATGGGCGCAACATAAACCTGATTAATAACGAGCAAGACTATATAGCTGACTTACTTGATGCCAAAGACTTCTCAAAGAAAATAGAGTAAAACAATCTTGGAAAGTTAGATAATAACTACAATAATTTTATATTTTTCAGAATCCAAAAAGGGGTAGAAAGACATGTAAAATTCTGTAGAAACCTTTTATTACAAAATGTCATTCCATTTCCCAAACCAAAACGAAAACCAACACTATTAAACCAAAACCAAAAATTAATTTAAACTAAAAATTAAACTAAACCAAAAGAGAAACCCAACATTAACCTAATTTATAAATTCACTTCTCTCTCTTTTCTCTTTTCGCCGCCGCACACTTTCATTTCGAAAAAGAAAAAAAGCTTTGTTCTCTCTTCTCTCTCGGCGATTTTGAGTGCGGTCAGTTCCAATTAAGGTCGAATCTCGATAACTCGGACCACTTTCAGGTAATAACCCTTATTTCTCATTCCGGTTCTCATAATTCTGCTCATTGTTCTTATTTTCTTGAATTTGGTGGTTGTAAACAGAAACTCCGACAGTTCTTCTTCTTCTCCCATGCGGGCAAGGAGTTTTATTCTTTCCGACCACTTACATGTAAGTAAGCCAATCAAGATTTTTGATAAATGGATTTCCTAAAATTTAGGGAAACTAGTTTTTCCAAATAACTTCCAATTGGTAAACAAAAACCAAAATCCATAACTTTTGGATTTCTATCGGAAAATATTGTAAACAACATTTTTATATATAGATTTTCTTTTTTAATTTTACTCTTATTACCCATTAATATTTTCTTCACAAGATCACAAATCCCTTACTTCTCTCTACACACACAAACATCTCATAATGTCGTGAGTAACAACTATTGTTCTGTAAAATTCTATTAATTAGATATTTATTTAAATAACTTTAAACACATGAAATTTTAAACAATCATCTCTACATATTTTTCTTTTAATTTATGAATATAAATTAATGTGCATTTTTATTTTTAGGCTTTGATTGGTAGGGGTTTTTAAAATAGTTTTTCTGGACATGGCAAATTACACAAATCTTTGATTGCATTTCAAATTGTAACTACCATAGTTTTTAAATAAATTTAGTTGAAATTAGTTTGTTTTAAAAATCTAACTATTAATTATGTGCTTTACTATACGTGTCTTTCATAGTATAATTCATTATTTTGTAAGGAATAATATTTTTAGATTTATGAAAAAACAAAAATTTAGAAAAAAAACCCAAAAACTAAATAACTCACAATTCAAGTTTCTTTAAAACTAAATCTACAGAAAACCCAATATCCAAAACCAAAATCGAAAATTAAAACTAAAATCTGAAAACAAAAATCTAAAATCTAGACACCAGCCAAACATTCATGACCATAGTCATAAAGTTTGAAAGTTTTGTTCCATGAGTTAATTTGTTTAAAATTCATCTCCAAAAACAAAGATTTATTTCATGGCATGTCTACAGTAAAATGTTTGTTATGGAATATGGCAAATTTTAACTACTATAAAATTAATTGTTAATTTTTTTTTTGAGTTTTTTTATTTTATTTTGGTTAGTCAGAAACTGGGAAATTATTATATAGATATAACAGAAATACATTTTAAAACTGGGAATATTAATTGAAAACGGCAAATCCAAAGAAACAAACGAAAAAAACAAATTGGCGGTTCAATCCCAACGCTTTGTCATTTTTCATTTTTTTTTGTTGCTTTGGATTTGCTGTTTTCAATTAATATACTCAGTTTTAAAATGTATTTCAGTTATATCTATATAATAATTTACTAGTTTCTGATTAAACAAAATAAGAAAACTCAAAAGATAAATAAATTTAATAATGAATTTTATAGTAGTTACAATTAGCCATAGTCAGAAAGTTCAAAAGTTTTGTTTAATGAATTAATTTGTTTAAAATTCATCTCCAAAAACAAATATTTATTTCATGGGATGTCTACAGTAAAATGTTTGCTATGGATATGGCTAATCGTAACTACTTAAAATTAATTGTTAATTTTTTTTTGAGTTTTTTTATTTTGTTTAATGAACTAAAACCATTAACTATAAGAAACCTATTATGCATTCTTTAATTATGACGATCATTGATTCAACCTTGTATAAAACAGATATATCATGTCAGCTAATTAACATAATGTCATTAAAATTCGGGCGACAATTAAGACATATATTTATTTTGCCACTGTTTACTTTTAATTTGATCTTCTTTTGCAGCTCGTAATGCAGGACAAAGCACGCTGCAAGATGATAACAAACGATTTTCTTGGCAATATAAAGATAGAATACGCGTATGAGACAGTTCAAGTTGATGAAATCCTCTTTGGTAATAAATGGTTTTCGCTATAAAGGTTCTGCAAGTAAGAGTAAGAAAGAAGCTGAGCAACAAGATGCACGTGTAGCTATCCTCTCCTACTTAGGTAAGCACTTACATATATTCTGAAACAAATAAACAAGAAAAAATGATGTATGTCTCATGGGGACATAGATCATGTTTCTTTGCATCGTTCACTTTTATTTGACCAATTAATATCTTTTTTTTTTGTTATAGATGAATTTACACATAGTGCACTTCTTTCTAAAGTGTTCAAGTCCAAATGTAATGAGAACCATGGTAGTCATGGAGTCTGACTCTGTGCATAACCAGGTTCAACTCCTTTCTAGTTCTGCTGCTTCTCGCAAGTTGATCTATGTGCTGGTTATGCATAGACCATGTCAAACTCCATGACCACTATGATTCTCATTACATTTGGACTTGATCACTTTAGAAAGGAGTGCACTATGTGTAGGATCATCTATAACAAAAAAAAGAAAGATATTCATTGGTCAAATAAAAGTGAACGATACAAAGAGAAATGATCTATGTCCCATGAGACATACGTAATTTTTTCTTGTTTATTTGTTTCAGGATATATGTATGTGCTTACCTAAGTAGGAGAGGATAGCTACACGTGCAGCTTGTTGCTCAGCTTCTTTCTTACTCTTACTTGCAGAACCTTTATAGCAAAAACCATTTATTACCAAAGAGGAAGCAAATAGAGGACGCATTCCATCAACTTGAACTGTCTCATACGCGTATTCTATCTTTATCTTGCCAAGAAAATCGTTTATTATCATCTTGCAGCGTGCTTTGTCATGCATTACGAACTGCAAAATAATATCAAATTAAAAATCAATAGTGACAGAATAAATATATGTCTTAATTATCTCCTGAATTTTAATGACCTTATGTTAATTAGCTGGCATGATATATTTGTTTTATACAGGGTTGAATCTATGATCGTCATAACTAAAGAATGCATAATAGGTTTCTTATAGTTGATGGTTTTAGTTCATTAAATAAAATGGAAAACGTAAAGCAAAAAAGCAGGTTTCAATAGTTAGTTTGTAGGAAACCAAAATCTTGAATAGATGCTAAAATCTAAACTAAAAATCCAATCACAGAAAAGGAAGATCGTGTACGTCCTAGATTATATCTTGTTCATATATCATTCTAGAAGTAGTTTAAAGTTTCTCAACGTTAACCAAATAGATCTTCTAACAAAAACCTCAAGATCTTGTGGTTACGGTTGTTGTCGTACCAGAGAGCCTACATGTCTGATGAATGGAATTTGTTAATGGGTCGGAAGTTGGAACCACCTGATTTGTCTTCTCCCAGTTAAAGACTTCGCATTTTTAAGTAGACTTGCTTGCTTTTAAGATGGCTCAAACAAGTCGACGTTCCAGTGACCGTCCCAATCCCACTTAAGGACTTTCAAATCATTCTTGGCTTGGTTAAATATGCTTACTTGTTTTACAGGAAGCTGTCGTTTTGGAGTCCTTCGAAATGAGGTTCAGTATTTCTTTTCTTTCCTGAGTTTCTATATTTCTGTTTTCATAACGAGGCTGGAAATTAATTTTGATAAACGCAATTAATGATGCAACGACAAAATCGTTATGGTCTAAAGTCTAAACATCACCTTGATTTTGTTAAACGTTGAGATATTTGTTCTGACACATTTACCCTCGGGAGTGAAAGAAAAAAGGAAATAGCAGAATCTCGCGACGTCGTTTTCAAGTCGACCTATGATCTTGGGACCTAGGGAAACTTCTTTTTTTATATCCTTTCTCCGATTCTCTACGCTCTATATAACAATCGGGTCCAGTTTCTGTGCCTCTCTGACTTTAACTATCTCTTTTCCATACTCTGATTGAAACCCTATTTTCTCTGCTTTCCTCTTTCCAAGTTCCACAACCCATTCGAAAACTAAAATCAACACCTGACAAAGAAGATGACGGAGGAGAGATCTGATCTTCACTGTTTGGTTTCTATTGCAGTCAGAGACGCTAATTCAGACAGCGTAGAGGGCGTCGAGAGATGTTTAGATATCCTTCGATTCTTGAAGAGCCTGAATCTCTCAGACAAGGATATTAGTCGCGTGTCTAGAGAAGAGATACTTCCTTTGGAGAGTTTGAGACATCACAGTAACCCGAAGATTCGGACGGGAGCTAAAGTCTTGTTAAGTTCCTGGATGAAGACTGTTTCTTCCACCGACGAAGGAAGAAGAAGAAGAAACCCTTCTTCTACTTGCAACAACAAAGCTCGTGTTGTGAAAGTACCTTCCGTGCTGAAGAAGAAAAAAGTTGAGAGATCTAGGGCTCATGATCAAGTGTGCGAGACTAAACAAAACCTAAAGAAGACTGATGATCGCAAGCCTTTCGCTGCAGCGAAGAAGCAATCCGCTCTTTCTACAAACCCTAGATCTCTGGCTCATGAAGCGAGACAGAGTAAGCAAAATCTGAACAAGCCTGACGTTCGCTGCAAGTCTGTTCCAGAAACATCAAGGCCTCTCCAGATGAAGAAGAAAGTATCTGAAAAGAATGCAACAGAGATGTTGGAGCTCTTCGAGATAGCCAAGAAATCTGCAGATGTGGCTAACGCAAAGGGACTTCTCTTGGCTACAAAGGAGACGTCGATATGTGTGGACACTCTCTCTTTACTCATCGAGTTCCCAATCAGCTCAGCAGCTCCTGAAACAAGTCGGATCATGGACAAGCTTGCTTATCTAACGAGGCACAAAGACAGGAAAATATGCAATTCTGCATCAGCACTTCTTGACCATTGGAGCCAGAGCATCAGAGATCAGCAAACACAAAGTTGCTAGTAATGTCACCAGAGAATCTGTAAAAAATAAAAAAAACAAGGGAAGCAAATTTCTAGGCTTGTGACTTGATAGTGGTGGATAACAATTCTTTCGGTAATGTTTTCACAATCTCTATTTGTGATGTTTATTCTTCTGTTTATGGGTATCAATGATATTGGAGTTTGGTCTTTACATTTGTTTGTAAGTTGTAATTGAAAGACAATAAGTCAAATAGTTTAGAAAGTTTTAGCGAGACAAGAACTGGTTACTATCGCTTTCTTATTGAACCTCAAGAAAGCACCTGATAAAGCAGAATTTTACTTGTAAACAAAGTAGAAAACCTAAACAAGAACTAGCTCAGGTGAGTTGTTGAAATAAAGAAGACATACCAAGACCACCAGAAGTATAGGAAAAGATAATGCTTAGCTCTTGCAATAACATCTTCTGGGAATAACACGCCAACATTTAGGTGATCTCAGAGAAGCCAAATACACAATCTCATAAACAATCTAATCTCAGAGAAGCCAAATGCACAATACCATATGTATTCTAATCTCTCAGACACCAATCACACAAGCTCATACGAATTTCAGAAACTTGGCTACCAAATCTCACAAATAATCTTAGTCTCAAACCAGAACAAACATAACCGCAATGAGCACAACTAAGAGCATAGAAGATCAAGATCAATCCTTTTCTCAAAAGTCTGATCAAAACCAAGAGCACACATATATATATTCCATCAAATAAGATCAAGAGACTTACCTTGACAAAATCTCAAAGAAGTTTATGTAGTGGGTTTGATTGTTATCAGCAAAACCGTTCTAGAGGAGCTGGTTTGATTTGGTATTCATACATTTCAAAGCATACAAAAACTTCATATTCATACATTTCAAAGCATACAAAAACTTCATAAACATCTGATTTAGTCTTCTCTAAGAGTAAAATTTGACTGATACAGAGCATCACATGTACTCAGAGGCATTTCAACAAACATCTGGTGTACAAGATAATCTACTGACCTGATAAAATCTCAACGGAAACCCCAAATTAAGTATGAACATGTATAGAAACTCTCACCTGAGACTAATTAACAAAGTTGTTGAATCGGAGACGTGACGGAGATGACATTTACGAATCGGAGGAAGACACAGCAATTCCGCCGGAGATGAGATTTGATCGGAACGGAGACGGAGACGGAGAAAAGGATCAAGCTATGTTGTTCCCGAAACAACATTCAGCAAACGAATTTGAGATGGACGAGCTCGATTAAGCAGAAAATGAATCAGCCAATATTCCAGCTCTATTGTTTTGATTTCACTCATGAATGAAATTTGAAAAGAAATTATGTGGGCGATAATCAAAGGCCTATAGAATTACTATAAAATTATAATTAGACCATCTCCAACCCCTCATGCCATATGTTATTGCAAATGGCAAAAATATAGCAATAGCATTGGTTTCTCTCCAACCCCTCATGCCATATATCATGCTATAATTTTTTTCCAACTTATTATTAATTGTTAAAACTACTTGATTTCTTCAAATTTTACAAAGTGAATCATTTTTTTTTTTTTTGCAAAAACAACCAGAATTATATTTTTTTTTATTATAATATTAAAACAAAATACATCATATTACATAAAAATTATAGAAAACAAAGATTTTAACCTATTGTTTTATGTTTTTTGAATTTCAGTATTTTTAAAAATAAAATTTAAGTTTATTATGGTTATGTTTTTATATTTCTATGAAATAAATATTATTTATATTTTGAAAAAGTTATGAGTATTGTTTATTTATTTAAATAAATCATAATCAATATAATTAAACTGTTAAATTAAAAGTAATTACAAATTGAAGGACTATTTTATAAATAAAAAAGTTCAATGGCAAAATAGCATATTGCATAATCTCATGCCAAATATAGAAGCAAAAATAGCATGATGCTATTTTGCAATAGCATATGCAATTGGGTTGGAGCAAAAATTATGGCAAAATAGCATATATGTCATATTTAGCATGGGGTTGGAGATGCTCTTAGAATCACCTATCCAAGTAAGTGATGCTAAATATTCAATACCAAACGTCATTTATATTTTAATGACATGAGTCAAAATATATTAGCATCAATATTGTTAAGTGATTCGAGAAATGCCGTCTTTTTAATTTTTAGAGTCGATTTTGTAAATAATGCTAAAGAACCGATGCCAATTATACGTTTTCTAGTAGGTGTGTGTTTTTAATTTTTCAATTTGCGGATGATTAATTCCTTTTTTCTGCTTGATTAAATTAAATAAAAAGACAAATTTTCAGATTTTCAAAACCACATTCATGTGAAACACATAAATATAAAATCATCAAAATATTATAAGTTGCTACAAAAAGAAAGAGAACGAAACTTTTTCTTTCTAAAGCAAAAGAAAAACATATGACTACAAAAATCCACAAAACACATTTATGAACACAAAAAAAAACAATTAATAAACAGAAAACATGCCCAAAGATAGCAGCTATACACTAGACGGTATGGGCCCAACGTAGGCCTGATTAGCAGGGAAGGGAGTGACACTGTATAACTGATTTACTTGATCGGTTGATCCCAACGACTCATCAAATCCCAAGTTTGCTTCTCTACTCTCTTAATTAGGGTTTCGTCAGAGGAATTACATCTTCTTCTTAATCTGTGTGGGTGCTTGAATATTAGCATAGAGGGGTGATGGAGATTGCTTGCGCTTTGCCTTCGCACTTGTTTCCGACTAAAGGCGTTGGTTGCAGATCAACCAATTTCTCAGATTTCTCCTTGCTACCACAAAGTTTGAGTCGAACCGGAAGATATCACAAGGAAAGGCGCGAGGTTACGGCGGCTCCGAAGAAACGCAAACATTCCGGTGAAGAGAATCCACCGGAGAAGAAACAAAAGAAAACCACCGAAGCTTCGAAGCCTAAGCCCAAGATTGATGAGAGTCGAAATCAGGGTTTCAGAGATTTGATAGCAAAGGCACGAGAGAAAGTAGAAGAAAAGAGACAGATCGATCATAGGAACACGGAGATCGCAAGACAGAGGTTAGCTTCTCGGTTAGCACTAAACCAGGTGGTAGCAACCGTTGCTTTCGACGATCATCTTAAATACCACACGGAGTTACAAGAGCTTGGCTGCGATTTCATTCGAGATCGAGTCAGTTGCTTGAACATGTTCAGTTTGTTGTCAAGAAGCGATTACTCTGTCTTGGAGAAGAAGTAACTGTCACAATTCTTTCTTCTTTTTTTTTTTTTTATTTTTTTTCAGTTCTGTCTTTGTTTTGTATTCGTATATTATTTGTGGCGTAATAGAGTATGTCTGTGTGTTTTTATTTGTGTGTCTCAGGTTTGTCTTATCAAAGTAAATATAACAAAGTTTTCAGATTTATTCTGTCTATAGTAGTTTGCAAACTGATCAAACTATTTTTTATTTGTAGTCCACTACGGTTCGTTCTCCTGATTAGGAAAGGAAAACTAATTGCTTCACAAAAGCAAGCTGTGTGTTTTTCATTTTAGCTCAAGCTGTCTCATAGACCTAACACATCATTTATATGCCCTTAACCCTTGCAAAGACGTCTGCAAGGATGGAAATGAATACTATCAACCTGAAGACATGACCTCTCATTATGATTCGAAGATGACGAAGATAATGAAGGTGTTTGCGTTTAGCATGTTTTTGCTTTTCAAATTAATAGAATGTCCAGTCGATCAATGCGTCCGTTGTCCAGACACTATGCAATCTCATTCTAATAACCTCACTCCAAATACCAAGACAATAACTTTCTTTTTTTGTCAAATATTTTGATCCACTTCTGAAGGATATTTCTGATAAACCCTAACCTTATTTTCCATTTTTTTTTTTTGCACTTTTGCATGACAGAGTAAAATCTCCAAGAAAATCCAGGTGTTATACAATTACAAGTCCACTGATGTATACGAATTCACCACGAGACATTCTTTGTAAAGCATATTCCAAATCTTAGTGAGACATAACACACACATAATTAATTTAATTAAGCTCGCTCGTAATTTTTTATAAAAAAAAGAAAGAAAATAAAGAAACAGAACTTAAAATTAATAGGACACCTGTATATAGTTTCAGAAGTAGCAACAAGATCTTTAGCTGGAATCATCTCTCTTGCATAGTTGCATCGATTCCCAGTTAGCTGGAATCAACCAGAAGTGCTAATTGTTATCGAGAGGATCAAGGGTTGTTCAGATCATAAGGATCAAAACGTATTCGTGTCAGGAGAAGATCGTTCTAGGGCTTCAGTCTCAGATAACGAGACCGATCAGAAATCCAGTCCTAATTTGGTGTCGAAAGACAAACTTCTTAAAGTTTCATATCAGAATATGAAATTATGGTTTGGTGGTGTGTTTGACGAACTAAGTTACGTGGCCAATGGTGACACTTTGGGGGTTTCAAGCAATGATCGTGTAATGGGTATGGAAGTAGGAGGCGACGAACATTATCCAATTCCGGTCACTAGCAATGATGGCGTTTGGGATTTTGATTATTCCTCACCACTTGCTACATATTCTCACGATTACTACAGATTATTGAGGCCATATTCAAGGTTTTCAATGTATGTTTTTTCATTTTTCAATTTGTAGATGATTTCTTTTTTTTCCTCTCATTAAATTTAGACTTATGTTAACTGAAGCTTTCTTTAATAATAAAAAAAGACAAAAACTTTCAGGTTTTTCAAAACCAGTTATCTTTTTTTTTTTGTCAACAGCCTAAATTCCTATACCGGTCCGGGAAGCGGAATCGGGGGAACTGAGTTTATGTAATACACATCATGGGGCTGAGCTCGAGCACTCCGTGCTAGCTTGTCTGCCCTTGTGTTCTTCGTTCTGGGAATGTATGTGAGGGAGAACGCCTGGAACATCCCTCTACAATGCTCCACTTCTTCAAGCAAGATCGCAAAAGCTGGCCACTCGGCAGGTTTGGACACCATCTTCACCAACTGAGCGCTATCTGTTTGGAAATTCATCCGTCGTTTATTATGGACTAGCATACTTTGCATAGCCCAAACCAATGCCTCCAATTCTGTTTGAAGAGGAGATAAACCCCGCCGTAGGTTGCTAGACCCCATCAGGGAGCCCGAATCCGGGTCAAAATTGTACCATCCAAGTCCAGCCCGACTGTCTGTCACTTTCCATGCTCCATCAATCTGACACCACTCTCCCGGTGGGACGTGGCCGGAGTTGATGGAGATATTATTGGATACTCCGTCTGCTACCGTTTGTGCTGCTACCCATGCCCGGGATTCCGTTATCGCAGATTCCATTACTTCCTGCGGATTTTGATCATCATTTGAGAAAACTTTGTAATTACGAGCTTTCCAAATAAACCAGAGTAACCATGGATACATCAACATGTCATCATTGTCTGGGAGGTTCCAGAATAGATGTGCCATATTTGAAGTACAGTGCTCCCGTAGGAAAAAACTGGGGAGGCGTAGGTATGGGAGAGAGTGCCCAGGCCTGTCGGGCCGGGGGACACTCAAAGAGCATATGATTGATAGTCTCATCTCCCATACCACATCTCACGCACAGTGGGTCCACACGCATTCCCCGACTACATAAACGTGCGCCAACCGATAAACATCCGGTAATAATTTGCCAGAGAAAATGTTGGAGTTTTGTGGTGCATTTAACCTTCCAGGATTGCGCTTGCAATCTCCGAGTGTCCGGTCCAAAGACTGGTAGTGTCCCCTCATCGGAAAGCTCCTGTAGCACAGTATATCCCGATTTAACCGTATACCGACCCGTTGTTGTATAAAACCAGCCCCAGGTATCGGGTTTATATCCAGTAGCCACTGGTATACCCGTAATGCGAGTGATTTCCTCACTCTCAAAAAATTGTTGCAATAGTGGTCGATTCCACGTTGAGGTCTGGGAATTAATTAACTGATTCACCGTGAGGTGTGGGTAGTAATTAATTCCTTTACAGATAGCTGGCCTCGGGCAAGAATCGGAAATCCAGGGGTCATACCATACATAGATAGATGAACCTGAACCAACTCTTTTAATAAGTCCTTTGCATACCAGAGGTCGAGCTGAAACGATACTCTGCCATCCATAAGATGGAGAGTAAGAGCGAATTGGGTCCAAGGGGGTTGAGTTCCGAAAATATCTCCCCTTGAAAACTTTAGCAAACAGGGAATCCGGGTTATCCATTAGGCGCCATAACTGTTTTGCGAGTAGCGCCTGTGTTAAAATCTTCTATTACCCTAAATCCCAGTCCCCCGTCAGTTTTATGTCGACACAGCTTCCGCCACGCGAGCCAATGCATACCCCGTGTTTGGGAATTTGTGCTCCACCAAAAATTTGCTACCGCACTTGTTAGTTTATTTGTTACTCCCTTTGGTAATCTAAAACATGACATGACATGTGTCGGCATCGCCGAAAGTACAGACTTGACCATTACTTCTTTTCCCCCTTTAGATAGAACCTTAGATGTCCAGCCGTTTATCCGCTTCTGCTGTCTATCGATCAAGAAACTAAAAATCTTTGTCTTGACTCCACCCCATGAAAGCTAATCCTTAGGCATAGAACTCTTAAACAAGACTAATCCATTCTCATGACATTAATCACTTTGCTAATTACAAATTCAAGACTAATCATCATTAGTGAAATTCGAATTTAGCAAGCATTATAAACAAGTTCTATCAAGCCAATAAACATCTTAAACAATCATTCTCATGAGTTAAGAATATAAATCTCTTGATTTAGTTGGTTGAGACATTTCATCAAACACCTTGTGGGTGTGAAATGCCCTTTGATCTAAATCACTTTTCTCAAAGCTAATCTAGCATTAGGATCACTAAATCAAGAAAGGATATAAGCAATCTAAGCCTAAGCATCAATATCAATCATTGAATCTCTCTAAATCTTACCCATCCCTAAACCCTAAAAGATCTACTCACTAATCATGCTTAAATCAACAAACCCAAGAAGAGGGAAGTTGATAAACATGATTAGCAAGTTGAGAGAAGAAAGATTAATGAAAGAAATCTCTTAAATTCAATAATCTCTTCAAAAGATCTTGCAAAATGTATTTCAAAAGGTTTTACTCTAAGAACAAGATATTACAAGATAGAACTGCCTAAAAAATTAGGTCTTCATGGTTTATATAGTAAGTGAGAGGAAGGAGTCTTGGTCAACGTTTTTAGCCTTGACTTCGCAGCTGCACGTGTCTTGAGCAAACTCCTCAGTGCACGTGTCTTGAGCAAACTCCTCAAGTGCTCTGTTTTTCGTGCTCAAGACTCTGTTCCGCCAAATTCCTCAAGACGCCTTTGAACTCTGATTAACCTCCGGCTTGTCTCCAGTCATCATCCCCTTATGCTCCCATCAGCTTCTAGCTCCAATCTCCTGATAAATGCACTCTAAATGCAATGGAAAGCAAAGTTATTCTAAAAGCTAAATGTCCCTTAACAAGATGAATCCTACACTAAATGCTATGAAATGGAACTCAAAGATATACAAAGCTATGCAGAATATGATGCTAAATGCATGCAAATATTGAGTACATCAACGAGCCACCTTCAGACCCGTTAGAGATTTAACAGATTCTGCCCGTTTAAGATTTGATATCAAAACTTCTGTACAGAGAATAAAAATGTAGGGAGATAAAGGATCTCCCTGACGTAGCCCCTATTCGGAGTTATTTTTCCCCGTGGTTGCCCGTTGATGAGTACTTTATACACAACCGACTTTATGCATTTCATGATCCACCCGATCCATCGTTCTCCGAATCCCATCTTCCGCATTGTGGCTTCAACAAATTGCCACTCAACTCGATCATACGCTTTGCTCATATCAGTTTTTACCGCCATATACTTTCCCTTACAAGACTTGTTTGTCCTTAGGCCATGAAACATTTCTTGTGCTATCAGAATATTGTCCGAGATCAGTCTCCCTGGGACAAAAGCTGACTGGGTCTCCGAAATTAGCTGGGATAGTACCGTTTTCAACCTCTCACATAATACTTTAGAGATAATTTTATAGCCCACATTACATAGACTAATTGGGCGCAGTTCCGTCATCCGGGTAGGACGCTCTGTCTTTGGGATTAAGCAGATGTTCGTCAAATTTAATCTGTCATCAAAGGCTCCCGTTATCAAGAAATCATTAATAAGCCCCAAAATATCCGTTTTTATTAACGGCCATGATTTTTGAAAAAATAAGGCCGTCATCCCGTCCGGTCCGGGAGCTTTCTCCGGGTTCATCAGAAACAGAGCCGCCCGCACTTCCTCTTCCGACGCTGGGCGCATTAGCAGTGCATTGTCGGTTTCCGTGATCACCGCTGGAATACCTTCAAGTATGTCCGTGAAATCATCTGGGGAAGTAGTCGTAAATAAATCCGAGAAATAATCAACCGCCACCTTTTCCATCTCTTTTTCCCCGGTAACCCAGTTATCCGTCTTATCATGTAAACCGACCATCCTGTTTATCGCTCTTCTCTGTTTCGTGGTTGCATGATAAAATTTTGTATTTAAATCCCCATCCTTAAGCCAGAGATTACGGCTTTTTTGCTTCCAGTATTGTTCCTCATCTCGGTAAGCTTCCTTCAATTTTTGTGTGATTTCATCCAGATCTTCCTGGGTTCGAAGATCATCATTTTGAATTTCTTCAAGAGCTTTCTGTAGTTCCGCTATTTTTTCCTTTCCATATGGTTTATTTTCGTGCCGCCATCGAGAAATTTCATGACGGCATTTACGGATCATATCCACTACATTTGATTCCGCATTTGTTTGATTCTCCAACCAACCTCGTTTAATTGCCTCCGAAAATCCATCTTGTCCAATCCATCGTTTATCAAATCGGAATTGCCGCCGCGCTTTAGGGATCTTATTATCTATGGTTGCCAGGATCGGTCGGTGATCCGATCCTACCATTTTTAGATATTCCACATGTGACTTGGGAAAGAGGTCATGCCAATCCTCTGTGGCCAAAGCCCTATCTAAACGGCACCGTACAATTTTTCCCCATCTCTTTCCCCGCCATGATAATTTGTTGCCATGAGTTGGAAAATCAACTAGACCGCAGTCGTCTATCATCAGATTAAAAGACATAAACGTTGAAGCATATCTGATTGCACCTCCCTGTTTTTCGTGATTTCCCGTAATTTCGTTAAATCACCAATCAAAAACCAAGGATCATCCCGTGAGATACCGATTCTAGTTAACTTTTCCCATAAATAGTCTCTTTGTTTTGGGACTGGATTTCCATAAACAAAAGACATAAACATAGTTTTTCCTTCAATAGTGACTTGTGTATCAATTAAATTCTTGGAAGAAGTAATAATTGAAACATTAAAATTATTATTATAAAATAAGGCTAGACCGCCACTAGTGCCACATGGGTCAACCGTATACAAATGATCAAAACCAAAGTGAAATTGAAATTGTTGCAGAAAATTAAAATCTTGCTTAGTTTCAGAAAGAAATAAAAATTCCGGACGGAACTTCCACCAGACTTCCCGAAGATAGCTTATTGTAAACGATTGCCAAACCTTGGCAATTCCAACTCAACACATGCATCAAACAGGGTTTTTGACATTCTCGGACCCCTCCAAAACCAGTTATCTACTTTGACACATTCATGTGAAACACTTAAATATAAATCCATCAACATAGGATAAATTGGTACAAAAAGAAAAGCGAAATAAGCTTTTTTTTAAGCGAAAAACATATGACTTCAAATATACAAAACATAAATAAATGAACACCAAAAAACATTTAATGCCCAAATATAGTATGCACTAGACAGTATAAATGGGCCCAACATAAGCTTGATTAGTAACGAGCGAAACTATATAGCTGACTTACTTGATGCCAAAGACTTCTCAAAAGAAAATAGAGTAAAATAATCTTGGAAAGTTAGATAATAACTACAATAATTTTGTATTTCAAAAAAGGGGTAGAAAGTCATGTAAAATATTGCAGAAACCTTTTATTACAAAATGCCATTTAATTTCCCAAACCAAAACAAAAACCAACACTATTAAACCAAAACCAAAAATTAATTTAAACCAAAAATTAAACTAAACCAAAAGAGAAAACCAAAATTAACCTAATTATAAATTCACTTCTCTCTCTTTTCGCCGCCGCACACTTTCATTTCGAAAAAGAAAAAAAGCTTTGTTCTCTCTTCTCTCTCGGCGATTTTGAGTGCGATCAGTTCCAATTAAGGTCGAATCTCGACGATTCGGACCACTTTCAGGTAATAACCCCTATTTCTCACTCCGGTTCTCATAATTCTGCTCCTTGTTCTTATTTTCTCGAATTTTGGTGGTTGTAAACAGAAACTCCGACAGTTCTTCTTCTTCTCCCGTGCGTGCAAGGAGTTTTATTCTTTCCAACCACTAACATGTAAGTAAGCCAATCAAGATTTTTGATAAATGGATTTCTTAAAATTTTAGGGAAACTAGTTTTTCCAAATAACTTCCAATTGGTAAACAAAAAACCAAATCCATAACTTTTGGATTTCTATCTGAAAATATTTTCGACAACATTTTTATAGATAGATTTTCTTTTTAAAATTTTATATTATTACCCATTAATATTATCTTCACAAGATCACAAATCCCTTACTTCTCTACACACACACACAGACATCTCATAATGTCGTGAGTAACAAATATTTTTTCTGTAAAATTCTATTAATTAGATATTTATTTAAATAACTTTAAACACATGAAAGTTTAAACAATCATCTCTACATATTTTTCTTTAATTTATGAATATAAATGAGTGTGATTTTTATTTTTAGGCGTTGATTGGTAGGGATTTTTAAAATAGTTTTTCTATATTTTGACCATAGTTTTTTTAAATAAATTTAGTTGAAATCAGTTTGTTTTAAAAATCTAACTATTAATTATGTGCTTTACTATACATGTCTTTCATAGTATAATTCATTATTTTGTAAGGAATAATATTTTTAGATTTATGAAAAAAACAAAAATTTAGAAAAAAAAAACCAAAAACTAAATAACTCACCATTCAAGTTTCTTTAAAACTAAATCTACAGAAAACCCAAAATCCCAAACCAAAATCCAAAATTAAAAACTAAAATCTAAAAACCAAAATCTAAAATCTAAAAACCAGCCAAACATTCATGACCATAGTCATAAAGTTCGAAAGTTTTGTTCCATGAGTTAATTTGTTTAAAATTCATCTCCAAAATAAAATTTAAGATTTATTTCATGGGATGCCTATAGTAAAATGTTTGTTATGGAATATGGCAAATTTTAACTACTATAAAATTAATTGTTAATTTTTTTTTGAGTTTTTTTTTTATTTTGTTTAGTCAGAAACTGGGAAATTATTATATAGATATAACATAAATACATTTTAAAACTGAGAATATTAATTGAAAACAGAAAATCCAAAGAAAAAAATGAAAAATGACGAATTTGGCCGTTCAATCCCAACGCTTGGAGAAACGTTTCTGAAAATGTCCCAAGATGTAACACAAGAATTATCCTGGAGATAATTTCCTTCACTAAACTCAAAATTTGCAGTAAAAATAGCTTATTTCTCATGTTGCATGTGATACCTGATCTAGGTGCGGATGCACAAGAAGCTCCAAAAATTGCAAACCCCTCATCAATTCTAGTCTTCTCCTCCCAAATCCAACCCTCAACACAGTTTAGCCTAAATACTTTCAGTTTCTCATCCTCACCCAAAGTTTTTATGAAAAACAAATCTCCTTTAATCTCTACAAAGTATTTGCCAAACGACGTAGTTTTTGAAGATGTGAAACTTTTGTCACATTTTAGGTTGTGAACATTCCAAGTTTGTTTGCATGTGTTGAAAACAACTAGCTTGCCACATCTGCCAAGCCAGTAAAAGAGACCTCCCGAGAAGATAATTTTGTTGTGCCAAGAAAAATATGGCTTAAGGCTCTGAACATGAGTAGTCTCCCACTCTGTTCACCGAGTCTAAAAGTGTTGACTGCAACAAGATTTTCATCGATGTTTCCCAAAATGAAAACCTAACAACTATTGGATGTAGGAGCGCAACTAAAAATAACGCAATCATTATCATACTCACAATTAGGAAAATTGATGATCTTACGAGTGAATGCATTGAATAAGAATAAACCAGATGATCTATCTTGGCGCATAAGTAACCAACCATCTTTTGAGTAACATGCACCTTGCCTGTTACTTCTGGAATCTCCATTGTGTGTGTTACATTGTGTGTGTTACATCGTGACAAGGATTATACATTTCACAACTAGTGCTTCTTGAGGAGAATGGATAATACTTCATAAGCAATAGATGTCGATCTTTCATAAGAATAGAGACACTAGATTTATACCACGCCTTGCAGACTGCGAAACCACGAATACAGTCCTTCACTATGAGGAAAGACAACTCTTTTTCCCAAACTATTGATTAGGGTGAAGGAGAAAATGCAAAGAAGAAATGTTATATTGTCTCTCCTCATAGTGAAGGACTGTATATGTGCTTCCATAGTCTACAAATCGTGTATAAATCTAGTGTATCTATTCGTATGAAAGATCGACATCTATTGCTTATGACGTATTTTCCCTTCTCCTCAAGAAGGACTAGGTGTAAAATCTATGATCCTTCTCAGGATGTGACTCACACAATGGAGATTCCCGAAATAACATGCATGGTGAATTGTTACTCCAAGGATGGTTGGTTCCTTATGCGCCTAGATAAAGCATGTGGTTTATTCTTATTTAATCCATTCACTCGTAAGCTCATCAAGTTTCCTAAATGTGAGTATGATAATGACTGTGTTATCTTTACTTGCGCTTCTACATCCAATAGTTGTTTGGTTTTCGGTTCAGGAAACATCGATGAAAATCTTGTTGCAAACAACACTTTTAGACTCGGTGAAACCGAGTGGAAGACTATCCATGTTCAGAGCCCTAAGCCGTATTTTTCTTGGTACAACAAAATTATCTTCTCGGGAGGTCTCTTTTACTGTCTTGGCACATGTGGTCCGCTAGCTGTTTTCAACCCATGCAAACGAACTTGGAACGTTCACAACCTAAAATGTGACAAAAGTTTCACAACTTCAGCAATTACGTCGTCTGGCAAACACTTTTAGAAGATTATAGGAGATTTTTTTTCATAAACACTTTGGGTGAGGATGAGAAGCTGCAAGTATTTATGCTAAACTGTGATGAGGGTTGGATTTCGGAGGAGAAGACTAGAACTGATGAGGGGCTAGAAATTTTTGGAGTTTCTTGTGCATCTGAAGCTAGATCAGGCATCACATGCAACATGAGAAATAAGCTTTTTTAGCCAAGTCTTCGGACTACCGTCATTAGGTAATTCAATTTATGAATTTAATGAAGAAAGTATCTCCATGATAATTCTTGTGTTACATCTTGGGACATTTTCAGTAACGTTTCTCAAAGCGTTTGGATTGAACTGCCAAAACAGCTCTTAGAATTTCTATGAAACAATCATTCAAGAAGATAAGTTTACAAGACTTTTGGCTTTGTCATTTTTTTTTTTTTTGCTTTGGATTTGCTGTTTTCAATTAATATACTCAGTTTTAAAATGTATTTTAGTTATATCTATATAATAATTTCCTAGTTTCTGATAAAAATAAATAAAAAAACTCAAAAGATAAATAAATTTAATAATGAATTTTATAGTAGTTACTATAATTATAACATAATAATTATAACATGATAAAAATTTAGAAATAGAAAATTTGAGATAAAGTGGGGTGCTAATATCCTAATAAATTAAAAAAAAAACTATTCATACTTTTTAGTGTTAGTGGTTGAGTTAACTCAAAACATAACAAAAACAAGAAAGTTAATACAAAACCATCATAATTCAAATTAACGAGTATAAATAAAATTAAACAGAAAAAGTCTCGCAAACAACCCCGCGAGAAATTACTAACCCAACAATATACCAGAGATTTCCCCCTTTTACTAACCCAACAATATAAATTATTCAACTAGTAATTTTATAGTAGTTACTATTATCCATAGTCAGAAAGTTTGAAAGATTTTTTTAATGAATTAATTTGTTTACAATTCATCTCCAAAAACAAATATCTATTTTATGGGATGTCTACAGTAAAATGTTTGCTATGGGTTATGGCTAATCGTAACTACTTTAAAATTAATTGTTATTTTTTTTTGAGTTTTTTATTTTGTTTAATCAGAAACTGGGAAATTGTTATATAGATATAACTGAAATACATTTTCAAACTGAGAATATTAACTGAAAACAGCAAATCCAAAGAAAAAAAAATAAAAAATGACAAAGCCAAAAGTATTGCAAAGTTATCGTCGTCGAATGATTGCTTCATAGAATCTCTAAGAGCTGTTTTTGGCGGTTCAATCCAAAAGGTTTGAGAAACGTTTCTGAAATTGTCCCAAGATGTAACACAAGAATTATCCTGGAGATACTTTCCTTCATTAAACTCATAGATTTGCATTACCACATGGCGGCAGTGTAAAGACTCGGCTAAATGTAGCTTATTTCTCATGTTGCATGTGATGCCTTATCTAGGTTCGGATGCACAAGAAGCTCCAAAAATTGCAAACCCCTCATCAATTCTAGTCTCCTCCTCCCAAATCCAACCCTCATCACAGTTTAGCCTAAATACTTGCACCTTCTCATTCTCACCCAAAGTGTTTATGAAAAAAAAAATCTCTTTTAACCCTCATCAAGCATTTCAGACGTGCCAAATAGATCTAGGACGTACACGGATCTTCCTTTTCTGTGATTGGATTTTTAGTTTAGATTTTAATCTATTCAAGATTTTGTTTTCCTACAGACTAACTAGTGAAACCTGCTTTTTGCTTTACGTTTTCCATTTTATTTAATGAACTAAAACCATTAACTATAAGAAACCTATTATGCATTCTTTAATTATGACGATCATTGATTCAACCCTATATATAACAGATATATCATGTCAGCTAATTAACATAATGTCATTAAAATTTGGGAGACAATTAAGACATATATTTATTTTGCCACTGTTTACTTTTAATTTGATCTTCTTTTACAACTCGTAATGCAGGACAAAGCACGCTGTAAGATGATAATAAACGATTTTCTTGACAATATAAAGATAGAATATGTAACATCCATAAACCAAAAATTGGGAATTTTGTCGGTTCAATTTAAGTGAATTGGTTTGGGTCGGTTTAGTGGAGAAAGCCCTAAAATCAAGTTTAAAGAGTGCAGCCGTCTTCTCTTTGGAGAATTTTCGAGTTCAGAGGCTGCAGAGGAGAAAAGTGGAGTTTTTGGAGAGATTTTCGAGTTTTACTGTTCATCGGGTTACTGTTCATCGGGGGTACTGTTCATCGTCGGGATTTCCGCACTGTTCATTGTCTTTCCTTCAGTTTCAATCCATTGTCAAGGTGAGTGCATGACTGTGGGTCCGTGATTTGCTAGATTAGATTTGGTTTGTGGTTGTTCTTGATGAGTTTATGTTTTAATTGTTATTTTTATGATATTTTGGTTGTTTATGTGATGAATTGTGTGTTTGTGTGGTTTATTGGTTTAATTGAATTTAATTGATTTGATTCTGGTTTATCTTGGTTCAATTGAATTTAATTGGTTTAATTGGTTTAATTGAATTAATTGGTTTAATGGAATTAAATAGATTTAATTCGGATTTAATTAATTAAATAATATTTATTTAATTAATTGGTTTAAAATAATTATTTTAATTATTTTAAAATATGGAAAATTATTATTTAATTATGAGAATTATTTAATAATTGAGAAATTGAGTTTTAATTATTAAAAATTATTTAATAATTGGAAAATGGTATTTAATAATTATTGGAGTTTATAAATATTATTAAATATCTAGTAAATTGCGTAAATGGCTCGTAGGCAGAGTGATTGCCTCACTAAGTATTTATTAAATACTTACGCAACTCCATTCCAATGTGTTGCAGGTAAAAGATTTGTGTGATCGCGGAATCAAGGCTGAAGAGGGGGATGATAGGATGTTTACTGTTTTATTGTTTTGCATTATTTTGCTAGACTTGTTTAATTATTATTTGCTTCCGCTGAGCTGATTTATTTGTTATTGATATTTTATTTATTTAATTTATTTTAAAGACCTTCGCTAGAATTGATTAATATTTATAAAAAAAAAAATGTTGGTTGTTTCAGAATATATACGCGTATGAGACAGTTCAAGTTGATGAAATCCTCTATTTGCTTCCTCTTTGGTAATAAATGGTTTTTGCTATAAAGGTTCTGCAAGTAAGAGTAAGAAAGAAGCTGAGCAACAAGATGCACGTGTAGCTATCCTCTCCTACTTAGGTAAGCACTTACATATATTCTGAAACAAATAAACAAGAAAAAATGATGTATGTCTCATGGGGACATAGATCATGTTTCTTTGCATCGTTCACTTTTATTTGACCAATTAATATCTTTCTTTTTTTGTTATAGATGAATTTACACATAGTGCACTCCTTTCTAAAGTGTTCAAGTCCAAATGTAATGAGAATCATGGTGGTCATGGAGTCTGATTCTGTGCATAACCAGGTTCAACTCCTTTCTGGTTGTGCTGCTTCTCGCAAGTTGATCTATGTGCTGGTTATGCACAGACCATGTCAGACTCCATGACCACTATGATTCTCATTACATTTGGACTTGATCACTTTAGAAAGGAAGTGCACTATGTGTAGGATCATCTATAACAAAAAAAGAAAGATATTCATTGGTCAAATAAAAGTGAACGATACAAAGAGAAATGATCTATGTCCCATGAGACATACGTATTTTTTTCTTGTTTATTTGTTTCAATATATATATAAGTGCTTACCTAAGTAGGAGAGGATAGCTACACGTGCAGTTAGTTGCTCAGCTTCTTTCTTACTCTTACTTGCAGAACCTTTATAGCAAAACCATTTATTACCAAAGAGGAAGCAAACAGAGGACACATTCCATCAACTTGAACTGTCTCATACGCGTATTCTATCTTTATCTTGCCAAGAAAATCGTTTATTATCATCTTGCAGCGTGCTTTTCCTGCATTACGAGCTGCAAAAGAAGATCAAATTAAAAATCAACAGTGGCAGAATAAATATATGTCTTAATTGTCTCCCGAATTTTAATGACCTTATGTTAATTAGCTAACATGATATATCTGTTTTATACATGGTTGAATCAATGATCGTCATAATTAAAGAATGCATAATAGGTTTCTTATAGTTAATGGTTTTAGTTCATTAAATAAAATGGAAAACGTAAAGCAAAAAGCAGGTTTGACTAGTTAGTTTGTAGGAAACCAAAATCTTGAATAGATGCTAAAATATAAACTAAAGATCCAATCACAGAAAAGGAAGATCCGTGTACGTCCTAGATTTATATCTTGTTCATATATAGTTTAAAGTTTCTCAACGTCAACCAAATAGATCTTCTAACAAAAACCTCAAGATCTTGTGGTTACGGTTCTTGTTGTGCCAGAGAGTCTACATGTCTGATGAGTGGAATTTGTTAATGGGTTGGAAATTGGAACCACCTGATTTGTCGTCTCGCAGTGAAAGACTTCGCATTTCTCTTCGGATTATGGACAAGCTTTCTTATCTTACAAGGCACAAAGACAGGAAAATCTGTAATTCTGCATCAGCACTTCTTGACCATTGGAGCCAGAGCATCAGAGAACAGCAAACACAAAGTTGCTAGTAATGTCACCAGAGAATCTGAAAGAAAAAAAACAAAGGGAAGCAAATTTCTAGGCTTGTGACTTGATAGTTGATAACAATTCTTCTTGTGTGTGGTCACCACTTTAAATTTCAAACTCAAAAGCTAATGTTTTCACAATCTCTATTTGTGATGTTTAAGCAAGCGTGTTTTTTTTTCTTCTGTTTATTGGTATCAATGATATTGGAGTTTGATATGTACATTTGTTTTTCAGTTGTAATTGAGACACAAAATAAGTCAAATTAAGAAAGTTTTAGCCAGACAAGAACTGGCCTGGTTACTATATCTCTTTCTTATTAGAGAAATTTTAAGAAACATATCACAGAATTGTTTGAATCACCATCATCATCGTTTTTGTCAACAATCATTTACATAAACAATCTGGTCTAAAAGTGGAATATTTTTGGAGATGCTCGTAATGCCACAAAGTTCCTAGTAATGTCACCAGACAAGGGAAGCAAATAACTAGTTTTGTGACTTGATAACACTTTTGGTAAGTTAGAGAGTGTGTTCTCTAAATTTCAGGTTAAGGGTTTTTTTCTTTTTTTCTCTTAATGCGTATCAATGATATCGGAGTACTTTGGTCTGTATATTTGTTTGTAAGCTGTAATTGAGAGACAAGAAGTCAAATAATTTATAAATTTTTAGCGAGACAAGAACTGGTTACTATCTCTTTCTTATCAGGAAACATAGAAAATAATTGTTTGAATCACATCATCATCATTCCATAAGTCTGCACCTTGGAACGTAATTTCACATTTTATTTCTGGTCAAACTCTTATTTGGTTGTATCCAACATTTTCTTTTTGGTTAAACAATCTCAAGCATTTAAAAAATCTGTCTAGAAAATTTATGAATTGTTTACCGATTATAGACAAGAAAGTTATAGATTGATGTATTTGATTTCCGGCTTAATTTCTTCTTGTTATTCGTCTTATGTCAAAAATTGTCATTTTTGTGTGTTCATTCCACGATGTTTGGGCTCTTGCACATGATCGGTTGTTCAACAAACAACACACAGCCAATTAAACTTGAGATAGACAAATAATGATGCCCACGTCACGATGAAGACCGTTGAAACGACGGCGTAGCAAGGAAGAAAATTCAATAAACAAACACTCACGCGCTAGTCCTCTCAAACGATCAGCTCAAACGCGGAGGCTATACATATTCCGTAATTATTATATTGTTAACGTACGGCGTAATTATTTAAGAGATCTTTTAGAGCTTAACAATGATTACATGCTAAAACTCACCAAAAAAAAAAATGATTACATGCTAAAATAATATTATGGCTTATCTTGCATTTTCATGCTAAACGATTTAGACAGAAGGTAGAAAAAATATTGTTTCAGTTGGATATTTGTGAAATACAAAACCGGCAAGTTCAAAACTTCCATAAACAAGATTTTTAATTTGAAATGTTTAAGACAAAAGAAACACAAACTAATATATAGGTTGAAAATAACGATTACCGAGCAATATATACTAATTTGTTTTGCCAAAAAGAAAATCTACCCTAAATTTAACATTAAGACTAGAAAATAAACATAACATAAAATTTCTATTTTTATTATATTTCTTTCATATTTAAGGGAAATACTGAATTTTATTCTTATTTTCCGTCTACAATTTCGTTGATATCAAATCAAGATTACAAAGTCATTTTCAACTTTCAAAAAGCAAATTATTACATAAACAAATATATGTACCAAATAGTGAAAAAGATACATCATTGTACTGACTATTACTATTTTTTCATCACCTATTAAATTTATATATAATATACTAGATATTAATGTTAACTACTGAAAACTGGAACAAAATCATATTTATAATGAAATAATTATTTCTTAATAATATCATCATCAAAATAATATATCTTAATACAGTTTTAACTGAATATTATTAAAATAAACGTTATAATAAGTGAAAACTACAATTTTACAAGTTTCAATGAAAAACAAAACATGGTTTACTACTAATTTTCTTACGATGATTGCAACAAAGTGCCCCCCAATGTGTATCTGAATATCACGCGGCTAATCAGCGCGTGGAAATTTCCTCAAACCCATGACTTATTATCTTGCGTCAACGCGGATGGATTTAGTAGAATAACCCGAAAGAGAAATACGAATCAGAAAAAAATGCAATTTTGAATTTATTTTTAATTAATTCTTAATTCAACCCCGAAGAAGGAGCAAACTTTCCATTTTCTGAGACGAAGAACAAAAAAAAAAAAAAAGTTGAAACGGAAGAGAGGCTGGTCTTGGTCCTCTTTGTTTCTACCGTCGAATAATACAGATCTCTCTCTTCCTCCGTCTAATCGGAATCAGTCAAGGAGACGGCGACGAATCGACGCCTGTAATATAGTGAAGTCAAAAATTTCGAATTTGGAAGGTCGAGACTCGAGACCTGTTGGATCGGGTGAATCCATCATGGTTCGATCGTTAAGCGTCGATTCGTCGGCTAGTCATCAACGGGCGCCGTCTCGGACGGTGACGTTGGGTCATATACAGCCTCAGGCTCCGACTTATCGTACCGTCTACTGTAACGATCGCGATTCTAATAATCCCGTCCGGTTTAAGGTACGCCGGAGAAGTAGTGTATTGTTCTCAATTGATTGCCGGATATGCGCATTGGAATTTCTGCTGTTTGGATTCATCGATCTGATTTCTTCAGTTTGTGCTTATAATCAATTTTTGTTTTGTTTTTTTGAAGAAAATCTGATAAATGTGTTGTAAATTGGTTCAGGGTAATTCGATTTCTACAACAAAGTACAATGTTTTCACTTTTCTGCCCAAGGGTCTGTTTGAACAGGTAAATACGCATGGGTTTTCTTTGTTAACTTAGCTCAAGCATGTACAAGCCGAGAATTTTACTTTCATGTGAGAGTTTCTTGACTATTATTGTCTCTGACGGACTTATGTTTCAAGACTAGAATGAATTTACCTATGGAACTAAGATCAATATAGTAATTGAAGTACATTTGCCAACATTTCAAACACCTCCATTTTTTTTTCCACAATGATTTTTCTGTTATGTCTTGTGATCTTAGTTGTAATGTGTTTCCTGACAGTTTAGGCGCATAGCAAACATTTACTTTCTTGGAATCTCGTGTCTATCAATGACACCAATAAGGTATGTTAACTCCATTGGAGAAAAAAAAGATAATTTTGACGATATTTTGAAGCTGCCTTTATATGACATTCTGTCCATAGAACACCCTTGTTCTGGTTGGATGAATAACTGCGGATTAATGAAGTTATTAACTAGATAGATTGTTTGTCCTGCAGTCCTGTGAGTCCAATAACAAATGTAGCTCCGCTGTCAATGGTGCTTCTCGTCTCTCTTATTAAAGAGGCTTTCGAAGACTGGGTAAGTACTAAGTATGACTGTTTGCTCTTCTTATGATTTTTCATTGCAAGTTAAAGACCCATCTGTGTCTCGGCTTCTAAATCCTTCTGCGATTATTTGGTGCAGAAACGGTTTCAAAATGATATGTCCATTAATAATAGCTCAGTGGATATCTTACAAGACCAACAGTGGGTACCTATTCCTTGGAGAAAGTTGCAAGTTGGAGATATTGTCAAGGTTAGTCCTTTATTTCTTTAACATGATCATATGAATGGCTCTTTGGTTACCCGTTTTATATATTATGTGTGTGTTTAAGTTCTTTGCTGGCCTATATGTTAAGCTCTTTGCACTGCATGCATTATAGTTATTCTGATAGAATTCAATAGCCTTATGTATTTATGTGTGTCATTGTGCTGCTTTCCACTTTGGTAACTTATTCCCTGCTGTCTCTGCAATGGAAGGGCTCTTCTCTTTTGTAAAAGAGTTCGAGTATAACTGTTAAATAAGTTTCTTGATCTTGCAGATAAAACAAGATGCATTTTTTCCAGCAGATATTCTTTTCCTGTCCAGCACTAATCCTGATGGTATCTGCTACGTTGAGGTGATTCTTCTTTGACAGCCCCTTTCAAAGATTATATTGCTTTCTCGTTGTCTAGGATTTCAGGTGCTTTACAAGAACGTTCTCTTACCTAGTGCACCGTTCATTTGCTTATTTCTTGTGCATACAGACTGCAAATCTAGATGGAGAAACAAATTTAAAAATAAGAAAGGCCTTTGAAAGGACATGGGATTACTTGGTACCAGAGAAAGCTTCTGAGTTTAAAGGTTAGCCTATGGCTTTGATTGTTATCATGCAATACAAATTTTGTCGATGGATGTGAACCTGTTGCAGTTACATATAGTACGTAATTCACTATGAAATAGTTTGCACATAAAGTTAGTGGGTTCAGGCGATTTGACATTGGTTGTAGAAACACTTGTCAGTTTATATTTTCATACATTGGATCATTACCTTTTAAAGTTAATAAATATATGAAACTGTCTGAGAAAGGTTCACCTTGGTGAGGTTACTTTTTAAAAGTTACCCTGTCAACTCCTTGCCTTTTCTTATATCATATCCTAATGTACGGATCGAAGCATCACCAAAACTTATGGCATAAGAGTCTTGAATAGTAGTTTATTTATCATTTGTTTAGTGTTTGTCTGGCTCTTGTAAATAGAGGTCATTGGTAAATGTCTGGTAGAAATTTTCTAATATCATTTTGCTGACAGATGGTATAGCTCATTTCTCTGACTGATGATACATGTTCTTGTCCTCTTATCCATTTTCTTTTTGCTAATATATGTAGAAGTAATTTTCTTTGTTCTCATTCTGACAGTCCTTCATTTTCAACTATTTTTTTCATTTTAGTAAGATAGTGTTTGTTGTGACTGCTTAACACATGTTCACTTTCTCCAACATCTCTGTCTTTTACCATGCAGGTGAAATTCAGTGCGAGCAACCGAACAATTCTCTGTACACTTTCACCGGGAATCTTGTAGTGCAAAAGCAGACGTTACCTCTCTCTCCGGACCAGCTTTTATTGCGTGTATGATTGACTGATTCTGCCGTTGGCTGTTTCTTTCTTTTCTGCCTTATTTTTGCAATTTCTTCATTCGGGCATGCATATTGTTCTTTGTTTGGATCATGTTGACCTACGTGTGAATTATCTTGTTTTTTCTTTTTGCAACTTTATACCCTCGGATTTTTAAAATATTTCTGATCAGATTTTCATACATGTAATGCAGAACTTAGTATCCTTGGATTTCGAATATTCTGAGACTTTTGGTATCTACATTTTCAGGGATGCAGCCTTAGGAACACAGAATACATTGTTGGAGCTGTAGTTTTTACTGGCCACGAGACAAAGGTAAGCTGTTGTGAAGCTTCTTTTATGAGAAACTAGTTTTGCAAACATGTGTATCTAGCTTACATGATTTACGTATTTTGAAACCGTTATATGGTTTCTGCTTCATTGTATAGTTGCTACGCATACAATCTGATGGTATTCTGTGGGGAATTGTACATGTGTAGGTTATGATGAATGCCATGAACCCTCCCTCCAAAAGAAGTACGCTGGAAAAGAAGCTTGACAAACTCATTATTACAATATTTTGTGTCCTTGTCACAATGTGTCTAATTGGAGCTATAGGCTGGTATGGTTTCTCGTCATTCTTGTGAAGTATCAAGTCCTGCTTTGATTGGTTCACCTTATTCTCCAGTTCCCATGTTCTGTTTTGATGCGGTTATCTATATTTGTTAATTTTGCAGTTCAATTGTGACGGATCGTGAGGACTATTACTTGGGTCTACTAATTAAGCCAGATTGGGAATACCGTAATCGATTCATGGTAAATAGCTTTGTCAGTTGAAGTTGATTTCCATCTATTTATGGATTGCTGGTTTTACCATATTGCTTCTCTTTGCTGCCACAGATAGGGTTTTTCACCTTTTTCACTCTAGTCACTCTGTTCTCGTCAATTATACCAATCTCCCTCTATGTTTCTATTGAGGTACGTCTTTCCTAGTATCCTATATTAACCATCTGCATAAGGAATTCGAGTGATTAATATCTTCTCCCATCAAACAAAATCCAGATGATCAAGTTTATCCAGTCGACTCAGTTTATCAACCGAGATCTCAATATGTATCATGCTGAAACAAATACCCCTGCCTCGGCCAGGACTTCCAATTTAAACGAGGAGCTTGGACAGGTAGCTATTAGTCCATGTCGCATATTGCCACTACCGATCTATGCGACAAAATGTTGCTTGTATGATATAGATATCCATTTTGTTGCTAGTAATTTAACTGTTGCTAGATTATTATTTTCAAAATATATATACTTTGGTATTGTGCTCACTGCAGTTGCAATGACTATGGTATCTTTCAGGTGGAATACATATTTTCTGATAAAACTGGAACACTGACGAGAAATTTGATGGAGTTCTTTAAATGTTCAATTGGAGGAATAAGTTATGGAACTGGTGTCACTGAAATAGAAAGAGGGATCGCTCAGCGTAATGGCTTAAAAGTTCAAGAGGTATAATCCCTTTTCAGATGGGGAAGTTTCTTAATGCACTATGGTGCAGTGGAAGCATGTCTAATTTGTACCGCAACACATATTTCAGGAGGAAAGGTCGACCGGGGCAATAAGAGAGAAGGGATTTAATTTCGACGATCCAAGGCTAATGCGGGGAGCTTGGAGAAATGAACCTAATCCTGATCTTTGCAAGGTACCATACTTTCATTCCTAGAGATTTGGCTCACCATAAGTTTAACAATTGTAATAGCTAAGAGGTGATTGAGTTATAGCCTATAGGGCTAATCTAAAAGATTTCTTACTTACGACGTCTTTGATAGGTGTTGAGATGTGAACTTGTAAGGTTGTTTGGTTTAGCCTTTTGGCCCGAATTCTAGATCTTTGCCTGCGAGTCTTATATTAAAATCTACAGAATGGTTCTGATTAGACCGTCTAAAATAGTACATTTAACTTATTATACATTTGATATTTGTAGGAACTTTTTAGATGTCTGGCCATCTGTCACACAGTCCTTCCTGAAGGTGATGAGTCCCCTGAGAAGATCGTCTATCAAGCTGCATCTCCAGATGAATCTGCTCTAGTTACTGCCGCGAAGAATTTTGGTTTCTTCTTTTACAGGTAATTCTCATTACATTTCGGTTTCCAAAGACAAGTTGAATTCCAGGCAATCTGACAAGATAAAATTGCTACTAGTTAACTTTCCCCATTATTGCTATAGTTCTAAATGTTAGATTTTTTTCCCTATGTGCTTTTGTTTCTCAACTCTTTCTGGTAGCTAGTTTGAGACTATTTTCTTGTATTTTCAGGCGTACTCCAACAATGGTGTATGTTCGCGAGTCTCATGTGGAGAAGATGGGAAAGATTCAAGATGTGGCCTATGAGATCCTTAATGTTCTCGAGTTTAACAGGTCTGTATAACAGTGCGATGATTGTTTATTTTCTCTTTCTCATGATTTAAGCATACCGATGAAATTTTACACACTTCGTAACAGTACAAGGAAGCGCCAGTCTGTTGTATGTCGTTTCCCAGATGGAAGGCTTGTACTCTACTGTAAGGTAATATTGTTAAGCACCTGGTTCTCTCTGTACTTCAGGTCAAATTTTGATAGTTGCTTGGAATATTGTCCACAGGGTGCTGATACCGTAATCTTTGAGAGATTGGCTGCTGGTATGGACGATGTTAGGAAAGTAACAAGAGAACATTTGGAACATTTTGGATCTTCTGGACTGCGCACTCTTTGTCTGGCCTATAGAGATTTAAACCCTGAAACCTATGATAGTTGGAATGAAAAATTCATCCAGGCAAAATCTGCATTACGAGACCGTGAAAAGAAGTTAGACGAGGTATGCTATATTACTATTATCTCTTACCTACTTCCTTTTCAATGCTTGATCAACATTTTTTTGAGTAAACGATTTTGAAGATGGCTTCCAGGAGCAGTAACAAGAAACTTGTTTGTATAACAGAATGAGAACAGTTATAAAATTATGTCCTTAAGTAATGAGAATGGTTGTATTTTTAAGTATAGTGTTTGAGTCGCCAGGACATAGTTGATAGTTTTAGCTGATGAATGTGATGTGTCTTGATCCATGAAGGTGGCAGAACTTATCGAGAAGGATCTTGTCCTCATCGGATCGACTGCAATAGAAGACAAACTGCAGGAAGGGGTGCCTAACTGTATAGAGACCTTATCAAGAGCTGGAATTAAGATCTGGGTGTTAACAGGGGACAAAATGGAAACAGCTATTAATATTGCATATGGTAGGAGTGTGCCACAAACTGTTTCTCTTGGATCTTACTTTTTCTTTTTTCACTTAGATATCTAATCTTGGTTTTGTTGTGATACAGCATGCAACTTGATCAACAATGATATGAAACAATTTATCATCAGTTCTGAAACGGATGCAATCAGGGAAGCTGAAGAAAGGGTAATTGTTTATTGTGAATCATATTTTCTTGTGTAGGATTATCATGGAACACAATCATTTTAGTTATGTTGTATTAATATAAACTTTTATATCAGGGTGATCAAGTTGAGATTGCTCGTGTTATCAAAGAAGAAGTGAAGAAGGAGCTGAAAAAGAGCCTTGAAGAAGCTCAACACTCTCTGCATACAGTAGCTGGACCAAAATTGGCCCTCGTTATTGATGGAAAGTGTTTAATGTACGCATTAGACCCGAGTTTACGCGTGACACTTCTCAGCTTGAGCTTGAACTGTACTTCAGTTGTATGCTGTCGTGTGTCTCCGTTACAGAAAGCACAGGTAATTTCAGATGACTATTTCTAAATGAATTTGTGCATGTCGGGTCTATAAAGGGAGCTTATATATTATTTCTTTGAGCCGTCTTTTAAACTTAATATATGTGATTTAATTTCAGGTGACGAGCTTGGTTAGAAAAGGGGCGAAAAAGATTACACTTAGTATCGGTGATGGTGCAAATGATGTTAGCATGATTCAAGCCGCTCATGTTGGTATAGGAATAAGTGGTATGGAGGGAATGCAAGCTGTGATGGCTAGTGATTTCGCCATTGCTCAGTTCAGATTTCTCACAGATTTGCTTCTTGTCCATGGACGGTGGTCATATCTTAGAATCTGCAAGGTTAATTTTTTGTCTTTTGCCACATAACATTGCTTTTAATTTGTTTCAAAAGCTCTAACGATCGTTTGTTTCGCAGGTTGTCATGTATTTCTTCTACAAGAACCTCACCTTCACATTGACTCAGTTTTGGTTCACATTCCGAACTGGATTCTCTGGTCAGAGGTTCTACGATGATTGGTTCCAGTCATTGTATAACGTTTTCTTTACAGCTCTTCCTGTCATTGTCCTTGGCCTGTTTGAGAAGGTACTAACTTTTCTCAGTCTCTACTTTATACAAATGAACATATATCTTCAAACCATTGGGACTCTTCAATTTATTTTGGATTTGATGTCACTGTGCTCTTTCTAGGATGTGAGTGCATCCCTTTCGAAGAGATATCCGGAACTGTACAGAGAGGGAATACGCAACTCGTTTTTCAAATGGAGAGTCGTCGCAGTATGGGCTTCATCTGCCGTCTATCAGTCACTCGTCTGCTATCTCTTCGTGACCGCCTCGTCTTTTGGCGCTGTAAACTCATCAGGCAAAATATTCGGTCTGTGGGATGTTAGCACAATGGTCTTCACGTGTCTCGTGATCGCTGTGAATTCTCGCATTCTTTTGATGAGCAATTCCATCACCAGATGGCATTACATCACAGTCGGTGGCAGCATTCTTGCATGGCTCGTTTTCGCTTTCGTCTACTGCGGGATTATGACTCCACGTGATAGAAATGTAAAGCTCTTCTCACTCCTTTCCTCTTGAGTATAACTTTGCAAAATCTGATTTCTTCTTCTGTTCTCGTCTCTGCAGGAAAATGTATACTTTGTCATATACGTCCTGATGAGTACATTCTACTTCTACTTCACTTTGCTGCTTGTTCCTGTTGTCTCTCTTTTAGGCGATTTCATCTTCCAAGGGTAAGTGACTTAATATGTTTATTTACGTCATAACACTCTCTTATGGATTATGGCATGAGAGGATCTGTGTCTTTCTTGATGCAGGATTGAGAGATGGTTCTTCCCATATGATTATCAGATAGTTCAAGAGATACATAGGCACGAGTCAGATGCAAGCAAGGCTGATCACTTGGAGATAGAGAACGAGCTCACGCCTCAAGAGGCGAGAAGCTATGCGATATCGCAGTTGCCTCGGGAGCTCTCGAGGCACACTGGTTTTGCATTCGACTCACCTGGTTACGAGTCTTTCTTTGCGTCTCAGTTAGGTATTTACGCGCCGCAGAAGGCTTGGGATGTGGCGAGGAGAGCCAGTATGAGGTCAAGGCCTAAAGTACCAAAGAAGAAGTAGAGAAAACGAGATGTTATATACTGTTGTTGGTTAATTGTCTTTGTACATTTAGGCAATTTTCATCCAATTGGGCGGGGTTTTTTGTAGGCCTTAGTTTTTAAAATATGTGTAGAAATGTACCTTTTAGGTGTTAAACTAATGTTTGTGTTTTGCTTTAAACGCCATTTTTTATAGCTCCATTTTATGACTTATGTGGAGGGAGGCAAGAAGCATTAGGACTCAAAAAAATACTTCTTCCCCATGTACATAAATTTATGTGATTTGATACACACCTTTGAGGTCATTTCTTTCTCCTTTTTTTATTCTAGTCATATTTTGGGTGCCTATAAAATAAATGAAGTTTGAATGGTTCGGGGAACAAATAAAACAAGTGGCGGCTGTGTTGAGCACTACCAAATGTGGAAAAATAGGAACAAAGAATGGTCCAAATGGTTGAATTATTCAGCTTTGAATTGGTAAACGTTAAATAACAAAATTAGCTAAAATTCAAATTACATTTCTATAATAGAGGGACCTCTTTTCAGTATCAACATCAACATAAAAAAAAATGATGGTTTGTTTTCATCTTTGGTATCATTTAGAAACACAAAACAGAATAAACAAAGGGACATCTACAATGATACAGCAACAAACAAACAAACTTTGGAATATTAAGAAACGAAAAAAAAAAATTGAAGTGGTAAAAGAAAAAAAATCACAAAAAATAATCAGGAGTCTTGCGAGTGGTATCAGGTTCGACCTGTCTAGGTGCAGGATCGAACTGAAGGAAGTTCTGTTCCATCTTCTCTCCAATCTCAAGAATTGCAGCCATGTTTCCACATCTGTAACAGTAGTTTGGTGCACTAAACACCGTCACAACATTCTTCTCCTATCAACACACAAACACAACCCCCAAAAGATTCAGCGTTTTTGCAACCAAAACCCGATTCGAGAAATATGTAAACCGATTTTATATATATATACCTGACACCAATTAAAGCCTTCCATTACAAGTTGATGCGCTCTTGATATTAGACTCAGTCCATTGGTATGGTTAAATTGAGTGGCAATGTCCTGCCCAAATGTGTAACCAGCACCACGGGGAGATATCCCCCATCCACAACGATCGTCTGGATCAGACCACAGCAAATCGCACATTGGTCCTTCGTGGGGAACCTACAATCCCAAGAGCATAAACCAAATCAGATGATAAAACACACAATCACTGCTCTTTCAGAAGCCAAAACTGATAATAATTCAAAGCCAGAGAGAATCTATATTTAGTGAGTCCAATATAATGCATTTTATAGCAACTGTATAGTCAATACCTCCTGTATCCGATCCAAGCTTCGGATATTGTCAAGAGTATCCAGAGACGGTGAAAGCCCACCATGCAAACAGAAAACCTGAAATGGATTACAGTTGAGGACGAGAATCGAATACGGTTAAAACACAGAAGACTTGTAAGAAGAGAGAGCTCAAACCTGACTCTCTATGAGTGCTGTAAGAGGTAGATAATCAAAAAGGTCTGTGAAATACTTCCACACGTTTGCGTTTCCGTATTTCCTCAAGCACTCGTCATAAAAACCATAGCTGAAAACACACAAAAGCAACATGAACAGACACCGGAAACTTTATGTTAGTGTGAATCAGAAGGAAACCAAAAATAGATTTTTTCAATGAACAAAAATCTTACACTTGTGTAATTTGACGACTCTCATGATTCCCTCGCAGGATAGTGAGTCTGTCTCTGTAACGCACCTTCAGTGCCACCAATAGAGAGACTGTTTCTACTGAATAGTATCCGCGATCTGTACAGATACAGCCGAAACAACATGAAACCAATACACAAAACTATCAGCTCCAGCTTCAAAATAAATCAACCATACATGTATTGAAAATCAGACAAACCCCACAAAAGGCTTGAACTTTATAAAAGGGCCACAACAAAAATGAACATCATTATGCTTAAAGGCTAATGGTGGCCATACAGCAAAGTTATAACAAAAGCTTATCATCACAAGATTAAATTAATCCTCCTTCATAAGTTAAGAAAAATAACCACATCAGATAGTGAAACTAAAGAGACTAGTTAGCATTTCTCCATGAAATTCTCAAAAAATGATAAGGAATCTTATAAATCATCAACCTTTTCAGATTATCAATCATATAAATACTTGTCAAATCAGTGACTTGTCACAAGAAGCTCATTTAAGTATAACAAAGTTGCAAATTTCATCAACAGATGTCAATATTAAGCTTCCTCAAATCAAAACCAAATATGAAACTATTTGAAAATCCGGCGGATGATCGTTGCGTCAACATAAAACACGGATCTAACAAATAAATCGAGAAATCGAAATCCCTAAAAGAGAAAAAAAAAGTCATTGATTTGATTGAGAACAGAACAGACGTACCTACATAATCACCCATGAACAGATAATTAGTATCCGGCGGGTTACCGCCGATACGGAAAAGCTCAATTAGGTCGTAGAATTGGCCGTGGATATCGCCGCAGACGGTGACCGGACACTTAACCGGCTGAACATTCCATTCCTCAACCAGAATCGCCTTGGCTTGATCGCACAGGATCTTCACGTCCGCTTCAGCCAACGGCTTACACTCCATCAACTGCTCGATCTGACGGTCGAGATCCCCGTTGAACGGCATCTCTTCCTTTCTTCAAACCTTATCCAAAATCCAACGATTGGCCAAACAGAATCCTCCGATTCGAATACGGCGGAGGCGACGGAGGAGGAGGAGGAGGAGTCGCCGGTGGTTTAAGAGTTAGGAGGTGGTGGTGGCTCTGGTCTTCGGTTCGGTTTCTCGCATCACGCGCTTCTTCTCTGGAAATGGAAATGGTTTTTATTTCTTTGTTTCTAAATTTGTATTTATAATTTATGAACCAAATGAAATTTGATGTGAGATATTTTTGTTAGAACCGGGTCAAAAGGATACGACACGTGTCTTGTATCACTTAGGTAAACGGCGTCGTATGCGGATAGCTTCTTCTTTCTCTCGCAACGGCCAATTTTCATCTCTAACCTTCACAATGGAAGCGAGAATCAGCCTTCAAATTCAAATCCCGTGGAAACCTAATCGCAGATTCTCTTCCTCTTCCCCGCGCTTTATCAGAGCGTCTTCTTCAACCTCGCAGGTTCTGATTCCTCGTTTCTCTCTCTCTATGTATTTTCTCTTTTTATCCTTTTTGTTTTTGAAAATTTCCGATCATTTTAGGAGCCGAAAAGTTACAGAGGTCCGAAACCGAGTAAAAACTTGGTGGCGGATTTCGTTTCAAGTAACGATGACACAGTCCGGAGCTTGCCGATCTACGTCGGAGGCGCTTCTCTCCTGGCCGTTCTCTTCAATCGTGCTGTTTCCGGCATCGCTCCAGTTGCCGATGCTAGCAGGTAATTGCTCTCAGCTCATGTAATTTTTCTTCAATCGGAATCGAAACTAAAAATCTGGTTATACAAGTCGGGTGTATCTAATAACCAAATTGAGCTCATGTATTTTGTTGCGTAGGTGTTTCGATGTGATCGATTTTCGATTTTTGTGTAGTTGATTTTGAAAAGCTTGTTGTTCATTTTGTGTGTGGTTTACAATTCGTAGCTCGCAGTCTAGAGCAGATCTATTGGCGCTTGGCTTGGCCGTCACCAATTTATTGACCGGTTTAGTCTGGTTATCGATCCGACCTAAGACCATAACACCAGTAAGATCTCTAATCCTTCTCCTTTTCCATTCACTAACCAAGTGTGCTTATGACTTTTGGATGATTTGATGAGCAATGCCATTCTTGGTTTTGTTTGAAATCAGATAGAACCTGAAGGTGTGGAATGTAAAGTTATAGAATCCAATCTTCCTGCATCAATAGTCTCCGAATTATTATGGTAAGGCTCTGTTTCGTATCTCTTACTGTACAATTGCATATAAGATGAATGTTCTTGTGGAAAACAGTGAAATGAAATCGAATTGTAAACATTTGATATGAGTTTTCTTATCTATTTTGCTCAGGGCTTGGGAATCTCTCAAGGTAGCAACGTGTTGTGAGTCTCTGGTTATTGTTTACAATGGCATTTGCCTCATCCAAATAGGGATTGCTGCTAAATCTCCAGAAGAGAATAAAGCAGTCATAGTAAACACTGAGAAGCTGATGCAAGGATCGGTTTACCAAGGCGTAATGAAATCCAAAGCACGTAAGTAGTACGAATCTCGGTTTAAAGTTTTTTCTTTGTGAGAAATGTGTAGTTATCTAAGAAGAAGAAACGGTTTGTTTTTGTCAGAAAGTTACTTGGCCAATCTTTCTCTTTATCCTGGGAGATCCCAGCTTCCATTTCTGCCTGCAAATACACAGGTTTGTTGAGACTTTTATCAGCTCTATTCTTTATATAATGTACTTGTGTGACAGTTATTTTGTGTTTCTTTCTCTGCTTAGGCAGTGATTTTGCAGCCGCTTGGTGATAAAGGAATTGCAGTTATTGGTGGAAACACAATTAGAGGCTTCACGTCTTCAGATCAGGTAAGGACATTTTTAACTTCTCTATATTCGTTTGTGACTTAGAAAAGTTAAAGAACAAATCAAAGAGTTTGTTTGCTCCTCATATTTAGGCTTGGATATCTTCAATTGGGGAGAAGCTCGATGCGACACTGGGGAGACATTTTATTGGTTTTGATGCTAGCTCCCGAGTAACAAGCTGAAAGCAACTAAACCCGGAAAAAGGAATTGTAAAATCTGCACAAGTTTCAATCACTATAAGGTAACTCTTGGAACGAACTGTGTATTGTGTGATCATGTGGTTACATAAAGTCCAAATGAATGTAAAAAAATAGCTCCAGTTTCCAGATATCTCAAAATAAACACTTATACATTAAGCTTAAATACATTAAAGAGCTCTTTAAGCTTAATGTATTTCAAGATAAAACAACAAAATCTCTTCACAGGCTAAACTTTGAAGTGTTGTGTGTGAAATGAGCTTTTGGGGGATTCAGTTCTGTAGACAGGCGTTGGATTTGTGTCACCATCATACAGCTTTGTATCAGCTAAGTTGATAGTTCTGAAAGTAGTTGAAAATATCTGTTAGAATTGTTTAGTTTTTGTTCCGAAAACAGCCAATCAACTTTGAGTTTTATAGTTGACTATTTTCTTTTTTTAAAGATTGAAATAAATCTAGTGGGCATATATGTATTATGTAATGTAAGCACGTCGTTGAGGTGAACAGGAAATAGACTTGAAAAGAGTATATGTTACAGATCTAACATTATTACTTTCTTCTTCCCAATCTCTGACGTATACACAACCATGGAATCTGAGGGAGTGTTACTGCCCTTGTTCCACAAGCACCTTATGATGCCATGGAGTGATGTGAGGAAAGGTGATTGCTGTGGACGCTTGGAACCTATCAGTGACGGCTACTATTGCAAAATCTGCGATTTCTTCGTCCACAAGAAGTGCGGCGAGTCTCCTGAATGTATCCAACACACGTCTCATTCCATCCACACTCTTGAGCTTCGACGTTATACAGGACTTAGACATTGCGATTTATGTGAAAGGCTCATCGTGGATCTATACTATCGTTGTGATATCTGTAGCTTCAACATGGATCTACATTGTGCCAAGTACCCACCACCACCAGAGGTTATTGACATTTCCGAGACGCATGGCCACAAGCTCATTCTTCTCAAGACGAAGATCCAGTTCTATTGTGATGCTAAATGTGGGAAGATGGCTTATGGATTTCCTTACCTGTGTGTGGAATGTGATGTATATTTCCATGTGGATTGCGTATGGCAACCGCCGGAGGTCGAATACCCATCGGAGGTAAACCACTATTCCCACTCCTTGCACCCTCTTAAGCACACCATGGGTAAATTGCCAGACTATTCTGATGGAACATGTCGTCTTTGCACAAGAAAGATTGATGAGAGATTATTCTATCACTGTTCTTCTTGCAACTTCACCTTGGATATGAATTGTGTTGTAGAACCACCACCGCAATCTTTTCTAGATTCGAAAGCTCATGATCACAAACTCACCCTTCTCCCAAGACTCCGTACTTTTACATGTAATGCTTGCGGGTTGGAAGGAGATCGAAGCCCTTACATATGCATTCAATGTGACTTCATGATCCATCAAGACTGTCTTGACCTTCCACGCCTCATAAACATCAATCGGCATGAACACCGTGTTGCTCGCACTTCTGTCCTTGGTGTTATTAATTCAGTTTGTGGTGTTTGTCGCGAGAAGGTGGATTGGACTTGTGGGGGTTACTCCTGTCAGCGGTGTCCTAGCTATGTCGTTCATTCGATATGCGCTACCAGAGAAGATGTATGGAACGGGGAAGAACTTGAAGGAGTACCTGAGGAAGAGGAGGACATAGAGCCGTACGTGGTAATAGATGACAACACAATACATCATTTCAGCCACAAAGAGCATTATCTAAGACTCAGCGACAACTGCAAGGACAATAAGCATTGCAACGCATGCACCCAGCCCATCTCTCTCGAATCCTTCTATGGCTGTATGGATTGTGATTTCATGCTCCACCAAAACTGCGCTCAACTTCCTACAAGAAAACGGCATGTGCTACATAATGAACGGCTTACTCTAGTTCCAAGCGTTACTTTTTCTGTGATGCTTGTGCTAGAATGTCCAATGGTTTCAAGTACGAGCATGAGAATCGAACGTTATGTGTCCGGTGCGCTTCAATCTCTGAGCCAGTTTTCCATTCAAGTCATCCCCATCATCCTTTATTTTATTTTCCAGATAAAGAATATGAACTCTGCGACGGTTGTGACAGAAGAATAGTACATGCGCTCATATGCATTCGATATGACTGTGGATTTACCTTGGATTTCAAATGCACCACTTTGCCACAAGTGGTAAAGCATAGAATCCACGACCATCCTCTCTCGTTATTCTATGGCGAGGAGGCTAGTGGTAAATACTGGTGTGACATTTGTGAGGCAGAAATCAATACAAGGTCATGGTTCTACACATGTAAAGATCGCGAGGCTAGTTTGCATACAAAATGTGTACTCGGAGACTTTACAGGGCTCATGCCAAGGAGCACAGTAGAGGTTGATGGTAGATTATGTGAGGTGGTGCTAAATAACAGTATGAGTCGTCCATTTTGCAGGACTTGTAAGTCGCATTGCATATACCCTATCGTGTTGAAGATGCTTGGAACCGCAGATGAATACATTTGCTCTTTTCAGTGCATAAAACTGTCAAAATTGCCTCGCGTGATACGTGATGATAACGCCCGCAACTGGTTGAGAGGTAAAGATTGCCTTTTTCTGTTTGTTTCAAATTTTTTTAAGTTTTCTGAGTTGGTACTCTTTCTCTATACTCGTCTCACATTTGGAATTATTGAAATAAGAGAGACGAAAACCATCAAGCGACTGACATTTGTTCTTTCATAGCATTATATGTTTTTTTTTCTCCAAACTGATGTATTAACTTGAACTTAACAGGTCCATCGTATGTGTAAAGACGTAACATCGTGAATAATATTCTGGAGATAGTGGACTGGGCATTCTGCTTTTGGCTAATATATCTGCAACTTTGTTTTCATCTCTTGGAATCCATTTGAAAATCAGCTCATCAATCTTTAGGGCGATTTTGTTGACTTGATCGACAAGTTGCTTACAATCTTCTTCGAAGATGGATTCTTGATGGCCACGAATCCACCCATTTTGCATTTATTGATATATGTTATGTCATGAAATTGTTTGTGTTTGAAGTTTGAACATGCATTGCAAATCTTTTCTGGAGTTTCTGGCGATTATTTTTTGTTCTTTTATAAAAGATCATCATTTTCACAATCAACAAATGAATCTCCACGTTTCAATTTTTAAATTCACAAAAAAAATCAAGAGAAGGTCGAGCCACAGCGACCTTGACCTTATTACAAACAAACCCAAGAGACTTCCAAAGACAGAGCGTTGAGTTAACAAAAACGCCGACGTATTAGGCATTAGTTCGTTGATGTAAAGAAGCGACGACGTATTGAGCTTGTGAAGTTGTTTACTTTCGTTCCACATCGGTAAGTTTGAGATAAGTTGTGTTGTTTAAATAAGCGTGAGAGAGCAACGTAGGATACGACCTTACTTGAACAGGATCTGTTCTATAGGCTCGTACCTCAGTATCCTTGATTTCTAAGGAGACTGGCCCCTAAACCTGGTTGATGAACCATGACCGTGCGATCGGAGCGTGATTAACGGCCACGATCATCTTTCGGATGTGTCTGGTGCTGTAGAGGATCGTTACTCGGCTTGGCCTAGTCCTTGCCGGGGTGGTTGCACGGCGGTCTGACAGGCCTCTTTTTTGTTTATAACTTTTTGCCTCTGTACTTTTTGGTTTCTTATATTTTCACCCCTGAACTTTCTTATATAACCAAAAAACCACTTTTTAATTTTCACCGTTCCAATGAAAACTTTTTCTCTTCGACGTCCCTGAATGATTCCGCAATCAGATCGTTCCAGTCATAAACTCCATTCGGAAAGAACAAAAATTAAATTCATTTTAGTTTTCTTTCATATAGTCTACAAGAAAAGAGTTTCTGAAAACCTTTGTTATTCTCTTCAATTTTGAAACTCTAATGGGCTTTTTTGTGTTGTTACTTTGAACTGATTGATGGAGAAGTTTTGGGACCATCTTATAAAGAAACTTTTACCCGAGAAGGAACCTTTATGCTTGACAATTGAGACTCTATTGATGAAAGTTGTATTAAGATTTATGTGGACTTCATGAATTAAGGATGGTTTTGTAGAGTTTTTGAGTTCTGTATCCTTTTACGTTCAAACTCACTCATACCATTTATGTACTACTAAGTGAAAGGATTTGACTTCTTTTTCATTGTTTTAAGTCTCTACATGATGTTATGTGTAACAATAGTAAAACCATCATGTGATGTGTAAACTTCCCAAATTTCATTTGTGACCTTAATCTGGACCTTAATCTAGAAACAAGATCATGGGAAAGGTTTGACGCATCGTTTCAATTTAAATGGGCCAATTTATTTTCGTTTTCAATTTCTTGAGCCCGAGCCCAAGGCCCATTCATCTACACAACTAAATACGACGCCACGCCCTACGCATCTCCATTCCCCACCTTATAAGGCCAAAACCTAGCCGCTGCAAGTGAGAGAGATCTTGAGTTTGTGTGTGTGTGAGAAAAACATGAAGTCAGAAGAGAGGGAGAGGGAGAGAAGACAAGATATCGTGTTAGTATTAGAACCATGGTCCGCAAATACCTCATTGGGTTAGAATTATGTGTCTTTCTCTGAATGACACAGATTTGTAGACTAATGAGGTATTGCTGATCATAGCCCTAGTATTAACTCTTGGATCTCTGTAAACGCTTGTTTTTGAAGTTATCAGTGGAACCGCTTCAATTCTGGAAAGGATATACATGTGTAAGAATATCTGACCAAGATCTCTAATGAAAAAATTGTGTTGATGAACCATGATCTTGCATGTGAAAATGTTTGTTTGTTTAGTCCCACATCGGTAACGTAGAGATGACAATTACTCTAGTTTATCTTGTAATCTTCCGATCTCTGTGTGCATTTGTCAGGTCATTTAGCTTTTGTTTGGATAATTATTTTAATCCCTCGGATTTTAGATTTAGAAATAATTTTTCTGGTCAACTAAAACATTCTTGAAAAGATATACATGTGTAAGAATATTTGAACAGAATAATCGAAAACTAAAATCTCTAGTGAAAAGAATTGTGTTGATGAACCATGAACCGTGCATGTGAAATGTTTGTTTATTTTGTCCCACCTCGGTAAAGAAGAGATTACAATTACACTGTTTGTAAGAAAGAAACAGATTGCAGCTTCCTTATGAATTTTACCATAAAGATTACAATTACTCAAATGGATTAACTTTGTCTTCTGAGGTCTGTGTGCATTTGTCAGGTCATTTAGCTTTTGTTAGGATAGTTTAATTTCAATCCCTGGGATTGTAGATTTGAAAAGAATTGTACACAACCTTTCTTTAATCATGTGGTTACGCAAAGTCGAAATGAATGTAAATAAATATACCTTCAGAAATATTTCACAAACTAAACACTTGTACAGTAAGCATATAGTTTTTATGTATTCCAAGATAAACCAATAAAATCTTCTTCACAAGCTAAACACTTCGAAATGTTTCATTGATCCAGCAAGGAATTTCATAAAAAGCTGCAAATTTAAATGTCATCAGTTCACAATCAAAAGATTCAAAAGGTCCAAGTTTCAATTTTTAAATTTACAAAACAAATTGAAAACGTTACCTGAGTAAGAGAAGGTCTTCCAGACACAGAATCACGAAGAGCCACAGTGACTTTATCAGACGAACCCAAGAGAGACTTTCAGAGACAGAGCGTTGAGGTAGCAGAAACGTCGACGTATCGGACTTGGGAATATGTTAATTTTGTCCCACATCGGTAAGTTTGAGATAAGCTGTGTTGTTTAAATAAGAGTGAGAGAGCAGCAAAGGATACGATCTTACTTGAACAGGATCTGTTCTATAGGCTCGTACCTCAGTATCCTTGATTTCTAAGGAGACTGGCCCCTAAACCTGGTTGATGAACCACGACCGTGCGATCTGAGCGTGATTAACGGCCACGATCATCTTCGGATGTGTCCGGTGCTGTAGAGGATCGTTACTCGGCTCGGCCTAGTCCTTGCCGGGGTGGTTGCACGGCGGTCTGACAGGCCAACTTTTTGCCAAGCCTTTTCCTTTTTTTTTTTTTAAACTTTTTTGGCCCTCTATTTTCTTGTTTCTAATATTTCAGTCCATAACTTTAAATTTCCATTTTTCTCTTGAATTTTGAAATACTTATGGGTATTTTTTTAATTGTTGTTGGTTGTTACTTTTAACTGATTCATATGTTTGGTTCATGGGATGGAGAAATTTAAAGACTATTTTATGAAGAAGCTTTTAGACAACGACCTTTAGTTTGAGAGTTGAGACTCTATTGATGAAGTTATGGTTTAAAATATGTCATGTTTTCTCTGGAATTACTGAAAAGTTGAAGATCTTTTATGGTTAAAGAATGATCTTTGCTCGATATATTTCCCCTGTTCGGGTTCGCATGTTATCTCTAGAATTACTGAAACCTTGAGGACTGGTTTGGTGTTTATATGTTATTACAAAACATTGAGCCATAGCTCTGAATTTGAGAGGATTATGAGACTCAGTTTTCTAGCTTAGAGGATAAGAATCTGTTTGGTTTGGACATTGAGAAGTTCAGAAAGTTTCTTGCTTACAATATTATATCCTTTGATTGACTTATAATGTTCTATTTTTCATGGCAAAGACGCTGGAAGTTTTTTTTGGATTAACACAAACTTAAAGGATTTTGACGTGGCTTCTGTTCGCTCCAAACCTTATTTGATCTTAGGCTTTAAGTCTTTAACCTTAGGAGTTGAAGCGACTAGAGGTTAGAAAAAGCAAAGAAAAAAGCTGTTCCATTGTTTTAGGGAACGAGGCATGTAACATTCTTCCTTTCCAGAAACATGGATACAAGGGATTGAATAGGAGGATGAAGCCACAAGTACAACACATCGTTCTTACTTTCATATAAGCTGCTATGAGTAGCCCCGTGACCTTACATGTTTGCTCTATGGAGATTTATATTTTGTCTATATGACAAATAGTATCAATATGTAGAAGTACTTGTCTAGGCACAAATCACCAGGGCCGACCCAAATTGGTGGGGCGCCTAAAGCAATAAATTTTTAATTTTGGCCCAGAAAAAAAGACAATAAAAACGTCAACCCAGATTTGAACTGGCGACCTTGAGCACCAGAGGAGGACATAAACCACTAAACTACAAGCACTTTTTACAGTTTTGGCGCCCCTAAAACAGTATATAGAATTTGGCGCCTAATGCGTGGGCTTTACTCGCCTTAGCTACGGGACGGCCCTGCAAATCACAATCAAAAGTCTATGTTGGTGTTGGCTTTTGGTTTCATAATTTTCATTCTAGCAAATATAATGACCAAACAACAAAATTTGATTATATATACAAAATTGCCAAAATTTGAAAACAGAATTCAAAATCTTATTAATCCAAAAGTTCTAGTTATGTAATGTAACTAATAACTCAAATAGGAACACGTAAAACAAGTAGCACCAGTGGTCTAGTGGTAGAATAGTACCCTGCCACGGTGCAGACCCGGGTTCGATTCCCGGCTGGTGCACTGAGCTGTGATGATTTAGGCTTAAGCGAAGTTTGGTTCCTTTGCACCTCTCTGATGATTATTCAGATGATAATTGGCCTTGTAACTGAGCTCTTTTTTTTTTCTGAATATGTGATTTCGAATTTTAGAAATAATTTATTTTTAAAATACATCTAAACAGAAAAAATTCTTTCCGCATAAAAACATTTTTAGTTTCCTTCTCACCTTCTTGTGTCTCTAAGATAAGATTCTTTGTTTTTCTCCCGTTTTGTTAAGTTTGATGATCTTGTGAATGTTTTTCAGGATGTATGACACAAATCTGTCAATCATATAAACCTTTCCACGAGCTGTATCGATAAGGAAACAAAAATCAAAGTTTAAAACCATTGCACGCCTACTATTCTACTGTGAAATAGATAGAGTTTGGTTTGAAACCAAGCTTATTAGGGTAAGCAGGAACAGTGATACCCAAGTCAAGAAGCAAGGCCTAATCACCAAGAGAATGCACCTCAACAAGGCGGTGTGAATAAAAGAGTGGGACTACTTTAGGATCTTTCTTGTAGACATAGAAACTCACATGGCTTCCAGTGGTGATGCTCTCTACCAACAAAACCTCTCCTGCTCTTGTTACCGCAATGCTGGTATGGGAAAAATATGGAGTACGAGGAGAACGCATTTGGTATGGAACACTCTCACTAACATCCACAAAACCTTGTGTATGATATATATATATATATATAGATTGGTTTGAGAGTCAAGCAAGAGAAACCACTTACCCGAGTTTGCAAGGAAACGAGTCCCTGAATAGTCTCTCAAAGATCTGTAAACCTTGTCTTCGTCTGGATTGTACAGCACGCAACCTCCGTTGTCTGTGGAAAGTATGAGCCAGGGAGATCCGGTTTTGCATGGGACTGTTTCTTTCCAACCGGAAAACCAGTTGGAACAAACCGTCTTAGCGCGTTGGAGATCCACAAAGCTTAAACGTTCGAAGAGAGATCTGATGATATCGAGAGGGAGCATGGACAAGTTGGCAGGATTGAAAGTTGATACGTTTTAAAGTTTTGGTTTCTTGACAGAGGTAATGAAAACGACAACGTGTTTGGCATGTGAAGATGTTTGTTTATTCTGTCCCACATAGGAAACACAGAGACGATTTGTGTTGTTTAAATAAGAGTGAGAGAGCAACGAAGGTCACGACCTTACTTGAACAGGATCAGTTCTATAGGCTCGTACCTCTGAATCCTTGATTTCTAAGGAGACAGGCCCCAAATCCTGGTTGATGAACCATGACCGTGGAATCGGAGCGTGATTAACGGCCAAGATCATCGTTGGATGTGTCCGGTGCTGTAGAGGATCGTTACTCGGCTCGGCCTTGACCTTGCCGGGGTGGTCGCACGGCGGTCTGACAGGCTATTCTTTTTTTGTTTATCACCTTTTGCCCTTTTACTTTTGGTTTCTTAGATTTTCACCCCTAAACGTTTTTAGACTACCAAAAAAACCCTTGTTGCTTTTCACGTTCCAATTATAACTTCTCTTCGAGGACCCTGAATGATTCTGCAATCAGATCGTTCCAATCATTTGGAAAGAACGAAATTAAAATCGTTTTAGTTTTCTTTCATAGTCTACAAAAAAACTGAGTTTCTGAAAATAGTTTTCACCTCTTCAATTTTGAAATTCTGATGGGCTTTTTAGTGTTGTTTACTTTGAACTGATTGATAGGTTTTGTTCAGGAGATGGTGAAATTTTGGGATCATCTTATAAAGAAACTTTTACCCGAGAGGGAACCTTCATGCTTGACAGTTGAGACTCTATTGATGAAAGTTGTATTAAGATTTATGTGGACTTCATGAATTAAGGATGGATTTGTAGAGTTTTGAGTACTAAGACCATTTAAGTACTGACTACTAAGTGAAAGGATTTGACTTCTTTTACATTGTTTTTCCATCAAGTCTCTACATGATGTGTAACATTGGTAAAACCACAATGTGATGTGTTAACTTTCCAAATTTCATTTGTGACGTTAATCTAGAAACAAGATCAGGGGAAAAAAGATTTTACCAAAAAAAAAGATCAGGGGAAAAAAGGTTTAACATACCGTTTCATTTAGAATGGGCCAATTTATTTCCGTTTTCAATTTCTTGAGCCCGAGCCCAAGGCCCATTCTTCTACACACATCAATACGACGCCACGCCCTAAGCATCTCCATTCTCCACCTTAAAAGCTCAAAAACCTAGCCGCAGCTAAAGTGAGAGAGGTCTCGAGTTTGTGTGTGTGTGTGTGTGTGAGAAAAACATGAAATCAGAAGAGAGAAGAGAGTTATCGTGAAAGGGAAGGGAAGAGGGAGAGAAGAAGACAATACATGCGGCTAATTTTAGAGCCATGGTCTGCTGAAGACTCGTTTGTTTAGAATTATGTGTTTTCCTCCCAATGGCACAGATTTGTAAACAAACGAGTCTTTACAGACCATAGTTTTAATTTTAGCTGATCTCTGTAAACACTTGTTTTTGAAGAACAAACTGGATCTGAGATAGAGAAGACAATATAGTTTTTAATATTAGAACTGTGATCAGCGAACACCTCGTTTGTTTAGAATTATGTGTATTTCTCCGAATGACACAGAACCATGACTGTGTGCATGTGAAAACGTTTGCTTATTTTGCCCCACATTGGTAACACAGAGACGAGTTGTGGTGTTGTTAATTGTTTTTGTTTTGCTTTGCTTTGTGTCCATTTGAGAGAAGCATCTAACTAGAAGTTTCTGTATCTGTGTGACATGATTTTTGGTATTTAGAAAACATTTCGCAACTGTTCACTTGTGTAATCAGTGATCACTTGGTTACATAAAGTCGAAAACGAATGAAAAAAATATAAAAAGAAATTGCTTCAGAAATCACAAACTTTAACGTATTTCAAGATAAACCAATAAAAGTCTTCTTCACAATTGGATGATGATTTGATTCAGTTCTGTAAACAAGCGTTGCGTTTGTGGTTTCCGTTTTGCGTTATGGTGCGAGAGACTAACAAATCAGTCGAGATCACGCTCAGTGACGTCTCTAAACCACGCACTCGTCTCTCCAGCGATTGCATTCCGTTTTGAGAGCTCTCCATGAACCTCTGGAAGAGATCCAACAGACTCGACTGTTGCTTCTCAATCTGACTAATCTGGTTTCTTATCAGCGCCATCTCTTCCGCATTCTTCGCCTGAGCCGACGAAGAAGAAGAAGAGCCACTAGTTCCTTCATGACTCTCCTCATCACTACTCTGTACAACAACAACAACTTGCGACTTCTTAGCTCCATTCTCTTTCACCTTCGATGGTTTTGGCTTCGCCGGGAACAAAATCCGTTTAGCTCCTCCTTTCAACTCCGCCGCAGCTTCCTTGCTGCTTCTTTTTCCAGAAGAAACTGATTTGGAGGAGGATGAAGAGGAAGAAGAAGGCTCTGAGATCTCTGTTGAGTCACCTTCAAGCTGCTTCCATAAGCTCAAAGTACGATTCATCGTCTCTCTAACAAGCTTCACTTTATCAAATCTCCTGCTCTCTAAGATACAAACGCAGGCTTTCTTATACAACGGAGCTAATTCTTCCTCCGCCGTGGCTATTTTCGCCAGAGCTTCTGCAGCGGCTTTCCTCGCGCGCCAATCGTCGCTGCTGAGAAACTCGGAGACGTTTGGTAAAAGCCAATCCAAAACCGATTTCTCGCTGTTTCTGCCGTTGACGGCTCCGATTACGCTTCCGATGGCTCCGAGAAGCTCCGGTTTGGCCTTGAAACCTTCCGATTTCAGCAATTTCCCGATCTTCGGGAGCGATTTCTGCAATTGATCGGGGTCGGGATCGTCTGCGGCTTCTACCGCTGCGGCGAGGCATACGGCGGCGCCGATCTGGGCGTTGGGATCGCAATCGTGAATTAGGGTTTCGATCAGTGGTGCGGAGATGGTGGAGAACGGAGATCCGGTGATGCCGGTGGTCATATCGACGGAAGCGGTTGCGCAGGCGGCGCGGACGGATGAGTCGGGGTCGCGGAGGCGTCGGAGGACGGTGGAGATCATTTTTGGGAGGTGAGGAGCGAGGGAATCGCCGTGGGAGCGAGAGAGGACGGAGAGGAGAGAGACGCAGTGTTTCCTAACAGGAGATTTCGCGGAGGAGTCTGTGCTCTGGAGACAGTTTATAAACAGAGAGAAAGTCTCCGGTGAGAGGTTGAGAGCGATTGAGTCGAGCTCTGCGGCGGCGAGAGAGAGCGTATCGCGATCGGAGAGACGATTGAGGCAGGCGATGACTCGTTGTTTGAGATCGGTAACCGTCGTCGTCGCCGGCGGTGAGGTAGACGGAGAAGAACGCATTTGAACGGAAGGCATGATTTCGAGAAGAAGAAATCACCGAATCAGAGATCGGCCATGGAAGGAGAGAAGAAAAAGCTTTTGTGGAGAAAGAGAAAAAGTGAAAATAGATTTGGCGGCAGAAAAAGGAATGAAGATGACAGTACGGTTGGTACTTGGGATTTTAAACACGACTGCTTTGGCTTGCCTTTTAAACTTATCATATTTCACCACCTTCCCACAGATTTTACATTTTACTTTAATTTAACTCCCGAACTTTCCTTTTTTCGACTTAACTCCAAAATTTCCTTTTTGTCGTATGAATATGTCAATTATAACTATATTTTTTTAATCAACGTCTTGTATCTCAAAATATATTCAAGATTTCAGAAATTGGAGGAAAACAGAATATTTGTTTTACTCGGTGACCATTTAGAAGAAAATTGGATAGGTGAACTAATCGAACAAAAGAACTTAAAAGAACCTTTTAAAATAAAAAAGAAAAAAATATATACAAGAATATGATATTGAATGATATGTGGAACAGAAGCTGAGTAGATTGGTAAGCATAAAAAGGTATAAAATTTGAAAATATATATTCATTTTTTTATATTGAAAAATAAAATACTATGCTACCATTAATTCATTACAAAGGTAAAACAAGATCTTGCACGTAATTCAAACATTTGAAAATACTTATTTACTATTTTCCTCTATTTTGTTACTTTTTCTTCCCTCTTCACTCGATTCTGCAACTAGAAAAATGAATACAAATGTTTAAATATTTCGAAAACTTTCGTCGACTTTATATACTGTAAGTTAGAATGAAGACAAATCTAATAGCTTTTCTCATTTATTTATCCTACATGTATCTTCATTTTTATTTTATTTTGTCAACAACATGCATACATGTATCTCATGTATCTTCATTCAGACTCTTGAAGATTGAATCATGTCCTCGAATCACTAATAGTCTAAAACTATCAGTGTTGTAAATGACAAATTTCTAGAAACAAATCCGGAAAAAATAAAGAGAAGGGAAAATCTAAGATTCCGCAAGATACTATTTTATTACAAGCAAAAGGAAACTATATCCACAATGTTACACATAAGCTGATGAGCAAGTCAAGCAAACACGGTTTCTCTGAACACGTAACAAAACGTGAGAAAGGAATTATTATGTTCTAAATAATTATTTTTGTATTTTTTTCTGAACAAAAATAATAATTATACTATACCTTTTTCAACAAAAAGGCTGTGTATTGATGAGTTCTTAAATTTAATAACTAGAATATATGTATATTGAAGGGGGGGAAAAAAGGTTCTCTATTTTCAAAGAGAAGTGTTCAATTTCAAATGTAATGGTAGTCATCATGTTTTCTCATATGAAAGCCTTTAACGTTTATGGGAACCATGTTTGTTTCTAGTGACTTATTTCGAGAAACCTAAAACTGCAATCTTACTTTATCCGATACAATACTCTCATCTAAGATTGCAGTTGTCATTTGTCATTTTTCTGGTTGATGATCCAACTTAATTAAAGACTAGTTATCTCGTATTCAAATAAGTTTTGTCTTTGCTGTGGTTACATATATCAAGTCTTAAGCCTTATCAAGTGCTTTTTTTTCCTATAGGACTTGATATTTTTATTACAACCAAGATGTGAATTACACCTAGCCCTCCTAAAACAATTCCAATTTTCTTAAGAAGAAAATGATGAATTTGCGAACAAAGTTGTATATATCAAACTTTTGTTTAACAAACCACTATTTAGGATAAAAAAAATACTAAAATAAAGGAAAAATAACTAGTTTTATAACTTCCGATTTCGGAGAAAAAAAATGGTGCTTGAAGGTTGTAAATCGTAGTTACCAAAATCTCAGTTCCATATCGTTTGTAAAAAGTTTAGTTTCCCGTTTAGTCGGGTTTATTTTCTAAGATTTTGAGCTATGTTAGAAAACAAACCCGACTAAACGGGAAACTAAACTTCTTACAAACACATGGAACTGAGATTTTATTTTTTTCTAAGATTTTGAGTTATGTAAGCCCTTTAGCAAAAATAAATAAAGATTTTGAGCTATGTTATCTGAAATTTGTGGGCTATTTCGAGTATATATATCTTTTCCTTCTTCTTCGGGTTATGGATTCCACCTTGTATTTTACCTTATGTCGAAATTAATAAAATCACTAGACGAGAAGAAAAGAAAAAAAAAACACTTTCTGTTAAGATTTAAACCACTTAACGTCATTGATCATACAAGGTGCGGTTAAATCATTATTAGGTAGTGTGGCCGCGTTATCGGACAAAAGAAGCACTCTCGACCAAATGAGTAATGACTATACACGGCTAGAAGACAGTTGGTCCTTTTCCAATAAGTTGCCCGATCCCTTATTATAGTCCAGTAAGGTAAGTCTTTCCTATTTTTAGGGGTTTGGGTATACTCTGATTTCAAATTGATTTTATCTCTTTCCCGCATAATAGAAGAAGATATAATTTGTAGTCATTTTAGAAGGATAAGAGATATAAACTATGCAAATATTATTATTTTTTACATATTGGTTACAAGCAAGGATAAAATCCAACATCACTTTGGATAAAATGGTGAATCAGTCTTGAATTATATTCATTTCATTCATTTTCCAGATAAAGACAATTTCTCAATGATTTTTTTTTGTTTTTAAAAATTGTTGCCAAAAACAAGTGATGATATAAAAACAATATATGATGTAAACGAATGAGATAAAGAGAAAAGAGAATAACAAAGATTTTCTTATTTCCAACAACATGCATAATTTGAATTTGGATGGTGACACATTGACAACATTAGTACAAAGTACATTCAATTATACTACACGTACATTTTTCTTTGCTTTTTGAAATTGAAATTCCTATTAATTTAAGACACAAGATCCCTAAAAAACCTGGACATCTCCCAAACTTTCTCCAACAAACGACAAGGGAATATGATTAGGGTGCAACAACACACTTTCCTATTTGGCCAACAAATCTGTACCTACATTCAAACACCAGTTTAATGGAACTAAAAAACAAAAAAATGGAGATGACTTGAATAATTGTATGAGAGTGGACCAGTGATAGCTACCTCTAGACAAAGTGTCGATTAGGACCTGAAAATCCGAGTAGAAGACCACATCATAAAGTTGTTAAAACGTTTTGCAAAAAAAAAAACTGTATCCAAACAACAAAAAGAACAGAGCGTTAACAAGAAAAAATTCAAATGGGCTGGACTTTTTCCATGGCCAAGCCTAATATTTCGTTCACTAAAACTGCTCCTTACTGTGGGCCTCAACGAGATAGAGGTGTAGAGAGCCTGGCCCATTAGGAAGATATAATATATATAAAAAATTAATGATTAGGGGCATTCGGAGAATTGAACTCTGGACCTCTCGCACCCTAAGCGAGAATCATACCACTAGACCAAATGCGTGGTCTTCTTGTAATATATGTTGAAATTTCACATTTTTGTGTATATCTCCAAACGAAAAATCTATGGATACATGCATGATATCACACATATAGGGGATATATAGTTACCATAAAAATAATTTCCTGAGTAGGAACCACACAAAAATGTTCTTTGGAGAAAAATTATATGGTAAAATGGTTGTGACAAAAACTTTGGTTCATGAACAATCCAAAACTACATCAAATTTTAAACATATGCAAGCTATATATATACAAATATTTTAACCAAATCTTAATCATAAAGCTTAAAGTAAACAAATACATCAACTAAAAAAAGTATACATGCTTTTTTCTTATGGTAAAAAGAAAAATAGTCAAACTATAGATATATACACATTTATTCTAAATCTACACTACACCACATACATATATCTTTGTGTATGGTAAACAAATATAACATAACAAAATTGAGCCATCTAAAAGAGTAATAAAACTTAAAGTGATAGGCTCAAAAATTGTTACCTCTTGCCAGTTGCCAAGTGCCAACTATGAAAAAAAAATTACTCATTGATCCCGGTTGGTTTGGTCTAATAAGTTTGTTTTGAGAGCCTTGTGTGGCCTTAATTTGACCATGGAAATTAAGTAAAATTCTCATTTGATACTATGAGATTAAAAAATTTCCAAAGCTTAAAAAACATTGAACAAATCCTGAAACCTAACTTATGGTAAAAAGAAAAAATACCCATATCTATAGATATGATATATACACATTTATTCTAAATCTACACAACATTCATTCTAAATCCACACCACATATGTATGGTATAAAAAATATAACAAAATTGAATCATCTAAAAAGAGTAACAAAATTTTTAAATGATAGGAAGATTATTATTACCCCTTTTCAATTGCCACTATGAAAAAGAAGATTCATTCATTTGGGAGCTTGTGTGGCCTTAATTTAACTTTAACCGCGGAAATGCAGTAAAAATCCCATTTGAAAACTATCTTTTTCACTCCAAAGGTTATTATTACATAGATAAAACTTTAAATGCATGAATACATGCGAGATAATAAACAGTTAAACACACTTGATTATTACCTCCGCATATATATATATACACACACATATACATACATACACACATTCACAGGCTCCTTCTCTTCCCTCTGTTGCTCGAAGCTTTTAGCCTTTGGTTTACGGCTAACACAAAAACTATTTCTATCTCAGAGAGAGAGAGAGAGAGAGAAACAGAGAAAGAGCAATAGAGAGAGAGAGAGAGAGAGAGAGAGAGAGAGAGAGAGAGAGACACAGAGAGATCCAAACCAGAAGCAATCTTCTTTTTCCTTCCTTTCTCTTTCGTGTGAAGATTCGTATCCTTTTTTTTTTCTCCGACAAACTCACGGCGGCTTACGTCGCCGATCCACTCTTCTATGAACGGTTTATCAGAAACCAAGCAGTTGGCTTTCTTCCCCTTTTGGGTAATGTGATCCGGTCTCTAACAAGGTTTGAAAAACAGATTTTTCTCAACTTTCCTCGCTTTCTCTCTTGTCTCTGATTCTTCTCCGATAGATCTGGTTTGAATTTGAATTCGTAACTTCAATTTCCTTTTCAGGGTAGTGTGAAAGCGTGAATCTTTTTGCTGTTTGATTTGTTTGAAATTTTCGATATTCCGGTTGAAGAAGAAATCAGAAAAGAGATGAAGAGGGTTAGAGAAGAGGTTTACGTTGAAGCTCAGATACGAGCACCTACCGTTTCTTCTCGAGGCGAAACGTAAGCTCTCTCGAATTTGTCTTCCTTTTTTTTTTTTTCAAATTCTGCTTTATGGGTTGTACGGAATTCAAAATTTGTATAATCGAATTGTTGTGAAAAATTGTGTAATTTTGTGTTAAATTTGTTCTTGGGTTGGTTAGTTATCTAATAGATTTTATGCAGAATTTACTGAATTTGAAAGTGGGAATTTAAATCGATTTTTTTTTGGACGTATATGCTGTGTTAAATGGTGGAAAGAAACTTCATTTTTGATGATGATGATGATGTTTAAATTTTGTTTCTAGGTTTGATTTTGTGTAAAATGTGTTCTTGGGTTAGTTCAAAAAATACTGCTTTTAAGTGGAGGAATTAATTCGATTTTTTTTTTTCCGACGAAAGAAACTTCATTTTGATGTTTGTGTGTTGCAGAAATGGTAAGCCTTTAACGATTGGTGGAGGAGGAGGAGGAACCATGGGAGGGCTAACAACAGTTGATGCCTTGAGCTATCTTAAAGCTGTGAAGGATAATTTTCAAGACAAGAAAGAGAAGTATGACACTTTCCTTGAAGTCATGAAGGACTTTAAAGCTCAGAGGTAATGGCCTTTCTTCTCTCTTTAAAGGCAACGAGCTTTTAAGCTCAGAAGATTGCTTTCTTTTGGTGTTTCTTCTTACAACAAGAAGTGTGCTCTGATATTTTGGTGTCTTGTGTTGGTTGTAGAGTTGACACTAATGGCGTTATAGCAAGAGTAAAAGAGTTGTTCAAGGGCTATGACGACTTGCTTTTGGGGTTTAATACCTTCTTACCTAAAGGGTATAAAATAACTCTTCCGGAGAAGAAGCCAGTGGATTTTGGAGAAGCTATTGAATTTGTCAACAAGATCAAGGTAATGATGTATCTAAATGTTGTATATTAAATACCAAATTTAGTCACGATCTAAACAGTTTATGTCATTTGGTGGTTTTTATTCCTGCAGGCGAGATTTGGAGATGATGAGCGTGCGTATAAGAAATTTCTAGACATCTTGAACATGTATAGAAAGGAAACCAAGTCCATCTCTGATGTCTATCAAGAGGTGTGTTTTACAGTAAAATGTGCTTAGTGTTGATTTGCCTAAAACTCAGATTTTCTTTTCTTGATTATTATCATTTGTTCCTACAGGTTACTTTGCTGTTCCAGAACCATGACGATCTGCTTGCGGAGTTTGTTCATTTCTTGCCTGATTATTCAGGAGCAGGTTCTGCTTTTTACCCTCATTCTGGAAGGAACGCAGTGCCGCGTGATAGAAACCTTCCTGGCATGCATCCAAGGCATTTTGAGAAGGTTTCTCTTTGTTCATCTTTCACAGTGTGGTTACTACTTACTAATGTTTCTAATTGTTCTAAGAGTGATAGATTAAGAGCAAATTGATGAGAGAATATGTTTAAGAATCTCGGTGGTTCGGAGTTTAAAATGAGATGTTGACATTGACTCTTAACCTGCCACAGAGAATAAAACTAAGGAGTAGGGGTGATGAGTATGCTGAACACTCTGATCAAAGAGAAGATGGTGACGAGAACCTTGTGGCTTGCTCTGCTGGTAATTCTCTGGGAAGTGAGTATTTGGATCCATTTTTTCATTTCTTTCCATTTTGATTTACAATGGCTTGGCTCAGGCCTGTTAAAAGCATAATCTCAAGTAAATGTCCTCCATCTTTCAGTGGTTTTGATACAAAATGAAAAGTAGTATGTATACATCTATGAGACATATCATCATCTTTTGTTAAATTGTGGTCAGTATTTATCTGGTGCTAAGTGTTAGATATGCTAATATTTGCAGAATCTCTTGTTAATCAAGGTCAATGGCCGGGATATCTGAAGGCAGAGGACAACGGAGGAATTCAAGACTATGAGAATAATGGAGGTCATGAAAGATATCCAGAAAATGGTTTTGGAAGTCAGAAAAATCTACTCTCTGCCTCCAACCATATGATCCCCAAGGCTATAAATGAACTTGATCTTGCTGATTGTGCACAATGTACTCCAAGTTATCGTCGTTTGCCAGATGACGTAAGCAAGCGCCTCTTAAACCTTTTAAAATAGTTTCATCTACCATACTTCACTTCAGTTCCAATGATCATATATGGTTTTTGGCTTTTCTCCTGTGTAGTATCCCATTCAGATGCCAAGCTACAGAAACTCACTTGGTGAAAAAGTTCTTAATGATCATTGGGTATCTGTCACATCCGGGAGTGAGGACTACTCATTCAAACACATGCGTAAAAACCAGTATGAAGAAAGCTTGTTTCGATGCGAGGATGACAGGTAAAAACCCTATATTTCTTTCTATATCTTGATTAGGAACCTTCCAATAACATTGGTGACTTCTTGAATGTTTTTTTTTATTCGGTTGAGTCTCCAATTAAGAATTGTACTTCCATCTGGTTTCAGGTTTGAGTTGGACATGTTATTAGAGTCTGTGAATGCAGCCATTAAGCGTGTGGAAATTCTTCTGGAAAAGATCAACGACAACACAATCTCTTTAGAGACACCAATTTGTATTAAAGAACACCTATCAGGCAAGTAGTTATCTGATAATATCTGGTTGTACTTTATGTATGTCTTTTGCTATCTTACTTGGGTTAATAATGGCCTTATATGTGATGATTTGATAGAGCTGAACCTAAGATGCATTGAGCGGTTGTACGGAGATTATGGGCTTGATGTCATGGATTTTCTGAAGAAGAACTCTCATATCGCCTTACCGGTGATACTAACTCGCCTGAAGCAGAAACAAGAAGAATGGGCTAGGTGTCGTGCTGATTTCAGGAAAGTTTGGGCTGAAGTATATGCTAAGAATCATCACAAATCTCTAGACCATCGTAGCTTTTATTTCAAGCAGCAGGACTCCAAGAATCTGAGCACAAAAGGTATGTTTTGTTTAGAAATGTTTTGTATCATTTATAGTGCCAAATTTGCATCAAGTAAACTTGTTTGAAATGTGCCAAAAATGCAGGTTTAGTGGCGGAAATAAAAGATATCAGTGAGAGGAAGCATAAAGAAGACCCGCTTCACGCCATTGCTGTTGGGTCTAAGCCCTCTTTCACGCCAGATGTGGAGTACTGTTACTCTGACACACAAGTTCATGCTGACTTATACCAACTGATCAAGTATTACTGTGAGGAGATATGTGCTACTGAACAGTCTGATAAAGTCCTGAAGCTGTGGGTGACGTTTTTGGAGCCCATGTTTGGCGTTCCTTCTCGGTCTCAGACTGATGAGACGATGGAAGATGCTGCAAACACCAAAGACGACCAAGAGAAGCTTGAGATATCTGAGGCAGTGAAAGACAATACTTGTGATGCTTCTCCAAAGACGCCAAACAAAGAAAACCCAACGGTACAAGGAAGCTCTTCTGCGAATGATCTCGCTGTCAACGCACGAGAAACCATTCAGCAAGATAAACTGCATGATGGTGCAGTTACTACTAATGAGGTAATTTGGTCGTATACACTTTTTACTGACTAAATATAGTAAAAGATTCTCTCATATAAACTCAAACCGATGTGAAAATGTTGGGAGCATAAATGAAAATTGCATTCCTTAAGTAGCAATTTGATGCCTTAATCCGAAGCTTATTTCATTATGAGACTTGAAGAAAGATATGTTCCCCTAAAGTTTTTGTTTGTGGTTCTACAGGTTGGTGAGCCTTCCAAACTGGTGTCACCGAGAAACGATGTGGTAATGGAAAGTGTAGAGAATCGTAGCAAAGTTAGTGATGCTGCAATGGTAGAGCAGAAGGTTGAGCGAGAGGAGGGTGAATTATCTCCCACAGAGAGTTTTGAGCATGACAATTTTGAGGTTTACACAGAGAATGTCATTGAGCCTGTGCAGAAACTGCCTGACAATGTTAGAAGTGACAAAGACGGAGAACAAAAAGAGGGAAGTACTGAAGTTGGAGAAAGAAACAATGCTTCCCCTGAAGATGATGGAAGTAAAATTACTCAAAAGTTACCGGAAGTGAATGAAAACGCCTCTAAGATTGTTATTGCCTCAGGAAGCAGCAAATTTGGTGGCCAGCTTTCTTCCGATGAAGAGCATAAAGGAGCTATGGTTGAGAGTGAAAACGAGGCTGTAGGGATGGGTAATTCCAACGAAGGTGAAGATGGAACCTTTTCCACATTCTCAGAGCGGTATCTGCAGCCTGTGAAGCCCCTTGCAAAGCATGTGCCTGGAACATTAGAAGCCAGTGAAAGTGACTCCAGGAATGATTCTCGAGTTTTCTATGGGAATGATTCGTTTTACGTGCTTTTCAGGCTTCATCAAGTAAGGACACAACCTTCTCAAGCTCCTTAAATGTCAATTGTCTTCAGTCTCAAACAGCTAATTCTGTTTTTTTTTTTGTTTTTCTCCAGATGTTGTATGAGAGAATACAATCAGCAAAGATACATTCAGAGAGGAAATGGAAAGCTCCTGATCCAGATAACACATCTCCTGATTCTTACACAAGGTGATTAAATTTCCAAGCTAGTTTTAAACTGAAACAATAGTTTCTTCCTTACTGATATGTTGCATCATAGGTTCATGGATGCTCTCTACAATTTACTTGACGGCTCAAGTGACAACACAAAGTTTGAAGATGAATGCCGAGCTATTATTGGAGCACAATCATACGTTCTCTTCACATTGGACAAGCTTGTTCAGAAGTTTGTTAAGCATGTAAGCTTCCATTGACTCTGCTTCTGTTCTCTTTCCTTTGTTTGTTGTTTACTGTACTGATCGTTGAATTTGCTTGGACAATGCTTCAGCTTCATTCGGTTGCAGCTGATGAGACAGACACCAAGCTTCGGCAACTATATGCGTACGAGAACTACAGAAAACCGGGGAGATTCTTTGATATAGTGTACCATGAGAATGCTCGTGCTCTTCTCCATGATCAGAACATCTACCGGATTGAATATGTAATGCTTCTTGATATTGTTGTGTATGGCCTCACATACTATACTAATCTTGTTCTTGCAAAATTTTCTATGCAGGCATCTGCACAAACCCGTCTCTCGATTCAACTTATGAACAACGGAAACGATCAGCCTGAAGTGACAGCTGTAACGGTGGAGCCAGGCTTTGCAAATTATCTGCAGACCGACTTTCTTTCGATTTTGCCTGATGAAGAAAAGCAAGGACTGTTTCTGAAGAGGCGAGTGAAAAAAAAATCAATGATAAAGATCATTTACCTTTTGATGTCTTCATTAAGTAATCATCTTCTCTCTTCAGGAACAAGGCGAAGTTAAGCAGTCCAGATGAATCTTCTGCAATGAAAGGATTGAAGATTATAAACGAGGTCGAATGCAAGATTGCTTGCAGTTCTTTCAAGGTAAATAAATAATTACACTGTCTTGTGAATCTAATTGCGTGGAAAGATCTTTTGGTGTTTCTCTAATGTGAATATATGTTTTGTCAGGTCAAGTATGAGCCAAACACATCAGATCTTCTGTATCGAAGCAAGCAGAAAAAACCAAAACCTGAGAATGCCAATGGTGAAACTTCTAGTAGCATTGAGATGTCGAGAAAGAGAAAATCATCGCGATTTCGCATGATTTTTACCCGCAGGCTTCTGGCCTTGCCTATATGAGACAAAGCTTCCAAGCACCGTAAGTAACTTCCTTTTGCGTTCATCAACCTCAATAATCTTCAAGTTGTGATAGATTTGGATTGTTTATGTGTGTAGGTGTGAAGTTCTTGGCTGAGATATTGCAAGCATCGGTTTAGTGGTAGAGAGACTAGAGACCAACTGTGTTTTTGAGAAGATTCTTGCATTGTTTTGGCTCAAAGAAATTCACGGAACAACAACACATTTCTTTTCTTTTTTTCTTTTCTACATTGCGTCTGCAGCCGCCAGTTTTGGTGTATAGTGTTAGATTATATATTTATATGTAATACCAGACAATGCTATAACCAGAGATTTTTAATTTATTATTCATTGAACACATATTTGGATACTTTCCAGCTAATGTTATGTTTCTCTTTTATTTAAATCAATCCTCTTGTCATTTCTTTATCTCTCATATAGTCATTACTGTTTCAGCAGCAAATCTTGTACCATTTTAATATTAGTGTTGAATCTGCCAATTACAAGAATCTTATCTGAAAGTGGGATCTAGTATGTATATATGGATAAAGTAATCATCTATGTTGTATACGTAATCAAAAGATTCAAAACTGAATTTGAAACCGAAAAATAAAAAAGCAAACTTAACAAAAATTCCATGTCTTTTTGAATTTTGTTGATGTATATTCTCCATCAATGTAATTATTATCGTTTAGACTTCATTTTAAAAAAATGTAATTTTTTGAGGTAGCTTTTGCCAAAAATTACATATTATTATAAGTTAAAACCTGAAAAAAAAATAACACAATTGAATGGAACAGAGGAAATAAGATATAACAATTTTGGGAAATTTCATAAAAATACTTCAACTAAATTTCAAAAAGCTTTTTAATACTCAACTAATTTTATATGCAAGAAAAAAAAAAACATCATTATGATGGTAGGTGTCACGTGACCCACATGAAGTAACTGCCACTGCGTGTAACAAACCTTCTGATACTCTCAGAGTCTCTTAGCAAATATCTACTTTTCTCGTTGTAACTTGATAATTCGCATCATCTTCTTCACTGGAATTGTGTCTCTCTCATTTTGTTGGTACCTTCCTGCGCCAAGTTTTCAACAGATTCGCAGGAAAATTCTCTGAAAAATCAACGGTGAAGAATGGCTCTATCACGCTTATCATCTCGATCCAGCGGCGTCTCTCGTCCACTCTCAGCCGCCTTCAGCCGTTTCATCTCAACGGACACCACACCGATAACGATCGAGACTTCCCTTCCCTTCACCGCTCACTTATGCGACACACCGTCTCGCTCCGTCGAATCTTCTAGCCAAGAGCTCCTCACTTTCTTCCGCACCATGGCTCTGATGCGGCGGATGGAAATCGCGGCCGATTCGCTTTACAAAGCGAAGCTAATCCGAGGGTTTTGCCATCTCTACGACGGACAGGAAGCCGTAGCAATCGGAATGGAGGCCGCGATCACGAAGAAGGACGCGATTATCACGGCGTATCGCGATCACTGCATTTTCCTAGGTCGCGGCGGTTCGCTCCACGAGGTTTTCTCGGAGCTTATGGGGAGACAAGCCGGTTGCTCTAAAGGGAAAGGTGGATCGATGCATTTCTACAAGAAGGACTCGTCGTTTTACGGCGGGCATGGGATCGTCGGTGCTCAGGTTCCGTTGGGTTGTGGAATTGCTTTCGCCCAGAAGTATAATAAAGATGAAGCTGTGACGTTTGCCTTGTATGGTGATGGTGCTGCGAATCAGGGGCAGCTTTTTGAAGCTCTGAATATATCTGCTCTTTGGGATTTACCTGCAATTCTAGTCTGCGAGAACAATCACTGTAAGCTATTTTTCTTCTTCTTCTTCTTTGTTTGTTTTCGTTTGAGGTTTCTTTATGGCTTAATGATATCTGTTTTGGATTGAATGTGATTTTGGGTAGATGGAATGGGAACTGCTGAATGGAGAGCTGCTAAGAGTCCATCTTACTATAAGCGTGGTGATTACGTTCCTGGATTGAAGGTAAGCTTTGAGTTTAATTTGTAACAACTAAGAATGTGAGGCTTGTTGAGATGAAATCAGCAAATTAGAAATAAGAAATGGAGGATTTGTACAGATTAAGTCCATTTTTGTGAAGTTGCAAGTTAGACAATTGGCTCTTAAAAGGTCGTCTTGTTTTCCTGTATACTTAGTAGTAGAATAGCTCTCTCATCTGTGAATCGTATGTGATTATCTTTGAATTAGGGAGGAGAAATTTTACTTGCCTCTTTATCTATTAGCGGATTAGTGTCATTTCTTGAATCATGTGAATTGCTTAGTTCCGTATAGAAAACTGGTAGATGCAAAGTATGAGCAACTTTCTTCGACACAGGTTTCATTCGTAATGAGCCTACAGTTTAGGGCTGAAATGCAATTTTTTTCATGGATAACGATGCCATAAGTCATCTATCATTAAACAGAGCCTTGGTGCATCATATAGATTGGCTGTGTTATTAACTCTCTTTTGAGTTTGACCGGTCGCTGGATTGATGGAGTTTTTGGGATGAGCAGGTAGATGGTATGGATGCATTTGCTGTCAAACAAGCATGTGCATTTGCTAAGGAACATGCCTTGAAGAATGGACCAATCGTAAGTTTGTCTACCTTTTTAGTGTTTTCAGCTTTTTTTGTTGCTCCCCTTTGTCCTCTGTCGCATTTTGTGAATTTACCTTGAACAGTATCTAGCTATCCTGTGGAATCTAGCAACAACACAGGATGAAAAGTCATTCATTCTTTTTGCATCTTCTAGTTGAAACTTACATTCCTTTAGCTCCTTTTTGTGGACCGGAACTGCTAATTTAATCTTCGATAGAAACTAAGCATCGTTATACATCAAAGAATTGTGTTTTTTGATACTGCAATTGCTGATACAACATAGAAGTAGCTTTGGCTTTCCATTTCTTTTCTGCTGTTCTCTCTTCTCCTCCTATCATATGAATTACATGAGAATTGATTCATTATCTTCTGTATACAGATTCTTGAGATGGACACATACAGGTACCACGGTCACTCCATGTCTGACCCTGGGAGCACATACCGTACACGAGATGAGATCTCAGGTGTGAGGCAGGTTCGTTAGTCTCTTTATCTGCGACTGCACAGACTATATATCTTGGTTGAGGATGTTATCGTGAATCTCAATTATATTGATGATGATGTGGTGTTGTGTAACTACTCAGGAACGAGATCCAATTGAGAGAATAAAAAAGCTGGTACTAGCTCATGACCTAGCAACCGAGAAGGAGCTTAAGGTAATATCCTTTTAACATCAAGACTCTTCTTTCTACATCCTACACAATGTTCAGATGTTTGTTTCATGATATAACTTCAGGATATGGAGAAGGAAATTAGAAAAGAAGTAGACGATGCCATTGCCAAAGCTAAGGTAACAAATAACAGTCACATTACCTCTCTTCCATTTGTGAATTCAACTTTCAAAGCTTAAGACATGAGACACTTACGCTTAAATTTATGTGCGGTTTCAGGATTGCCCAATGCCAGAACCTTCTGAGCTATTTACCAATGTGTATGTGAAAGGATTTGGTACCGAGGTAAATTACTAATTACATATTCTGCCATTTTTACACTTTCTTCAATATATATATTTATGTCTTCTTTATTGACTGTTTTCTTTTTTCTTCTGTTGGCAGTCATTTGGACCTGACAGAAAAGAAGTCAAAGCTTCGCTTCCATAAAGCTCTTGTCCGCTTAACTGCCACGTTGCATGATACAGTGCTTGATAGGGAAGCTGTGGTGAATAAAAAAAGTGTTTAGGCAGATTGCTTTAATGCTCTGTTCTTTTTACTTTTGATTGTGTATTGAGTTTTTATGTCTCTCTATCTTTACATACATATAAAGAGAAACATACGATTCTTGTGAAGTGCTTTTGTGTTTGTATCTAAGCTTTTCTCGTTCTCGATACATCATAATATAAACTTTAAAACCACTTTAATTGAGTCTCCTGTTTATTAATATCAGAGGTTACATATTCAAGCACTTGCGTTGAAGTTATCAAAATGCAATACACAAACAAAGACCAAACGGTTACTTCTTCTGTTTGATTTCTTCGTCTTCCAAAAAAAGAATAAACATTTTTAATTCAACAACAAAACAGGGCAAAAACCATAAGAAACCATCTTCAAAGAACCTAAAAAATCATTTTTTACCAACATTTTCCCTAATCATCTATATACATATAACAAAAGTAAAGAATCTTTTTTTTTTTCCTTTTTGGTTTCCAGGTTAATCAAGAATCTGAGTCTGATTCGCTTGAACTGTACCTCGAATGCTCTGTCATGAAATTCGGAGGCAAAATCGGAAACCTAACCGCATTTCTCTGCGGTGCAGCAGCAGCAGCATCAACGCTCCGTGTTACTGCTGCCGCCGCCGAACTCGACGCTCCTGCAACCACTGCTGCTGCGACAGGTCTCTGTTTCCGTTGATTCCTCGCAATCTCGCTACAAGCATTATCAACCATCCCCAAGAAATCTCGAATAATCACAAACAGCTGAAACAAATTCCTCTCTTTCAACGCACCAGCCTGGTAATAATTCGTCGTCTTCTTCACCAACTCCATAATCCTCAGCTGCTCCTCCGTAATAACCCTAAGCTCTTCCTCAGCAGATTCAAAGAAGCCTCTCAGCTTCGTCAAACACCCATCTTCTTTCCCTTTGCTCTGATCCAACAACCGTCTCGTCTCCTTCACTCTCGTCCCCAACGACAACGTCGTCGCAACAAACGAGTCGTAGTCAATCCCAGCCGCTTTCTTCACGTTCGTAAACTCAGAACTCAAACCGCCGATAATCGGTAAACCAAGCTTGATAAACTCAACCTCCTGCTCTTCTCTAGACGCATCAGCAACAATATCATTCACCTTACTCATCGCAGCTCGCTTTCCTTCAGACCTCACAACTTCTTCAACAACAAAGTGAAGCAGAGTCGTCTTCCCATCAACACTCTTCACATCTGACAACTTCCTCAGAGCCGTTAGGTTAAAAGCCTGCGCGTTCCCTCTCGCCGTTCCCGCGTTCATTCTGTTCCCAGCTTTCAAGATCGCTTCAAGAAGCTTCATGAACAGTCCACGAGCGCGAAGCTCGTTGCAAGCAGACTCAAGCGTCTGCAAAGATCCCTTCTGGTGAGCAACCTCTGATCCATAGTTAATCTTGAAGAGCATGACATTAAACCTGTTAAACGCTGAAGGAACCGCTCGCAAGATGTGAAACAGTAGAGTCTCTGCGTCGGCGAGTTTCGTCGTGTCACCGTCGTACGCTAAGATCTCTGCCTGCTCTTCCGGCGTCGGAGCTATCCCGGAAAGCTTCTCGAGGGTGTCGGAATCGGCTTCGTGGCCTTCTGTTAACAAGTCGATGATCTCTTCCTTGGTCATGCCTAGAGATTTAAGCACGATTGCTTTGTTCTGAGATTTCCGAGGATCGAGAATGTAATGTGAAGTCGATGCAGTTGGTTTCTGCGGTGCGTTGTCTGATTCGCTTGGCTTTCGAGCGCCGACGTATCCGAACAGAGCTTCCATGAGATCACCATCGAAGCTAACAGGAAGAAACATATGTAAGGCGCAAGAAAGAGACGCACGTTAATAGATTTGTATAATATAAAGTTTATATATGGCTTACTTGAAGGAGCCACCGTCGATTCTGTTCCACACCATTGAACGGCTCGCGTCAGGGTTCATTTTATCCCAATGTAGAGGCTTTAGCTTTGGCTGCGTTGGATCGGAAGTCTCGATTTCCTTTGCTGGTAATTTCGGATTTAAACCGGGCGGTTTAGGTGGTCCGGGTTTCGACATTGGAGGCGGTGGTGGTGCTTTTTTACCTGGAGGAGGAGGTGGTGGAGGTGCAGGTGCTTTCTTAGGTGGAATTGGCGGTGGTGGCGGAGGTGGAGCAGCGGCAGACGGTGGTGGCGGAGGTGGAGCGCCGGCAGATGGTGGCGGAAGCGGCTGTGACGTTTGGTTATTGGGTGGAATTGGCGGTTGTGGCGATGTAGACGATGACGCAATTGCCGCCGTGAATTGACCTGGAGGAAGCGGGAGAGGCGGAGAACGGCCGCCGTTGTTTTGGGTAACCGGATTATACGGCGAAGAAGACGGAAATGAGCCGCCGCCGCCACTGTTTTGGGTAAGCGGATTATACGGTGAAGAAGAGGGAAATGAGCCGCCGCCGCCGGTGTTTTGGGTGAGCGGATTATGCGGAGAAGAGGAGGGAAATGAGCCGCCTCCGCCGGTGTTTTGGGTAAGCGGATTATGCGGCGAAGAAGAGGGAAATGAGCCGCCGCCGATCGGAGCTTGGAATTTGGATTGGGATTGTTTTCCGACGGCGGCGTATTCACCAACGGAAGGTCGCGACGGAGAAGCATGTGAGGTCGAAGAAGAAGAAGGTCGTGACGGAGAAGCAGCAGAGGTAGTAGTAGAAGAAGAAGTGTAATATCTTCCTCCTCCTTCACCACTATTTTTATTATTCTTATTACTATGATCTCGCCGGATTTCACCGCCGGAAGATAACGGAGATTGAGAGTTTCTCACCGGAAACGAAAACCCCTCTCCGGTCGATTCGTCTCCTTTGCCCGATCCTCCGTAAAATCCATCTCCATCGCCGTCGTCCTCGTCTTCTTCGTCTACTCCAGCTCTTCTATATCCGGTTAAACCGGATTTGTCTCCTCTTCCTCCTCCGCCTCCGCCACCGCCTCTTCTAGGTCTAGGGTTTTTCCTAATTTTCCCGCTATTTTCCAACTCCAGAAGCTTTCTCCAGTAAACCACATCTAATCCTTCGTCATCTACAATTACCGCTTTGAGATTCCCGTCGATTCTTACGAAATCCTCCGGGAAGAGAAAACCCCAGGGAGAAGGCGGTGGAGGTAACGAATCGGAGCCGTCGTCGTAGCGGTTTCTCTCTTCTTCTTCTCTCTTCCCTCCTCGATCTGAGATCCGACTACGAATTTTCTCTTTGACCCGCCTCCGTGAACTACTCCCGCTCTTACGGAATAGGAAAGACATCGCGGCGGTTCTTCACCGGGAAGATATCTCGCCGTAGAACGGAGTTAGAGTAAATCAGAAGGTTCTGATGGATTTGACAAGGAAGAAAAGAGGAAAGATTCAGGAGGAAGAAAAGAAAAGCAAATAAAAATGTGTTGAATGATTCGATGAACATGACAACCATTTCATGATTTAACACAATTAATGATTTTTATGTGAAAAAATACAACTTTTTTTTCATGTTCCAATGTCTTGCTTTGACGAAAACAACCTCCACTAACTCTGCTTTGACGCGGGTCTAACTAAGGGTAGTCTTGTCATTTCAGTAACGCGGACGCGTTGACTTGGTCTTAAGTTTTGGTACTGTTCGAATGTGGAAATGGAAGATGTTTTTGATGTTTGACTTTGTTAATCTAAAATCTTCGGCTACGCGTTGACTATTATGTCTTTTTCTTCTTCTTTTTTTGTTTAAAGAAAAAATCAAATAATAACCTATGTGAAAATTTAGTTTATATATTCATACATCTTTTTAAACCTACCGATTTAGTTATCTACTAGTGTTGTAAGTTGTAACCGACCCGTGACCTTTTCTTCGTTATTACCTATAAAAGTTTTGGCAAATGTGTGGATGTTGTAGACGAAACCCAAAAGTAATCTGGAAGAGAAAAAGTTGAGGCAAGTGTAAATGTGATCTTAGGATGTTTGACTTTATGAATCGATGTTGCTTAAGCAGTAGCTGTTGAGAAGTTGAGAAATTTAATCCTTTTGGTCCCATCTCATATATAAAGCTGAAAAAGACTTATTCGAAACTCTTTTTGTAAGAACTTAAAAATCTATATTTAGTATTTGACACTTATAAAGTCATGATCCTTATTTTAAAGAACGAATGTGATATAGATTTTTATAATTTTCTTTAACAAGTTTTTGGCATTTTATTAGCAAAGCAACAAAATGAACTAGTATAAGGGGGATATATAAGAACCCAAAAAATGATGGTCCAATGTGTCGGATGTATGATACAAAAAGAATATGACTAGATTGATGTTGTAGCTTCATTCAATATGTTTATTCAATGTCAATGCTAATGTTAATTATAATCTGTTGAATAGATTGTATGTATGTACGTACATCAAACATCTATGTTTTGTGGAAATATCATTTTATTTCGATGTTGGAATGAAGAAAGACTAATATATTCAGAATGAAAACATCCACATCCATAGATCTATCCATAACACCAATATATTCTTCATCGCCGAAATGACAGGAATCACAATTGTTGCAAAATATCCGCCAACCACATGGGATATCAAGGACACAGCAACAACCAAAATCCCATCTCCAGCACCATAGTCATGGCATTTGCCCTTCATCTTGACAAAAGAAACCATTCATAGAACATGAAGAAGGAGCAACTAGCTAACCAATCAGCCCATACAACTTTTTGTTGCCTATCAATGATACCGTAAACAAATGTTGGTTTTTTTTTAAAAACGATTTAGGAGATTTCTGGTTCTTAAAGAGCAAGACCAAACAAAAGAAAGTACACAAAGAGCATAAATAAACCGATTTAGGAGATTTCTGGTTCTTAAAGTACACACCATAAGACCAAACAAAAAAATCTCCCATCAAAGTACACAGAAGCAAGACAAATATTTAGAGAGAAAACCTAACATACCGAGTGATGAGGCCCTTTCCCATACAAACCCTTCGTCACCATCCTCCGTCCCATAAGAATCCTGGAATTCGAAAAAGAACCTGCCTCTTCTGTTACTCCCACGGGCCACCTAGAGCATAGCATGATTATAGTCTTCCCTCACTTCCCCTTCTTCAGGGTCATACACAATGGCGGAGGCAGAAACTTTTCTTATAGGGGGCATTGAAGATTATAATGAATTGACATTACGGGGAAGCAGCTGTTTATGAATATGTAGTAAGTTGGATAGTGAATTGAAGATTTTCATGTGCACAAAATATTCACACGACTTTAAATAAGTAGATAAATCAATAGGGAAAGGATGAAAAAAAATAAAAATTATCAAAGAAATAAAATAAAAATATATATATGTAATGAATTCTTTTTTCATTTTCTATTTCCCAGTGCATGGTATGACTAGATTGATTTTGTAGCTTCATTCAATATGTTGATTAAATGTCAGTGCTAATGTTAATTATAATCTGTTCAATAGATTGTATTGTATATACGTACATCTAACATCTATGTTAAATATCATTTTATTTCGATGTTGAAATGAAGAAAGACTAAATTTACATCTTTTGTTCCCCGTCCAAAAGATTACGAGCCGAAAGTCTTAACGTGGAGAGTGATCAAATGCAAGTATGGATTGTTTACATTATGAAGCTTGAATCCTTAAAAAATATCTCTAGTAGTGAGCTTTGATTTGAGATTTGAAGAGTTTAGTTTTATCCCCCCAAAAAAGACAAACTTTGAAAGAAGTGGAGATAGCTTTGTCCGAATGAAATGTTTTCAGTCATGTACAGAGTCGTATGTCTGTTATGTTTTCAGTCATGTACAGAGTCGTATGTTTATCCATAGATGAATGCTGGTGTTTGGCTAAATTAATTTTTCCGTTTAGTCTCATTAAGATCCGACATAGAATGACTCTTAAGAGGACTATTTTTTACCAGAAATTCTGCAAAGAATGAGACTATTAGTCTAAAGAAAAGCATAATCATCATGAAAAGGGTTAGAAGAAAGGAGACTATCGGGACCAATTCAAAGTATATTATGATTTCAAAGGAACGAGATGGTAAATACACTCTTTCTCTTCCTTTGACAACTTCATCTTCATCATTTGTTTTTTGCTTAACACTTTTTCATAATTTGTCTTCCCAAGCTAATCTCTGATTTCTATTTGTTCCGCATATCCTTTAAGAAATTCAATAAAAACCGTTCTAATTCACCATTGAATTGACAAAGAGAAAAGTGAGCTCTTTCATCCAATGGCAACACTTGGTTCAACAATTTGGACTGTGAAGAGGATAAAGTTGGAGATCAAGAAGTCAAAAACCAACACCTATACTGACAAATCCTAGGCCTCCCAAATTGCTTGAAACCAAAAATTATGAGTACCTTTGAACTACCTTCTCAAATGAAGAAAGATTTCGATCCTTTGACTAATCAGCGTCTCAAACATTCACTCTAATTTCTGGAGCTATAAGGAAGAAAGCATATATGCCTCATCAGAGATGGAATTTGGAGATATACTTTGTTCAATAGAGCTCTGTTCCTAAATATTTGTCAAAGAGTCTTGAAACTTTTGAGTTTTCAAAGTACATGCACAAGAAGAGAGAGATTTCTTGAGTTTCTTTTTCAAACACGCTTGTTGCTTGAAGTCTACATCAATCATCCATCATGATCCATGATTTGTCACATTCCGAATTTTGGGTTTGTTTTGGTAATATGTTGTACTGTGCTTTGCTACTCAAGTTTCTTATTAATTTGTTTAGTTGGTTTCAGTGAAAAAATATTTTTTTTGCTCTCTCTCTCTCTCTCTCTCTCTCTCTCTTAATGGTCGAGAAGAAAAGAAGGAAGTCTAGGTCGAGGAGGGTAACAATTTACTGAATTTTGTAAAGATATGGCGAGAATCAGTGATTTGTCTCATGAGTTGCTAATTAAGATATTATCCTTTCTTCCAAAAAAAAGTTGCAGTCTCCACAAGCATTCTGTCGAAACAATGGCAGTTTCTTTGGATGATATCGCTGGGCCATTGGCTTCACGTGATGTATTATCATTGCCGAGTAGTTTGTATGCGGGCAAATCGCTCATGACTTTGAAACTTGAATGTGAGAACATTCTTGTGGATGTTCCTCCAACTGTTTATCTCCCTTCCTTGAAGAACTTGCAACTTCGATGTCTGACTATCGCATTGTCTTGTACTTGAAGATCTGCTTGTTGAACGAAATGGTGAGGATGACAATGTGAGAGCGATAGTTGTTAACGTCCGGTCTTTGCAGAGGTTATCCTTTGAGATTGATGGTGACTGTTCTTCTGATGAGTATGTAACAAGTACTGTGACACAGTGTGTGTATAGTAAGCCAAGTTCTTTTACTTGTGTTCTGGTTTACCAAATCACAAATTAGAATTGAAGTATTTTAATTCACATGTTTTGTCACTAGTAACCACAAAAGCTTTTACGAGTCTCTTTAAAACTAGCTAACCAGAGATTGCTAGAAGTTAAAGAAAGTCGTGAATAAATAATCTGTGATATCAAATCCAAGTGTCGCGGGTTAATGTAGACATGATTTCCGAACGAAGCTAGAGTTTTCGGGAGCGGTTTAGTTGTTGGTTGACATAATGAATTGTGGTAAGTGAAAGTCTTTTTTTCACTTGTGTTCTTGTTTACAAAATCAGCAAATTACAAGTGCATTGTTTAACATAAATGCTTTTTTTGGAGTGATCACATATTAAAGATGAAAAAGTTCGTGGGCAGGCTCGTACGTATACTAGTGTTGAGTCTCATAAACGTACTAGTGTTGCAGTTGCTCATTGTTCTTTAGAATTAGCTTTTGTAAAAAAGAAAAAATTGCGCATCGATTTGTTAAATCTTTTTCCTGCACATCTCCTTCTATTATTTTCTTCTTCCATCTTCTTTTTATTCTTTAGTTTGTCATCTCTCTTCCATTTCACTCGTCGTTATATCAACTGAACTAATTCATAAACAAAATCTAACAAGATTCTTGTTACAAGAATAACAAAAATTTATAATTCGCCACATATAACCATTTAAGAGAAGTGTTTACAATATATTATGTATAGATTATAATATTACAAATCTAAGTGATTGAGTCTACTGTGTTCATTTTTTATTTTTTTGAATGTGTTAGAATTTATTGGACCAAAAAATCATTTTTACAATGACCGTGACTGTTTCTGAATTTAATTGAACTTTAAGATAAAGATAGCAAATAAGAGCCAAACCAGAACTTTAAGTGTTGTATAAATATTATAATTTGATAAATTTTCAAATATTTTTGATGTTTGAAAATTTGAGAAAGATCCTCATCTTTTAGTTTTCCATGTGTGTGTGCGTTCGTTAGCTATGTGCGTTTTAGGGTGAGGTTTTTATCTTTATTTTTTTAAATAATATAAAAAATGTAACAATAAATTATGAATTAAATTTAATAATAATACAGTTTTATTTATAGAAAATATTATATATTTCGACCATCCAAAATATTTGAAAATTTAGCAAATTATAATATTTATACAACACTTATTATCTTCACCATTCAACACTTATATTTATACAACACATTTTGGTTTGTATCATTTACTTTTTCTATAGGTTTCTCTTGTCTAATCTTTTTGTTTTGCACCAGGCAATTCATTGTCATCACTAAAACAATAGGTACAAATATTATCATGCATTTCAAATATATAATTTTCCACATATTAAATTTTGACCATGTGTAGTTATACAACATGATAATTAAGAAGTAACTAAATATATGGATTAGAAATATTAAGAAAAAAAATTTATTCACAGAATAAGATTTCGGTCGTCTAAACTATTTGAAAACCCTTAGAAATTATTATATTTATATTACGCTTATTAGTTATTGCATTCATCATTCAAATTTTCTTCCGCAATTTAAGTTGCATCATTTACTTCTTTTTTTAGTAGGAATTGTGCTTGAACTCCTTTCTCTTGTCTTATCTTTTTTTTTCAGCTGGAGCTGTGTTTGAGCTGCTTTTTCCAGTCTTCTCGGCTTTTTCAGCAGGAGCTGTGCTTGAACTGCTTTCTCCAGTCTTATCCGCTTTTTCAACAAGAATTGTGCCTGAACTGCTTTCTCCTGTTTTATCCGTTTTTTCCTCAGTAGACGATTCACTGTTATCAGTGAAACGTTATGCATAACAAATATTATCATGTATTTTTGATTCAATTTTACATATAACATTTTGAACATGTTATATGATGGTCATATCTATTAACACATCCATAATTTAGATCACAATAAAGTTGAACATGCCAAATTTTGAGCATGTTGTACATACACTATGATTTTCCACATATCATATTTTAAGATCTATAAATTATGAGATCATAATTTTCCACATACATATTGATGTGCTATTGTTTTACTTAGGATACACATAAAACCCATCCAAAAATTTAATTATTCAAAACAAAAAAATGGTTAGATATAGATGGGAAACTACACTAGATAATCATATTGGAAGACTGAATTGAGAGAATAACCATTATTTTTCATGGCTAGAATATTCTGCATATATTCCATAATAATGTCAAAAGTGTCCTTCCATGAGAGAGAGAAATGGCCCTTTTGTTAGATGTGTGGTTAAGGGCTTAATGGGTTGCCAGTTTCGAGGAAAGAGAAAAACACTTTCAAATGCACCAGAAAACGACATAACAACATGTTTATTTCTATATTCTCCTTTATGGACCTTTATGGAATGGAAATGGATGTTAGTTAAGTAGTATAGTACGGCTGTAACATTGAGGGTAAATGGTGTAGTTAAATTTAAAGATCTAAACGTGTATAAATTGTTCCACATTGCTCTACTTAACAAATGCACTCAGCTTCATTACTAAAGATTACTTGAATTTAAAACCAATCATATATAATGAGAGATATCACTAATTCATTCCATATCATAAGCGACAAAATAAAGTATAGGATTTATTGGTTTAGTTTTTTTGTCTTGGGTTTAGGGTTTATCGGTTTAGGGGTTTAGGGTTTATTGGTTTAGGGTCTAGGGTAGAGTTTTGGATTCAATGTTTAGTTGGTTGGGGTTGATTTGTGTGGGTTTAAGGTTTAGATTGATGGAGTTTAGAGTTTAGGATCTTTAGGTTTTAGTTTACGGTTTAGTTAGTTGGGTTCAGTGTTTGTTGGTTCAGATTATGGTTAAGGTTTAGGGTTTGGTTTGGGGTTTAGGGTGTAGAATATTTGTTTGTTTGGTTAAGGGAATAAGATATTACCCAAATATTGGAATTATCCTAATAAATTATTAAATTAATCAAGCTCTTAATATTTTTGTTATAGAGTGACAGCTATATGCTTTGGTAAATTTTTGGGGTCCAAAAAATGGTGATAAAGTGGTTCATGGAGGAGGAAGTTTCTGTGTCCTGTGTATCCAACTGGTGACATCACTATTTGGCCACATCATCTCATTTCCCTTTGCAGCCGGTTTCAGTAATTTCTTCCTTCTCAATTCATTAAGCCCTTTCAAGTAAATTCACAGGACCCTTTTGCCACATTTCTAATTTCCAATTCGTTATGGCTATATCCTCTATTATGACTCTCAATACTATTATTCAGCTAATTGACCCTAGATAGATCTATTAAAGAAATAAATAACTTATACGAGATAAATTTAAAAAATAAAAGAAGACTCACTTCATAGAAAAAAGAAATTTGCCTTCTTTCCAACATAATCGGATGACTTGGCCTTTCTTAAGATCTCTTGCATTTCTGAGATTGCTCTCCGAAAAAATAACTATTATTGATCTTTTTTATACTCATCGGATAAGATTTGTCTTTATCTTAAACTTCCACTTGAAGACCTTTCTTTGGCATTGGAAGTGCCATCTTTTCTAATATCTTGTCCATCTTCAACTTTGGTAAATACAAACCTACTTGACAGGATAAATCAGTATCTATTAACTCTTTTTCTATCATTATAGTTGGATCCAGAGAACTTTTGATTGCTTTAAAATATAACTATATAAGAATGCTTTCAGAAAATTTCAGAAGATTGAATAATAAAACTAGCTCCTTACATCCGTTTATATAGTTATCGATCAAATTAATTTTCCTTGTCTTTTATAGATATACTTATTATTAATTATTTTTATCATATGATTCTAAATTTACAAAGTCTTATGTTAAGTTCATTAATATGATTTTAATTAAGCTAGATATCGTATTTACATTTCTCTTAATGACTACTAGATTCTGGGCTGAAGCCACATCATCCCTTTTGTTAAATTATTGAAAAACAAATCTTATTATTTAGTCTGTTACTTTTTACTTTTACTTTTTTGTATATAAGCTAAATCTCTTACAATATCTATAAAATATAAAATCTATTAATATTACAAATTTGTTTTTTTTTTCAAACACCAAAACTGTTTAAGACCTTATACTTTTGATACATTTTTTTTACAATAACTCAGCTTGTCTTTAGCATTTATTAATTTTAAAATTTAAAATCACAATTAATAACATGAAATGTTTTTATAAGCATTTGTTATTAATAGTGTAAAAGCACAATAAAGTAAACATCATACAATAAGTATATTAATTAGTTACTAAAATATAATTATTAATATCATAGTCATGAACCGATTACATTTTGGTTTTATTGGTCAAATGCTTATAAATGAGATTATGTCACAAAATGACTATTTATTTTCTTACTAATAAATTATCATACATAAACATAAATTTATTTCAGATGTTGTGGCGGGAATCTGAAGTATCCAAAGGGATGCAGTTCCAACAATGTTTGGGTCTTTGGGACCAGTCCTCATATTACTAGGGGTATCTAAATGGGTAACCCGACCTGATCCCACCCTAACTCATACGGGTTTGAAGGTTATAGGGTCGGGTTATGACCCGATCTATTTATTTTGTGGGTTATAATTTAGAATCCAAACCCAATTATGTTAATACCCATGAGTTAAATATATGGGTATCCATATATATAGAAAATGAATATTAATTTTTTTTTACAACAAATGAGTAATATTTAAAAAAATATATATATATTATTAAAAAATAAAACTTTCAAATAACAAATTCATAGTAATATTTGTGTAATAAAACAAAACAAAATACTCACAATTATATAAAACATAAAATAAAACAATATGTTTATATTTTAATGATAAATTTATGGATGTTTTATATTTTTAAGTGATAAATATATGAATATCTTATTATATAAAGCTGGATGCGCACAACGTGGTTGCGACACGTAGGATTTTTATAAAATATAGGATTGCGACATGTGTCACTTTTAATGTTATATCCGTTAAGATCGTGACACATGTCTTCGGAAAAAGAAATTTTTATTTTAAAGGGTAAATTTTAATATCTTATAATAAAAACGAAATTTTATATAATAAAATGAAAATAATGTAATAAAAAATTCCTATTAGTGCATGGAATAGGTATGTAAACTAAATATCCTAAAATTGTATGGAATAGGTTATATAAACTCCTATTTAAAAAATTCTATTAGTACATGTAATAGGTATGTAAACTAAATATCCTAAAACTGTATGAAATTGGTTACATGAACCCCTATAAAAAGGAAGAAATAATTAAAAAATGTTACATCCAATAAGAAAAGGAATAAAAAAACACATTCCCATTACGAAAATGAAAAAAAAACAATATATAACAAGCTATATTTTTTAAGTTTCTTTCTCATTAAGAAATAAAATTCATGTCTTTAAAAGTTAAAGATATCAATGAAGAATACTTAACTTTAGATCGATACATGTGTCTAATATTTGATGAAGTGATGACATGTGTCAACACAAGAAAATTGGAAAAATGTAGTAACATAAATAAATAAACTAACAAAATAATATTAAAACAACTAACTAATAATGAAAATGAAAATTTATAATGGTCAGAGGCAAAAACAAAATTGAAAAAGAAACAATATAAATAGAAAACTAACAAAATAACTATTAAGGAACTAAATAAGATTAAAAAAGAAAATTTTATAATGGACTGATCTTCTAATATTATATAGTTTAATTTTCCATGTTTTGATAGCTAAAAAATATTAAAAATAAAGATTTCATCATGGAATAATCAAAGTTTCATAAAATAATGAGTCGATTAGATTTAGACACATGTAAATCTTTCTATTTCATATCATGAATTCAAAATAAAAATGTAAAAGACTACATATCTTTATTTAGAGATTTGTTATCGGGTTTTTAATATTATTTTCTTATTTTTAAAATTGATCAAATTTTGTTTAATATTCTTCCGTGATTTAAAAATAAAAATAAATAAACCCGCGTATACGCGGGGCCTAATCTAGTTTTTTATATTTATAGTTTTTTCTTTTCTTTTTCTATAAACCCGTGGGTAACCCATAACCCTAATGGGTAAACCCATTAGACCCATAAACTATTAGGGTCAACCCACTATAACCTATTTATTTATATGGGTAAGAAAATTCAACCCAAACCCGTTAATTTTTTTGTCTAATAGGGTCAACCCATGGGTAATGACCCATTTTGACACCCCTACATATTACCGGGTTTATCCCTTATTGTTTCGGTTTAATGACTTAATCATAAATCATCTGGTTTGTACCCGGTTTATGCTTACTATTTTTCAGTAATGCAGAAGAGGTAACTTGTTTCCATATGTAACTTCAAGTTTTCATTGTTTTCAGTTGCATTATATATCACTCAGAAATTGAGTTTTCTTGAGATTGATACTTTTTGTTGTTGTTTAATTTGTTCGTGTGTGTAGTATGTGTATCATACTCTGATCATACTGTTGGTATTGTCTTCAGTCAGCTCGAACATTTGAAGCTACATGTATAAAACAATGATTGGTCGAAGTTGCTTATCAGGTTGCTCACAAATTAGACTTGCAGTATTTTAACTCACATGTTTTGTCACTAGTCATACAAAAAAAAAGAAAATGTTTTGTCACTAGTAACCACAAAAGCTTTTAATATTCTCTTTAAAACTAGCTAAATAGAGGTTGCTAGAAGTTAAAGACAGTCATGAAAAAATAATCTATGATATAAATCCAAGTGTCACGGGTGAATGGAGATATGATTTCCAAACGATGCTAGAGATTTTGGGAGCGGTTTAGTTGTTGGTTGACATAATGAATTGTTTTGAGTGAATTTCTAAGTAGCGTTTCTGTTGTAAGTGAAAGTCTTTTTTTTTACTTTTCTTCTGGTTTACAAAATCACAAATTACAAGTGCTATTTGTGGATTGTGATAAAACATTTATAAGACATATTTTGGACAACAGAGTTGGTTGTCTTTTTAATAAGAGACTTGAGTATCTATGCACAGTACAAACTTACTACCAAAACAAACCCAAATTCTGATAGCAACCTGATAAGCAACTTCGACCAATCATTGTTGTATACATGTAGCTTCAAATGTTCGAGCTGACTGAAGACAATACCAACAGTATGATACACAGACTACACGCACGAACAAATTAAACAACAACAACAAAAAATATCAATCTCAAGAAAACCCAATTTCTGAGTGATATATAATGCAACTGAAAACTTGAAGTTGACACATTGGAACAAGTTAACTCTTGTACATTGCTGAATAATAGTAAGCCTAAACCGGGTACAAACCTGATGATTTATGATTAAGTCATTAAACCGAAACAATAAGGGATAAACCGGGTAAGATGAGGACCGGTCCCAAACACTGTTGGAACTGCATTGCTTTGGAAATCACGTTAAACCGGAAATACTTCAATTTCCCCGCCATACCATCTGAAATAAATTTTTGTTTATGTATGATAATTTATTAGTTAGAAAATAAATAGTCATTTTGTGACTTAATTTCAGTTATAAGCATTTGACCAATAAAATCAAAATGTAATCAGTTCATGATTATGATATTAATAATTATATTTTAGTAAGTAATTAATATACTTATTGTCTGTGTTGCATGGATACGGAAACAAAAATGCTGAAGCGAAACGTTTCCGAAACGAGAAACATGTATTTTGAAAAATATAGGTTTGGAAACGTTTTGAAAACGTGTATATATATAAATAAATGATATATATAAATTATATATATATATATATAAATTAAAGTAAAGATTTAATAGTTTAATTAAAGATAAATATCATAATATTTAATGTCCAAATATTATAAATAGTTTATATTAATATTATGTGCTTCATCAATCAAAATTATCCTTAATTATCTTCATCAAGAGGAAGATCTTAAATAATCAAATTCAATATATAATGGTAAGATTAATCTTCATGTAACGAATCAAATTAATTATTTATTTATCAAGATAATTAAAATAACCTGTTAATATTATTATTTGTTATGTAATTATTTAATTATTATATTTTCAGAGATAAGCCGTACATTTCCGTTAATTTGAGAAACGCAATTTTCCAATAAATTTCCAAATTGTAAATTTTAGAAAACGTGGGAAAACAATTTTTCGAGAGTTTCCTTTTTGGAAACGTTTCCAAAACAGGAAACGCGACTCGGATGGAGTTTCCATGCAACATATAGCTTATTGTAAGATGATTTTTTTTATTGTGCCTTTACACTATTAATAAAAATGCTTATAATAACATTTTATGTTATAAATTGTGATTTAAAATTTTAAAATTAATAAATGCTAAAGACAATCGGAGTTATTGTAAAAAAGGTATCAAAAATATTAGGTACTAAACAGTTTTGGAGTGTTTGGAAAACAAAATTGTAATATTAATAGATTTTATACTTTATAGATATTGTAAGAGATTTTGTTTTTATATAAGTAAAGGTTAAGACTAAAAAATAAGATTTGTTTTCAAATATAATTTAGCAAAGGGGATGTTGTGGTTCAGCCCAAAATCTAGTAGTCATTATAAAAAATGTAGATACGATATCTAGCTTAACTAGAATCATATTAATGAACTTAACATAAGACTTTGTAAATTTAGAAACATATGCTTACTTGGACAACATATCCTTAGAAGTTACTATATTCGGAGAATTGTTTTAAAAATAATTAATAATATTAAAGTATATGTATAGAAGACAAGGAAAATTAATTTGATCGATGGATAACTATATAAACAGATGTAAGGAGCTAGTTTTATTATTCAATCTTCTCAAATATTTTATTTTCTGAAAGCATACTTATATAGTTATATGTTTAAGCAATTAAAAGTTTTCTAAAATGGATCCAAATATGATGATAGAAAAAGAGTTAACAGATTCTGATGTTTGCTGTCAAAATGGTTTGTATTTACCAAAGTTGAAGATGGACAAGATATTAGAAAAGATGGGACTTCCAATGCCAACGAAAGGTCTTCAAGTGGAAGTTAAAGATAAAGACAAATCTTATCAAATAGGTATAATAAAAAAAAAAATAGTTATCATTTCGGAGCTGGGTGGAGCAATCTCAGAAATGCAAGAGATCTGAAAAAAGGGCAAGTCATTCAATTATATTGGAAAGACGGCAAATTTTTTTTTCTATGAAGTGAGTCTTCCTTTATTTTTAAAAGTTATCTCGCATAAATTATTTATTTCCTTAATAGATCTATCGAACCATTTTTTTTTAAAATAATATATTTGTTGGACTGATTTTATGTGTATCCTAAGTAAAACAGTCGCACATCAATTTGCATTGTGATAAATTATAGCTATGATCTCATAATTTTTAGATCTTAAAATTTGATATGTGGAAAATAATAGTGTATATAGTGTATGTACAACATGCTCAAAATTTGGCATGTTCAACTTCATTGTGATCTAAATTATGAATATGTTAATAGATATGACCATAATATAACATGTTCAAAATTTTATATGTAAAATTGAATAATCAAAACATGATAATATTTGTTATGCATAATGTTTCATTGATAACAGTGAATCGTCCACTGAGGAAAAAACGGATAAGACTGGAGAAAGCAGTTTAAGCATAGCTCTTGCTGAAAATGCCGACAAGACTGGAAAAAGCAGTTCAAGCATAGCTCCTGTTGAAAAGAAGGATAAGACAAGAGAAATGAGTTCAAGCACAATTCCTACTAAAAAAATGAAGTAAAGGATGCAACATAAATGGCGGACAAGGGGAAGAAAATTTGAATGGTGAATATAATAAATAATAAGTGTGGTATAAATATAATAATTTCCTAAGAGTTTTCAAATAGTTTGGACGACCCAAATCTTATTCTATGAATAAAAACGTATTTTTCAATATATATAATCCATATATTTAGTTACTTCTCAACCATCAGGTGTAGTTATACAACATGCTCAAAATTTAATATGTGGAAACTTATATATATGAAATGCATGATGTAACATCCGCAAACCAAATTGCTTATTTCCAGAAGTGGTGTCGAGCCACACCACGGTCGACACCAATGATTAAAATTTGGTTTCAATTCAATTTAAGGGTCGGTTTGGGCCGGTTTAGTGTCTGGAAGCCCTATTTCGCGAATAAAAGTGCTGCAGCTGTCATTTCTTCACATTTTTCAAGGCAGAGAAGAGAAGAGGCGATTTTGGGAACTTCTTGAGAAAAATCTGAGTTTTGGAGGTTGAATCGAAGTGTCGTTCGTCGTTTCTTGCTGTTTCCATACTCTTTTCTCTGTTTCATTCCGTTTTCAAGGTGAATGTGTGATCATAGGCCCATGAATCACTAGTGTTCGTTTGTGTGAAGTGTTTTTGAGTTGTTCTTATTAATTTTCGTGTTTAATCGTGTTAATTGGGTGTTGAAACCCTTGATTCGTAGTTTCTGTGTGATTTCATGAGTTTGGGCTTGGGTCTGCGAGTCGGTGTCGAGTGACACTAGAGGTCGAGTGTCGAGCGACGCCACTTTGGTGTTGATCGACATAGGGTGTTGGTGTCGACCGACACATGCTCGACATCGCTGCTGTTCGTGTGTTGCTTTGAATTGTTGTTCGTTTAAGCTAGTGTTTTGCGCAATTGGTCTATTGGTGGGATGATCGTCTCACTAAGTATTTGTGATAATACTTATCCATCTCTTTTGTATTGTGATGCAGGTGATAGAAAAGTGTGATCGCGGAATCAAGGCCGAAGAAGAGGATGATAGAGATTGTTTTATTGTTTTAAGTTGGTAGAACATGGTATTAGGTTGCTAGTATTTATATATGATCTATTGAATTAGTTGTTGAATGATTTAATTATTTATTGAATTTAGTTTTAAAATTTCCGCTGAATTGATATTTAATCGTTTAACTTTAATTTATTTGGTTAATTATAAAAACAAATAGCGTGGTTGTTTAACATGATAAGATTTGTACTTATTGTTTCAGTGATGACAATGAATTGCCTAGTGCAAAACAAGAAGATCAAACAGGAGAAAGCAGTTCAAGCAACCTATAGAAAAAGTAAATGATGTGTGGAACAAGTGATACAAAAGTTGAATGATAAAGATAATATGTGTTGTATAAATATTATAATTTGCTAAATTTTTAAATATTTTGGATAGTCACAATATATAATATTTTTCTATGAATAAAACTGTATTACTAATATATTTAATTCATAATTCATCTTTAAATTTTTATATAAAAAAAAAAACAAAGATAAAAACCTCACCCTAAAACACATAGCTAACGCGTGCACACACACTTGGAAAATTAAAAGATGATGATTTTTCTCAAATTTTCAAACATCAAAAATATTAAAAGCAAGAAGTAAACAAGCTCTCCACCACCGGGGACAAGATCCCAATGTGGTCTCGTCTTCTGGTTTGACTATTATTTGCTATCTTGATCTTAAAGTTCAACTAAATTCAGAAACAGTCACGGTCATTGTAAAATTGATTTTTTGGTCCAATAAATTCTAACACAATAAAAATAAAAATAAAAAATGAACACAGTAGACTCAATCACTTAGATTTATAGTATTATAATCTATACATAATATTTTGTAAACACTTCTCTCTTAAATGATTATATGGCGAATTATAATTTTTTGTTATTTTTGTAACAAGAATCTTGTTAGATAATCTTGAAAAAACAGGGCGATAGGCTTCGAATGGTGACACAGATAAAAAAATACATATCAAACAGTAAGTAGAGATCAAGCAGAACAAATACAGATCAATCGAACAATGCAGATCAAATACATATCAAACAGATAAGTAAAACTAGATTGAATATTCGGATTTTACGTCGGATTTGGATCGGTTTATTTCAGTTTCAGGTGTTTCGGATTAAGTGAATTAATACCTATAGAAAAATGAAAGAGTTTTGGTTAGGATTGATTCAATTCTTAATTTTTTGAAAACCAATAAATACCTAAATTTTCCGATTCCAACCATTTCCGAATTGATGTAGATATTTATCATCCAAAAAACTATCTATTTACCAAGAATCCCAAAAATTCTAAAAATATACATGAAAACCCGAAATTAACTAAAACAAATATCCAAAAAACTAAATATATAATATATATATATATATAGATATTATACTAAAAATATCTAAAAATTAATACACACTTATATATCTGGGTTTTTCGGATAACCCATCGAGTATTATTGGGTCGGATCCAAATATTACCAAATATATAATAGAACTAAGATTTTTCAGGTCGGTTCCGGTTTTGATTTTCGAGTCCGGATAGATACACACATTTACATATATAGATAAGAAAATTTGTTCTTAATCATTATTTAATTACATAAATTCCAAAAATTTGCAACATGAAAAAGAAACTTACATTAAGAAAGTATAGCTTGTAACATCCGCAAACCAAAGAAATGCAATTTTTCTTTGGTGTCGAGCGACACCAGGGTGGTGTCGGTCGACGCCAATGGTTAAAATCGATTTTCGTTTCGATTTAAGTGAAATCAATTTTTGGTTTAGCCGGTTAAGGCTCGGAGCCCAAATTCGCGAATAAAAGAGAAGGAGTTGGGTGTTTTGTCGCCTAGCGGCTGCGAATTGGGATAGAAGAAGTGGAGAGGCGATTTTGATGTTCTTGGCAGTTTGGTGTGCGATTTGTAGTGTCCTCGTGGTGATTTCGTCGCTGTTCTTCGTGTTCTTCATCATCTCCTTTGATTTCTTCCTCCTTTCAACCTAGAATCAATGTGAGAGTGCATGACTGTGGGTCCGTGATTACTAGATTGATGTTCTGCATGTGTTTCTGTGGTGATTATGTGATAATATTGATGATTGATTTGAGTGTTTACGGTTGATTGCTTGATTCCTGTGTTTCTGTGAATTTCAGATACTGTTCATAGATCGAACTCTGCGTTTCTGGAATCGGTGTCGAGCGACACAAAGCGTGTGTCGGTCGACACCAGAAGAGTCGAGCGTCACCAAGCTGGTGTCGGTCGACACAGACCGGTTAATTCCGGTTTAAATTGATTCAATGGTTTAATTGAAATTTGTCGGTTTAATTCAATTGAAATTGGTTTACCCGAATTAAATTGGTTAAATTCGGTATTTAATTAATTATTGGTTATTTAATTAATTAAATGGTTTAAAATAATTATTTTAATTATGGAAAATTATTAATTAATTATTAATAAATATTTAATAATTGGAAAATGGTATTTAATAATTATTGGAGTTTATAAATATAATTAAATATCTAGTAATTGCGTAAATGGCTCGTAGGCAGAGTGATTGCCTCACTAAATATTTATTAAATACTTATGCAACTCCATTCCAATGTGTTGCAGGTAAAAGGTTTTTGTGATCGCGGAATCAAGGCTGAAGAGGGGATGATAGGATTTTATTGTTTTGCATTACTTTATTTGACATGTTTAAGTTGTTAGAATTGTTTATTTAATTCTGTTATTTGCTTCCGCTGAATATTGTCATTTGATTATTATTTATTTTAAAGACTTCCGCTAGAATTGTTTAGGATTTATTTAATAAAAAAATGTTGGTTGTTTCATAGCTCATGTTTTATTTATTAATTAAATTAAAAAAAATAATAGTGTCATACCAAAATAATTTTTTTTTCATGTTCTTTGTTAAATAATGTTTGCATCATTATATACAAAACAAAATCAAATCAAAATTATGGAAACAAAGTAAAATAAAATTTATGGTATGACATGTATAATGATTTAGATCTTTTATCTTATGTTATGCATTGTATTAAAATGGAGGATTTTTTTTGTAGTTAACGTTAGTGATTTATTAGTTCTTAATTTAGTTGACGATGTTTTAATAATATTTTTTTTATGTTTTAAATTATTTTAAAATGATACATTTTAATTTTAAAAGAAATTATATATTTGATTTATTCATAACTAGATAAGGCCCCGCGTATATGCGGAGTTTATATTAATTGTTTTGAAACAATTCATAAAAAAATATTAAATAAAATATGACAACTTTTAAATGTAACTAAAATAGTATTAAAAACCCGAAAAAATCTATTAGTAACATAATATCCATCAGTTTTGCTGTATACTAAACAGTAATAGTCATTTAATAGAAGTTTAAGATGTCGAACTTTCCACTTTCGAATAAAAGATATTATAGTACGACGATAATTTCGATTTTGATCCATTTGGTTTAGAGTGAAATAATCTCCATTGCTTTCTTACAATTTTGAAAACATAAGTTTTTTATTCTTAAAAAAAAATGGAATCATACAATTAGAAATAAAGAGAAAAAGATGAAAACATACAATTGAATTATTATATAGGGCTTGATGAGGAATAGAAAATATTCGTTAGAATACGAAACCTTTTTATTTTAGAATATAAAATCTGCAAAAATAATTTGTCATTTTTCCTTAGAATATGGAATATATTTATTTTTAAATATGATGCATACAATTTTTTCCTTTTTCCGTTAGAATATAGAAAATATAATTTTTTCGTGGTTAGGTTAAACATAGAAGATACTTCTTTTTTTTTTTCTGTTAGAATATGGATCATATTTATCTTAAAATATAAAACTTGCAAATTTTTTTTCCCTTTTCCATTAGAATATGGAACCTTCCAACTTTTTAAAATTTTTTGGCAAACTGAACATGCTACGTAGTTTCACCCATCACGTAAATCAATATCGATAATAGTTGTTTCATATAAAAACTCTTTGTCCTGAAATTTTAAAAGTAAAAAAATTGTTAGAAATAATCTAACAATAAAAGAATAACTTATCTTGACAAATTATGAAAAATTGAAAAAGACTTCATTACCATAGGATTATTCAAAGAGATTTGATGAATTGTCTTTGATTAATTTGTGAATGAGAAAAAAAAAATACCTTCATTAACCTATTCCATGTTCTAATAGGATTTTATTTATTACATTATTTTGAATTTGATATATATATTAAAGATAATATAACTTTGATGAATAGAAAAATTTCCTTTTTTAAAATTTTCCTTTATCTAACATGTTTTTAATCATTATTTTTACATTTTTGTTTTTCATGACACATGTCACGATCTTAACGGATATAACATTAAAAGTGACACATGGAAACCTAGATTTTATAACTGATGTTTGATCTGGATCCAGATCAAAAAAATTCTCCTGCATTTATTTTGATCTGCATTAAAATTGTGATTTTATAACTGATGTTTGGTGTCGCCCGACACTCGTTCCAGAAGTCGATTCTTCCTTCAATGAAACAACACGAAAATCACAGAAAACACCAAATCCACACGAATTAACCCCAAACATCACTAGATAACACATAATCAACATGAACAACTCAAGAACAATCAACCAATCAATCCAAATTTAGCAAATCGTGGACCTACAGTCACACACTCACCTTGATTTGGCTAGAATCATGGAAAAGAAAGATGAGACAAGGAAGAACACCACAAATCGACCATCAAATCGACCAAGAACACCACAAATCGCCTCTCATCTTCTCTTTCTCTGATTTTTGCAGTCGCTAGACGGCAAAAGAGACTGCTCCTCGTCTCTTAACACGAATTTTAAGGCTTTTCCAAACTAAACCAGCCCAAACTTAACTTAAATTGAACGGGCTGCGATTTTCAATAACCGGCATCGAATGATGCTCAGATTCGATCTTGTTGAAGCCCAAGATTCCAAGCCGGCGGACGAATGCTGCAATCTTATTGGATATGAAGAAAACTGGAAGCACAGCTTTGCAAAACTCCGATTCATTCCAAACGATGAAACTCTTGCCGTTGTCGCTCCACGAAACTACTGAATCCGTTGAAGAATCATCGACCATCTCAAAGAAACTGCGGAAATAGCCGGCGTATCTATGCTTGCGATACTTATCACAATCCATCCCTAAACAATATCAGAAATTCCAAATCACGCCCTAAAATGAAAAAAAAAACACACCAACCAATTATCAACTAAATTAGTTATGCGATCAAAACTAAATGAATCAGAGAAGAATCGTGTAAACTGGAAAGAAAAAATAAAGAATGAGATTATCGAGATCCAAACCTCGTGATGATGCTGGTGCCTCCGAAACGAAACCCTAAGAGAAATTAGCCTCTTCCTTTTCTCTAGGTGTCAAAATGGGTCATTACCCATGTGTTAACCCTAATGATCAAAATTTTTAATGAATTTGGGTTGAATTTTTTTACCCTTATAGTTCATGGGTCTAATGGGTAAACCCATTAGTGTTATGGGTTATCCACGGGTTTATCACGAAAAGCAAAAAATAATAAATATATCAAATAATTATAAATTTATGGTTATATTTTATGATTTTATTTATGTTTTATCTAACTATATGAATACTTATTTTATTTTAATACACAAATATTACTATAAATTTGTTATTTAGAAGTTTTAGTTGAATATTATTATATAAAGCTGGATGCGCGCGACGTGGTTGCGACACGTAGGATTTTTATAAAATTTAGGATTGCGACATGTGTCACTTTTAATGTTATGTCCGTTAAGATCGTGACATGTGTCTTAGAAAAAAGGAAAAAAATAATAATTAAAAAAAATAGATAAAGGAAAAAAAACGAAATTTTAATCTTTTATAGTTAAAAGAAAAAAAAATATATTTGTCATATCCTAATAGAAAAAGGTTTCCCATTCATCAAATTTATATTATCCAAACACATATAAGATTCAAATTAATGAAATAAATAAAATCCTATTAGTACATGAAATAGGTTAGGTAAACTAAATTTCCTATAACTGCATGGAATAAGTTACATGAACCCCTATAAAAAAAAAAGTTAACATGATAGCAATCATGATTTTTATAACTCACAAAATTGCGATATGTGTTTATATTCCCATTATGAACAGGAAAAAACAATATATAATAAGCTATTGCGATTCAATTATGTGCTTCTATCTTTTGTATAATCTTTTCTCTCATAAAAAATCATGTATTTAAAATTCATGGTATCAATGAATAATATTTAACTCTATATTAGTTGGATAGAAATCAAAATTATTGTCGATACATGTATCTAACTCTATATCGGTTGGATAGAAATCAAAATTATTGTCGTTACATGTATTTGATCCGGTGAAGACATGTTAATTGGAAAAATGTTAAACAGATATAAAAACTAGAAAAAAAAAAACTAACTAATAATGAAAATGAAAATTTATAATGGTCTGAGTCAAAAACAAAATTGAGAAAGAAACAATATAAATAGAAAACTAACAAATTAATTATCAAGCAACTAACTTTTTTTTTGACATCATCAAGCAACTAACTAATATTAAGAAAATATAATGAACCGATATTCTAATTTTAAATAGTTTAATTTTCAATATTGTTAGGTAAAAAATTATTAAATAAAGATTTCATCAATTGAAATCTCTTGAATGGAATAATAAAGTTTTGTTGAATTAATTAATCAGTTGATCATATTTAGACATATATAAGTCTTTCTATATTGGATAAAAATAAAAATAAAACAAATTAATTCATTTTTCATATCATGAATTCAAAAAAAATATCAATTACAATAAAAACGTAAAAAGGTTACCGATCTTATTTTATTTAAATATTTTTATCGGGTTTTTAATATTATTCTGTTTACTTTAAAATGATCAAATTTGGTTTAATACTTTTCCATGATTTTATTACAAAATCTTAAAATAAACCCGCGTATACGCGGGTCTTAATCTAGTGTTTAATAATATCTAATACTAATAAATCAGCAGTCACATCATGGCTTCTTCATTTGACAGTGTCTTTTGTATTTTTTTTTTAATTTTTAATTTTTGCTTTTCTTTCCGAAAATTATTAATCTTTATTTCACTTTTTTTTCTTTTCCCTATACCCACAGATTCCTAATTCTTCTACCCAAATCCACGATCTCCAGATCTTCTTTCAAAACTTCCACAATCTCCAAATTCAAATTTGAATTCAACTTTCACCACATATACTTTGATTCTCAAAGAGGTAACCAACTCAATCTCGTCTTCTGAAATCATGGTATCTCCATCTCTCTCTAATCTCATCAAATTTTCGCATGCATCAATCTTTAATTGATCGTTATCCATTGAGATATTTTACTTCTTCCATCCGTTAGATTAATCATTGAAATCTGTAATTTCACTGTGCAGATCTACTCACATATGCATCGATGGAGAATAATCTATAGTGTGACCCTTCTGGAGCCCATTTTCTGGTAATTCACATATTTCCGATTCCTGAATTTTTTATGGCTGAGAATTCAAGTGAGTTACTTGAATTGAATTGCTTCTTTTAGTTTATCAACTAGAGATATTTTAGTTCCTGGGCTTTTTTCAGTTTATGACGAGAGAGATTTTACTTTTGTTTACATGAATTGAATTCTTGGGCTTTATTTCAGTTGCATGAACGTTATTGGGATCATTTTTCTGAATTGAATTTCATGTACTACAATGATTTTTTACCAGATGAAGCTTCTTCTCACACCAATTTAGAAGTTTTCGAAGCTACGACTATTACCACCAATTTTTTTTCTTCTCAAAGTTAAACAATTGCTTTAATGTGTTTTTTTTATGATATTTGCAGATGTAATTGGCGAGTTTGTCTTCTCAGTCTTCAAACGAGAATTCGGAAACAACCAAAAACCATCGAACCACTTTTAGAGTTGTTAAACTCATAGATGATCCCCAAACGTTTCTTCCTTACACGTTGAAAACAATGGCAAGTTCAAAAACAAACACATCCAATTGATTCAACGAGTCTTCTTCTCTACAAGGTCCTTCTCTTTCTCTTTTTTTTCTCTTTTCTTTTTCTATGGCTACTTTCATGTGTTTATGGATCTCTTTTACTGAACAGATTACTGATTGGTGTTTGAAACAAAGACAATATCGAGACAAAACGTTGAAGCAACATTGTGGGAAGATATCCGAAAGCTACTTTGCGATTTGGGCTAACTCTTATTTCTTTGTGTCAACTGTCCCATACATTTATCTCAGAGTCTTATAAGATTAAGATTGGGTTAATTAACCTACAGACTTTGTTGCTCATATATTTTAGTTTGTCTAAGGTTATAGTGTTCGTCTAATGTTTGTGTTGATAGCTTAACTAGGGAAGCCTTATCATCCCATAATATCTGGTCAATTTCTTCAGAAATTTGTATCTAACGATTGTACTATTAATTAAGAGTCATTAATTAATCAATGAAACATTTTAGTTGGCAAACAAAGAAATTTGTTTGTTTGCAATTCAGATTTAACCTTTTACATTTTAAATTAAATATATATGTGTCCGTGCATAGCACGGGGCATAATACTAGTATAGTATATTTTAAAAAAATTCTTACTCATTTTTTGTAAAATAAAAAATATTTATGACTTATTTTTTATATACATGGGTACCCATATAACCCATGGGTATTTACAGAATTGAGTTTGAGTTATAAAATACTAACTCGACCCTATAACCTTTAACCCATACGGGTTAGGGTCAGGTTGGGTCGGGTTACCCATTTTGACATCCATACTTTTCACCGATCCTTGTTTATATAAGTCGGCTCAAACCCAAATACAAAGCCGTATCCATCTTGGCCCATCTAGTGTTCTCCGAACCGAAATTTTGCGAGCAATGTAGATGCGACACGTAGGATTTTTATAATTTACAGGATCGTGACATATATATATTTTTTATTCGAAAAACATGAAGATCATGACATGAAATAAATAAAATTAATTAATATATATATATATCTTATTATATAAAACCAACTTAAATCAGAAAACATGAGACAAACAATTAAAAAGAAAAATTGTTTATCACTAGTCTCTGTAGAACTATTAAGAGTTTCAGACTTTCAGGTTTTGTGAAGAGCTTGAATAAAGAACCTTTTAGGGATTTTCAATGTTGCCTCTTCTTCCTGTTTTTTTTTTTTTTTTTTTTTTTTTTTTTTTTTTTTTTTTTTTCTGTAGTCTGCTCCATACAGTTGATTTCTTTTGTTCAATGACATTTTCTATTATATAAGAGTTTAGAAACTAATAAATTTATTGAAAATAACAGATAAAAGTAATATTTTACCTTAATTGTAACTAGAGAAACTTGAAAAACTCCAATGATCAACGATAAAACCGTAAGTCCAACCAACGAAGAAGAAGAAGAGCGACCTTAATTGATTTTTACCCTAATTGTTTTTTCTTTTCTTTCTACTTTTTTTTATTTGATGTCTTAAACTTTTAATTTATGGTAGAAACTTATTTAAGCCGTATATTTACGTAACTGTTGCCATGTCCATACTTGTAGAAATATTTTTATCGAAACTAATACCATATAGTTAATGGCCTATATATGAATTCCTTAAAGAAATTGCTGCCCTAATTTTTTTTTAATTATTTGCCGCCTTAAGCGAATGTTTCCTAAAACTTAACGTCGCACGGCTCTGGGTGGAAGTGTATCGATTACTCTTCTAGATTTAATCCACCATTGTGACTTTTCCATGCAATTATTGTATATAATGATGATGTAATTCTTGATTAAATCAATAAAGATATATTTGACGTAAAGAAAAAAATCCTTAAGAACTAAAATCCCAAACCTGTCAAAGGGTATAAAACAACAAGAATTAAGATCCATGGGTGTTCAGAATCACACGATTGCATCATGAGTAGAAGATTCATTCGCTAATAAAAATCTAAATAGGTCAGAGACCTAAGAACATATATCAAACTAGCTAAAGACATTAAATAGGGTATATAGTCAAAACTGCCGACACTAAAGGATCAGAGACGAGGAGATCAAGGAGATGCTGACCCAGCTGAACTTGAACTAGTTGAATCTGACTCTTCACGTATCACCCTATACATCTCGCGCATGTCTTGTATAATATCATAGAGAAGGACAATGGCTGTCGTGGCTAACTCAATGATCTCTTCGACATGTTCCTCTTCTAGAGCAGGGAGGACATCGATTATCTGATCAATGTTGGTACCCATCTCATCAAGCACTCTATTACCGTGTGCTTCCATCTGCGGAAAACTCCACATGGGACCCATCACCGGCACTTCATCCTGAGCCAGAGCCGGCATCAGATCTGGGTGGTTTATAATCCAGTCCCGAAATCCACGCCGTATGTTGTTCGATTCGTTAATGAGATTTCCCACATGATCGTGGAGGTCCCAGTGATGGCGAACCCTGACAAGAGATATGATTTCGATATCGATAAACTCATCTCGAATTGCAAGAGATACCTCATCCCTCAACCGCATTAGCTTCGACAGTGCCTCTCCTCTAATTCCGTCAGCCATGTTCTCTCTTCAAGGTTTAAGTTCTAGGGTTTAGTGATGGCTCTAGGGTTAAACAATCAGCTCATATTTATAACTCAAACTAACGGTTACAAGAGAATTTAATAATTAGGCAAGTGAGGACACGTGTGCTACAAACATACTGGCGCAAGAGGAAATATAACTACTATAAACAAAAATAGAAGGGAAATTTGGCAAAAAAGGATAAAAAAACTTTCCTCTTTTTGTCCACATAACTTTCTTGATCAAAAATTGTCCAAATACACTTTTTTTATCGAATGAATCACCAACTTTAGCCATAGAAATAGAACTAAAGATGGTCTATTACTAAAGGGAAATTTGTCAATCTAATAAAAGTTGACCCTATAGGCCTATTCTAAAACTATATTTGATTGGTCCATGTTATTATTATTTTTTTCATTAAATAATTAAATTATTAATTTACTTTTTTTATTCTTATTAGCAAATTTCCATTTTTTTAATATCATATATTTTCTTTTATTCCACATCAGTATTATTACTTTAACATATTAATTTTAGTAAATTTCCTATTTTACAAATATTTTATATAATTAGTTTTAATAATTGTAATTTTTATATAGATTATCTAATAAGCAATGACATTAGAATGTGTCTTTTATATTAGTGGAAATTGATTAAGAAGCACATACTATATATTATGGCATATTCAACCATTCATTTTAATAAAATCTCAGCCTTAAGCATCTCTATTAAGCATTTTTCATTGCAAATGCACTAAGTAGTTAGACAAATAAATTTCTTTTTTTAGCAACAAGGTGATGTGGTGTAGTAAAAGGAAAATAAGAAATTCAATTTGATTGGTATACATAAGCACCTTAAAATAATTTCTAAATTCTATTTTTATTCATATTAAAGTGTTTAGAAAATAGAAAAAAATAAGATTTCTAATGACATAAAAAGAAAATTACTTCCTATGATTTTTTCTTAAATTTCTTTTTTTCTTAATATAAAATATACAATATTTAAAATTATATATTACTAATATGTTACGTATTCATTTTATTATTTTGAACAAAATATTATATTGTATCTAAGCATCATCAACATGTTATTAATTTGTTTATTTATATGCACTATATCATATATTATAGTGAAAATAATATTTTGTCTTGAAGATATGTAGAAAATAAAAACTGCAACTATTTATAGTTTTTGGAAAGCTATTGAATAACCGGAAAATGGATCAACATGAACGACCACTAGCTGAATTCAAATACATGCCAAAACAAGAAATTTGATTTTTCAGTGATGAAACATGGAGCTAATTAAGTGTAACTAATGGATGTTTGGAAATTATTAGAAAGATTTGGGGTTAAGAAGGATTTGGTATGAATCATGACCTTCAAAACATGCAATCTCTAAAATTCTGAATCAAAATGTTTGATAGTGTGCATATAATTAAAACATATGAGAAATAGGGTATCAGGATCGGCCTGAGGTTCTAGATGGCCTCAAATTTTAAAATATATGATTAAATTTATTTAATTATTAAATCAAAAATAATGATAGATTGAAGATTCTGTTGTTGGGAAGTTTTAAACCATCCATATTGAGAAGAATGAAGAGCAACACTGCCAATAAGCTAAAGGAACATTTAGTAACATGTGGCCTTCAAGTTTTATATATCTTTTGATGGCGTAAATTTTATGTTTTATCAGCTTTATGTAGGGCCGAGGGTGATAAAAGGGATTTAGGGATTTATAATTTCGACGGATTTTCAAATGAGATTTAATTTAATTTATAATTTTTATGAAATTATACTGAGATTCACTAAACTTTAAAAGCAGTCTTAACAAATGAACCAGAAGCTGATACACTTCAAAAGTTGATAGATAAAAGTATATACTGATTCAACACAAATACGTTAAAAGTTAAAACCATAGATCCAACACAAAGTTTGGAGGTTAACGCATTCTCATCACAAACGACTGTGAAACAAAGAACACTGATGGAGATTTTCTTAGGCAACTTTCTTAATCTTAGCCAGTTTGGCTTGGATCTTCCTGTGAGTCGAAGCAATCTCCTTAAAACTCTCCATGACTCTCCTTACCTCTGCATCGGACGGTCGTTGGTACACAAAAGACTCTGGTGGCGGAAAAAGCTCAGGATGACCTCTCCCAATGCTCAGATTCAATCTTGTTGAAGCCCAAAGTTTCAAGCCGGCCGACGAATGTTGCCATCTTATTGGATATGAAGAAACCTGGAAGCACAGCTTTGCAAAACTTAGATTCACTCCAGACGATGAAACTCTTGCCGTTGTCGCTCCACGAAACTACTGAATCCGTTGAAGAATCATCGTCCATCTCAAAGCATCTGCGGAAATAGCGGGCGTATCTTTGCTTCCAATAATCCATCCCTAAACAACTGAGATCGGAAATTCCAAATCACGCCCTAAAATGAAAAAACACACCAACCAATTATAAGCGAACGGAGACAGAAATCAATCAGAAGAAGAAAAGAAAAACTAAGGATTGAGATTATCGAGATCCAAACCTCATGATGATGCTGGTGCCTCCGAAACGAAACCCTACGATAGTCTCCTCCCTTTTCACCGATATTTTTTAGTACTGCCGCCACGTGGCACTCTCTCCCTTTTGCTGACGTGTCAGTCTCCACAACAGGCCGGTCCACGGACCCATAATCCTCCCAATGAGGAGATTAACTCCACATGGGGTTAGATCGAGTCGAACTCCAGATGAGATGGATGCAGAGGTGTGCAACCAGTGGGCCACTTGCTCCTCTCGATTTTTATATTTTTTAAAATTGAGTTTAGGGCTTCGAAAGAGTAATTAATTAGGGTTTACGAGGAAAAAGAAAGGGAGAGAAAGGAGGAGGAAGCGATAATCACCATGAAAACATTAGAAGAAAGGAGACGATCGGGAACAATTGACAATTTCAATTCAAAGGAACAAGACGATAAAGTCTCTCTTTCTCTTCCTGTGGATCTGATAATAGAGATTCTTATCAAACTGCCTTCGAGATCGGTTTCGAGACTCATCTGCGTTTCTAAACTCTGGTCATCTATAATCCAAGGGAAGCTTTTCAACGACTTGTACCTCACTCCATCTTTGACAAGGCCGCTACTTCTTTTCCAATTTTACTGTGGTGACACGAATCTCTATCAGTACTCTTCCTCTCAGGAGAATGATCCATCTTCTGGTCATAATATTAATCTGAAGCCGATTCCAGGGTGTCCAATATCCCCACCCGTCCGTGGCTTGATCTGCTCTAGAGATGTTGATGCTAACGTGTTGAATGTTTGCAATCCTACCACGGGTAAGTTCCTAACTCTACCTAGAGTTGACAGTGTGGAGGCAACCTCTCTTGGATATGATCCGATTAATGATCTATACAAAGTCTTTTCCATGAAAAGAGTTACTGACAAACATGGACACTTTGTTAGATCTGAGCATCATGTTTTTTACTCTAGGAGCTCGAAAAACATAGAATGATCGAATGTAAGTGTCCCCATTACCCTCTAACTCAAGGTATATTCAAGAATGGGGTTGTTTATTATCGAGCTTGGTCTTTCTGTCCTGCAAAAAAATATCACGTCGTAGTGAGCCTTGATATGAATTCTGAAGAGTTTAATCTTGTCACATTACCTGATTGTGTCGAAATCGAACAATATGGTACGTATGATTTGGTGAGCTACAACGGAGAGATAGCCTTAGTGCATGAATCAAGAAACGGAAAATTCGACTTGTGGGTTCTGATGGATGTCAACAATCAAGAATGGACAAAAGTTTCTGTCGTGATTCCTTGTTGGAAAAATTTACTTGGCAATAGCTTATTATACTGCAGGGGTACTATTAGCACCGGCGAGCTATTAATTGAAGTTAAACCATCGAATTCCGCTAGCCAGTTTTGCATTATTTATTACAATCCCAAAGAAGACAAGGCTCGAAGAGTTGACTTTCAAAGAAGTGGAGGTCGCTGTCTTCCTAAGAGAATCTTCCTGGATCATGACTAGTACTAATCTTTATTAAGATGAGTCCATTTTGGATTTGAAGGCAGGCGAGTTATCGGGTTCTCTACCATCTTGTGTGTCTTATTTCATCTACGAAATGGTATGGTTGTGGATCATGCAAATGCAATGGTTATGGCTTTGATTAAAGTAAGTTTCAATTTCTTATTTGGTTTCGTTTCCAGAGTACCAAGAAATCTGTTTTGTTGTTAGTCTAATGATGTATGAGTCGTTATTGACATGGAATTATTGTCCCGCCTTTTGATATTTTATTTTGTTAATGTTCAATATTTTTATTCGAATCTCAACTAGTAAGAAACAGGTGAGCAACGTATAATCATGAATTTTTTAGTGCAAACAAAGATAACATAGTTCCTCCTCTATTACTACTACTTGGCCAATACTTGTGCGTATATTTTTATTCTGCATATATTTGAAGATAAGTTTTGACGAAATTTTTGCTTACTTCCACCATACATGAATACGTGGACATATCAAATGATGCACAACTCTATTATCTTAGTTGGTGTCAGACCCCGCCCTGTGAGCAAGCAAAGCAAGCAGGTGCTTGCTGCCCTATTATAAATAAATAAATATATTTTCTGCCTTTATTTTAACGAAATCATTTACTAGTCTAGTGATAATAAACTTCCTTATCAGGGTACTTTATGAAAACTTGGCCCAAACTTCTTTTGGGGTCTACAAAATGTCAGGGTTGGCTCTGTTTGGTGTTAACTCTTTTGGGCAACTTCAACAAATGTTTCTCTTCCTTCTCTATCTTCTTCAATCTTTGAGCTGCATGGTTCAACAACTCTAAGAAAATCATCTTATTAATCACTGACAGTTGAAGAATTGAGTACTTGCCAGTAGCCATCATCTTCAAAGAACTATAAATTTCGACTTAAAAACTTGTACAGAACAAGTTTTAATTTTTTTCTTACCGTTTCAAATGACGATGATTTTTGGATCACCATAGTTGTATTTGATGTATTTGTAAATAATAAAAAATTGTCTGCACAAACTAGATATTTTGTTGTCACAGGATGAAATATTACTACCAATACATGAGAATGAGTCTTAGATGAAAGAGAGATGTATCCTATAACTGATGCGCGTATATAATACATGAGAACCGATCTTGAATCCATCCTTCTTTTGGTTCACCATCGTTATCTTTGATGCACTCGAAAATAACTCTTAGTTTGTCTGCGTAGTTAACTGGATTTTGTTGAAATATTATTACCACTACAGGACAATGAGTCTTAGATGAAGCTCAAATCGTGTAAAACAAAGAGAAATATCGTATAACTGATGCGTACAATATACCTGAGAACCAATCTTGAATCCATCAGTTTGTTTGTTTTTTTTTTCCGCATATAAAAGCTGAAAAAATATTAGACAGAAGAACAATAATTATCCCCGAATTTATTTAAGCAAAGATCTTGTAACTTACAACGGTAACTCATCTTTCATGTTTTGAGGGTAATCTCCATGTCTTATTGGTTCCAGGTGACAGCAATTCTTAAACTAATGTATAGAAGAAGAAGAAGTTGAGTTGTGTAAACCGCAATTAAGAATTCCAAACTTGATTCAGATAGACAATTTGATATGACGACATGTATGGAATATTTTCATACAAAATATGGCTTTTTGCCTTCTTCTTTTTTTCTCTCCAAAATATGACTTTTTCTTTATTGGTCAAACAAATTTAACAAATAAATATATAGAAGCGTATTTGACATACTAAGATACATAATCTCTTTAACTTTTTTTGAATGAATTTGTCTGTCCACAATTAAATACAATTGTAAAAAAATCATATCCAAATTTTCTTTACCAAATATACAACATATACATAGAAATATATTTTTTCATTTTTTAAAACTATAGATTTGTATGAAATTTTTCTATGTCTTAAATGATTAATAGTTTATACGTTTAGATCATGTTTATATGTCTAGTTCATATACCTCTATTGTTTTCAAGAAGGTGTAATATATATATAGTTAATCACTAAAGTCCTCCAAAGACACGTATATTCTCATAAACAGTCTTCATCTCTCTCATTCTATTTAGCACCCTTTCTTGTTGTCCATTCCATTAATCTTTTAATATTAACTGTAAACCAATGAGTGATAAATCTCAGCAGCCAAGAATATCACTACGTGTGGCTTCTCGTCAGCAGCACAAGCAGCCGTACAAAACACTTCTCATAAGAGCTCAGAATACTGCACAAACGAGTCACAGCGGCTGACCCTGACGTAGAGGCCAGCGGAATGTATGTATTTGCAGAATTGTTTGCGCGGTATTCTGAGCTCTTATGAGAAGTGCTTTGTATGACTGCTTCTGTTGACGAGAATCCACATGTAGTGATCTTCTTGGCTGCTATGATTTATTATTCATTGGTTTTATAAACAACGAATCCAGGGTTTCCAATTGGTCCACCCGTCCGCGGCTTGATCTGCTGTAGATATGGTGTTGTCTTATATGTTGGCAATCCTACCACGGGTCGGTTCTTAACTTTACCAAGAGTCAACATTGAGTTAATGAGAACAGAAATCTTTTTTTGGATATGAACCGGTTAATGATCTATACAAAGTCTTTACCGTGAGATCAAGCTTTGACAAACATGGACGTTAGTGGAGAGCATCAAGTCTTCACTCTAGGAGCTCAAAACACTTGGAGAATGATCGAATGTAAGTGTCCCCATCTCCCTATAACTCAAGGTATATGCAAGAATGGGGTTGTTTATTATCGAGCTTGGTCTTTCACTCCTGACAAAAAATATCAGGTAGTAGTGAGCCTTGATATGAAATCTGAAGGGTTTAATCTTATGACATTACCTGATTATGTCAAAATCGATCAATATGGTACGTATGATTTTGTGAGCTACAACGGAAAGATAGCCTTACTAAATGAATCAAGGAACCGTAAATTCGACTTGTGGGTTCTGATGGATTTCAGCAAACAAGAATGGACAAAAGTTTCTGTCGTTCGTTGTTGGAAACATTTACTTGGCAATGGGGTATCACACTGCAGAGGTACTATCAGCACCGGGGAGCTAATATTTGAACAAAATAACCATTTTTTGTCATCTTTTACAATCCAAAAAAAAAAATCGGAGATCATGTTGAGAGTCCTATGTTTCTTCCAAGAAAAGTTTAACGGTTAATGATTAGTGCGTAAATTAATGTTTCCCTTCAGTCTCGCATAATCTCCCCGTAGTATTAAGATGAGTCCATTTAGGATTTGAAACAATTTGATCATTAATTTGTGTGTCTTATTAATGTTTTTGGCATCATTTGTGTGTCTTATTTTATCTATGGAATGGTATGGTTGTGGATCATGAAAATGTAATGGTTATGGCTTTGATCAATGTAAGTTTCAGTTTTTTTTTTTTGGTTTTAATGAAATCTGTTTTGCTGTTAGTCTGTCTAATGATGTATGAGTCGTTATTGAAACCGAACTATTGGTCCAGTCTTTTGAATCTTTTATTTTATTGAGAAATCGTTTTATAGGAATCTCAAATAGCAAGAAACAGGTGAATAATGTATAAAATCATGTAATCTTTAGGTGCAAACAAGGCTAACTTAGTTCCTCCTCTTATTACTACTAGGCAAATACTCGTGCGTATATTTTTATGAGAAATTTGGCAAAATAACCCAAAAAGTCGATTGATTCGTCCACATACACCTTAAGCAAAGATCTTTTTAACTTACAACGGTGACCGAGTATCAATAGTCATGTTCATGTTCTATATGATGTAATTCCATAATATGAAAATATTTCCATACAAAATATGGCTTTTTGCCTTCTCTCTCTCTCTCTCTCTCCAAAATATGGCTTTTTCTTTGATGGTCAAACAAATATTACATTATAGTCAAATTATGAATTTTCAAAAAAGAGGATTATTTATTTATATAACACCAACCTAGGAAGAGAGGACGGCTTTTAGCTTTTAAGGTTTCTTTCATCCCCGTGGAAAGAAACTAGCTAGGGTTAAAAAAAGAGGCTATTGGGGATATATGTGATATAGTTAAGTTTCCTATTAGGATAATGTTAAGTTTCCTTGTATATAGGAGACTAGGGTTTCTAGCTCCAAAGTTATATTGTATAAATACCCAAGTTTGGGATGATGAATAAACAAATCAGTTCGATATCTTAATCTACATGGTATCAGAGCAGAAGATCTTCAAACCTAAAAATTACGTTTGATCTTTCGCTTTTCTTTGCTATGGCCGGAGATAACGTTGATCCTCAGGCTAGTGGCGGTTTAACGAGTTCCGGTGGAACTCAAAGTAGCGGCGGTGCTGCACTTGCTCCGGTTGGAGAAACTCACTCGATCTCGCCATACACCTTGGCGGCGTCTGATAATCCGGGCGCGTTAATAACCTCCGTTCTTCTGAATGGAGAGAATTACAACGAGTGGGCTTCAGAGTTACTTAACGCGTTGCAAGCGAAACGCAAAACAGGCTTCGTTCATGGCGTGATCCCCAAGCCTGCGAGTGGTAGTGCGGACATGGAGAATTGGTTAACAGTGAACTCCATGATTGTTGGATGGATTCGGGCTTCGATCGAACCTAAAGTTAGGTCGACGGTGTCGTACATCTCCAATGCTCACCTCCTGTGGACGGAGCTCAAGAAGAGATTCTCGGTGGGAAACAAAGTTCGAGTTCATCAGATTAAGAGCCAACTTGCTTCGTGTAGGCAGGATGGACAAACTGTTCTGGAGTATTATGGTCGTCTTTCTTCGTTATGGGAAGAATTGCAGACTTATCAACCTGTAATCTCGTGTTCGTGTGGTGCTGCCTCGGCTTTTGCAAAAGAAAAAGAGGAAGAGAAGATACACCAGTTTGTCATGGGTTTAGATGACTCTCGGTTTGGTGGTCTATGCACCGGGATCGTCGCGTCAGACCCGTTACCAACTATTGGCGAAATCTATGCCAAAGTTGTCCGTGAAGAACAGAGGTTGAACACAACTCGCCTCCGTGAACAGCAACAAGAGGCGGTGGGATTCTCGACTCGTCGCGAGGATCTCTCAAGCTCTGTTCGTCGTGAATCCGACTCTCGTTCTGAGTCTCCATCTTCCTCCTCAGTTCGTAACCGGAACTCTATTTGTAGTCACTGCGGTCGTTCTGGTCACGAGAAGAAAGAGTGTTGGCAACTTGTTGGCTTCCCGGACTGGTGGATCGAACGCAACAATTCTGGTTCAGGTCGAGGTGGTCGTGGAAGAGGTGGTCGTGGTGCCGGTATCAACAATGGAGGCCGTGGTCGTGGTCAAGCTAACGCTGCTCATGCCACAAGCTCTAATGCTTCTTTCCTTCCTGAGTTCACTCCGGATCAATGGAAAGCCCTCTCTAAACTGATTCAGGAGAAATCCGGTGAATCAAACTCTGACAAGTTGTCTGGTAAGAAAGGTTATGGTGATGTTATACTTGATACAGGCGCTTCGCATCACATGACAGGAAATCTCTCGTTGTTACACAACCTCGAGACGATCCTTCCTTGTTCTATTGGCTTCGCTGATGGTGGAAAAACAGTCTCTCTTCGTAAAGGAGTGTTGACTCTTTCTTCCACACTCACCCTGCCTAATGTTCTCTTTGTGCAAGATCTCAATTGCACTTTAATCTCTGTGTCAAAGCTACTTAAACAAACCGGTGGTGTAGCTATGTTTACTGATACCCTTTGCGTGTTGCAGGACCGTTTTTCGAGGATTCTGATTGGAGCCGGTGAGGAACGTGATGGGGTCTACTACTTCAAGGATGTTATGGCTGCACGGATTCATAGAGCAGTTGCGGATTCGGATTCTACTCTGTGGCACCAACGGCTAGAGCATCCATCGTTTTCTGTGTTTTCTTCTTTACCTCAGTTTTCTGGTGTTTCAAAGCCTGTTTGCTCGGGTCCTTGTGATGTGTGTTTTCGAGCAAAACAGACTAGAGAAGTGTTTTCTGATAGTATTAATAAAACAACAGATTGTTTTCAACTTATTCATGTTGATGTATGGGGTCCATACCGTGTTCCTTCTTCTACTGGTGCTGTTTACTTTTTGACCATTGTGGATGATTATTCTCGAGCAGTTTGGACGTTTCTTCTACTTGAGAAATCTGAAGTCAGTAAGGTGTTAAAGAATTTTTTTGTCTATGCCGAGAAACAATTTGGCAAGACAGTGAAGATGGTGAGGAGTGACAATGGCACTGAGTTTATGTGTCTCTCATCATATTTTCGAGAAAAAGGTGTTGTTCACCAAACTTCTTGTGTGGGAACTCCACAGCAGAACGGTCGTGTCGAACGTAAGCACCGTCATATTCTCAATGTGGCGAGAGCTTTACTTTTTCAAGGGAATCTTCCTATCAAGTTTTGGGGAGAGGCAGTGCTTACGGCGGCATATCTCATTAATAGAACACCGTCTGCCATTCATCTTGGGCGCTCTCCATACGAGTTGTTACATGGTCATAAGCCGTCTTATGATCAGCTACGTGTTTTCGGGAGCGAGTGTTATACTCATAGAGTCACTCGTGACAAAGACAAGTTCAGTCAGAGAAGTCGTCGTTGTGTGTTCCTTGGTTATCCAGTTGGGAAAAAGGCATGGAAAGTCTACGATATTGAGAGAGAAGAGTTTATAGTTTCTCGGGATGTGGTGTTTAAGGAAACGGTCTTTCCTTACCTCCTTACCACAATTTTCTCCTTCCGTGTGTGTTGATGAAGACTGGCTCGTTTCTCCGTCGCTTTTTGTTGTAAGGGGGAGCAGTTTACCTGAGTCTCTTCGTGTGACAGTACCTCCACAAGAACCTGTGGCAGAAATACCACAAGAACCTGAGACAGTAAATCCACAAGAACCTGTCTCAGCAAATCCACAAGAACCTGCCTCAGCCACTGTCACAGCTGCTCCCACTCAAGGCTTTGGTAGCGTTGACAACACGACGGGTTTGCCCTTTGAGGCCTCTGATCCTCCCTTAGGTCGTGGTTTACGTCAACGTTCTGAATCTGTGAAACTGCATGATTACATCACGTACAACGTCGTCTGCAGTCAAGACCCCCATCACGCTCCTCCTGACCCCACATCTACGTCATCGTCGGTCCAAGGTACATCCCTTTACCCTTTATCTCACTACATTTCCGATGAGTCTTTCTCTCCAGAGCAGCGTGCATTTTTTGCTGCCATAACAGCTGGTGAGGAACCCAAGCATTTCAAAGATGCTGTTCGGATGAAAGTTTGGAATAATGCTATGGGTACTGAGGTCGATGCACTTGAGCAGAAACGCACATGGGATATCTGTGATCTCCCTCCTGGTAAAGAAGCTCTCGAATGTCTTTGGGTTTACAAGACTAAGTATAAGTCCGATGGCACGATCGAAAGGTACAAAGCAAGGCTTGTTGTACAAGGTAACCATCAGGTCGAAGGTGAGGACTATGATGAGACGTTTGCTCCGGTTGTCAAAATGAACACCGTTCGTTCAGTTCTTCGTCTTGTTGCGGCTAAGAATTGGGAAGTTTATCAAATGGATGTTAATAACGCTTTTCTTCATGGTGATCTTGAAGAAGAAGTTTATATGAAACTTCCCCCTGGTTTTCGTCATTCGCATCCGGGGAAGGTTTGTCGTCTGCGCAAGTCATTATATGGACTCAAACAAGCGCCTCGTTGCTGGTTCAAGAAACTCTCTGATGCTCTGCTCCGGTTTGGTTTTGAGCAATCCTATGACGACTACTCTCTGTTTTCTTATTCTCACAAGGATATTGAACTATGAGTTTTGGTATACGTGGATGATTTGATTATTTGTGGTAATGATCGTTACATGCTGCAAAAGTTCAAAGATTACTTGAGTCGCTGTTTCTCTATGAAGGATTTAGGGAAGCTTAAGTACTTTTTGGGAATAGAAATCAGCAGAGGTCCTGATGGTATTTTCTTGTCACAACGTAAGTATGCGTTGGACACCATCGCGGAGACGGGAAATTTAGGCTCTCGGCCTGCTGCAACTCCATTGGAACAAGATCATAAGCTCGCCACCGTTGAAAGTCCGCTCTTGGATGATCCTAAACCGTTTTGGAGACTTATGGGGAGACTGATTTATCTCCTTAACACGAGACCAGAGTTATGTTACTCTGTCCATCTATTGTCTCAGTTTATGACGCAGCCTAAGGTGGCTCATTGGGAAGTTGCATTGCGTCTCGTTCGTTATTTGAAGGGTTCCCCTGGTCAAGGCATCTTTCTCTCGTCTGATCCCGATCTTACTCTTACAGTTTACTGTGATGCCGACTACAACTCTTGTCCCTTGACTCGTCGCTCGCTCAGTGCTTTTGTTGTGTTGCTTGGAGGCTCTCCTGTTGCGTGGAAAACCAAGAAGCAAGATACGGTATCACACTCTTCCGCCGAAGCTGAGTATCGCTCCATGGCTGTGGCTCTACGTGAAATCAAATGGTTTCGCCGTGTGTTAGCCGGCCTTGGAGTTGACCAGACTCAGCCTACACGTTTGTTTTGTGACAATAAGGCGGCCATCCACATAGCCTCCAATCCAGTTTTCCATGAGCGAACAAAACATGTCGAGTCCGATTGTCACGCGGTTCGGGATGCAGTTGAAGAAGGTGTTATTGTTACGGATCATGTTCGTTCCGAGGAGTAATTGGCGGACATACTCACAAAGGCGTTGGGACGTGCTCCTTTTCAGTACTTGTTGTCCAAGTTGGGCATTCAAAATCTTCATGCTCCAACTTGAGGGGGAGTATTGGGGATATATGTGATATAGTTAAGTTTCCTATTAGGATAATGTTAAGTTTCCATGTATATAGGAGACTAGGGTTTCTAGCTCCAAAGTTATGTTGTATAAATACCCAAGTTTGGGATGATGAATAAACAAATCAGTTCGATATCTTAAGAGGCTTAGGGCTAAAAAGAGGCTTAGGGTTTAAAAGGAATAAAGAGGAAAGAGGAAGCAGAATCACCATGAAAAGGTTAGAAGAAAGGAGACAATCGGGAACAATTGATAGTATCAATTCTCTTCATGTGGATCTGATGATAGAGATCCTTACGAAGCTGCCTCCAGGATCTGTGTCAAAGCTCATCTGCGTTTCAAAACTGTGGTCATCTATTATCCAAGGAAAGCATTTCAGTGACTTGTATCTGACTCGATCTTCGACTCGGCCGCTTCTTCTTGGCCTCTTATACCTTCCTGCCACGCGGCTCTATCAGTACTCTTTCTCTCAGGAGAATCCATCTTCTGATCATAGTGTTTCTCCGAAAATGATTCCAGGGTATCCAATTTCTCCACCGGTCCATGGCTTGATCTGCTCTATAGATGTTGATGCTGATGTGTTTGTTGCCAATCCTACCATGGGTCAGTTCTTAACTCTACCTAGAATAAACAGTTTGCACTCAAGCTTGTTTGGATATGATCCGGTTAATGATCTATACAAAGTCTTTTCCATGACAAGAGTTACTGACAAACATGGACACTTGGTCAGTGTTGACCATTATGTTTTCACTCTAGGAGCTCAAAAAACATGGAGAATGATCGAATGTAAGTGTCCCCATTACCCTGTAACTCTAGGTGGTATATGCAAGGATGGGGTTGTTTATTATTTAGCTCGGTCTAAGTCTTACAGTCCTCACAACGGATCTTACGTAGTAGTGAGCCTTGATATAAGATCTGAAGAGTTTAGTCTTATGACATTACCTGATTGTGTCAGAATCGAACCATTTGATGAGTTTAGTTTGGTGAGCTACAACGGAAAGATAGCCTTAGTAAATCATTCAAGAAACGGTAAATTCGACTTGTGGGTTCTAATGGATGTCATTAAACAAGAATGGACAAAAATATCTGTATTGGTTCGGTGTTGGAAAGATTTGGTTGGGAATAGAGTATATTGCAGGGGTACTATTAGTACCGGAGAGCTATTATTTGAACCATGTAATTTCCATGACAAGTTATTTATTATCTATTACAATCCCAAAGAAGACAAGGCTCGAAGAGTTTACTTTGAAAAAAGTGGAGATGGCTGTATTCGTTGCAGAATGTTCGTGGATCATATAGAGAGTCTTATGTTTCTTCCATGGAAAGTTTAACGGTTTATGAGTCGTGTCTTGTTTTGTCTAAAAATTCTTATTTCTCATCAGTCTCATATGATGCAATGATCGATGACTCCTTTTTTTTTTTTTTTTTTTTAAACATGTGGAATGGTATGCTTGTGCGTGGATTATGCAAATGCAACCTCATAATTATAAAACATTACAAAAAAAAGTATTTCCAGCTAGATGCTTGCAAAACTATTCATTATCTATATATATAAAGTTGGTGTCATTCTATTCTGCTGGAGACCCCTTCTAAATTCAGCAAAATGCCACGTCATGACTAATTTAGTTTATTGTATTTTCTTTTTTTAATATTTTAATTTCATAATAATTAGCATTCATTACTATAATAAGTTTAACAAGAATATGAAAAATCATTTAAAAAAAAAGAGAAACAAAACAGACGAGACAAGACATGATGAGACAGAAAAAAACATAACAAGAGAAGAAATGAATATTTTCAAAATTTTAAAACAGGAGAAACGAAACAGACGAGACCAGACAGGATGAGACGGAAAAAAACATAACGAAAGAAGAAATGAATATTTTCAAACTTCTTATTATATTAAATGATGAGATGGGATGTAAAGGAACGGAAATGAATGGGATACCACATAATTTTGCCTACTTCAAATTATATTTAGAGACCGAATAGAAAAAAACGAAAATAACATGATGAGACATGACAAGATGGAAAGAAACATAATGAAACGGGATAAGATTGGACGGGACGAGACAGACAAATTAGATATGACGAGATGAAAAAAACGGAATGAGACGGGAATGGGCGTGACGAGATGAACGGGACATAATGGGAAGAGAAGGGACGGGAGGGACGGGACAAAAATTTCACCTACCCCTAATTATATTTAGGGACAGGACAGAGACACGGCAAATCGAAAAAAAAAACATAACAGGATAGGATGGGACAAAGAAAGAACGGGACAAGATGAGAAGGAATAAAAAGGGACGGGATGGGACTATATGGGAATTTTGCCTATCCTTAGTTATATTTAGGGACGGGACGAGAAGAAACAGAAAGAACATGATGAGACATAACAAAATGGAAATGCACATAATGGGATAGGACGGGACGGGACAGACAGGACGGATGGGACGGACAATAACGGACATGATGAAAATGAACGAAATGAGATAAGATGGGAGAAGACAATACGTTAATTTTGCGTAATAAACCACATAAATATATTAAATTTGCGGAAAAAACAATAAAATTAACACAATAATATAAATTTCCGCGCGAAGCGCGGATCACCTCCTAGTCTTATATATAATAGGAGAGTTGCTCTCTCCATCTAGGCTATCCACATCAGCAAAAAAATTCATTAAATTATTTTTAAGATATTTAATACATGACTATTCATATTTCTTTTATATTTATATTTTAAATATAAATAAAACTAAGAAAAATATACAACTAAATTACTTAATTAATATAAAGTATGTGATAATTTGATGTTAAAAGTTATCAAAAAGTTTGGATATAAGTAAAAATATATTTAACTTGAAATGGTATATATTTACCTTTTTATTAAAAGGATTTATCCTACTTCAAAATGTTATAATGTGTTTACAAGTTAAAAAGTTGAATATAAATTAATTAAGATAATAAAAAACCAATGAGAAATTAGAGTTAGAGTTTGCTTTTTAAAAAAATAGAAGTCGAGTTTTTATATGTAAATTTAATTGCAGTGAAAAACATGAAAATTTTAAGGATTGTGATATGTTTGTTTCCAAATATATTCAATTACAAAACTAACATAATAGAAAATAATCAATGGTCATGAGGCTCATATGCTACCACAACAAAGTAGATATGTATAAAAGTATATATATTATTTTTTCATCCTATTTCGGTGCAAATGCGATTTTACATTATACTTACAAATTTTAACGCTGAGTCAAATACATATGCATGTTTATAGTCTAACAGAAGTAAACAAACATAATATTTATAACATGCTAAAATGTTAGAAATAGAAAATTCGAGATAAAGTGGGTGTTAACATCCTAATAAAATAAAATAAAAGGACGCGATGTGAGATAAAGTATAAATAAAACTAAACAGAAAACTATTCAAACAACCCCGCGCTTGCGCGGGGCTTCAAACCTAGTTTACAACAATTCATAAGTGTGTATGCATACACACCATCAACATGAAACCTTTTAATAAACCTAAAGTTGTTAATGTTACATAACTGGAAAATAATTTTCTGGGGAAGCAACATCATCAACATGCCACTAAAACATATTGTGTTAATTGTTCAGTACCGATATTGCTTCTCGTCCTTATAAAACGTTAACCCCGTGAGAATATTCTTAATAGACATGAAAACTGTTGTCCAAACCGCGTCATTGATCATTTTCAGAACGCAAACCAACTTTTGCTAATCCGATAAACATTTGAACCAATTCAAGATTTTATCTGGAAAAGGAAAAAGATATAATTATTTTATGGGTAAATTAGATGCATTGCCTAAAAATGGATCGTATTTGCAAGAGTTTTTGTATCAAACTCTAGAGTTTTTGTCAATGGGCCTGTTCGTTTGAATATTATAATAATAGGTTGATCATACGTTTATACGTATAACTTTACATTTTAAGCGGTATTTAACATATCAGATGGATAACAATTATAAGTTATACAATTTGCTATGTGTGTTATTATTGTATTTAGCATGCTACAGATTAAAATAACTTGTTATTAAAATAGAAATCATATAGAAAAAAAATTACATTGTTAAAGATAAGAATGTAAGAATTCCCCAGATCGAGATATAGACAACCAGATTTCACAATCAACACATCAGCCTTATCAGCATGAAAATTTATCAATGGGAGTTGTTTTTATCTTTCAGAAATTTCCTAATTATTACTATTCTTTTCTTTGACTTAGCTGTGTAGATTCTCATTAATGCAATTTCTGATTAAGTACAAAATCTTTGAGAAAGAGGTAAGTACGACCAAATAATTTTTTTCGGTCAAAATATATTAGTGATGATGTGGCACATTCAACGGAGAGATCTTATATATACATATGATAACAACTTCCACTAAATATATATTTTTAAGCATAAAAACAATAAAATGGAGAACAAATGGACCATTTTCATAATCGTGTTCTTTTTGGTGGTAATGTCTGCCATTGGAGGAGATTCAACAGTTGGATCGCCTGTCATTGAAGAAAATTCAATTATTTCATGTTCACTAAAATGTGAATTCCATTGTCACCTACGAATTGGTTCAACTTGCCTAAAAAGATGTATCAGAGAGCGATGTTTACATCTATCTCCAAGCCCACCAACTTCATGCTCGTAGTAAATCACTAAATCTATCTTTCTCTTTAATTTATATATATATATATATAGTAAATATTAACATGAATTTTATTGTGATAAATAATACAGGATGAAGATCACAAGAATGAAAGAAATGAAAAGCTAGAGAGGATTTCTGAAGCTGTCACGATTGAATTTTTCCTTCTTATATGTATACCAAATTCTACAATATATACGATGAATAATAAAAAAATATTAATTGCATTCCTATTAAAAACAGGATGAACAAATATTCAAGTACAATAGAAACTCTATAAATTAATACTCGATAAACTAATAAATTCAAAAATCTAATAAATTTATCTGATCCCAAGTTGTGAAAAGCGACATATAGAAGAATGGGTTGGACAAATGGTTACGAAAGGATACATCAAAAGCATTACGGATCCAAATTTTGATGGAGATTACAACTTTAGTTTCACTTTCGAAAGCTGTGTGGAACTAGCAATGTCGTGTCTTAATCCATCATATATAGCATAATCGGTTGAACTCACTAATACGACTGAAAAAATATATTTGGTCGTAAGTACATAGTCCAGTTTAACAAATCAATAACATAATATCAAATTACATAGTCCAGTTTAACAAATCAATAACATAATATCAAATTTGTCTAACAAAATATTAACCTGTTTTGGTTTCTCTGGGAAAATATGAAAATATTGGGATTCATGTAAGTCCAACCATCCTAAACAATTCAAATATTTATAAATTTGGATTAATGTAAGAAACCAAATAGTTTGGACTCGTGTTAAAGTTCAAAATAATCAGTTTCACGTTGAAAAGTTGGGCCAAGAAAGTAAATAGTCTTAAACTTCTATTCACAAATATCATTCACATAAACGCATAGATCACAACCAACTTGATAAAATTATTGCAAACACACACTTTTCTTTTACTTTCTTGAATTGCATGACAAAAAAATTCAAAATGGTAGAAAATCAATGTGAAACAACATGAGAATCTTTATGAACTCTATCAGGCAGTTGAGTTCGCTTCAGTAGCAAAATTCATCCTCACTTCTACGGAACTCTGTGAGTTCATGTCCTGACTCGTGTAGCTCAAAAATAACTTGAGTCAGTATTGGGCTTTATATGGAAGATGGATTAAGACACGACATTGCTAATTCCACAGCTTTCCAAACTGAACTAGAGTCATAATGCTTGGGACCAAATAAATTTATTATATTATCGAATTTATTAGTTTATCGAGTATTAATGTATAGAGTTTCTATTGTACTTATAATATTTGTTCATTCTGATTTTAATATGAATGTAATAAACTTTTTTTATTATTCATCTTATATATTGTAAAAAAAAATTTACATATTAAAAAAAAAGGAAAAATTCAATCGTGACAGCTTCAGAAATACTTTATAATTTCGCACTTATTTCATGCTTGTAATCTTCATGTATTATTTATCACAATAATAACCATGTCAATATTTACTCACTATTTATAAATATATAATATACATACATGCATATATTATGTAAATTAAGAGAAAGATAAATTTAATGATTTACTGCGAGTGTGAAGTTGGTGGGCTTGGAGGCAGATGTAAGCATCGCTCTTTGATACACCTTTTTAGGCAAGCTGAACCAATTCGTAGGTGGCAATGGAATTCACATTTTAGTGAACATGAAATAATTGAATTTCCTTGAGTGACAGGTGATCCAACGGTTGAATCTGCTCCACTGGCACATATCACCACCAAACAAAACATCATTATGAAAACAGACCATTTATTCTCCATTTTTGTTTATCGCTTTTATGCTTAAAAAATATATTTTTAGTGGAAGTTGTCATCATATGTATATATAAAAATTTTCCATTAAATGTGTCACGTCATCACTAATATATTCTGACTGAAAAAGTATATTTGGTCGTACTTACCTCTTTGTAAAATATTTTATACTTAATTAGTTATTGAATTAATGAGTACATAGGTTAGTCAAAAGAAAATAATAGTAACAATCATGAATTTTCTGAAAGAAAAAAAATTCTCATTAATAATTCTGCAAGTTAGTAAAACATTTTAAAAGTTCACGTCAGCATAGAACACACAATATAACATTAATGAGAATATAACATTTAAAAAGTGCACGTCACTCATATATTTTGACTAAAACAAAATAGTTGGTCGTACTTACCTCTTGTTTAAAGATTTTATACTTTTTTTTTTTTTAACATTGATTGACTAGATTTTATACTTAATTAGATAATGCATTCATGAGAATGTACATAAGAGTCAACAAAATAATACTAGTAATAATCAGGAATTTCTGAAAGAAAAAAATAGTTCCTATTGATAATGTTTTGCAAGTTAGTAAAAAATATTAATGTGCACGACATATAACACACAATATAACTTTTAGAAGTTTGTAGATGTTGTAAACTAGACTATGGGTTTGATTGGTAACCAAAAAGAAGGGTATTACAAAATGTAATGCATGTGGTGTAACCAATCATTTAAGCATTACATTTGTGATAGTACAAATTGTGTTTTACAAAAAAAGGAGCATTCTTTAACAAAAAAAAAAAAAAGGAGCATTATAATCAAAAAGTGATGGTACAAATGCAAAAACAATAGCTCCGATTGGTAACACTACAGAGGTACAATAGTAATTCTTATAATAAAAATATTAAAATAAATAAAGAAATAAATAAATAAGTAACAAAATTGACTATTTTAAAATAATGTAAATAAAAAAATGAAATAAAATGAAAATATAAATATATGAAAAATATATATCTGATATGCACATTTAATTAGAAATAAAATAATTTATATATTTTTTTTAAATCAATGATGATTTAAGGTGTGATAAAAAAAATAGATCATTTATTTTTTTTCTATAAAAAGTTAACGCTCTTTTTATCCAAATACCACTATTTGGATTTAGTAGAAATACTTACTTATACAAACAAATTAAAAAGGTACACCTTTAGAATAAGAAAATTGTTCTAGTAGATTATTTTGTCTTCTTGTATTTTGCTTATTTATACATAAACCTATAATTTGAAATTTTATTTAAATTTTGGATCAACAAGTTAGGTTTAAAAGGAATTTAAATCAAAACATACACAACAATTTTTTTAGACAATATTTTATTTTATTTTAATAAGTACTATGAAGATAAGATGAGAATTAATAAAGAGAAGATAAAATTTGTTTTGTAATAAACGTGTTTCAAACAAAAAAATATTCTTAACAAACTTTCATTGATTTATTAATAGCATCATTTGCATTTGATAGTTATAAGACAAAAAGTTATTCAACGAAAATTTCTAGCCAAGAAAAAAAAATGAAAATACTTTGTACCATCACTTTATTTTTGTACAACTCCCACAAAGTAGCATTACACTTATAACACTGTTACAAGACTTGTACCATCACTTTTTCTTGTAATGCTATCATTTTTTGTAATATCATTTTTGTACCATCATATGTGTAATATCTCTTTGATTGGTTACACAATGGACATTACAATTTGTAACACTCTCTTTTAGGGTCACCAATCAAAGCCAATGGTTCAGCTGTAATGATCCTTTTATGTAGTAGTACAAAAAGAAGTGATGGTACAAGTAGTTAAAAAGAGTAGAAAATGTTAGTTAAAATAAGTCAAATCCAAGATGTATTTGAAATAGGGGAAATTGCAATGAATAGCTATATTGAGAGAAGAATTAAGTGAATGACAATTATTTGGTCATGGCTAGAATATAGCTTATATTTTTTATAATAATACCATTATAGCCTTGTGTCTGTAAAAAAAAAGTTATGAGATCTTCTTCTTTTCTTTCGACTTTCTCTATCATGAAACTCCAACTTTTGTCCGATCAATTTTCCGGGTTTGATTACAACTATTTCTTTTCGAAGATTTATGGGTCTAAATAAAATTGAGATTAATTATGTCACTGAGATCAATTGGCCATTGTGATTATTTTTCTCATGTTCTTCTTTTTTAATTTTCGATTGGTGCTGCCTTTCCATCGTTGGCACCGGTCTTCGTAACAACACCGCCGACAAAGAATCGACCACAGTATTGACGGTTGCAAAGGGAGGCAAAACCAAAAGTGATCTCCATCCTCTCTTGTACCTCTGTCGCAGTTTTGCCATCGTAAATTATCAGATTCTATACAATTGGATCGTAAATTAGTTTCTAATTTGTATGAAAGATAATATAATGTAATTCATTCGTTTAAAATTCAATTGCATATGGCAAATTCTCTTTCAGAAAGATTGTGAATTTTATAAATATCGTATCTTTAGACATAATCTCATCATCAAAGTCATTTTCAAATTTACACAAACAAATAGTATAGACAAATCGATACATAGTATAATACAATCAGTTTCTCTATATAAGGGCAAAATCGTCAAAAATTATTTCTCTTTGTTATTGATTTAATTTCCAATTTATCATGGCTATATTCTTAATTTTAACTCTCAATATTGTTACTCACCAAATTAACCCTTGAAATAGTGTGAGTTGATTTTTTATTTTGGCTAAAATTATTATTAAAACTGGTTGTAAATAATTACATTTTTATAACTAATAAGAAATATTTAACATATCATTGAAAACTGTTAAAAATATAAAACATAACTTTCTTTTAGTAGCTATGTTCAATTTTGTTTGAATGTTAATTTTAATGGTAAAGTGACTATATTTCTAAAGTTGATGTTGTTAATAATGTGCATTAAGCATTCAAATAATGGGTGATTTAATGAAAAAAATTTGAATAGTGAATTTGTAAACCTCAAATACATCCACATATTATATAACAATATTGAATTTAATATTTCTTAATTTCATTATCTTTTCAGCTAGATGCATTTAAAATACTATGTATGTCTAATTTATGATTTTTAGACATTTTATCCGATTTTTCAATATTATTTTATTTACATTTAAGAATAATCACATTTTATTTAATATTTTTTCAATATTATTTTATTTACATTTAAGAATAATCACATTTTATTTAATATGTTTTCATACATTATTTTAATAATTTTAAGTTATATATGCGGGCCTTATCTAGTTTACTTATATGATTCAAATAATTTATTTATGTGCTCTTAATTTTTAATTCAATTTTCTATTAATCGTGGAAAATAAAAATATTAGCTAACAATTAAATGAACTTAATGCAATTTTTTGTTGGTTAATAATGTGTGGGATTTAATAATTTAACTAGAAGTAAGGTCTAAATAAAGGGGGTTAGTTTGCTGATGTGGACATCATTGTATAATAAGATAACGTCAAATTTTGATTTTTTAACCCGAGATGAAGGGTTATAAGATTTTCTTTCAGCCCAGTGGAAAGAAATTAGGGCTTTAAAAAATAAAATTAGGGTTGAAGTGTAAAAAAGACGCGGAAGAGAAAGAAAGAAGCAGAATCACCATGAAAAGGGTTAGAAGAAACGAGAGTATGGGGAACAGTTCAAAGGAACGACATGATAAAATCTATCCGTCTCTTCCTGTGGATCTGATAATAGAGATTCTTACGAAACTGCCTCCAGGAGCTGTGTCAAAACTCATCTGCGTTTCAAAACTGTGGTCATCTATTATCCAAGGAAAGCATTTCAATGACTTGTATCTAACTCGATCTTCAACTCGGCCGCTTCTTCTTGGCCTTTTACACCTTCAACTCCACTCGACGCGGCTCTATCAATACTCTTCGTTTCAGGAGAATCCATCTTCTGGTCATAGTATTATTAGGAAAACGGTTCCAGGATTTCCAATCGCTGCACCCGTCCGTGGCTTGATCTGCTGTACAGATGATAATGCTGAGGTGTTGATTGTTGCCAATCCTAGTACGAGTCAGTTCTTAACTCTACCTGGAGTTAACCACTGGACCTCAAGCTTTTTTGGATATGATCCGGTTAATGATCTATACAAAGTCTTTCACATGAGCCTAGGTTTTGATATACATGGATGCCTTATTAGTCAAGGGCATCAAGTTTTCACTCTAGGAGCTCAAAAAACATGGAGAATGCTTGAATGTAAGTACCCCCATTACCCTCTAACTCAAGGTATATGCAAGAATGGAGTTGTTTATTATGGAGCTGAGTTTTTCAGTTCTTACAAAGAATGTTTCGTATTAGTGTGCTTTGAGTTGAGATTGGAAGAGTTTAGTCTTATAACATTACCGGAGGGTGTCAGAATCGAACAAGACCATAGGTCTGATAATTTGGTGAGCTACAACGGAAAGATAGCCTTAGTAAGTCAATCAAGAAACGGTAAATTCGACTTGTGGGTTCTAATGGATGTCATTAAACAAGAATGGACAAAAATATCTGTATTGGTTCCTTGTTGGAAAGATTTAGTTGGGAGTGAGATATTCCGTTGCAGGGGTACTATTAGCACCGGCGAACTTATATTTGAACCATTCTATTACTCTAGAAAGTTTTCAGTTGTCTATTACAATCCCAAAGAAGACAAGGCTCGAAGAGTTGAGTTTAAAGGAAATGGAGATTGTTGTGCTCTTAAAGGAATCTTCCTGGATCACGTAGATAGTCCTATGTTTCTTCCACGGAAGTTTATTAATTGATGACTAGTGCCTGGTGTTTCATTAAATTAAGGTCTCTGTTCAGTACTAATCTTAAAATACTGACTTCTTTTAGGAATTGAAACAACTGATCACCCATTTTAAGAGTTTTTATTTATTATTATTTCTTTGGAATGGTATATCTGCTTGTGCATTTTTAGGAAAATGAAATGGTTGTGACTTTAAATTAAGTTTTTTTTTTTCTCTGTAACTTCAGTTTCTTAGTAGGATATAATTGAAGAGAACCCGAAATTCTGATTTGTGTTTGTCTTATAATATATAAATCGTTTATTAGAGTAGAAATATGTGTCCAGTCTATTGATATTTTTTTATATTGCTAATTTTTGTATAAGAATCAAAAACAGCAAGAAACATGCAGAGTTCATTACACTTGAATGGATTGGGTTATAACTTATAACGGTCCAATTTTCTAATTTACAATACTATAATTTTTCAATAATATATAGTTTCCAGCTTTCCAATTTTAGGACCATATAAATAATTTATATCGATTCAGAATTCCTTTTATATATATATCTTAAAAAATAGAGTATATCTAACATATGGAAATCAAATCTAATTATTTGAAAAATTAAAACTAATTTAAATCGGTGAATTTGAAGAGTAATCCCTTACCGTCTTATAAACGATTGAACCGATTGAAGATTCTCTTTGAAAAAGGAAAAATAAATTAGGGCTTAAAAATTTATTTGATCCCCGCGAAAATAAATTAGGGCTTAAAAAGAAACAAGTAGGGTTTAAGAAGCAAAAAGAGGAAATAGGAGGAAACACCATGAAAAGGGTTAGTAGGAAGGAGACGACAGAGAACAATTCAAAGTATATGATGAGGTCAAAAGACCGACATGAGAAAGTCTCTCTTTCTCTTACAATGGATCTGATAACAGAGATTCTTACCAAACTGCCTCCTATATCGGTGTGCAAACTCATATTCGTTTCAAAACTCTGGTTATCTACAATCCAAGGGAAGTTTTTCACCGACTTGTACCTTACTCGATCTTTGACTCGGCCACTTCTTATTTTCCAATTCTACTGTCCTGCCAAGCGACACTTTTGCTCTTCCTCTCCGGAGAATCTATCTCATGATCATTCCATTACTCCAAAAACGATTCCAGGTTTACAAATTTCTCCACCAGTCCGTGGTTTAATCTGCTGTAGAGATAATGATGCTAAATTGTTCATTGTTGGCAACCCTAGCACGGGTCAGTTCTTAACTTTACCTAGAGTAGAAGCTTGGATGAAGACAGCAAGCTTTTTTGGATATGATCCGGTTAATGATCTATACAAAGTCTTTAACATGACATTAGTTAAAGACAAACAAGGATGCTTTTTAAGTAGTGAGCATCAAGTTTACACTCTAGGAGCTCAAAACACATGGAGAATGATCGAATGTAAGTGTCCCCATTACCCTCTAACTCAAGGTATATGCAATAATGGCGTTGTTTATTATGGAGCTTGGTCTGGCTGCTCTGGCAGTCAAGACAAAAGATCTGGCGTAGTAGTGAGCCTTGATATGAGATCTGAAGAGTTTAGTACTATGACGTTACCTGAGGGTGTCATAATCACAGGTCAGCCTAATTTGGTGAGCTACAATGGAGCGATAGCCTTTGTAAATCAATCACCTAACGGAAGATTCGACTTGTGGGTTCTGATGGATGCCAGCAAACAAGAATGGACAAAAATCTCTTTATTGGTTCCTTGCTGGGAAGATTTAGTTGGGAAGGACAAATTATGTTGCAGGGGTACTATTAGTAGCGGAGAGCTAGTATTTGAGCCATGCTATTCCCCTTGCAAGTATTTTATTATCTGCTATGATTCCAAAAAGAACAAGGCTAGAAGAGTTGACGTTGAAAGAAGTAGAGATCACTGTGTTATTCGTACGAGAATCTTCGTGGATCATGTAGAGAGTCCTATGTTTCTTCCAAGGACAGTTTAACGATTAAGATCCAAGATAGTATTAATCTTAAGATGACTCCGATTTGGGATTATTGCAACGCTTGATCTCTCATTTGTGGAGGCTTTTCTATATATGGAATCGTATGCTTGTGCATTACGCAAAAATGCATGGTTACAGCTTTAATTGAAGTAAGTTGTAGTGTTCTGACTGGGATACTCTGAGACAACCGGGAATTCTTCATTGTGTTATCTTTAAAGATGTGTCCTTAATGGAATTACAATATTTGTCGACTAGTTTGATATTTTCTTATATATTGTTAAATCTTATTCTTGCACCCTTACTGAGTTTTCCTAGGACCGGAAGTTTTATTCACCAGGTTTGAAAAAAGTTGGTTTCTAAGACTTATTCTGGCTCAGACATTCTACATGTCAACGCAAACATATATGCTCTGAAGTTATTTGAAGAAATGGAGACGTTGAGATACAAACAACTTAACATGCAAGTGTGTCTATGGAGTGAAACCTAACTGGATAATGATGACATGTCTCTAAATTATAAAATTTAGTTTTGTATTGATTAATTGTGTTGTGTTTAGCATATCCTTGTAAGCGGAGATTTCACATTTAGTCGCTCATGAATTATCCATCTGAAACCAATCTTTCTAGCTTTTGCTTCTTTACTGAATCCAAATCATAAACTTATTTCTTACATATAGTTCAGTCAAGAGATTATCTAGTTGGACCTTATAAGCTTATATTGGAAGAATAATCATGTTCATATTCATTACTACTAAAGGTTCCATAATAAATTCATAAAGCACACTATATAAAACACTAATGTTTGGATAGATAAGTGGATCTGGATAAAGCCCCTCGACGACCAATGAACAAACAATGCCTCTACGACTTATGCCTTAAAGTCTCAGATCTGATTCTAACTACAGGTTGCTGGAAGAGTGGTTTGCTGCGTGAGCTGTTTCCTCCTGCAGATGTTGTGCGTAGAGAGAGTATGGAAATTGGGAATATTCCTGATAAGAACATTTGGTCTTACACCAAGCATGGAGCGTACACTGTCAAAAGCGGATATTGGTTTGTGGCTAATCATATTGGTTTGTGGCTCCTGATATTGCCAAGAGTGTGGCAAATTTCAATCTTACCTTCAGCTAGGTGGTCCTTCATGGCTTCATGATCCAATCCAACGAGAATTATCCCTTTGGTGGTTTTTATTTATTCTATGTCCTTCATGGCTCTGTTTTGTTTTGGTTTTAAGAACCTTTGTTTTTGTTTCCTTGTTACTCTTGGCTTCAGACTTAATAATACTCAGACGTTATAAAAAAAAAACATTTTACTTAAAAAAAGGTTACATTAATAACACTTACAAACATCACATTGCGACGAAAATAAAAACAACAACAAACACCACAAACAAGAAAGAAAAACAAAATCACAACAAAATATAATAAAACCATAAAGCCAGTTATGTTGCGACATGAAGATTGCCACAACTTATTTTAAACACAAACAACAAAAGCGAAAACAAATAAATATGTTGCCAAGTTCGTTTCGGTAGAAACCTCAAGCAAACATCACAGAACAATTGAGAATATACTGATGGTAATAAGCAATGTCACAAGCAATCCTTTAGTTCCTCCCAAATTTGTTCTTCCACTTTTGGAGAAGGACGACATGTGTAAACCACCGTTCTCCTGTAGTAAGATTGAGAAGACGATGGTCCAATTACCAAAAGCCTATCTCCAATTGACTTAAATGCAACTCCCCAACCTAAAGTGATATTTGCTTCCACAGGCACAACACCAAGTTTCTTCCAAACGTTTGTGTTTCTATCATAAACACGAAGCTCACTCACAGAATTTTCCATTAAGTAGAGGTTGTTGTCGACCACCGCAATAAGAGGAGGCGAGTGAGAAGACGTAAACGCCATATCTTTGAGCATGTCTGGTATCAGCTCCCAAGAATTTGTCTCGTCATCGTACCTTTCTCCACAAGTTAGGTTTTCATTATTCTCATCTCGGCCACCAATTACGTAAAACTTGCCGCCCAAGAAAAATGCTGAGCTGAATTTCCTTTTCTTGTGCATCTCATGAATCACGGTCCACGTTTTGGTATCAGCATTGTATTTCTCTGCTATGTTTACAGCTTGATAGACCTCATTAATCCCTCCTGCAAAGAAAGCATCGGTCCCACGGCTCGCCGAACCATACATGACCCGTGGTGTGATCATTGCTGGACCTTTGAACCATTTATTGTTCTCGAGCTCATACCGCCAGACTACAATGCCCTCCAGCTCCCTTCCTACGACGATCAGTTGTGCACCCGCACAAACTGTTTCTTTATCGCTATGGACAAAGCAATAATCATGCATTGGTAATTCTGGAAGCTGTCGAAAATTCTTAAAACCCTTATCAAACATTGTCCACTGAGATCCACCACCAGAATGCACAAACACATATGGTTGCACAAGCATGCGTTCTTGCTTCACCTTAAAAATCTCACGACTCTCGAGCAAATGTGAAAGTTTTTTGTTAAAAAACTGAAGCTTCGAGTATTCAAAATATGAGGCACGGAGGAAAATCTCGAGCTGGTGCTCCTTAGAAAGCCGAGGAACAATATGATTATCTTCAGTTTCTTCCTTTTCTTCTCCTTCCGAATCAAAACAAGGTTCTGCATTCAAGTCGGGAATGTAGGCTTGGTTCCAACAATTATAAGCTTCCTTTCCTCTTTAGATTCTCCCAGGCTTGCTCAATTCTAGGAGCTTGATCTTTTGCTAACATCATCATTTCTCGGTTAATTTTAGCCTCGGCTTTTGACATCCCTTTCTGTAAATTTAAAAATTAATCAACATTAGTTTATTTGACTATAGGATAATATTTTTAAAATAAAATATTACTAGTCTTGTTGTTAAGAATAATTTTGATTGTATTTGTGATACTAGATTAAAATTTGAGACTATTATTTTCTATTATTATAGCAAATGTGGTCGTAGAAAAATATAAAAATTGTGGTGATGTTAAATGTTTCTTGATATATCTTACAAAATAGTGATATTATGGAAACAGTTATTCAAGATGACAATATATCAATCTAATTTAAATATGTGGTTTACAGAAAACATATCATTAGATTTTAATTTGTTTATTACGAGGGTGAAAAAGTATAAAAATGTATACCTATATATATATATATATATACAGATTTATAAATTATTGCAAATTGCTAGAATATTAATAGGGAAATATCAATGCTGAAGACAAAGATTCGTGATTAATTATCTAGAATCTGTAATTGTATAATTATATTAAATGAAAGAGTATTTATTTGCACAATGAAAAAACAAAATAAACAGATAATTAATGAGACACATATGATGCATGTATACCTTGAAATTTGAAGGAGAAGAGTTCACTGGACGCATATTCATACCAGGTTTGACTAAGTTGTTCTTTATTTTTACTTTTTAATTCATGCTTTGCCTAAGCTAAACCCCAGTTATATATATATATATATATTTAATTAATCTGGTACTTATTTAATTCGCTACCATAAAATATATGTAATAATCTTTCTATTGCTTTGACTACTTGTTTTGGTAGTTTTTTAAAGTACAATACATTGACTAAAGTTTTTGGTAGTTTTATAAGGTAGTTTGACTAAAGTACAATACATTAACTGAAGTACATATCTTATAAAACTACCAAAAACTTTAGTCAATGTATTGTACTTTAAAAAACTACCTAAAATTAGTCAAAGTTATATAGAAAAATTTCACAAAGTTATTTGGTAGTTTTACAAATTTATTTATCATGGTTTTTGAAAAATAGTATTTTTTCATCTTATCATATCTTTTAGAACTGTTTTATGAGTAACCATTATTTAATTTTCATGGTATCATTATAGTAAAACATCTACAGCTTAACAGTTAAAAAAATGATTTTCGTGCTACTATGTGTTTTAGAACATTTTGTCTCTACTTTTGAAAATTTCAAAATGGGTTAATATCTTAAAAATACTACTCTTTAATTCAATATCTTCATCAACCACATGTTTACATATAAACATAAGACGTAAATACTTAACAAAGATATTAATCAGAATGCATACCAACATATCTCCATAACTAATATTTATAATTTGACATCACACGCCGTAATTGTTTTTTGTTAAACACAAACAGACAAACAGAAGACACAATTGTAAACCATATTTATTGAGAAGTTTGTGTAAAAATAAATTCCGTAGCAAACATCACACAACATTTACGACTAAAATGGTTGAACCCGTTGCAACAGTCATTAAAATTCTCACTACTTCTGAATCAATATTAAAGTTATAGAATGACATACCGCATTTATGGTTCACATTTTCTCAAGAATTGTGAGATATTTGGAGAATGGCAAGAACGTGGGCTTGTGCATTTGGGTGGTGGATCTCATTGGACAATTTTTTATAAGGAGTTTAAGAATTTTGGAAAGCTTCCAGAATTAACAATGTATGACTATTGCTTTGTTCATAGCGATAATGAAACAATATGTGCGGGTACACAATTGATGATTGTAGGAAGGGAGCTGGAACGAATTGTAATTATATATAAATCTGTGTTACTCAATAAATTTCCAAGAAACATGAGGTTGACGAATTATTATTTTTCCAAATAACATATCGTTGACTGTAAAAAAGAACTTCCAAAAAACATATCGTTGAAGAGAAAAAAGTTCCAAAATATTAAAGGCGTTAAATAACATACTAAACTTAATTGTCTAATAGCACTTATAAATTTCTTCTTTAACATAAAAACAACGGTTAAGAAATTAACTTAAATTATAAACATAATTAAAATTATCTATATAATTCAGAGAATAATTTTATTCGCTTACGTATTCTAAGGACTAATATCCATCTTTTTATCTCGCCATTTTATTTTTCTCCTATGCTCTTGAGGTATTACGTTTTTCGTTTATCTTAATTCCTCGAGCCAAAAAAAACATTGGTTCCACTGCACTATTCTTTTTTCTCTCCTTCTGAATCATAACAATGTTCTGCATTCAACTCAGGAATTTAGGGCTTGGTTCCAACAATCAGGAATTTAGGGCTTGGTTCCACAATCAGAGCTTCCTTTCCTCTTTAGATTCTCCCAAGCTTACTCCAATTCTGGGAGCTTAATCTTTTGCTAATATCAACATTTATCAGTTAATTTTTCAACTAAGTTGTAACGTTTAATAATTTTTTTTTTTAAATGTTTAGTCAGTGTTATATTGCATGTACTATTGCTTAGAAAAACCATATTAAAAGTTGTATAAGAATAACTTTCCGTACATTAAGAGGACAAAGCAGAAATTAAATTGAAAGAAGATAAATTTTAATAATTACAAGTTTAGTACACCAAACGAAGGGATTATCTTTCGGCTGATTCTGGTGTCGACAATGTTCAGTGATTTTGATACATTGCATTGAAAATGAAATTAGGGCTTAAAAAGAGAATTAGGGTTTCAAAAGAATAATTAGGGTTTCAGAGGAAAAAGAAGGGAGAGAGAAAGGAGGAGGAAGCGGAATCACCATCAGAGTCGGGTTTGAGCCCATTCTAACAATTCTTTAGAATGGGGCCTCAGCTTTTTTTCTTTGTAAATTTTGGGGCCCATAATTCATTTTTCTTTTTTTTAGCTTAAAAATTCAATATTGGGGCCCAAATTTTCTCTTTTGAATTGGACCACTAAAATGCCAGGCCCGGTACTGATCACCATGAAAAGGTTAGAAAAAAGGAGACGATTGGGAACAATTCATAGTATCAATTCTCTTCCTGAGGATCTGATCATAGAGATTCTTACGAAACTGCCTCCGAGATCGGTGTCCAAGCTCATCTGCGTCTCAAAAGTCTGGTCATCTATAATCCAAGGAAAGCATTCCACTGACTTGTACCTTACTCGTTCTTCGAGTCGGCAGCTTCTTTTTTCCCTATTCCGCATTGGTGCCACGTGGCTTGATTTGTTCTAGAGATAGCAAAGCTAATGTGTTGACTGTTTGCAATCCTAGCACGGGTCAGTTCTTAACTTTACCTACTTTACCTAGACTTACTGGGGAATCAATCTTTTTTGGATATGAACCGGTTAATGATCTATACAAAGTCTTTTCCGTGAGATCAATCTTTGACGAACATGGACACTTTGTTAGTGGAGAGCATCACGTTTTCACTCTAGGAGCTCAAAAGACATGGAGAATGATCAAATGTAAGTTTCCCCATTACCCTATAACTCAAGGTATATGCAAGAATGGGGTTGTTCATTATCAAGCTTGGTCTTTCAGACCTGACAAAACCTCTCACGTAGTAGTGAGCCTTGATATGAAATCTGAAGAGTTTAATCTTAGGACATTACCTGATTGTGTCAGCGGACAATATGGTACGAATTTGGTTATCTACAACGGAAAGATAGCCTTATCTAATGATTCTTGCGGCGGTAAATTCGACTTGTGGGTTCTGATGGATGTCAACAATCAAGAATGGACAAAGGTTTCTGTATCTGTTCCTTCTTGGAACGATTTAGTTGGTAAAGACAGATTATGTTGCAGGGGTACTCTTAGTACCGGAGAGCTATTATTTGAACCATTTCATATCCCTTACCGGTATTTTATTATTTATTATAATCCCAAAGAAGACAAGGCTCGAAGAGTTGACTTTGAAAGAAGTGGAGATCACTGGAGAATCTTCCTGGATCATGTAGAGAGCCCTATGTTTCTTCCAAGGAATGTTACCGTTTGAATATTTGCCTAAATTAATATTTGTTTGTCCGGTCTCATACTCTCATTAACATCCCAGATAGTATTAATCTTAATAAAAATTAGTCCTTTTGAAACAATTGATCAGTCATTTGTTATCCAATGGTTATGGCTTTTATTTAAGTATTTTTTTAGTTTTCTTATTGGGATGTATCTGGAGAGAAGCTAGGATTCTTCCTTGTATTATGTCTAAAGATGTGTCCTTATTGATTTTATTTATTATTTTTTCTTATATTAATTATTTTTGAAGTCTTATTCTTGCTCTTTTAATGAGTTCTCCACGGACTGGAAGTCGTATTCGGCAGAATTTTAATGAGTTAAACGATTTTATATGTCAACGCAATACGCTATGCAGTTACTTGAATAAAAGGGGATGTTGGGATATAAACAACTTAACATGCAAGTGTGTGTATGTAGCGATGAAGAATGATGAAGAACATGTACTTGATGATCCAAAATCTTACCCAAAAAACTGATGATCTCATCTTGAGTAAGAATATTAAGTGTAAAACATCCAATGTGAAGAATGATGAAGAACATGTTCTACTCAGAAAAGCCAAATTTAAAATTGTATAAGAATAATGTGCCGTACGTTAAGGGGACAAAGCATAAATCAAAATGAGAGAAGAGAAAAATTGAATAATTACACGTTTAATTAGTACGCCAAACGTGGGGACTATCTTTGGGCTGATTCTGTTGTCTACAATGATTAATATTGATTTTGATACATTGCATGTGCATCTTGAATTTAAATATTGTTGCCTCCTCCGAAATTCCAACGGGCATTGTAATAATGTACTATCTTTCAGTACCCGATCTGATTCTTCATTCTAAAGAAAGTTAAAAATATACTCTCTATATATATACATTATATATATATATATAATTAAGTATATATTCTGGTCGTGGTGTGAATCAAGAAATAAGTACGTGTGATTAGGAGCTAAAAATGTGTACTCAATTAATATTTTTATTGGACCCATGATAATCCCCCTGAGAGAGAGAGATCATAATGTGGATTTTAAGATCATTTGAGTGTGCCTATTAAGAGTACATTCCGAAGTCATACATCATTAGGTCAAATAAACACAAATGTGGACTATAAGATTATTAGAATGCTCTTAAGAGTTGTCGCAAACGGTAAGCTCTTACGCTCGGAAACTTCAATAGGTGTATAAATTTGTATATTATAAGATTATTAGTAAGAAAAAACAAAATTTACATGTCAATATTGCTTAATATGAAATCCTAATGACTTTAATCACCTTGACAATGTGTAGGTGACTAGTATAAAAAATAATCTTGAACCCTGATACAGTAACACTCGTTTTACATTTTAAAATCTTTAGATGTTTAATGGAAAAGTACTCCTGAAGTTGTACATCATTGGATCACACAATCAAAAATAAACCCACTAAATAATCGCTGGCACTTTAATGAATTAAAAAAACTAGCTTTCAAATCTCAAAAGTGATAAGCGGACGATACGAAATTACGAATAAATCAATTCACGTAGAAACAGAGGAGGTTTCCATAACAGAAAAAAAATGTATATTCGTGGAAAAGTTTTTTTTTTTTTTTTTCAACTTGAATATATTAACTTGAACCAATAAGGTCAATGTGTAATACATGGTTTATACATAGCGGCACATATGGAAAAAATTCTGAAGATGTTGAACTTGACATTCTCCTTTTGGCCAATAGATCTGCAGCTTGATTTCCTTCTCTCGGGACCCACGTGAAATTTACCTCCTCAAACTTTTCTTTCCAGTACCATATCTCTCTGATCCAATTGAAAAGACCAAAGTTTAAAGTAACTTTGTTGACGTGTTCCACAAGCTGTTTACAATCCCCTTCAAAGATGATTTTACGATGTCCTCGAATCCACGCATTTTGCATTGCGATTAATAAAGCTTGACATTCGCCTTCCAAAGCTGTATTCAACTTATTGCCTTGTGCTTGGCCTGAACCCAAATAAGTTCCCCGTTCATCTCGTAGAATCCAGCCAACCTTCGTATGATTCTCTCTGTTTTGAAAAGCCGCATCATAGTTACATTTAACCCATCCCTGCTGAGGTCGTTCCCACCGTCTAATTGTAGGATTATCAGTTTCGTTCCCCACAGAAGTCCTTGGATAATGTTCTTGACTAAAAGCCTGGGAGTTGAGAAACTCCGAACTATCTTGATTCACGTAACGGATCAACGCTCTCCAATGTATGGTTTTCCTTCGAAAAACCAAACAATTTCTACTTTTCCATAATCTCCATAGCATCCAAAGAACCTTTTGAATGTTTGCCGGTGGTGATATGTCGTCTGCGTAGATTCTCTCCCGTAGCCAATGATTTCGAGATTGTTTTCCAGAGAAAATGTCTGATCTTTGGTGCTGTATCCAAATTCCAAACAGCTTTAATTGTTGAGGATAATATTTCCAGAGGGTGACTCTATAGCCTGGGATTCCGGTAAATGTGTTGCGAGCCAATATGCTGATTTAACCAGAATATATGCCGTTCTTGTTGTAATGCCATCCGATCATGTCGTTTCCTGCTTGTGGACAAAAGACGAGTAGCTAAAACCAACGGTATATCCTCCTCTGATACCAGATCTCGGATAACACTCTCATTCCAACCTGGTCCTATTGGGTTAAACCAATCTTTAATTAAGCACTGTTGTACCTCTGCATTTTTTGGAGTTGGTGCTCTCGGTGGATGTGTTGGCAGCCATGGATCCACCCAAGCACTTATAGAGTTTCCATTCCCAACAACACATCTCATTCCTTTTTTCGTTAGATCCCTTCCTTGTAGAATGGACTTCCCACGCAAACGAACTTTTTCTCTTCATTGTACTTGTCAAAATGTTACCCTCTGAAAAGTATCTTCCTCTCAATCACACGAGCCATAAGACATTCTGGGTTTTGCAGTATTCTCCAGGCTTGTTTCCCAAGTAATGCCAGATTGAAGCTTTCAATATCTCGAAATCCAATCCCTCCTTCCTTCTTCGGTAAACAGAGTCGTTTCCAATTGAACCAATGCATACCTTTTCCTTCTTCACTTGTGTGCCACCAGAACTTAGCTAATATACTATTAATTTCTTCGCAAATACCGACTGGTAATTTGAAGACATTCATAGAATACACTGGTAAAGCAATGGCCACAGACTTAAGAAGTACCTCTTTCCCTCCAGTAGACAGAAATCTTTTATGCCATCCTTGCGTTCTCTCTTTAACTTTCTCCACTATGTATTGAAACATTTCCGTCTTCTTCCTCCCAAACTGTTCAGGAACTCCTAAATATTTCCCACCTCCACCTTCATTATGTATTCCAAGAATTCTCCTCATTTGGCTTTTCACGTGCGTTTGAACTCTACTCCCAAAAGTAATTGCAGACTTATTCAAATTAACAGCTTGACCAGATGCCTTCTCGTATGTACACAAAACTTCTTTGATAGCCTTCGCAGATTTGTTGTTGGCAAGCGAGAAGAATAAGGAGTCATCAGCAAACAATAGATGATTGATTTTTGGGCAATTAATGTTGACTGAGTTTGATGCCCTGTATCTTCCTTTCACAACCCGCTCTATTCATCATATGAGATAACACTTCTGCACATAATATAAAGAGATACGGAGATAAGGGATCTCCCTGTCTTATTCCTCTCCCTGGTCTAATTAAACCTTTTGGTGAGCCATTTATCAGAACTCTAAAGCTAACCGATGATACGCAGGTCATAATCCACTGAATCCACTTGCTATCAAAACCCATAGCCTTCATCGTTTCTTCCAAAAACTTCCACTCAAGCCTATCGTACGCTTTAGCCATATCCGTCTTCAAAGCCATATGTATGATTTCGACTGTCGTTTCCTTGACTTTAAGGCGTGATGACATCTCATGTTCGATTATCACATTATCAGTAATCATTCGTCCCGGAATGAAAGCCGCTTGGTTTTCAGAGATAATACCTGAGAGATGTTGTTTCAAACGACTTACCAGAATCTTAGAGATTATCTTGTAACTTACGTTACATAAAGATATTGGTCTGAAATCCGTCATCGACTTTGGTGGAAAAACTTTCGGTATTAAGCATATATTCGTCTGATTATGACTTGGATCCAAAACCCCTTCCTGAAAGAACATTTGAACTTCTTTGATCACAGATTGCTTGATATCCTTCCAAAACTGTTGATAGAAAGCTCCTGAAAACCCGTCAGGTCCCGAAGCTCGATGAGGTCCAATTGAGAAAGCCGCTTCTTCTATTTCCTCCGTAGTCACCGCTCTTATCAGATCACTATTTATATCTGTAGAAACTCTTCTTTCAAAACCGTCAAAAACTTGTGCAAACGTCTCAGCTGTTACATCTTGGGGAGTAAACAGGTTTTGAAAATATTTTTCTGCAACTTCTCCAATAGCGTTATCTCCTCTATGAATGGCTCCAGCCTCATCCTCAATTGTAGTAAGGTTATTGCGTATCCTTCTCGCTTTCGTAACTGAGTGAAAAAACTTTGTGTTTTTATCACCAGCTTTAAGCCAGTTGTTTCTACTCTTCTGTTTCCAAAAAGCCTCTTCCTCTGCATTTGCATGATTGAGCTCCTCCCTTAATCTGTTCCTTTCTTGTGTCGTAGCAAGTGGAGAAACCATGGCTTTGTCTAACCTGTGTCGGATAATCTTGATCTTTTCCTGAGCATTGTTCCTATTATTCCTTTTCCATCTGGAAATCTCTTTTCGGCAATTCTGTATCCTTGATCCGAAAGATATATCTGCGTTTGCAGAACCAAGATGTCTGTCCCATCCTCTTATCACTGCCTCTTGAAAACCATCTTTATCTCTCATTCGAGAATCATACATGAACACTCCTCTTCTCTCCTCTGTTGTGTCCGAAATAAATGTGACCAGCGGTCTATGATCGGACTCACCAAGTTCCAAAAAAAGTGTTTCGGAACATGGGTAACGGCTATGCCATTCACTATTCCCCATTGTGCGATCTAAACAGCATGATACATAATGAACACCTCTCTGACCAGCCCATGAAAATCTGTCACCTGTAGATTTAAGATCTGTAAAATCACAGGTCCTGACCATTCTTCGAAAATCTCTAAAGGAAACCTCTGGCCTTAACCTTCCTCCTACTTTTTCATCATTCCCCAAGATTTCATTGAAATCTCCTTGAATAAACCACGGTTCTCTTCTAGTCGTGCTGTATCTTTCTAGTTTCTCCCAAAGATTGTTACGTTGACTAGGCTCTGGATGCCCATAAACAAAAGACAAGTAGAAACCAAAGCCATTGCATTGCATTGCACATAACAATCTACAAGATTAGGAGATGAAAATAAAACGGAAAGGTTTACAGATTGCTTCCAGAATAAAGCTAAACCACCACTACGTCCTATAGGAGGGACTGTTACATAATTAAGGAACCCTAACTCACCACCCAAGTCTCTGATGCAATCATCACTCTGCTTCGTTTCTGATAGACAAATGATGTCCAAGAGATACTTTTGATTTATCTCTTTTAGGCGTCCAACCGTCGAGTCATTGCCTATACCTCGACAGTTCCAGCAGGTTGTCCTCATGGCGCCTGTGGTGGTTCAGGGCCCACCTCGCCACTCACACGTTCCGTTCCAGCTGCTAACTTCTTGTTGCAGCCGCTTTCTTGACCTCCCTCCATGTTCTGAAAGCGCATAACCTCGCTTGGATCATCCTCAAACTTCTTTTTGAGACTCTCTTTGGTTGGAACAATTGCATTCCTCAACTCCTCTTCCTTTGCATCTCTCGCCTCAGTTTCCTCCATCTCCTCACTGTGTACTGTTCCTTCCGCTTCACTCTCCTCATCTTCGAATGCTTCAACATCCTCCTGGATTTCCTCTATTATGACCCCTCCCGCCTGTCTTGGATTTCCATTAGCCTCCACTGCCACATTGCGGTGATGATTTCCTTCTGGAAGATCTCCATTTGGTAAGTCTCTATCTTCATGCTCCTCTTCACTGTCAGTATCCTCATCATTGTCATCACCATCAGAGTGATTCGCAGGACCTCCATTCTGAATCAAACATGCTCCGGAATCATGAGTGAGCATACCGCAGACCTCACAAAACCCTCTCAGCCTTTCATATCTAAAACGCAGAAGAGTGTTGTAGCCGTGAGTGAACTGGAAATTTTTCTGAAAACGCAAAGGCTGCGTTACATCCAAATTCAGTCGCACACGGGCATACTGCACTCTTGCAATCGCTTCAGCATTGTAATCCACGTCCATGAGTAACCCCATTGCTCTCCCAATGTGGGCGATAACATCCTGATTCATGAATTGCAGAGGAATTCCGCGAATCTGAACCCAGAAAGGGATGAAATCGAGTAGACCCGCCATCATGTATGGAGTCCACCGCTGCAACACCACCATTCGATCTGCAAAGGCCCATGGACCTCTACGAAGCACCGTTTCCATCGACTCCTCCGATGGAAACACAAATTGAAATCTCCCGCCTTCAATTATGCGGCCATGGACCTCTGGTTGGTTCCAGATCCGGGAAGCACCGCAATAAGTGAGCGGAGATTTTGGCGTCGTGGCATTGTTGGACGACCAATGAGAATGAAACGGTTCTCCGCCGCCGCCTGTTCCACGAAATCGACCGGAAGCAAAACTGGTTCGTCATGAGCACCCAGATCTAGATCTTGAATTTGGCGTCGTAAGTTGTCAGCCATTTTGCTAATGATTTCGTAATACCGGAATGGGTAATACAACAAAGAAGAGATATTTGTTGAAGATGAGGGAATTGATGGAACTCTGGATCTCCATTTATACAAAAAACCTCTTCCGATAACTTCCGTAGAAACTGCTTCACGTCGTATAGAGGAGTTTGACGTGGGTATAACCGACAGATAGTGGATCGAAACCTCCAAATCTCCCACTACGCCGTCCAAAAAACTAAAAACCGTCACCAAATTGGTGAGAAATCGACAAATCGCCTTCTCAATCGCCTTAACCGTCTCCATCTCGCCTTCCGTGGGATACAGTTATTATGGTAATTTTCTCTGCCTCTGTTAAACGGTTATTCGTGGATTAGATACAAGAAATTCGAAATATTATTTTGGATTAGAAATAATATTATTTTGGATTAAAAATTATCGAAATATTTACCTAATTAAATACAAGAAATTCGAAAGCTTTCCTTCCTGAGTAAAAAGAGTCCCACGTGGAGCGATTAAAAAAAAAAAAAAAAAGATATATAAACAAACGGCGTCAAGTCAACGTGTAACACAAAGGTAAAAGTTAACGGAGATATTTATTACACAGTTCACTCTAATCTAATTACAAAGTTAACGGAGTCTTATCGGAGACTCCACCGGCGACGATGTCAACGAATCGTCAGCAATAACCGGAGACGGAGGCGAAGAGGATACGAATTCCACGGGAGACGAAGAGTCCAAAGATTCCATCGAAGTGATGGATGACGATGACGACGGCGGCGGCGGCGGAGAAGAGAAACGGCTTAAATCTTCCGGAAGATTCCGTTTGTTTCCGTCGGAGACTTTAACGTCTCTCGTCAAGTAACTCCTCAACCGTTTCACGTCGGCGAGTTTCACCGGTTTAAGTAAAAATTCCTCCGCACCTTCTTCAAGACATCTGCAGATTTTTACTTGTTTTTAAAAAAAAAATCCGATCTGCAATTTTTTCTGTTCCAAAAAAAAAAAAATCCGGCGAGAGATTTCACCTGTCGATTCGTGTGAGTACGTTCTCCGACGACATAATTACAACCGGAACTTCCCGGAAACTTGTCGATTCCTGTTTTAGAAAAATCAACATTGTTCATCAAAAAATAAAAAAAAAAAAAAAATAAAAATAAAAAATCTCAAAAAACAAAAAGATTTATTTTTCAGGGTGAGAATAATTTGAGAACCTTAATCTTCTTGAGAAGCTCGTATCCAGTCATTCCAGGCATACAATAATCAGTGATTATCAAATCAACCTTCAATCTCTGCAAATCAACATTCAAGATCAAAATCAAGAATCTCTGAAATGTTGTTAAAAAGAGATTTTTTTTTTAAGGGATTTACGTCGAATTCGACGGATGATTTATCTTCTTGCAATCCTAAGAATTCGAGAGCACGCCATCCACTATCAACCGCCGTGACTGCATGTGAAAATCGCCCGGAGATTAGTTTTTTTTCTTGCAAAGGAGGAGAAGAAGGAGAAGAAGAAGAGAAAGAAACCTTTGCAGGAGGTGATACGAAGCAGTCTCTCGATGACGATACGATCGACGAGGCTGTCATCAACGGCGAGGACGTGAACCTGGTCGGAATCAAGCGGCGGAGAATCTAATTCTCCGATTCCTATTCCGACCATTTCTGCTGATCTTTGTAGACACGAAACGGCACCGTCTCTTGGCATAGCTTTCTGGAGACAAAGCCAGAGTGAGAGAAGAGAGAAGAGAGAAAGTGATGATAACTCTGTTTTTTACGTCTCCTCCTTTACTCTGTTTTATACTTTCCATTATTACTCTCAAAAATCAAATCTTTATTTTCGTCTTTTTCTCTTTTCTTTAATATGATAAAATATGAATTTAAAAAGTTCTCCTCCATAGAAAATAGGGTTATCAATAAAATATATAAATAGCAATTACGAACATGCATAGTTGTATACATTATTGGAATCAATAATAATATTATGAAATTTCTAAAAAAAATATGTAAGCCAATTGAAGGCACATATCTTATTATATAAAGCTGGATGCGCACGACGTGGTTGCGACACGTAGGATTTTTATAAAATTTAGGATTGCGACATGTGTCACTTTTAATGTTATGTCCGTTAAGATCGTGACATGTGTCTTAGAAAAAAAAAAAAAAATAATAATTAAAAAAAATTAGATAAAGGAAAAAAAAACGAAATTTTAATCTTTTATAGTTAAAAGAAAAAAAAATTCATATCCTAATAGAAAAAGGTTTCTCATTCATCAAATTTATATTATCCAAACACATATAAGATTCAAATTAATGAAATAAATAAAATCCTATTAGTACATGAAATAGGTTAGGTTTAGTTAATCTTTTATAGTTAAAAGAAAAAAAATTATATTTGTCATATCCTAATAGAAAAAGGTTTCTCATTCATCAAATTTATATTATCCAAACACATATAAGATTCAAATTAATGAAATAAATAAAATCCTATTAGTACATGAAATAGGTTAGGTAAACTAAATTTCCTATAACTGCATGGAATAAGTTACATGAACCCCTATAAAAAGAGAGTTAAAGTAGTCTTTTTTTTCTCATTCACAAACTCATCAAAGCAAACAACATGATAGCAATACGTATGATTTTTATAACTCACAAAATTGCGATATGTGTAATAAAATAATGATAATAAAAAAAACTAACTAATAATGAAAATGAAAATTTATAATGGTCTGAGTCAAAAACAAAATTGAGAAAGAAACAATATAAATAGAAAACTAACAAATTAATTATCAAGCAACTAACTAATATTAAGAAAATATAATGAACCGATATTCTAATTTTAAATAGTTTAATATATTTTCAATATTGTTAGGTAAAAAATTATTAAATAAAGATTTCATCAATTGAAATCTCTTGAATGGAATAATAAAGTTTTGTTGAATTAATTAATCAGTTGATCATATTTAGACATATATAAGTCTTTCTATATTGGATAAAAATAAAAATAAAACAAATTAATTCATTTTTTATATCATGAATTCAAAAAAATATCAATTACAATAAAAACGTAAAAAGGTTACCGATCTTATTTTATTTAAATATTTTTATCGGGTTTTTAATATTATTCTGTTTACTTTAAAATGATCAAATTTGGTTTAATACTTTTCTTAAAATAAATCCGCGTATACGCGGGTCTTAATCTAGTACATATATATATTGATATGTTTGGTATATAAATATTATGAACCTATTGTTTATTGAATTGTTAGATTCACAAAAAAAACTACAGTAAAAATGTAAAACCGGTAAAAATTCGAAGAGTATACCCAAACAAGCAAATCTAAATTTCTAATTTTAAAATTTGAGATTGTAATATGAGCTCTAATATAATATGGTGGTCGTTTTAATAAAATAAAACATCTTGAGAATAAAACTTACATAGCTCTTTCTACTAAATAAAACAAAACAAAACTTACATAGCCATCAGAATCTACTAAAACTAAAAGATCAACACAATTTCCACAAGTTTCGCTATAAACCATTTAGTGACTTTTGGAATTGCAAAATATGAAGATGCATGCATTTTCCCTTTCTTTCATAGCAGCATATCCTCATGCATGCACTACATACATTACCGATCAATATCTCTAGAGATATCGAACTCAACTAGTAGTTGTCGAATTAGAAGTCTAATCAATTAAAAAAAAAAAGGATTTAGCATTCAAAAAAATTGTAGTTTCACCTTCACCTATTCATATAGTCTTGTGGTTTTTTTTTTTCTGAAAAATATAAGGAATTGTTATTATGCAAAGATTAAACCCACAAGTCACTGATTTTAATTAGTTTCGTCGCTAATTTGCAGTTTCATTATAATAACAAAAAAGATATTGCATACGTTCATGTTGAGGTTAGATACGCGGGCCCCAGAAGATCTCCAGTGGGACCCATTTATTTTCAGGACACATTTCGTACTCTCTCTCTTTTTTCAACCATTCTTTGCTGTTTCAGAAAATGCAACGTATCAAAATCTTGGAGATTGCTTTTGCTTTGTCTTTTTCTCACCTAGTGTTCGTCAATATCAATCGATTAGACTAATTAGTTGATTAGACGGTATATGCATCGTTGCTAATTCAATTTTTCATATTGATATGCTTGGACCATTTTTTTTCTAAGACGTTACTAGAAACTATATTATATATCCTCTTTCTTTAATTTGTTTTTCTGTCTTTTATTTTCTGTCACGTTTCTTTCAAAATGTTTTGAATACTTGAGCTTTGGCGTACGTATGCTCTTCATTCGTGGTTGTGCAAAGAAGTTTGAAATAGCAGTGGGGATTTAAAACGTTATATAGGGTTAAAAACTTAGATTTTTCACGATTTCAAAGGTTAGGAAGGAAAAAGGCTGAATAATCAAATGAGGGAAATGAATATGTGATGCAGCTCATCATTAAATTGTGTAACACGCTTTAGGCTCTTACGTTTCACAAGACTTAGGTTTTTGTATTTCTTCTTAGTTTTTATTTTTTCTTGTCTCATTGATTTACGTTTTGTGAATACATTAGGATTAGTGGTGTGATCCTAATCGAGAGCTTTTCTAAGCTCTTGCAAAAAGAGTAGTTTCAAAATTCTATAAATGTTTTGATTTACCACGAGTCCAAGTCTCCAAGATTATGTTTTTTGCATCCGTTCTGTTACGTATAAGAAACTTGTCGTTTTTGAATCCAATCATACCTCTTAAACCAGATAAAGAGGAACTAGAAGATAATTGGGTACTTAGGGTTTGTAACTAACATTACATGATGTATTTAATAATCTTTATAAAAAAAAAATTATATATACCGTCGACGGCGTAATACATAGTTTAATAGTTATAGGAAAAAGGAAATAGCTAGTTGTATTAATATCTATTAAGAAATAAAAAGTCTTCATCATCTCGTACTCGCTTTGGACTTAATCAGAATATACACTCGATTTCCTAAAACAAATCAAAATAGGAGTGAGACACCGACAAAATCAGGTATGATAAATAGAACTATCAAGCGTCATTGATCTCAGGTTGATAATTGTAAACCTAAAGAAAAGTGAGGATCGAAACTTAACCTATAGTAGAGTATATGGCGAAGAAAATTATCATAGAACCGGTTGTTGTAGACGAGTCTCCATTGACGACTGTCTCTATTCTTGGCCGAGGGAGTTTCGGCTCCGTCTCTCTCACGACGGACTCAAAACATCAACTCTACGCCAAGAAATCATCATCTTTCAAACACATGAAGAATCTCGAGAAAGAGCTCAGGATCATGCTTCGTTTCCGGAATGATCCTCGCATCCTCCAAGCCGCAAGCCCTCATCTTTACATAGGGTTAGACGTTTCTTACATCCTTATGGAGTTTTCGTCCATAGGTACTCTCCACAAGATTATCTCACGTTTCGGTGGTAAACCATTGCCTGAAAACATCATCGGACGCTCCACTCGTATGATCCTACAAGGACTCCAACTTCTTCACTCATGTGGTTACGTCCACTGCGACCTCAAGCCAGACAACATTCTCCTCTTCCCTTCCACCGCTTTTGGAGAGCCGTGGGATCTCAAGCTCGCTGATTTCGGATTATCCAAGGAGCCTAACACGGATTCTACGTTGTCTTTTCCTGGAGCGGCGTGTTATATGCCGCCGGAATCTGTTGGCCCCCACGGTGTGATTGGACCGGCCCTTGATATATGGTCTCTAGGGTGTGTTGTCTTTGAGATGTTTGGAGGTGTGCCAGTAAAGATGGGAGATTCTTATGTGTGGAGGCTCTTCCAAGATATCTCTCCGGTGGCCATAGACTTCTTGAGGAGATGCCATACTTGGCATCCGTCACGTAGGGCTTGCGCGGCCGAGCTCTTGAACCATCCTTTCATTACACAAAGAGCTTCTGTTCCATTGCCAACTAGAAGTCAACAAGAAGACTATCGTCCATTCATTACACAAAGAGTCTCTGTTCCATTGCCAACTAGAAGCCAACAAGAAGACTATCGTCCATTCATTACACAAAGAGTGTCTGTTCCGCTGCAGCCTACAAGACAACAAGAAGATTGGCCAACGATTCCAAGACTTCCTGGTTCGATTTGGTGAGAGCTATATACGCCCGAGAAGAATCATACTCCAGGGGAATAAGGAAGCTCTATCTAGGAGTCATCTTTAATTAGGGTATTTGTTGAGTTTGTTTCTCTCCTTGCAGTCCAAGAAAACTATTTGAAGCCAGTTGTTGGTACTTGCAGTTTAAGTTTGTATGGATGTTTTATCGGATTACATTGAAGTTCAAATATGTTTGTTATATATTAACCTCTTTATTTACCTTTTAACATCAACAATGGAGATAAACCGGAAAATCGAAGTCTTTGAGTTTTCACTTTTCAGTCATCAATAACTAGGTTATGTTGCTTAGTTTGTCTACTTGCAGGCCAAGAAAACAATTTCAAGTCAGCTGTTGGTATCTGCAATTTAAGTTTGTCGTGATGTTTTATCGGAGCATTCAAAGTTTGGTACATATTAAAGTTCAAAATCTGTTAGTTATATTACTCTTGATTTCACCTTTTGACATCAACAATGAAGGTTAACCAGTAAATTAAAGTTTCACGTTGTGAACATGTATGATACACATCGAGACATCGTACATATTATTGTGAACAACAAAGATATATATCCGTAAATGTTTTTTTTTTCTTGAACAACGACAGGTAAATAAGATATCTTATGAGTTTCATGCACACAGCCAATTACACATAAAAATAGATCAGATTTCACCGTCCCACATTTCGGCGAGAGATTTTATGGGACCTTTGTCGGAGATATAAATCTGGCCGGTAACGGTCCTGCATTGATGAATCTCTGTAGAGATTCTCTTTGTCTCCTCCTCTGTCAAAGACCAATCAAATATCTTCAGATTCTCTTCTAATCTCTCTTTCTTAAAGCTCTTCACCACCATGCTCACTCCTGCCTCGTACGCCCATCTCATACTCACCTGTCGACCAAATTTATTCATCTTTAAAGCGAATTATTATGTATCAAGTTTGTTAGCAGAAGATCATGACTAGCCATCAAAAGTGCTAAACATTACAATTTTCAAACTATTCAAAAGATATGAAGATGTTATTTTTTTTCTTTTGGAAAAAAGATGTATGATTTGAGAGTACCTGTGCCACTGTTTTGCCCTTGGTCTCAGCTATTTCTTTGAGAACATCAGACTCCATGATCTTGTGAGTTCCCCAAAAGGCTCCACTCGATCCCAACACGGAATAAGCTGTCACAGCGACGCCTTTCGACTTACAAAATTCCCTTAGCTTCCTCTGTTGCCATACTGGACTCATCTCCACCTTCATTCATAAAAACCAAAAATATCTCCATTTTGTAAGCTAAATTCTATCACTTCTAACAAAACATTACCTGAAAAATAAATCAGAGGAGTGAAAAAAATGTGGATTTTACTTGATTGACGCTTGGAGGGATTGTAGCGATGGAGAGGATGTGTTGAAGCTTCTTGCAAGAGAAGTTGCTTACTCCTATACTCTTTGTAAGCCCTAGTCTCCGGCAGTCCTCCATCTTTGACCAAACTGCTTCATAATCCATTGGCAAGAAATCATCTTCTTCAATGGGAAACTTGTATTTACCAGGTTTCGAGCTCACCGGCCAATGGATCAGGAAAAGATCAAGATAGTCCATTTGAAGATTTCTGCAAAACAAGATTTTTCAAAATAGATGACCTATATTTTTATTGAACCTTATGATCTACATCAATTAAATGGCAGGTTAAACATATCAAAGTTTCCAAGCTACATCTGAGAATGAAATTGTTCATCAATTTTGGTTTACTTCTTTCTTAACCATGCATGTATTTTTTGAAACTATACTCGAGATTCATGATCTTGAATCAGAATGTGTTTCTGACCATGCATGCTTTCGTTTTCCTCATATAATCCTAACTCTCATGCGAAAATAGTTAATAAGTCAAAAGGACTTTGAATGTTACTTACTCCAAACTCCTTTGAATCGCAGGCACGACGAGGTCACTGTGAGCATCGGCACACCATAGCTTGGTAGTGACGAAGAGTTCGGATCGAGACTGGACCAAGTTACGTGAAACCGCCTCTGCCAAGGCTTCGCCGAGAGGCTCCTCCGTCTGGTACCTTGAAGACGTGTCGAAGTGGCGATAACCTAGCTTTATGGCATCCAGCACTGTCTTCTTCAACACCAACGGTTCTGGTGGTGGAGACGCAGCGGTTCCGAAATCTAAAACCGGCATCAGATGATGACCGGATCCAATTGCGAGCTAGGGGACTAGGAGCGGAGACATCAAGGAAGATTTCCCAAACTTTTACTGATCAGTAGCTACTATGAGTGGCAAGTAACACTAAATCATACATATATTTATAAGGATTGTTCTCTCTCTTTATTGGTCTACGACATTTTTTTTTAACTAATACCTACATTATTTATCTTTAGTTACACACTTCGTCACTTCCCCAAAAAAAAATTAACATTAATATATTGCTTCACATTTACTGTTTAATTTAAACCCTTTGTAACTGGTTTTTTAAAGCAATCATAACCACACAACTGATTTTTTTTTAAAAATCTTATTAACTCAGAATGTAACTCCCATGCTTGATTATTTTTTGGTTACACAATATACATGCACTACAAAAAAATAAAGCGTCTACCGTCAGTTTAGGAAATGACAAAAAAATAAAGCATCGGACTGGTGCATTTTTCTTGTGTTGATGAAGCAAATATGCAAATGACAAAACTCGTGTGACGGAAAACACGACATGCAAGTAACCTGTCGAGGAGAAGAACTAACGCTTTCACTTTGTCCTTGTTCTTTTACATAATGGCTTTTTGTATAAAAATGAGAATTCAAATAAGGAAGATGAATGGTACAGTAATTTTACAGGGGAAACACATCAAAGCTTGTATAAACATATACAAAGTTTTCAAAAACTTTGAAAAGTTTCAAAAGTACATACAGAATTTTATACGCCATTACCCATCATAAACTTAATCATGAAATCAGTTATTTGAACGCATTCTGTAAACCCATTTAAAATACTATTGAGTTTGAATTGTATTTAGATTTCTCACGTTTCACATTTGATAAAAGTGATTTCTATATTAATAACAAGCGTGTTAAAAATATAATTAGAAAAAAAAATGTGAATAATCTACTTAAACTAGTTTTTTCGTGTTTTATAACTTCCAGACAAAAAATTGTATTCGGTATCCCGCTGACTATTTTCAGTTAATTATTCTGTTATCCCGTTATTCATCAGACATACCAGTCGTATCCATTGCCATTTTCTTTTTAGATATAACTTCCTGAAAAAATTGTATTTCGTTCACTTTATCCCGTTGACAATTTTTTAGTTAATTATTATGTTATTCATCAGACAGACCAGTCGTATCCATTGTCGTTTTCCTTTTAAACTAAGACATACCAATCATATCCATTGTCGTTTTCCTTTTTTTTTTTTTTTTTTTTTTTTTTTTTTTGTCGACAGCCTAAATTCCTATCACGGTACGGGGAGCGTAACCGGTGGAATTGAGTTTACATAATACACATCATAAGGCTGATCTCGAGCACTTCGTGCTAGCTTGTCTGCCTTTGTGTTCTTCGTCCTTGGAATATGGGTGAGGGAGAAAAAATTAAATCACCCATATATTTACCAGAAAATGCAAGTTTATAATATTGTCTTTTATAACCCGTGAATAAAATACGGAAAATATATTCTAAATTTTCTTTATAATTAATTTATTCTTTTACTTTGGCACGTCTACCAATCAAATGAGACCAGATTAGGAAATAATAAATAAATATTGTATTAAATATTTCATTTTGTCTAATTAACAACAACTAAAAAACGTTTTATTCATACAAATTATAGTAATACTCAAGCTCGCACGTTCGTGGGGGCCATTAACCTAGTACACATTATTTATCCGCAAAAATATTTGATCATTATTTTTGGATGATATTTTGTATTAAAATATTATACAATTGCATAACCAAAATGTAGAAAAATTCTTCTTATTAATTGTTTAGTTTTTTGACAATTATTTTATTAGAATTCTATTTGCGATAATGTCTCCTTAATTACATTATGTAAACAAAATATGAAAAATAATAATAAAAACAAAAAAGCAACGATATAGTGGAAAAAGAAAGCAGCAAGATTTTTTTTTTTTTGTAAAATAATGCAGCAGGGTTGTAATGAAACAAGAAGAAAGCAAGAATGTTCAGCTTATGAAGAAATACGTCAATGGATTTGAATCATTTGATAGGGCTTGATTCCATGCGCGAGCGTCATGAATTTGAATCAGGGCCGTGCCCATCTAATCTAATACTAATAAATCAGCAGTCACCTCATAGCCTATATGAGTGACACGTGTACTCTTCATTTTTTTTTTACTTTTTTTTTTTTTTAATTTCACCTTTCTTCTCAAACCCACGATCCCCTAATCTCTTCTCAAACCACCCACGATCCCCAAATTCAGATTCCTCATAAACTCAAATTCCTCTCCGTACAACTCACAATCATATTCTTTGATCTCGATTCTCAAACAACAGTTCGCCCATTTGAAATCATGGTATCTCTATCTTCTCTCTAACCTCTTCAAATTTTCACACATATCAATCTTTAAATCTTTCTTTCTTCTTCCTTCCATCCGTAAATTTGATGGGATTTCTTTGTGCAGACCGAATCACAACTGCATTGACGAGTTTTTCCCTCTCTCTCACTCTCGCACTTTCAAAATACAAGTAACTCATATTTCCGAATTCTGGGGTTTTTCTTTCTGGTTTTCGATTATTCTCTATTAAGATTAGTGGATATAGTGCAAAATCATCAATTTTCGCCTTAACTCTCTGTCTCTGTCTCTTCAAGGATTTCAACTCTCATTGTGAAAGCTACATATACATATTCAAAAGATTTGCTTTAATTGTTTATTTGCTTTTTTGGTGCAGGATGATGAGAGGACGAAGAGGAACGGGTAAAAGCTGATGATGAAGACCCTGGCGAAGAGGTGACAAACCTATTTATTATTCTGATTTCCTGTAATATTAAACGTTGTTAGCTAGATGGTTAACAAACGGAAACTTGTCCCTGTGCTGCAGATTTCTCGACTGCAGAAGGAGAGTGAAATGCCTATTAAAGTATTGCTTGCAAGGTATAACGAGATTTGCTTTTAAGTCTCATGTGTGTCTGTGTTCAGATGCTTTTATCGTTTTTTTTCTGTAACTCAAGTTTCATGTAATAGGATTTCGGTGACAAGGATTGTCTCAAGATAACTCTGTAGCCAGATCTCAGGCAGCAAGCTGATTCAGATAACGAAAATGTTGATTCAATGGAATGTAAGCCAGATTTGCAGCCGTGCTCTGGAAAGTTTGAAGGCACATCCAATGTTATCCTCATAACATTAGCAACCTGAGATAATATCTTTTTGTTTTTGTATTTGTATAGATCTGTTTTACTGTTGAGTGTCATGTGTACATATATGGTCCTTGACATTCATATTATACTTCGTGTATTATTTACTAAAGTATATATTATACAAATGTAGTTTTCTTACGTGTCATTATATTTTGAAAGATCAAGAAGAACAAACACCATAGGCAAGTGGACAATAGAAATCATTTTAAACTCTATGGCTATTGGCTTTCATTAAGATCCACACTGACCACACTCGAGATATAATGTCGACCCAAAAGGCCAAAACTAATGTAGATAACAAAGTAAAGATTGACAAAGAGCGATCTTTGCAACTACTATTTTTTTTTGTTGAAGAAAAACAGTTAAATGATTTTTTCGGTGCATGGCACTGGGTAAAATACTAGTTTGATAATAATTGAAACACTTGCCTACGCCACGTTTAATTTTGTATTTCTTTAGTTAAGGATATTTAATTTTGTATTAATTTAGGATATTACTCCACCTAAATATGCTTTTATTCGGTCTTCCTTCTAAAATGTCCACTACTGTTTTTTTTGTTATTCATCAGACATACCACTCGTATCTATTGTCGTTTTCTTTTTAGATATAACTTTCTGAAAAAATTGTATTCCGTTCACTTTATCCCGTTGACAATTTTTCAGTTAATTATTATGTTATTCATCAGATATACCAGTCTTATCTATTGTCGTTTTCCTTTTAAACTAAAACATAGCAATCATACCCATTGTCGTTTTCCTTTTAAGATAACAACTTAAATAATTAAATCACCCCTATATTTACTAAAATACGTAAGTTTATAATATTGTCTTTTATACCCGTGAAAAAAAATACAGAAAATATATTCTAAATTTTCTTTATAATTAATTTATTCTTTTACTTTGGCACGTCTACCAATCAAATGGGACCACATTAGGAAATAATAAATAAATATTGTATTAAATATTTCATTTTGTCTAATTAACAACAACTAAAAAACGTTTTATTCATACAAATTATAATAATACTCAAGCTCGCACGTTCGTGCGGGCCATTAACCTAGTACACATTATTTATCCGCAAAAATATTTGATCATCATTTTTGGATGATATTTTATATTAAAATATTATACAATTGCATAACCAAAATGTAGAAAATTATCATCAATTAAATGTGGTTCATTAACACATTTAGATAGAGTAAGGCCTCCGGGTTATCTTTTTCGTAAGACACAAATGATCCGTTAATTATCTGCTGTCAACAACTCTGAAGAATTTCCAACAGACTCCTGAAAAAATAGAGAGATGACGGTTATGAAGATGGTCACAAAGTCATTCAATGGTAAATATACCTTTTCCTTCTCATCCCTCTCTTTCTCCGCTGCCCACTGACGTTTGAAACCCGATACAAATGAAACACTTAACTATGCTATCATGATATCATTAGCAGTCCAAAATTCTTTCGTTGCATTACATCCTACAATCACAGATGACAAAAGTAAACAAAAATCAAAACTTTGTGAAGTTTTTTTCTTTTCTTTCTTTTCACGAATAAAAAATCAAACTATAAACTACCAATAGGAAGACGAAGAGAAACAAAAACAAACAACAGATGACAAAAAGATCAAAGCAATATGAATCCATCAAAACAAAAACAAAACAACATATGACGAAAAAAAAGGTCAAAATTTGAAGAAAAGTAACAACTTGGAATTAGAGAACACATATGACATAAGTAAACATAAATCAGAGAAACGTAATCTCCTTCGCCATGGGAAGACGAAGAGAAATTGCGGCGAGACACAACCAATCTCCCTCCGCGCGTTGCCTTCGTGATAACGTGTCGAACAAGACTCAGCATGTTGGCACAATTAGGATTCCTTTCGTGATAACGTATCGAACAAGACTCAGCAGTTAAATAGGTTCCCACAGGCCTGCGTTATCATCCTATTGGGCCTATAATTATTGGTTCGAAGCTCATTTTCATCATTTTTAGTTCTTTTGATGATAAATGGTTTCATTGAGCCAAATTTCACATAAAGTAAGAATCAGATTTCACCGTCCCACATTTCGGCGAGAGATTTTATGGGACCTTTCTCGGAGATATAAACCTCGCCGCCGACGATCCTGCATTGAGGAATCTCCTTCGAGATTCTCTTGGTCTCCTCTTCTGTCAAAGACCAACCAAATATCTTCAGATTCTCCTCTAACCTCTCTTTCTTAAAGCTCTTCACCACCATGCTCACTCCTTCCTCGTACGCCCATCTCATACTCACCTATTAACACATTTTATTCCTCTTTAAACCAATCTCCATAACCAAAAAAACCAAAAATATGCTTCACTTTACCTGTGCCACTGTTTTGCCCTTGGACTCGGCTATTTCTTTAAGAACATCAGACTCCATGATCTTGTGAGTTCCCCAAAACGCTCCTCTCGATCCCAACACCGAATAAGCCGTCACAACGACGTCGTTCGACTTACAAAGCTCCCTTAGCTTCCTCTGTTGCCATACAGGACTCATCTCCACCTTTTTTTTTATTCACATTCATCCATAAAAGATCAAAAACATCTCAAAACAACAAATAGAGAATCTGGACTGAGAGTGTGGATTTTACCTGATTGACGCAGGGAGGGATCTTGGCGATGGAGAGGATGTGTTGAAGCTTCTTGCAAGAGAAGTTGCTTACTCCTATACACTTTGCAAGCCCGAGTCTTTGACACTCCTCCATCTTTGACCAAACCGCTTCATAATCCATTGGCAAGAAGTCATCTTCTTCGATTGGAAACTTGTATTTACCCGGTTTTGAGCTAACCGGCCAATGTATCATGTAGAGATCAAGATAGTCCAGTTTCAGATTTCTGCAATACACAAGATTTTTGTCAAAGGAGATGATCTAAATCTATAAACATATTCAATCAACAAATATGATTATATGAGCATGGAACTATTCATCAATTCCGGTTTACGTCTCTCTAAACCAAGAATAATTGATGATTTTGAATCGGAATGTGTTTCTGACCATTGTTGCAAATTTCTCATACAATCCCTAAATCGGATGTGAAATCGTTGATGAATCGAAAGGAATATGAATCTTACTTACTTCAAACTCCGTTGAATCGCCGGTACGACGAGGTCGCCGTGAGCATCGGCGCACCAGAGCTTAGAAGTGACGAAGAGTTCGGATCTAGATTTGACCAAGTTGAGTGAAACCGCCTCCGCCAGAGCTTCGCCGAGCGGCTCCTCCGTCTGGTACCTCGGAGACGTGTCGAAATGGCGATAACCGAGCTTGATTGCATCCAGCACCGTCTGTTTCAACACCAACGGTTCCGGCGGCGGAGACGCGGCGGTTCCAAATCCTAAAACCGGCATCTGATGATGATCGGATCCGATTGCGAGCGTCGGGACTATGAGCTGCGTCATCGGTCAAAGGAAGTACACCAAAAAGTCAACGAAAAAATTGCTCTCAGAAACGAATGTGATGCTGAATTGCTGATACTGAAATACAACGAATCAAATTTCAAATAAAATAATAATTCGAGGATAATATTATTTTATTATATAATATTGATTTTCAGGGACATGTCACGTGTGACCACCACTTACCGTGTGGAAAATTATGCGACTGCGCTTTGCGTTTTTAACTTTATAGCGCACCGACGTCGTTTCATCTCTGTATCTGCATTTTCCATGAAAATGAGATTTCTGCAACTGTTAACTATTTTGAGCTTTCTTCTTCTCATAGTGAAACCAATCTCAGCGAAATTCTACACCAACATATCTTCCGTACCACCGTTACAGTTTCTAAACGCCTCTCGAAGCGCGTGGGAAACTTTCGGAAAACTCGCCGGCTGTCACGTCGGAGAAAAAGTCGACGGTCTCTCCAAACTCAAACACTACTTCCGTCGTTTCGGTTACATCTCCACCGCCGTCGATAATTTCACCGACGATTTCGATGACGTGCTCCAATCGGCGATCAGTACTTACCAGAAGAATTTCAACATTAAGGTCACCGGTAAGCTCGACGCGTCGACTCTCCGGCAGATCGTTAAGCCGAGGTGTGGGAATCCGGATATGATCGACGGGACTTCGGAGATGAACGCCGGTAAGAAATTCCGTACGACGGAGCGGTACTCGTTTTTCCCCGGGAAGCCACGGTGGCCGAATCGGAAACGAGATCTGAGCTACGCGTTCGTGCCGCAGAACAATCTCACCGACGAAGTGAAACGCGTGTTCGCACGCGCATTCACTCGCTGGGCGGAGGTCACTCCGCTGAATTTCACGCGCTCGGAGTCTCTCGTCGACGCCGACATAGTGATCGGGTTCTTCACCGGTGAGCACGGAGACGGAGAGCCGTTCGATGGAGCCATGGGAACACTAGCGCACGCGTCATCGCCGCCTACGGGGATGTTCCATCTCGACGGCGACGAGGACTGGCTGATCTCTGAAACCAAAATCAGCCGTCGGATATTGCCGGTGACGTCGGTTGTGGATCTGGAATCGGTCGCGGTTCACGAGATCGGACATCTTCTCGGGCTAGGCCACTCGTCGGTGGAAGATGCAATCATGTATCCGGCGATTTCCGGTGGAGATCGGAAGGTGGAGTTAGCGAGGGATGATATAGAAGGGATACAGGTTCTGTACGGAGGTAATCCAAACGGAGACGGAGGTTTGCAGACTAGCCGTCAAACGAGCGGTGGAGCTGAGTCCGGCGTCGATTGGATTCGTCGGTGGAGAGGATTGGTGTTTAGCCTATCATCGATTGCCACCTGTATATTCTTGATTTGTTTTTAGCACTATTATTGGTTTTAGTTTGGGGTCAATATTTTATCTTATTATCATCATCTAAAGTAAATATTCCATTTGATCGCATCGCTTCGTGACCGTTTCTTTTTGAAAAGAATTTCCAGGAAAAAATTGAACTAAACCGAATCGGACCTAAGTCTTTAATAAACCGGTTCGGATCTTTATTTGTCTTCTTCACTTCTAGTGGACATGATTTTTTGGTCACACCATTTTTTAACGAAAGATCATACATAATCTCTAAAATAAACAGATTGTAAATTTGTAACATCATATATGTCCTTGAAAATTGTTGAAACCTATCCAAGAAAGTTGATAGGTGAAACAAGAATTCGAAACACTATTAGAAGGTTTCTCTGAGTCGGCCCACTTTAATGTTCTATTCGTTAAAGATCATAACTATAAACTTCTGTCATTCAATATGGAGTTTTATCATTGTTCTTCTCCGACACAGAACCTCATTTTCGGTTTGGTAGATGGGACCGAACTTTAAGTCAGACTGGTTTTATTTAGAAGATCGATTGAAATTTTTTGGTTGGATTGATTTCGGTTTGGAATGAGAAGAGTGTTTTCGAATTCGAGTAGGACTACATAAACTTAAGCTTACTTCTTGTTTTAAAAAAAAAACATCATAAAATGCATGCGCGATTATAGATAAACACAAAACAAACACGTGGTTTTGTTTAAACAGAGCTGAAATAACATCACTGTCTCGTATTTTAGGATTCAATGAATTTTTTCTTCTAAGACGACTCCATATATTTATAACAGAAAACTTTCAGTTTTACTATGTCAACAAGGTAATATCAAAACCGTTAAAGTCAAAACTGAAATATTAATTGTATTTTTAGGTGACATATTGAAAATATAGTCAATATTTTGCTAGTCAATTTCAAAAGTTGGCATGTTATTTACTTTTCACAATAAGTTAGTTATTTTGGCCGAGTTGTTTATTTTTGTTGACTAGTTAATTATGATTTTAATATTGAATTTTGAAATCTTGGAAACAAATAATATACTTTTGGAGATATATCATCTCTTAGTGTCACGCATTAGTCTTCTGGTTGGCTCTAGAGGAATTTGAGTACTACAACGACCCTAATCATTTGATAGGTAAAGGCCACCTGATTTCAACACCTTGTTACTTGATAGTACAAGGGCCACGTTGTAACTTGTAAGGTACAAAAGTCCTACCTCACTGAGGTATATGCATGGATATAAAAAATCTATCAAATAATGCCTTTTTAGATAAAGGAACACTTGAAAAAGTGAAATAACTCTATGTCTACTTTCTTTTTCTACGTACCGCAACATGTTCTTCGCTTAGGTCTTGCTTCATTGATTCTTGTCTAGAAGAAAAAGTCGCTATCAAATCAAGAGCCATATAGCAAGATATGCACCGTAGATCACAGTTATTTCTCCAAATAGTATAAAATGTGTATGTGAGTTGTTAAGCAACAAATAGATCTTTATAGAAGAAAACTAATCTCGTTCTTGAGATATGAGATACATAATCCATATTGTGATTATTGAGAAATCCATATGTATATGAGATATATATGGACGATACATAATCCATCTTATGTCTACATGAGATACATTATCCATATGTATATAGAGAAAACAAAATTTACGTAAATATTGTGACCTTTGGACGATTTACTTCTCATTTATATCTACTTTAATATGCGGTACTATAATCAGTAATCATCATGTCTCTTCTTTTTACCAGCTATAATTTCCTCTCTCTCTCTCTCTTCATCATCAGCAGCACCAAACTTCCACCAAACAAGTCTCATCAAAGAACAAAATAAAGGTTGGAGGGGTTTTGAGGCATACAAACACACGATGAAGAACCAGATCTTGTTCAAGAAAGTAAGGCAGAAAATACAAAACCAAGAAAATTCGTAGCTAAAAGAATCATTGATCCATGGTGGTGGGAATTTGATGTGTTCTTTGCGAAATGAAAATGTTTGAAACTGAAACTGAATCTCATCTCTTCTGGGGAATGGAAGCATTACGGTCCGATCTTCATCTCTCTTTATATATATATTCATTTGTTTAATTTCTATGAAAATTATATTTGTTTGCAAGATTGATCGAGTCTGATGAGTTTCGATCAACAAGATTGGTTATGCTTGTTTTGATATATATAGTTGATATTTGGATTTCTCAAACAACAAATAATTCGATGTTTGCGTGTTGAATTTTGCATTTTCTTACGGCATTTAAGCATAGACTATATAACGTTTCTGCGGTGATATGTCGTCAACTTTAATTACTGTTGTGCAGTACTGATAGAGATCATACATATGTGTTCGTAATTTCGTATATCACTCTCACATTATAGAGATGTAAATGGTTGCAACTAGGAATAATAAGTTGAACACGATCGAATAAGAAAATAAACTATTTGGATCATAATATTTTTTTCTTTTCTTAACATTACATAATCCAATATTCTGCCAGTCCTATGAATTATTTAAACGAAATGTTATAATTTGCCATATTATTTGACACATCCAACAACATAAGAGTACGATGTCAGAACATATGTATAATTGTATATCATTGTGATTTCAATGGTCTCCGGCTAGTAGTTCATCTCAACTCCCTGAGATATCTCACTTGTTTACTCATTGCACCTTGAGAGACATGTTAATGTATCGAGCTCTCCTTCTTTCACTTGTGGCCTCTCCTTTCTTCAAGACATGAGTTTGATCTACAACAAGGCCTAATGAATGATTATAAATATTTTTAAAAAAAAAATTATATTTAAAATGTACTTAAAATAATTATTTTTAGTGTCAAAAATAAAGGAATACATTGGAGAGAAATACTACTCTATTATAAGGATGCACTAAAATAAGGGAGAACACAAGGGAATACATTGGAGATGGTCTAATATTACATGTTGAAAGCAAACTCAAAGCTTGATGATATATATATGCTCTAAAAGAGCTTATTTAGATGGAAATAAAACTGAAAATGAAATAGCTCATATGAGCTTTATTGCTCAAGAAATATAAAAGATGAGGAAATTAAGATTGTCACCAATAAGAGTAAGATTTAGAATAAGATAACAAATTATGGATGAGTTGCGCAATCGGCAACTCCAAAGTTGTTTAACACAGAAGCTATGACATAATATATATGTGGGTTTTATTGTTTGATAATGAGAAATTTGAAGTAAGAAAAAGATAAAGACAATCAAAAACCATTTGAATTACTTAAAGCTTAATTAAAGTTTTATGCCTTTGATGGTAAAAACTAAAAAGTGAAATTGCCCGAAGAAAACAGGTACCTGAAAAATAGGAAAATTTAAATATTTTTTAGGTCACTGAATTTGGGTGTTTTTTTTGTTGCAACCAGCCAACAGAAGATTGATAGAAACCAATAAATGATAGTATCATTTTCTCTTGAAATTAAAAATCATCCTTGACTTACAATATGTTCATATTTTTTCAGGTGAGTCACCTATATACAAGCATTTATCTTTAATATACTTCTATTATTATTTGATGATGTTATGGACATAAAGTGATCATCCATATTTGAATTTTTATCATGCATTGAGGCATATTTGAATCGAATATAAAAGTGAGATAATTTGATAATTTAAAGAAATAATTTGGGATGAGATAATTATGTTAGATTTCTATCTAGAAAATTATAATTATAGCCTAGGTTCGCCGCCAAGGGGATCACGTTGTGGAGACTCTTAACTAGAAACTATAAAATAAAGTAAAGTGTTCTAAATTTGATTGAGCCTCTCCTCCCCCACTACCTAGCTAGTGCTATAAAACAAAAACCTCGTCTTGGCTAAATAAATCACAAAGAGAAGAAAAGAAAGAAAGAAAGAAAGATAGAAAGAAGATCAATGACGAGTTTAATGTTGAGCAAAGTTGCTGTGGCTGCAGTAGTAGTCGTTTGTTTCTCCGTCCTCTTCCTATCTCCTACTGGTACGTACGTAAAAACGAAAGTCCTTTTTTTCCCACAAGATATATGTATGTATGATCTTAAAACAGGCATATATATGTTTTATGAAATGAATGTTTTTTTGTATGGATTGGACAGAAGTGGAGGGGGCGTGTGACATCCCAAACGGTGTGTGTTATCCCGGCCAACTCTTCCAGGACAGTTGCAGTGACAGATGCAAAGCGCTGGACAAGGACTTTTATGATGGCACGTGCACTCCTAGGCCAGTTATAATGGACTTTATGATGGATTGTATGTGCTGCATGTAATCATCTTTCCAAATTACATAAACGACGTCACGTCACTTGTGAGTTGTGAAGTGTGTGTGTTTGTGTTTTGCATGTTTATGATATCATCTCAAATCTTCTTGAATTGTATCCCTGCTTCTTTGAAACTTTGCTATACAATATTCCTTTTATTTCTAAATATCGTTCGTTTTCCCTTCATTGTGTTAAAATATCTCAATAATTGACCATTTGATGATCTCGGAGTGTTCCATATTGTAACGACTGATCAAACCACTTATTTACTTACTAAGCATCTAAATTAAAGTATTCAAATGTTACTAAGCAACTTATACCACCTAAAGTTCGACCTATTCAAATGAATCAAGAAGTTTTAGAACATTGTAAAAAAGAAATCCAGGAACTATTAGATAAAATTTTAATAAGAAGTCTAAAGAAAATCAGTTTCACAATAAATTCACAAATCAGATCTCATTTTTGAACATCAATTTCACAGTAAATTCAAAAACGCACAAAAATGAAAAAAATGTTACAAAAAAAAACTGTTATAATTACTGCAAATTTTGACTAAAAAAATTTCTATTCACCAATAACAGACAAAAAGTAAACAAAATAAGCAAAATATTGCACAATATGAAAAAATTATAAGCAAAATATTTCTTGGTTGTTCTTGTTGAGTGTTGTAACTCAGATTGTTCTGCTTCCATCCTTTTTATCTTTCACGAACCTTTACCTCGTATATGTACACTTGTTCTAGTGCATTGGTGGTGCAGAGATCATAGCTCGCAATAGAAGTTCCCAGTGACGCCACCTCTCTTCCACAGATCTGTGTGAGAGCTCCCTAATTTGATCCAGTGGATTCTAAAAAATTTGTTTTTTTACCTATAATTTAATTTTAAAAAATATGATGAAATATTACAAAGTAGCTTACATGACCCTTGTAATATATGTTTTCTGTCAATTTGACCCCGTAATTTTTTTGGCTACCTCTGCCACTGTGGATGCCTATGGGCTGTGGCCGGTGTTCCACATCGAACTGAAGAGTATTGCAACGATTATATCCAGAAGTTTACAGAATCTACCAATAGGAAGATTGTCTCCAAGTTTCAGTGGTGTTTGATCAGAGATGGAAATACCAAGTGCAATTTTGATATTAAAAACTTTTTCTTTACCAAAAATAGACAAAATAAGCAAAATATTTTCACAATATGAATGAAATTATAAGCAAAATAAAAGAAATTGTATTATATTTAGATTATGCGTGCTCATGTAAATTACAAACTCCACTATTTCACCTAGAAATTTGATGTTGTTTGTGTGAGCTTGAATATTTGAGGCATGTAAAGGAAGAGAATTTTACATTCACAGTACTTTTTATGGGCTTTCTTAACTATTTTGGGCCATTTCTAATTACAGTGAATCACTGAATCATTTGAAATATTTTTAAACTAATAATGAAAAAAATAATGTCAAAGTAACGAGAATTTTATTTGTGTCTGTCTGTCTCTACTCTCTTGTCTTCGTTTTTCCAAATGTTTCTACTGCACAGTGACCTGTGGGGTTTTCCCCATGGAGCTTCCTCTCTCTCTCCCTCTCTGTCTCTCCTCCTAGGTTTCTGGGTAAAACCACAATTCACGAGGAACGATCATTTCCTCCACTTGCAACAATTTCTGGAATTCTCAGACGAAGATCCCCAGATTTTGGGAATTTAACCGAACCAAATTTCAGTCTCGAAAACATTTTCATTTGAGTCCATAGCAAAATCGGATGCTGAAAAATGAGATCGGAGAATAAAGAAGCCGGAGAAGATGAGCTCCGACGTAACCCATATGAAGTCCTCGGCATCTCCAGCAATTCGACGGATCAAGAGATCAAAAGTGCTTATCGAAGAATGGCTCTCAGGTAATTTCTTGTCCAATTCATTTTCTGTATCAAGTTTAGTTTTTTTTCTCTCTGCTCTTGATTGTTCTGTACTGAGATGATTAGTTAATTCAGGTACCATCCTGATAAGAATCCAAATGATCCGGTTGCAGCAGATATGTTCAAAGAGGTTACATTTGCCTATGATCTCTTGTCTGATCCAGAGAATCGTCGCCAATATGACACAACTGGCTCTGAGGTTAGAGATGATTCAGATTCTGGCATTGTTTGCAAGTTTCTTGAAGCATTTAGTCAGAAAGTTTGGGACTTTATAGGTTAACATTTGAAGAGAATGCAATATAGTCATAAAGTTTGGGACTTCATATGTTAACCTTTGAAGAGAATGCAATATAGTTAGAAACTTTTGGACTTTATAGGTTAACATTTGAAGAGAATGCAATAAAGCTTGGGACTTTATAGGTTAACAGTTGAAGAGAATGCAATATAGTGAGAAAGTTTTGGACTTTATAGGTTTGACATTGTAGATTAGCTCTGTTTTGCTACTTGCTTCATTAGAGCTGGAACAAGAATTTCACAACCTGTTGATGTTTATGCAGACTGTTGGTCTGGAAAATGAAGATCTTGAGCTAGATCTTTCGAGCTTAGGAGCTGTTAACACTATATTCGCCGCGCTGTTCAAGTGAGTTCCTAAAAAAGACTTGCACACCTCTCTGTTTCTTTCATTTCCGTTGCAAAATTCAATACTTTCATTTCAATTTGTCCAATACAGTAAGCTTGGTGTGCAAATCAAGACAACTGTCTCTGCAAATCTATTGGACGAGGCGTTGAATGGTACGGTTACTACATTGCCTCTTACGGTTGGGAAAGTTGTGTCAAGAAAGGTATGACTAATTATTAATGATAGCTTTTGATTTTCTTTGAATCAAAATGTGGATTTTGTCATCTTTGACATGATGTTTTGCTTCTCTCTAACAGGTTGAAAAACAATCAGCACATTTTTATTCTGTTACGTTAACAGAGGAAGAAGCTCAGGCTGGATTGATATGTAAAGTGCAGTCATCTGCTAAAAACAAATTCAAGGTTTTCCGTTTGCGAAAACTCTCTCAAGAATCTTAATAGTTGTTCTTAAATACTCTGTTTCTCACCTTCTTCTGATTTTTCTTTTTGCTTTCTAGTTGCTTTACTTTGATCAAGAAGACAATGGAGGATTGAGCCTGGCACTACAGGTAAAAAGTCTTGTATAATTATATCTAAATTGTGTTATGGTTCTTGGTTTTCTTGATTCTTGATTTTCTGAGGTATAGTTCTTGATTTTCTTGATTCTTGATTTTCTGAGGAATGGTTCTTGATTTTCTTGATTTTCTGAGGAATGGTTCTTGATTTCCTTGATTCTTGATTTTCTGAGGTATAGTTCTTGATTTTCTTCCAATATCTAAATTGTGTTTTTTTTTGTTCTGCAAAAAGGAAGACAGCAAGAAAACAGGAAAGCTATCGACCGCAGGGTTATATTTTTTCGGCTTCCCTGTTTATCGTTTCGACCATAGGGTTAATTCAGTAAACTATCTTTCTCTACACTCCTTAATTTGCCTCTTTTTGGATCACCATGTACTCAGTTTCTGCTCTTCTCTGCTCATAGAGGGCACTCTCAAGGGATCCAGAGACCGGATTTTTCAAAAGGCTTGATGCATTCCAACCGTTTGAGATCACTGAACTGAAACCTGGATCTCATGTCTTTGCTGTTTATGGTAAATGTTTTGTTTCATTCGCTTAAAGGAATCACTAATCCACTAAACTCACTTTGGTGTTGTATGATATTACTATAGGTGACAATTTCTTCAAAAGCGTGAGCTACACTCTAGAAATATTCTCATCTGCTCCGTTTGCTAACGAGAAAGAGAATCTCCGGTCCACTGAAGCTCAGATAGTCTCTAAAAGAAGTGAGCTGTTGAAGTTTGAATCTGAGTATCACGAGGTCTTTGCGCAGTTCACTGAGATGGCTAGTAAATGCGCAGGGGAAGTACAAGAGGTGAGTGATAGCTTGTATATACACACACTATCACTTATTTTCTTCTGATTTCTTGGTTGCTTGAGAAACAAGTAACTGAGATTTTTGTTGTGTTTGTTTGCAGATTGATGAGCTTCTCAAGAGGAGGAATGAGATATGTGCGGCGTACACAATTTTCCCACCTATGAAGCAAGGTTCAAGCAAGAACAGGAGCTGGAGCAAAGGAAAGAGCAAGAAGAAGAACAGTTTGTTAATGGAACATAGAGAAGAAGGAGAAGTCACAGTGAGGGAAGAAGATGTAGTGAAGAAGAAGAAATGGTATAAATTCAGCTGAGGCAAGAAAAGAAAAAAACCTGAAGAAACTACCGAAATCTTGAGTTTTTTTTCAGATACATTAAAAACAAAAAAAAATGATATACATGTTTCTATGAGAGATCTATTGACATCTAAACTACAGTCACCGAGCATGGCTTATACATAATCCTCGTCCTTGTAGTGGAAGAAGATTGCAATTTGAAGAAACTGAGCTTGGTCTTTCTCATGTAAACTATATCATATCTCTTAATACTCTCTCGAGATCTCCATCAAGAACCATTCTACACAAGCCAAAAATCGAGAGCATGCAATGGAGAACCATGGACACAACCAAAATCTTACTAGTATGAGGAAGAGTAGATAGTGACAAGAACATGTTCAATGGGATTTATGGTTTCGATTCAATAACGTTGCTATATCCATTTAAACTCGAACTACTTCTATGGAGAAACCATTGCCGTCGTCGACTTTTTGTTGCAACTCATTTTAGAAATTTCTCCAATAGTCGCTTTAAAAAAAAAAAAAACACACACACACACACACACACACAAAAAAAAACAGAACAAGCATTTCTTAATACCAAAATCTCTTTAGGAGTGTAAGAAATATTGATGATCCTATGTGTTTTCTTTTAGCAGCAAGAATGAATATTTAAAGAAAATGGTGAAGGGTAGATCAACTCAACCCTTGGATAGTACATCTAGATCAACTCAATCTAGATGTCAGAAGAAAAAGACATAAATTTTACACTACACAAAATATTGAGCGAAACACTTTTAGCGTCTACAAAACATCAAGAAATGCACATCAAAAGGCAAACACATTAGCAGCTTAACCTACCAAATAAAGCTAACACAAGATTAAGAGAGCAACGTACACCTAAATACACATGGTTAAGCTGCCAAATAGTAATTAATGTGTTAAATATGGCAGGCTGGTGTGATATAGTTTTAGAATCACACACACAAATATATATTAAGAAATAGTAATTAATGTGTTAAATATCCCTTGTGATATAGTTTTAGAATCACACACACAAATATATATTATTTGTCTTTTTCCAACCAATAGTATACATTTTACCGGATTTGAATATACATAGTAGTAGCACATTGACAAACGACAAACTAATAGAAATCATTAAATATAAATAACCATTATACAAGATTTTTGGTCAGTCGTTTTAAACTTTTATTTAAAATTAAGAATTAAATTGCGCCATAGATTTTTCACGTGTCCATAATTGTGCATGACAAAAAACAAACTTATAGAACCCGTAGTACTTGTAGGTGTTTATAAGCAACAAGAGAACCATCACACCAGCTTCTGAAAAACACAAAGAGAAACCTGCCAGGCAACTAACACCGAACGCGAACTTCATTCCCCCGATATGAATATAAAAATGCATACTGGAGTTATATTTATTTAGCCATTCTCCAATTTCTTCAAGCAAGAAAAGGAGTAAGATAAAAGGGTCGTGCAAATGGACCTCTCACTAATTCCGGCCAACCCTCTGGCCCTTTGTTTTCTCTTAGCATTATTTATTTTCTTCCTCACCACCACAAAAACGCGGAGGAGCTCTGGCGGCAGCGGCCGAGGCTCACTTCCGCCGGGTCCACCAAGACTGCCATTGGTCGGAAACATATTCGAGCTCGGATTTAATCCTCACCGTTCATTTGCTGCCTTCTCGAAAACATACGGACCTATAATGAGTTTGAAGCTTGGAAAGTTAACCGCAGTGGTTATATCTTCACCAGAAACAGCAAAAGAAGCACTTAAAACACACGATCATGCCTTGTCCGCTCGAACCTTTAACGATCCAGTTAGAGCCTTTGATCACCACAAACATTCCATTGTCTGGATTCCTCCGTCCGCTCATTGGAGGTATCACCGTATCAACTCTATCTAAGACTCTTTTTGTGACTGAAATCATTTGCATAAACCAACAAAAAAAACACCAAAACGTGGGTGATTTTAAGATTATATCCAAGAAATCGAAATTTAGACGTGAATTAAATGGAAAGCAAAGAGATACGTTTAAATTTAGTCGGTTTTGGTCATAAAAAACTTGTTGGTCCATTTTGGTCATACCAAAGTTTGTTTTTAGTCCATTTTAGGGTATTTCTCTATTTTTAATTACAACAAGGTCCAAAATGAAATAGAAACGAAACGAATCAATCTATACTTGAATCAAAACTTTGTTGAAGTTCTGTTTGTGTGTATCTTCAGGTTCCTGAGGAAAACAATAGCCAACAAATTGTTATCGCCGCAAAACCAAGATGCTATTCAATCTTTAAGGCTTAGAAAGGTGGAGGAACTTGTGAGCTTAGTAAACCAATTTTGCGAGAGAGGAGAAGCTATTGACATGGCTCGTGCTCCCTTCGTCACAGCTTTCAATATAATCTCAAATTCTCTGTTTTCTGTCGATTTGGCTGCATATGACTCTAACTCGTCGTCTTATGAATTCCATGACACGGTAGTTCACCTGATGGAGATCTCCGGGAAACCCAACGCAGGAGACTACTTCCCGTTTCTGAGGTTTCTTGATTTGCAAGGTAGCCGAAAAGAAGTGGCGCTCTGCATGGAGAGATTATTTAGGGTTTTCCAGGAATTTATTGATGCACGAATGGCCAAAAGATTGTATCAGAAAGAGACAGAGCCTAAAGAGGCTTCGAGTATCGATATATTAGATTCTCTCCTGGATCTTACACAACAAAACGAAACAGAGTTCACCATGAATGATATCAAACACTTGCTTCTCGTAAGTCTTGCAAAACACTTATGAAGATTTTTGATCTTTTGAGAAGTACCGAGGATTGTTTAATTACCCTTTTTTGTGGTGGCAGGATTTGTTTCTTGCGGGCACAGATACAAACTCTAGTACAATGGAGTGGGCAATGACAGAGTTAATTCGTAACCCGGAGAAGATGGTGAAAGCTCAGAGTGAGATACGGCAAGTGATAGGTGAGAACGGTGTCGTTCGGGAATCTGATATCCCGAAGCTGCCTTACCTACAAGCAATTGTGAAAGAGACTCTTCGTTTGCATCCTGCAGCTCCTTTGATCCCTCGAAAATCAGAATCCGACGTCCAAATCCTCGGCTTCCTCGTCCCTGAGAACGCCCAGGTTTTGTTTCCTTTTTCTTTCTTATTTTGGCGACATTCATCATCTTTTGACTAACTTGGGATGCACGTTAACAGATTCATAGCTTTAGTTATTTATCTTTTTTGTTAAAAGACTTAAGTTATATTTATGTCGATTTTGGTTTATTCTTAACTCTTAACACAAAAGAAAGTGGAACAAAAAAATCTATACTAATAACAATCCAAAGACAAAAAAAAAAAAAAACTGTTTTTTACTCTTGGTTTGAATTTGGATTACTTGGTTTGATATATACGTAGAAGTAGAACCAATAGGAAAAAATGAAACTTTTGTACAATTTGGATAACTTCGTTTAAAAACTAATAACTAGCTCCTCTTATTTTCGAGATTAGGTTTACGTGAACGTGTGGGCGATAGGACGAGATTCGAGCGTGTGGGAGAATCCAATGAAGTTCGAACCAGAGAGGTTCTTGTTACGAGAAATTGATGTAAAAGGCAAAGACTTCGAGCTGATACCGTTTGGGTCGGGACGAAGGATGTGTCCGGGAATGTCGATGGCTCTTAAGACAATGTCTATGGTGCTTGCCTCTCTTCTCTATTCCTTTGATTGGAAACTTCAAAATGGTGCCGTTCCAGAAAACATGGACATGAGTGAGGTGTTTGGTCTTACCTTACACAAGGCCAAACCTCTCCGTGCCGTACCCATTAAGAAACCTACATTAATATCGTCTTAGTAATTTTCCATGTCATTATAATAAGAGTCCTTGTGGGTCAATAGTAATACTGTAACTAAAGACGATGGGATTCTGAAAAACCACTAAATTTTATGTTGATTCTATAATATTGCTACTTTTAATTGAAATGAAAATTTTTTAGCATGACTACCATTTATTTGAAATGATGCAGTAGAAAGAAAAAAATGGAACAATTTTACCCCAAAAAAAATAAATAAAACAAATGTAAACCAATAATAAAATAAAATAAAATACAGAGCTATCACACAACGGCAAGCGCTCTATCTTACATGATCAAGTAATTCGCTGAGCCAATGTAGGCTTCTTTCTTCTGCTGAGTGCTGATAACATGCATCTCCGGTCCACTGAAGCTCAGATATATAGTCTCGAAAAGAAGCGAGCAATTGAAGTTTGAATCTGAATATCACGAGGTCTTTGCACAGTTCACATACATGGCTAGTAAATGCGCATGTGAAGTATAAGAGGTGAGCGATAGGTTACATACTATATCACCCTTCATATTTTCTTGATTGCTTAAGAAACAAGTAACGGAGATTTGTTGCGTTTGTTTGCAGATTGATGAGCTTCTCAAGAGGACGAATGAGATATGTGTGTGGCCCATAGATACTACTACAATCTTATTCAGTGTAATGTTTCTATGAAATATTCAGGAAACTGCATTCAGTGTAATGTTACAAGAGGTTTCAGGAACAAGCTTAAGAAGAGAGGTAAAATAATCTAGAATCCATAGTTGAAAATTTTGTTTAATCAAGATGCATGAATTCAATTTTTTTAAGTGGTGTTAGAACAACATTTTTGAGTTTGTTATAGTTAAAGATCCGAAACAAAAACAGTGAAAGTGAAAATAACTGATTTACTCCGGTTACTCTACTGCATTTAGAGAAGAAGAAGTAAGTGTTTGTTTAGTTTACTATAGCAAAATAGAGTTAGTTTCTTTTTTTGTTTACCTATGAGCCCAACTAGAATTTGGGGATAAGTATGACAATGCTGTGTAAGCGCCTCCAAATCTTGCTCAAACTCTTGTACAGCAGGCACGATGAACACTTGAAGAAAGTTTGTACTCACTTCAGTCAAGTAATTGGTTCCAGCTATTCCATGTTCCATTATCAAACGAAGGAAACTTGATTTTGCTGTTGACCTAAGGGCCATGCCAATGTCTCTATCAGGATTGGTTTCCCTGCAAAGAGACAATTAGAAAACAGTCTTAAAAACCTAAAAGGATGTGTATATCAAACAAACATTACCTCAAGTTTCTCATTGCTTGCAGCTGATATATGAAGTGCATAGCATGTTGAGCTCCTCCAAGCGCTATGATGTTGTTGACAACTTGTAAAGTTGATGTGAGGATCTGAAAAAATTATTTATATATGTATATTAAATAAAGAAAAATTCAAAACGAACTAATTAGTACAGAATTGATAAATTCTGGCTATAACCAGAGTCCCCAATTCAACAAAACCATAATGTACACAAAATGTACTGTTTTACCCTGTTTTACCTATGAGTTGAAGAAGAGCAGCCTTTTAATGGAACCTAGAGAAGAAGGAGAAGTCACAGGGAAGAAGATGTAGTGAAGAAGAAGAAATTATACAATATTCAGCTGAGACAAGACAAGAAAAAAAATATGAAGAAACTACTGAAATCTTGATTTGTTTTTTCAAGGCACATAGATACATTCCCAAAAAAGTAATGATAATATTATGTTTCCATGAGAGATCTATTGACAAGGTTTTGTATAATGTATCATATTCAAGCTTTTCAAAACCAAAATGTGGAAAGCTCCTTTTGAAAGTATATCTACAAAAGATCTAAAGAGCTTCTTCATTTGATGCAACATGGTATGTGTTATGTGTTGTTGATGCCATATATATTGCTCCAAAAAAAAAAAAAAAAAATTGCTCCAACGTAGTAACAAATCACAATAATTCACCTCCACAAGCAAAACAATAAATAAACCAAAGCATCTAATTTTTATACGGATTTATATATTTAAACGATACAAAAAAATTGGGCTAAAATATTTTTTGTTTACGATTTGATTAGGATAATACAATACAAACATTTTTATCTTTTTTTTTTTTTTGTAACAAACTAACAACAAACAAACAGTTTTCTTGAGTTTTAACACTAAGCTAAATTCTCGAAGTCCATGCTACTCTTTCCAATTTTATGGTTGAAGCAATAAAACCAAGTTTTATAATAAAAATTTAGTTTAATCATGGCATGAGATATAAACTATAGTGCTCTTCAAAAAAATTGTTTACTCAAGATGGATGAATTCAATTCTTTTAAGTGGTGTTAGAACAACAAATAAACCAAGTTTTATTTGTTTCCTACTTTCCTCCCATTTCTGTAATGAGTAATAAAAGGAGGGGTGTAAATGTAAGAAAAACAATTCTCAGATTTGTAAAAGTGAGTGATTGATGAGGATGGTTTTGTCATCTTAAATGATTCCTCCCGTTTCTGTAATGAATAAATAAAACGAGGGGTGATAGTTGTAAAACAATTAAGTCCCAGTTTTATTATTCCATTCTGAATCAAAGAAGAAAGCGAAAGACAGCATAATGGTCTTGTCTTTTCTCAATTCGTACACTTTTGGTCTGAAGCTTCTTAGGCTTTTTGTCATTCTCTATGTAACAATGGCGGCCTTTATCAATCTTGAGGATTCGCCAAAGAAAAACAGGGTACAGTACTTTCTCCTCATCAAGGATATATATATTCAGGTTTAATTTTCCAAGAAAAGCTTTGGTATTTGGTCCTTTTACAGTATTTTGTTCTCTGGTTGATTATTTTGGTTGAATGGATCAGGTTTTCTGATAAGTTTCTTGATTTTTGCAGATAATTCAGATATTTTTTTCCTGTCCAGCACTAATCTGTCTTCAAGGCTGGTGTAACTCTGCATTTCAGGAAGAAGGAGAAATCTGAATAACAAGTAAGCATAAAGCCTAAAAGGAAGTAGAGTTCTTTGCTTGATTTTACAGAGGAGCAGCGATACATTGTTGTGCTCATCAATCATAGCCGGATTGGAGTCCATGTGCTCATCAATCATTGATGAAATGGTGCTACTTGCGGGAAAATTCAAGGAGACATGTCTAGTGACAAGAGAATCTGTGCTTCACCAACAAAAGATTCTCGACTCTATCGACAGGGCCATTGAGCAGAGCTTAGCGAGCACGGGGCACGCAAATGTTAGGGCCTCGAAGATATATTCAGAGAGTTCAAAGACGAGTCGTGTAGAGTGGATCTTGAGTTTGGTGTCCATGTTTGTTTTCATAATTGTTGTCTTGTTGATCCGTGCCACGTAGAAGATATTGTTTGGACTAGTCTCTTTATCATTCACTTGTTGTGGCTTTGTAAATTCGGAGTTAAGCTTACTTTGTTAAAGTGACTTTCTAGAGATTCGAGTAAAAACAAACTATCTTTGTAGATGGATGTGAAACTGTTGCAGTGACACGTAGCGTATAGGACACGTTTTCTTGTAGCGTAAGCTATCTTATTAACATAGAATGTTGGAATCTTGTAAGCTGTTAATAATTTATTCTTGTGCCCCCATGATAACGAGCGGAGCAGGAGGAACTGTGGGCTGTAGCGGTGAGCAGTGCCATCCTTTACCGTCTTTGACCAGTGAGAAATGTTTGGGAACCCATGACTCACCAGAAGCCTCCCTCTCTTTCACAGACTCTCTTTGTTTCTCCTCCACAAGTCTCTTAGCTCGTCCAGCTTTTTGCCAGTCTTTCTTCAGTATCCCTTCACTTACCTCACTCCACACCAACGCCGACTCGCTCTCCATTACTTCCTCCAGGTTCTTGACAACTGGAGGTTTGAGTCGAGTGAGATTCTCCTTGGCATCGTAAAGAACCTCGACCTCACCGGTCTTCAGATTTTTCGCCATTATCGTTCTGTTAGTGACGTTACATTAGGGCATGTTAGTGACGTTACATCTTACAATGTTCTGAAAAAGCTCTAACTCTAAGGGCTTTATTATTCATGTTTTTACCTGTCCCAATGGCCAAAGATGTCGTAGAGCTTATTCCCAGACGAAGATTCAGAAATCTTTCCTTTAATGGATTTTTTGTTCTTGCCTCTGAAACTTTCCATGAAGGAATCAGAGTTAAAGTGTGCTTCAGCTTCGAGATCCGTTTCCGGACACTTTATCTTGGCTTTTCCGACCACGTGAAGTCCCGGCACGGGGAACAATCTTGCAATTAGTCTCGGTTGGTCCATATTGTAAGTCTCTTTTCGATTTAGAAGCTTCATTACCCTTTTGCCTTTTAACACCATCTCCACGTAAGCACCTTATTTAACCATGCATAACACAAACTATTCAAAATTCATACCACGGAATTTTACTGTCACATAGAAATAGGAAAATAAACATACCACGGAATTTAGGGCTAGCATGTTGAACCCACGTCACGTCAATATTTTCCTTGGCGTGAGTAGCATGAAGTGCGGACACCGGAGGATGATGCGATACCTGAAAAAGAAAAAAAATTAATTAAAAACCCTGAAAATGAACGATGAATGTTATACTTATAAGTTATAATATACATTTATTGTATCAATCACTAGTAAAAAAGAAATGTCCAAATGCAATATCGCTTTAGTTGTCTTTATCTTTATAAAATTGTACTCTCTTTTTTTTTTTGGTAAAAAATTATAAGATTGTACTTGTTCGATGAGGACGGTGATATCTCCGTTGGAGACGTGGTGAGTCTCGCCAAGCACGGGGTTGTACGGAACCAAGCCAAAGGCTAGTGGACGGAGTTGGGACATGTTCCACGCTACAACGGATTTGAGCCGTTCGATGGGATCATCACGGCGGCTGCATTCCCCTAGCAGATCCACGCCCCCGAAGCTGTAGATCAACTCGCCGTATGATTGGAGTACTGATCTTGGCATGTTCATCTGAGGTGGTAGCTTTATGTTCAAAGAAAATAAATTAATACTCTTCGTTTATGAGGAACAAGTGTTACATAATCTAAATGAAGTTAAGTTTGAGTTAAAAAAAAAAACAAATAACGTTTAAATGACGTGTTTTGTACGGAAAAAAAGAAATTATGGAAAATGACGTGTTTTGTACAGAAATTTTAACGTTTCCAACTGCTAGAGAGATTTGATGATATAGCTTTTTTTTTAATTGAAATATAACTAATAATTAACGTACAGTACTTAATTTTCTTTACTATATACGCTTTTTACATTTTTTGAAAAAAAAACAAAAAACAACCAATTGTCATTCTGTAATGTGGTAAAAAGAATTACACCTGCAAATAAGTGAGATCGGATCCTAGGCGTACGTTCTTGATAAGGCTGAGGAAATTACGGACGACATCCAAAGCTTTGTATTCGTAATCTTTCTCATCTTCCAAGTCAAAAGGTTTGGCCAGCACAGGGTGCCTTCTCGTTTCTTCTTCTTTTGCCTTTACACACGAAATAAATAAATAAAGCCAGTTAATGGTCGATGGTCGAAAAACTGTTGTTTACTGGCTTCAATTTAATCGCCATTTCTATGTCTAAAAACCTTCCCAACATAGTTCCTCCACACCTCCTATATAAACGTATATACATATAATCCCTCCAAAATTTTCTAAATTCATCTTAAACATCTTGATAAAATGACATAATTACAAACTAAAGACAACTAGTATGATCAAAGTACGTTCCCAAAATTTTGAATTATGTTTTCATTATATAAATAATAATTTGATTGAACAATCTGTAACAGTTGATATATTATAAGCTGATAAAAATTTACCTGTGTGATAGGGAATGACCCACCCACCATTGGGAAAGTCTTCTAAAGAGAAACGAAATTCCTAAATTCTATTGTTGAGAATTTTTAACAGTAGCGAAAATGGTATAGACTCAATCTTCTGCTCCATTTATATAGAAGCATTAGCTAGAAATATGTATTACGTAACAAAACAAGAAGAGAAGATAGAAGAGGGAAATGAGTTGGATGAGCATTAACTATGGATCCATCTTCCTATGACTTAAATTATCTCATCGTTTGCTTAAAACGTGGCCATTTTATGCTGTGCTAGAGCCGTGCGTACGTTATGCTGAAGGAAACTTTTGCTTATGGTAACATTTAACCCACAAACAAAAAATTGCTTACGGCAGCTAAAAACAAAACAATTCTGGGCAGCAATCTTTTTAAGTTAATGTATAGGCAATTAGTTATATAACTTTATATTGTTGATTTCAGTAGTTAACTAATTATGTATATGGTCATGATTTTTTTTTTGTGAACGTAGAGTTCTAAAAGAAGCTTTACCAAAAGAAGTTAAGAGACATATTGAAGTGTTAGACTTTGTGAAAAATGTTGAGGATTTTTATCCAAACTCATGGATCGTTATAGGATATTATTAATGATTCCGCTTTCGATTGCATCTGCTGAAAGGAGATTTTCAAAGTTGAAGCTGATAAAATTTTGTGTTAGTTCGACTATGTCACAATGAATATTGAGTGATCTAGCTATCTTATTCCATCAAAGGAGAACTGATCAAGAACAATGATTTTGAAAGTTAGGTCAACGATTTTGTGGAAAAGAAAGAAAGAAAGAAAAATTATGTTTTAGAACTATAATTTGGTTTATTGATTTCATTTTATTGTTTTAGCTATGTGACCGACTATTATATAAGGTTTTTTTTTTTTTCTTACGAATGAATGCATTTTATTTATTTAATCGCTTATGGACATCGCTAAGATTCGCATATCTAGGGGAGTGGTCCAAGATTTTGTTAATTGTAAAATTCATTTTTTTTTTTTTTTAGCTGACTTAAGACTGTTAAATTCTAACAAACGTGCTCGAATAGGCAATGTCTTCACTAATTATTAAGTTATTGAGATGACAATCGAATTTGTCTCGACATACAAGGTACAAGATTTATGGTTTGATTTTTTCGTTTATGATTTATTGGATGTTATGTTTTTAACATTAGCTTGTGGATATTTATTTTATATTATATTTTCAGTTAAAGATAGATTTACTGATGTGAAGTGATTTGATATTGATTCAGTTTTATGTTTAAATCTGACTTGTAATCATTCAAACATAGATACATGCATGGTTTAATTAGCACTTAACTGAAAACATATACATTTATTAACATTTTTGTTGGTTTTTTCGTGAAACAAAAATTTCTTGGTTTTGTATTTGCGATTTTCCCATTTTTTAGGGGGAAAAGGTGATTTAATTAAAATAATGCGTTTTCAATTTTACTGATGTAGAATTTAGAGATTCCAGTAAATGCAAAACTCTGATATTTTTGTTATGATTCGCCATTGCTCAAGGTCTAAAGGAGAATGAAGATGTCATTGTTTCATCAATAAACCTTGAAAACAACTTCATCACCAAATTTAGACAGGTAATCTAAATAAATAAAACACTAAAGATCCTTAATCTTCTTGCATTACAATTATTAAATTTAAAAGATTGCATTACAATTTACAATAGAAGCAAAAATGAATTACCAAGCATATATAGAGACTAGAGTCACCATTTCTCCCGCACCATTCTTTATACTTGGTCGCCACGCCACTCCCAGTCCCCCCATAGGTAGCATCCTTTCGTACACTTGACTGAACATGCGTGTACATCAACTGAACAGACTTCATTGTTTGGTTTTGTGTACCAATAAAGACCCCGAAGAAAGGAAGGGAACATGCAACGCTTTTCACAAACAACGCAAGGTGGTCTACTCATACTAACGTTGGAAACTATTTCACCTCCAATGTATCTCTTCACTGGCTTCAAGTGAAATATTTCTCCAAGAACACACTTTGTATGGAGAGTAACCCCACAATCATCACAGCCATAAAACCATACGGTCGGATCCGTCTTTGCCTCACAAATATCACACCACAATAGACCAATGGAGCTTCCAGCTCCATGATGCAACGACAAAACATGATCGTCGCATCTGTGTTTCCATTTTCTTGGTAAATTGGCACACTCCATCCCCAGAGCGAACTCACAAACAGTACAGCTTAAGACATACCTTGAATCTTGCCCACATGCTCCACAAGCCTTTTTCTTAGTCGAGATACGGTACAAAGGATGTGGATGTAGTTCATGGTGAAAAGGCTCATAAATAGAAGCACACCGCACACATAAAATATATTTCCATTCGAAGTGTGAATAATCACACTCGTACCTAAACCCATCGAAGAATTCAAGGCAATATGTACACTTGAAATGTTTGCCTTCAATACAATCAACCTTCAAAGTAAGCTTGTGCTCATGCATAATATTCCGTTTCTTCCTAGGAAGACTAGCACATTCTTTATGAAGGAAGAATTCGCATTGCACACATTTGAAGAATGCATCAGAGCTAACGGGAAGGATGCAAGCATCACACAACATCTTTTCAAAAATGGTGTCATTGTCATCACCAAGCCTTAGAAGCCTTAGATTATGTTCATGACTCATATGAATGATTTCATTCTCATCTATTACCTTGTATGGATCTTCTTCCTCCTCTTCTTCAGGTACATCTTCAAGTTCTTTTCCATCCCACACATCTCTTCTTGTTGCACACTTTGAATGAACAGCGTAACTAGGACAACGCTTGCAAGAAAACCCTCCAAAACTCCAATCCATCTTCTCCCGACAAACTCCACATTCCCAATCGCCGTGACCAAGATGATAAGTGCGAGAAATGCGGTGGTCATGACGATTGATGTTTATTACTCTAGGTAAACCGATACAATCTTCATGAAGCATGAAACCACATTCAAGACAAACGTAAGGATTTCGGTCACCACCCATCCCACAAGCAGTGCAAGTGAAAGAGACCTTTATAGGCATGATGGTGAATGTATGGTTGTGGCTCTTTGGTTGGTAAATTGTAACTTGTGGCCCATCTACCCAACAGCGCAAATCTATGCTGAAATTACATAAAGCACAATGATACATCTCATCACCAAGATCTCCCATACAAAAGTGGCATGTACCATCTGTATAGCCAACTGTCTTGGTTGAGACTTTCTTGAGTGGATGTCTGGTGTGACACCGGTGGTTGACGATGTCTGGATAGTCGATGCATTCCTCATGCACCCCAAACTCGCAGATTGAACAGTAATAGCCCCAATACTCTGATGAATCGCATCCACCGCACTTAACCGCTCGTTCACGGTACTCATATTTCTCTGAAGATTTGGCCCAGCTCAATACCTGGTATCGTAAACGATGAGTGCAAGTAATCTTCACTTTACGATTTTGTTGCTCCATAGTGAGTATATGATCGACTTGATTTTTTTGTTGGATAAACTTGAAAGATTGAGTAAGATCAAAAGTCAGAAAAGTTCTCCTTCTCTCATGTGAGCTGTATGCTTCTTTGCTAACTCAACTTTTGGATTTGATACAAAAATTATATGACTTGATGATAGAGGTCTTATAATATTAATTGTTTTTCCTAATTGGTATTACCGACAGTCGTTGACCTTACCGACACAACCACCTCATTGTGACAGATTACAGCATAATTAACTACTAGATTTAGATATGCACCAAACATGGAGTTAAAATATGTAAGAAATAGCAAGACGAAATGGGTGTAATTAACAACTAAAACAAATATAAAAAAACAAATAACAAAGAAAATATTTTCGGTCAGAACTGACGTTGTGCCCTTTTTATATCTCCATAAGTCGAAGCAGGCCCTTAGCATGTACCAAGGGTGCATTTGCAGAGGGACTAATTTGTTTTTTGAAAATTATGTGACATTTCAGAGTCCTTTTCAAAACTTTAAGGTCTTATTTTCAATTTTATGTTATTTATTCTTGCAAAATTGGAACTATTGCATTGGACCTACGAAAATACTGGTCAGGGCCTGAGTCGAAGCCAACCTGACTCGTTCTGATCTTCGTCGAGGTAGAGCTCATCTTTATTATGAAAAGAAGCTCAGATGGCTTTTAGCCGGACCTGAACGATGACACTTGATAGGCTTGAAGCTATCTTTTTGGGTTCAGATTCTGACACTTCGTCCGAAATTCTGGAATTCTGGATCGGAATGATAAACTATTATGAACCGAATTTCAGGGGCGAAATCATGTCTATCAACATTACATAGTTTAAAAATTAAAAGAAAATGCAAAACTGATGATTTTTGAAATTCAAGCATGAGTTTTTGTTTTCAATTGCTTTGGTAGAAACTGCTTAGAATTTGCCAATATTGATAATTAACAGTAACTCAGCTGAAATTTGGAACGTTGGAATAATAAAAGAGTGTGATTATTTGATTCTGCGGAAATTTTATATACAACAAAGCCTATATGAAAAAAAAAAAAAAAAACAACATAAATTATATTTTTTTTAAAACACAATCAGAGGGGTAACTCTTAAACTCCCACAGCTTGAGGCTCCTCTGCTTCTCCAGCTTTCAAAAAAGCTGAAACATTTGACACAAAAATCACAATGCTTTCTTTATCATTAGCTTCTCAATGTTTTTGCAACTATGGATTCTTGTTTATTTACCTCTCTTCTTAAGCTTGTTCCTGAACCCTCTTTTCCTGCTGAATGCAGTTTCCTGAATATTTGACATAAACATAACAACACAAGAATGAATACACCAGAAGGAACCTGCTAATTGCTATTGCAATGTAGATTCTACTAAGAACTGAGATCATATGGGAGTCTAATAGAGTTTATACCACTGGCTGACCGGTCTTCACTGCTTGACGGATTGCATCCACCAAATCCCGGTTAGCCTCGGTGTATAGACTAGTCACCGTTCCATACTGCCCAGCTCTAGCTGTTCGACCTATCCTGTGAAGGAAATCCACTGCACAGCTCGAAAAATCCGCCTACAATCGCACCAAGAACTTCATAAACGGCTTTGAACAGACCTGACTAACTTTGGAGAGTGTTTAAAAAGTTAACCTGAATAACGTGTGAGACATTAGGAACATCAACTCCACGAGCAGCAGCATCAGTACATACAAAGACACCGCCGTTTTCTCTGAAATCAGCTAAGATATTAGCACGTTCTTCCAGCGTGTGGTTCTTGTGGTAACGATAACACTGGATACTAGCTTTCTCTAACACATCGGCTACTGCTTCAACCGCCTCAACGGTATTTGCAAACACCATTGTCCTCTCTGTGTTGTTGTTGCTGTTGTTGCTGCTTACAGCTTCTATTAGAGCATCAACTTGTGTGTCTACTGTCACTTCTACCCATTTCTGCTTTAGTCTGCAACATAGCAAAGACAAATAACAAACCAATAATAAGTAATTAACCAAGAGAAGCAAATTTGCCAACGTAGTTTCTTAAGAACATTCTAGGATTCACTTGCAAACCAAGAGCTTAAAGGAGAGACTAATGCAGAAATGATATGAAAGAGAGAAGCTTTTCACTTGCAACATAACAAACCAATACTAAGTATTAACCAAGAGAAGCAGATTTGCCCATGTAGTTTCTCAGAAACATTCAAGGAATCACTTGCAAACCAAGAGCTTAAAGGAGAGAGTAATGCAGAATATGATATGAAAGAGAGAAGCTTTTTCACCTAGGACTGTTACGGTGAAGGAAGTTACCGCTAACCCAAACAGCATCTGGAAACATATGCTTCAGAAGTCCACCGGCGGTTTTCTTTCCGTTAACCGGAAGAGTAGCTGCAATGAAGACATACTGCTTGCTACGTGTATAGATCTTTCTCACTCTCCTCCATCCCTTTCTAATGTCAGGACCAGTTCCATTATCAATGGTGGGTGTTTGTGCGGTTATATCATCAAGATACTCCTCTTCCTCTTCCTCTTCCTCTTCATCAGAGATAGATATAGACTCGTCTTCGAAATCAGCATCATCATCATCCTCAGCTTCTGAATCAACTGGGACTAGAGAATCCGCATCAAGCTCCACTGGCTTGGTGATGTTCGAAGTAGCTAAACGAGACACTTGCTTCTCATCGAAACGCATCATGTCTATCAGACGGATAATCTGATTCTGGAAGCTTCCGCACAGAAGCATATCAGCTTCATCAAAGACCTGCGCAAGTGAACCAAACACTCAGCAAGAGATCTTCAATTCCAAAAGCACTCAGAAGTCAGAACACAATAGAAGAAACCATACCACATATTTGACAGAACGAAGAAACTCCACACGCCTGTTTCTTTTTGGCTCAATGTTATTCAGAAGAGCAGCTGGTGTTGAAACAATGATATCAGGCTGTTTATCTGGCCAACCCTGCAGCCAAAACAAACACACAGCTTCCACATTCAGCTATATTCAACCAGACACAAACACATATATTTGCTTCTCAAACTATTTACCTGTGAGCCACAAACAGCTTCAACTCTGAGAAGTGGATTACCATCTTCACCAAGAAGACCATTAACCATCCGAACAACTTGCTCGCAGAGCATCACGTTGGGGCACAGAATCAGAGAGATGTTCTTCAGTTGTCTCGGCCTTTCCTCTCTATCCATATGCTCGGAGTCAAGAGCATTGTTGGTTAATTGATCGATGATTGGAGCAAGATATCCATGTGTTTTGCCACTACCAGTTTCTGCTGCAACAATCACATCTTTCCCGGATAATATTGAAGGTATGCAAACAGCCTAACAGATCAAAACAGTACAGAATCAGTCTCAGATTCACAATGTTTGCCTTTGAAACTGAGTGGTGAAAAAAGTTTATTTCTTTCCACATAAAAGTCAATCAATTGGAAAACAATTTCTCAAAACTTCACTCACAGAATCTGAAACTTTCACAAAAGCTTCCAAATTTAACATTTCACAATCAACAACTGATTCTCAAAGTTTCGATTTTGAAATTCACAAAAAGATAAAAACTTTACAATTTGCCTTTGAAACTGAGTAGTGAAAAAAAAGTTTCTCTCTTTCCACAATTTCAATTCAGAAAATTTGACAGAACAACATAAAGTCAATCAATTGGAAAACAATTTCTCATAACTTCACTCACACAATCTGAAACTTTCACAAAAGCTGCCAAATTTAACTTATCATTTCACAATCAACAAGTGATTCTCATTTCTCAAAGTTTCAATTTTTGAAATTCACAAAAAGTTGAAAACTTTTACCTGAGTGAGAGAAGGTCTTCCAAACCCAGAATCACGAAGAGCCACAGAGACTTTATCTGATAACCCAAGAGACTTCCACGAGACAGCATTGTCCGCGTAGAACGTATCATTGCCCTTTCTCTCTACTTCAGCTTCAGTATCAGAGGCAAACCCTCGAACCCATTTCTTCCCATCGGATCGATTGAGAGAAGAGATCAAACGGAGAGACGCAGAAGAGCCGAACGAGACCTTGAATCTTTGGGATAAGAGCTTCGGCGTCGTGGAAGAAACTCCGTAGAAATGAAGAACAGAGACAGAGCGTGAGAGAATCATCTCAATTCTCAAAATTCACAAGTAAATCTAACCGGAAATTTAACATATGAAATGCGAATCACGGCGGATAAGATATTGGAAGAAGAAACCTAATCCAAAAAGGGTTTAGGGTTTAAGCAGAAATGAGAATCAAAGACGAAACCTTTTGTTTCAGTCTCTTCACTTCACTATTAACATTGAGGTAACAAACGTCGACGTATTAGGGATTAGTTCGTTGATGTAATGAAGCGACGACGTATCGGGCTTATGAAGAAGATGTTAAATTTGTCCCACATCGGTAAGTTTGAGATAAGTTGTGTTTTTTAAATAAGAGTAAGAGCACATGCAACGGAGATATGCAAAAGGGTTTCTTTAGTAACTAAAAATAAATGATTTTGGGAAGAAAAATGAAAAAAATAAGTCTGACCAACTGTGTGATGACACATGTAGAAATCTGTTTCAGGTTGTTTCTATAATCGCTTCCGGGAGAAACGTATCACACTTAAAATCTTGCCATGTCATTATTCTTTTTCTTTTTAAACTAGAGTCTATTAGAGCCTATGAGAATATGTCCGTTGTATCTGCTCTAAGAGAGCAACATAAGATACGACCTTACTTGAACAGGATCTGTTTTATAGACTCGTACTTCAATATCCTTGATTTCTAAGGAGACTGGCCTCTAAACCTGGTTGATGAACCATGACCGTGCGATCAGAGCGTGATTAACGGCCACGATCATTTTCGGATGTGTCCGATGCTATAGAGGATCGTTACTCGGCTCGGCGTAGTCTTTGTCGGGGTGGTTGCACGGCGGTCTGACAGATCATCTTTTTATACTTTTTGCCTCCCAAGTTTCGGTTTCTTATGATTTCACCCCCTAACTTTTTGTAAATGCAAAAGACCCCTGCCAACTTTTTCCTTCGTTCGCCCAATGAAAAAGTTTTCATAGACGTCGTGTTGGTCCAATAGTAAGCGGTTCTTGAGAAATAAAATCAGTGGAAAATTGGAAGTTGAATGGTTTTTCTTTTTAAAAAAATGCATGTCGTTTTAACCTAGCAACTAGACCTACTGACTCATAATTTAACATTCAAATAAACGTTTTAAAAAATAACACATGGAACTTTAAATATTAAATTTGATATTGTGACAATTTAATATATTCAATCTGCACGATAATAACATTGTAACTTAACTATAAATCCATAACTAGGAATTCATCGGAAAATTGGAAGTTGAATGGTTAGCTTTGTAACATGATGATGTACGTTCAGAGACTTTGTTGGAACATAATGTACATATGGTGTGCAGTGTCAGTCTCCCAAAGGTTACTCGGTCTAATGACACCAGAGATAGGTATATTCTTCTCATCTTCCAAAATTTGAAAACCAATGATTTAAACACTAGTCTCTTAATTTGTCTCTTTCAGCCTGTTTCTAGATCTCGTTTACTTCCAAATGCCTCCTCGCCGCTTTCCGATACGCATAATCCCTTGAGAGTTGAGAGGTTTTCTTTAGGATTTCCCTTTTGAATAATGTGGAATGTAATCAGTTCAATATGGATTGCTTGAGCAATATGGATTTTATTTGTTTCTGGTTAATTTGCTTGAACATCAACTTTAATGAATTGAGGGGATTTTATGTTCTTCTGTTAATTTTGGTTGAGCATTTGGATTTTATAAAAAAAAAACAAAAAAAATGATTTAACCACTAAACAAGTATATGAGTTTAGTTAAACAACAATTTTTTTTTTTTTTTTTGCAAAGTAAAACCGTCTATGAACTCTTCTTTTTGCATTTCACATTTTGTTTGATCAAGGGGATGCCAAGAATTTTCAAGTTAAGAGTTTATTTTCCTATTTGTTTGTTTTTACCTGTGAAAAAACACTTACTGGTTTCTTATTTAAATGGATTAATTAAGTTCAAAACCATTAATAACAGTATAACACAATCATCTAAGCACCCAACTCTTGTTTTCTTCTCCAATAAAAAAAAACTTTAAAGTTGTGTTTAGGACCTATAAAATTACAAACTTTCTTAATGAGTAAGCAAAATCAAAGTTAAAAACACATGTACAACTCAAGAAATAACACTAAATTAATAAAGATTTTTAAAAATGTGTTTTTTTAACTTATTATTAACTAGATAACGCACTGACTCAAGAATTTTAATCAAACATTCAAATAAGCGCCTAAGAAAATAACACCTTGACTTTTATATCTAAATTTGACTGTGACAATTTAAATGCATTATGCACAACAATGTAATAGAAAAAAATCTTTCGTGAACACTCATCAATAGGTTTCAATAAACAAACAATTTTAGGCAAATAATAAGATAACATTTAGCAAATAGTAATATTTTTTTCAGAAGGTACATTTTTAAAAAAATACATGATTATTGGTTTTACTCCTTCGTGACTTTCTTCAGATTAATATAAGCCACGGCGCGATCAAGAAAGCCCTTGTCATCCACAACCGTGCATCATTATTGAGACCGCTCACGACGTATACCACTCACGGCTTCGACATGAAGATCCGCATCACTGAAAAACAAACCCCACTGTAAACAAACGCTAACATATCTACCATCAGAAAAGCAAACGATATATATCTCTCTCGACCCAAAAACGTCATAAACCAGCTTATACAGCTATGAGCTATTATAAACTTCATAAAATATCTACCATCAGAAAAGCAATAATGTGAAGGGTAGAAAAAAAAAATTAACTAAAAAAACAAATGTTCATGAAACAAACCTCAATGTAACCTGAAAATAAAAATCGGACTGAACACGAATGTAAATGTCCACAATTTTAAAAGACCATCTTTTTAAGGCAAACGTTTGACCAAAAAACTTGATAAACTATCTTAAACACTGATATGATATACATTTCATAAGCATACAACTCAAAACAGCAAAAGTAAGCGTTCCTTTTTAATGGTACAATGAAAATCACAAGACACCGTTTCTTACTCTTATGTAAGCTGCAATGAGTAGCCTCAAGACCCAAACCACATGCTTACTAAATTGATATATTTGTTTGTCTAGAATATCTGAATATGAGTACAATAGTATCAATATGTAGTAGTACTTGTCTAGTTACAATCAAAGATATGTGTTGTAATTGTTAAATTTTGGTTTCATAATTGTCCGCCAAGTAATTATTAAAAGAACAAACAACATCTGATTATTATAATACAAAATGGCATAGAAGAAAATTAAAAGCATAGGTGAATTCAACAATTTATTAATCCATTGAACTATGTAATTTACATTATAAACCTAATGGGAATGCGTTAAACAAAAAGCACCAGTGGTCTAGTGGTAGAATAGTACCCTGCCACGGTACAGACCCGGGTTCGATTCCCGGCTGGTGCACTGAGCTATGATGAATTTCGGCTAGCGAAGCTTGGTCCTTCGCACCTCTCTGATTCTTCAGATGATAATTGGCCATGTAACTGAGCTCTCTTTTTTTTCTTTTCCTTTTCGTTTTGAGGACAAGAACAAAGAACCTTGTCTGGTAACCTTGTCTGGTTTTGCAATCATTATTGAGCAAAGGGATGTCTTCCTACGCAAGCAACATAAACCTAGTAGTAGAAGAGATGGTACTAGGCTACTAGCATTAGTTTCCCAAAATGTTACACTATCTCGAACAAATTTTTCTTTCCGTTCATTACTCTGTTGCAAAATATTATGTTCACATCTTATAATATAGATTTAATTCGACGTATTCTGTCTTCATATAAGTTACGTATATGGTAAATAACTTTACTTTTGATATGGTAAATAACTTATATCGTTTACGATGAATGGAAAACACTAATGGAGGATTGTTGGGCGCCAAACCCAATGGCGAGACCATCTTTCACTGAGATTGCTGGCCGCTTACGAGTCATGTCATCAGCAGCAACTTGGACCCAATCCAAGCCAATCCGAAACCCTAAACCCTAAACCCAATCCAAGCCACTAGCTCACAGGGCTTCCAAATGAAAACCTTTCTTTTTTTCTTCTTATGTGCAGTGAAAAGCAAAAAAAAAAGAGTCCAATTCTTTATATATTTTGGTTTCTACTCTTAATACTCGGTGTTTGTGGGTTGAGGAGAGATTTCTCGATCCTTTTATCCTTTTCCCTTGTTTTCTTTGACAAAAACTAGAAAATTAAAAAGAATAATATCAGCTGGTCGAAGAATGTTTCGCCTCTGTAGCAAGCTGGAAACTATGAGCTAATTTGAAAGAAAATGCACTGAAATTTTAACAAAAAAAGAAACTGGAGTGAAATTGTTGCAATAAAAAAAGGAAGTGGGAGCATATATTTCAAATGTAGAATCACATTTTTCGAATAGTACAACATCTTCTTTACATACAGTAGAAATAATTTATTAATTTACAGAGTTATTAATATATCAATTTTGACTAAAAACTATTTTTTAGAAAAAGAAAATTCAATATTAACAATCCTTTAAATTTCCTTCAAATTAAATAAGAACTTACCTTTATACATATATTTTCTTATTTTTATTATGTTTCTATAGTTATTTTATTGTTTACATTTTCTCATACTTGCCATATTGTTTTAATTTTTTTTTTAAACATTTCCTTATATATATATATATATATATATAAGTTTTATATGATAATTATTAATTTATGATATTATTGGGACCATATTTTACATAAGAGTTTTTTTTAAGTTATTATCTTATTATCTTAACGAATTGTGTCATATTTTACATTGGCCCGACTTGGGACCGAGAGATTTTATTAATTTATCGAGTATTAATTTATAGAGTTTTTACTTTATTTGTGTTTGTGATAGCTTACATGACCTTAATTATTTTATTCCAATTTTAGTTTCGTAAATTAGATTGTATTTCTTATACATACATATCAAAATACTTCTGTTTTTGTAAGAAAAATTTTATACACTTTGTCTATGCAGGTTGAGGAGCAGGTTGAGGAGGCTCATGGTGGTGTAGTTGAGGTGGCTCCCGGTGTTGTAGTTGTGGCTCATGGTGGTGTAGTTGGGGCTCATGTAAGTTTATAGTTTTTTGTGCTCTGTTTTTGCTCTGGTTTATAGGTTTATTAATGATTTATCCACGAAAAGCAAACATGAATTGACATCACTTTGTCTCTGTAGGTTGAGGAGGCTCATGGTGGTGTAGTTGTTGTGGCCAAGCGTAAGTTTATGTTTTTTGGATAAGTGTTTTATAGGTTTTTTTGTGCTTTTTGTGCTTTTTTGCTCTCTAACTCATGATGTTTTTTGCTCTCCACTTCCGTGGCTTTGGCTGAAGAGACAACCGACGTGCCTCTGCCTTCCGAGACCACCGACCTCTCTCTATGCCCTATCTGAATGTTTGGTAAATTTGGTTATAGTTATGTAAGCCTTTTATTTCCTAGTTTTGAGCAAATTCAAAATTCTATAGCTGAAATTATCATTATCAAAGAACAGAAATGATATGTTGATTTTGATTTCAATCACACCGTTTGTTGCCATGGCATTAGTCCCCATTCCATAACACTTCGTGATTGTCAAACTTATTTTCTACAATAATACAGACATCTAATTAAAGAATCCTTTGCCATGTGACTTGGTAGTTTTACCTTTGTTTTTATCTGAATTTCCCTTTGGTCTAAGAATTACAAGAAGCAAAGGCAGATATAGTTGGTCTTTGGGGCACTCAAGTTTCTCATCACCAAGGTCAACGGAAGTTTGTTCATCTAATTCCAGGTTTGCAAAACCTTGATTCATCTTGAGCCAAATCTTTCTGGTTCTGTTTGTGTGTGTGAATCAACAGGGTCTGCTTTCCAAGAGTATGCTGGAGAGTATGTATGTTTCTTTCCTAGCTGGCTGCTTTCGATCCATCCGGTTTGGTCTCACAGAAGCTCATGGGTAATGAATGATACCGATAATCTCTGCCTTATATAATCCAACCTCCTAACATAATGACCTCTTTGGGCTCAAGGAAAGGACAAGCGTTGCAATTCAACTGGTTGTATGAAAAAGGAGCCTTTGTTTTCCACGAGGACTCTACATTCTCGGTTGATTTCGCTAAGGTATCATCAATCTAAGTTCTTGTTTTCTGATTCGCCATATCAAAACTACAACATCCTGAAATCTATATAGGGGATTAAATAGGGGATAAAACGATAAGTTATTTACCAAATCCACAAACACATTTCTCATCCCAACAGAACCATAAGGGACAGCGAAGGAGATATTGAACATCTGAGACAATACCTTTAGAGTGTCAGAGAATCATGAGTTACAATCATTTGTTTCAAGTTCATTGAGATAGGAGACACGAAGACGTAATAGGAAGTAATAATACGTCGTTGAGGTAGGTAAACGACGACGTAATACTAATAGACATGTGAAGTTGTTTATTTTGTCCCACATTGGTAACGTAAAGATAAGTTATGTTGTTTATATAAGAGTGAGAGAGCAATCAAGGTCACGACCTTACTTGAACAGGATCTTTCCTATAGGCTCGTACCTTTGAATCCTTGATTTCTAAGGAGACAGGCCCCAAACCCTGGTTGATGAGTCATGACCGTGCGATCGGAGCGTGATTAACAGCCACGATCATCTTCGGATGTGTCTGGTGCGGTAGAGGATTGTTGGCCTAGTCCTTGCTGGGGTGGTTGCCCGGCGGTCTGACAGGCTAATCTTTTTGTCTCTCATCAATTGATGGTGTTTCCACTGGTTGACCTAGTTAAGAGTTGTCTTGGCAGCTAAGGCTCTTGTTAAATGAAAAGGAAGAAAGCTTTGATTGACTCAAATGTTGAGTTTCTAGCCAAGGCGCTAAAAGTTAACAGTTTTGCTTTTTGCTATTGTGACATCTTAACAGACTTTGGGACACTCTTGCAGAGCCTGGTAAAATTCTTGATCAGACTTGTTATAATTTTTATCCCATGGTGTTCTTCTCATTATTTATCTTCCCACATTTCATAATACTTTATGGAGACGTGACAGAGATCACTCGTAGCTGGCAAAACTCTGTTAGAGTGAAGCAGGAGGATGTGATAGTTCAAAGGATTTTGATGTGGCTGCTGTTCGCTCCAAACCTTATTCATCTTAGGCTTTAGGAGTTAAAGCAACTAGAGGATAGAAAAAGCAAAGAGAAAGTTGTGTAAGTGTCTTAGAGTATGAGACAAGTAACATTCTTCCTTTCCATAAGCATCAAGGTCTTTACTTGTGTGAATTGCTTGAGCTGAAGAGTGGGAATATAAGTGACTGTAATAGGAGGACGAAGCCACAAGACACCATTTAATATTCATGTAAGCTGCTATAAGTAGCCCCATGACCCAACGAATTTACATGTTTACTAAATGGAGATTTATGTTTGTCTAGAATATGACTGCAATAGTAGTACTTGTGTGGGCACAGCAAAGGTCTTTGTGGTAACTAACATCAGATTATATATACAAATAATTCAAACATCTTGCTAATCCATAATTTTGAGCTATTTCATTTATATTATAAATCATTAAAAGGAATACATTAAACAAAAAGCACCAGTGGTCTAGTGGTAGAATAGTACCCTGCCACGGTACAGACCCGGGTTCGATTCCCGGCTGGTGCAATGAGCGATGATGAAATTCGGCTTCAGCGATGGTTGGTCCTTCGCACTTCTCTGATTAATCAGATGATAACTTGCCAGATTTGTTGTTTTTGTTCCTACTAAATCCGAAAAGCCAGATTTTATTTTTTTATTTTTGTTTTGGAACTTGCCAGTTTTCTCTATTATAAATGTGACTTTACATTCCAGAGAAAACGTTAGTAGTTTCTTTTTCGCTTCTCTCCTTTGTGTGTGTAAAGTTCTTTGTTTCTCTGTTTTTCTCCCGTTTTATAACGTTTGACAATCTTATCATTTGTCTTTTAGCCTTTTAGGAAGAACTAGGATGGCACAAATATGTCAAAATGTTACCGTATAACAGCGACGATCCATTGTCTAGCAGAAAACGTAATCTTGTGACTTTCATGTGATTTTTGGCATATTTATGCAAACATTATAGATCACATACGTTAATATACGTAACCAATTATGCGATGACTTCTAACTGAGCTACAATCGGCTGCTCTATCCACCGGACCATTTCTTTGTCAACCTTGTTTATTCACTCCGTTTCAATTGCGCCACCTATGGTCATTTCACTCAAATCTTCATTCACTTACAACCACAACTCCATATCAACACAGAAATATAATCAACATGAGCAAGTGCATGCTCCTTAAGAACAGCATAACAAAATGGTTTAGGGTTTAACTGTTTAAGCAAAATCAGAATCAAAGACGAAACCTTTGTTTTAGTATTTTCACTTCACTATTAACATTGAGTCAACAAAAACGCCGACGTATTAGGCATTAGTTCGTTGATGTAAAGAAGCGACGACGTATTGAGCTTGTGAAGTTGTTTACTTTTGTCCCACATCGGTAACATAGAGACAAGTTGTGTTGTTTAAATAAGAGTGAGAGAGCAACACGGGACACGACCTTACTTGAACAGGATCTGTTCTATAGGCTTGTACCTCAGTATCCTTGATTTCTAAGGAGACTGGCCCCTAAACCTGGTTGATGAACCATGACCGTGCGATCGGAGCGTGATTAACGGCCACGATCATCTTCGTATGTGTCCGGTGCTGTAGAGGATCGTTACTCGGCTCGGCCTAGCCTTGCCGGGGGTGGTCGCACGGCGGTCTGACAGGCCTCTTTTTTTTTGTTTATAACGTTTTGCCTCTCTACTTTTGGTTTCTTATATTTTCACCCCTGAATGTTTTTTATAACGCCAAAAGGCCCTTTTTTCTTTGTCACCGTTGCCATTAAACAGTTCTCTCTTCACCGACCATGATAACATTCATCAGATCGAATCAGTCTCATAAACATAAACTACATTCAGAAAGAACAAAATTAAGATCATTAAGAGTGATGTAGTAGATGGTAAGGACTTATACAACCTCTCTAAGGCTAGTTGGGAAATGGTTTAGTTTAAAATATGGCATGTTTTCTGTGGAATTACTGAGACTTTGAGGATTGTGTTTTGTGTTTATGTATTCTTTCAAAACATTGAGCTATAATATCTCTAAAGTTGAGAGGATCATGAAGACTCAGTTTGCTAGCTTATAGTATAAGGAGCTTGAGAAGGCCAAAAATTGTCTTGCTTATGAAACAGAAACCAAATTTTGATTCTGAGAGAGTGTAAAGAGCTATTTAGCTTACGGAAGCTAGTTCGGTTAACACCTCTTGGTGATCTTCTTGTTGAAGGAAAAAAAGATTCAAGCTTTGATTGATTCTTTGCTGTATAAAGCTTAAAACTATAAGAAGATTAAAGCTTTGGTTGGTACTGATTAGTTATCACCTTAAAGCATAAAACTTTACTGATCTTTGAGTAAATTAGTTCAGTTGAAAACATAATCTCTAATGTAAAAAACAAAAATCTCAAAAATGATTGTTTGTTTGTATGATTGACATCAGTATTTCTTCCCTTGAGCCAAATTCACTCGAATCGCACGTCCTTCTAGCTCAAACCCATCAAGAGACTGAAGCGCGGTTTCCATTTCCGCTTGAGAAGAGTAACACACAAAGCCATAACCTCGTGACTTCCCTGTATCTCCATCGAACACAACTCTAGCTCCAACCACATCTCCACATTCCCTAAACGCTCCAGCTAATGACTCTGAAGTTACCGTCCATGACAAGTTACCAACAAACAGCTTATACTTTGTCCACATCTGCATAATTCACCTTCAACGCCCTACCAAGATACTCCTGAAGTAAAAACCAATCAAACAATTCAATCAAAAATGTAAAGTCTCAAACTTTTAACCAAAACATGTGACATTTTGTTTGTTATTTTGTGTAATTGCAATACCCTTCATGGTTAAGATGAGTGTGTCATCAAGTCCAGGCGCGTATTCACTCGTTGGGTTAAGCTCTTTTGTGCTGATTTTCTTGATTGCATGATCTCTTTGGAAATGTGTGGTCGCAAGAGTCACATTGTAGCTTGGATATCACGGATCCTCTTCAATGTGTAGACTTGGCAAACGTTGAGAGTCGTAATGTAAGAGTCACGCAGCCTGACTCTCTGTTTCAAGTAAGGGTCTCCCTCAATAAGGTCTCTGTGTCCAGCAGTCTGCAACGAAAGGGATTTTAGTGGTATTGCAAGTAAAAAACTTAAAGATTACGAAACAGAGGACTCTGTTTTCTATTTCTTATATACCTGGAGGACGAGGTTCTTGGTTTCAACGGACAACGTCATGATCAGCTTCTGTCGTCTTCTTCCCGAAACCAAGCTTTTGATGTCTTTCACAAAATCAGAGATATGGAAACAGCCGAAGAGCCAACTCCAACAATCTGTGTGATCTTCGCCTTCCTTCTTATCTTCTTCTTTCGATTCATAGATGATTACTCCATCTATATACTATATCTCAAGTTTATAGGGAGACTATTGGCCTGTTGGGCGATACAATATAAAATTAGGAGATAATTCCTCATTTCAACTAACTCATTTTTCCTCTACGCTCTCTAAGGAAAAAAGGTTTTTTGTTACTAACTGAAAATGAACACTTCTCTCCAAAACATAGCATATTTACATGGAGAATTCTAAAAATCTATCGTTTCATGCAACTATAGACAAACATGGATCCTATGAAAGAAAAGTTGGCTAGTTTTATAGACAAACCAGCTTAGGAAGTGTTCTTCAAGTATGTTGCTCATATCACTCAAGGCTTGGCTCCATTTCCGCCTCTCCTTGTACATATTTACTATTTGAAAGCCTCCTAAGACATTCTTGCAATCCAAAATCTCCAGCAAATCGTTCAACTACCAGTAGACAAAGCATAGTTCTCCGAGACAGTCATGTGAGTGAAAGGGGCCCTTGATCGTCAAACAACATGACTGTTTGTGTCAGCAACAGAAATGTTTCACATACATGAAGAAGAAGAAAAAAGTTGAAATGTAGAGATATTAAAGTTGAGGCAACAGAATCTCACAATTCACAACGTCAAGATCAGCTTCTATCGCCTTCTTCCCGAAACTAAGCTCCTGATGTCTCTCACAAAACCAGAGAGATCGAAGCAGAGGAAGAGCCAAGTCCAACAACCTGTGTGTTCTTCGCCTTGGAGCTTCTCTTCTTCTTTTGATTCATAGATTGTTACTCCATTTGTGCGGTCTCCGGATTCGGTGTCATCTTCAGAGGCTTTGCTGTGTTCAAACTCATAGCTCCCAATAGAGGTGATATCATGGTTGCCTTCAAACACTTGGTCTACTTCAGATGGATAGCTTTCTTCGATTGGTTCGTCAGTCCAGATGTAGGCACCGCATTCAATAATGTTTTCTTGGGGTATGATACTGAATTCCAACACTATCTCTCTGCTCACTTCAGAGGGGTCGATAAATGGCAAGAACGAATCAAATATAATTAAATGTTCCGTTCGACTACCGAAAAAGTAAAGTGATCTTTCGTAGACCTTATCGTCGATATCGGGTTTTCGACGGCACAATAACTTTTGTGGATATCTTCTATACTTCCAGGTTTGATGGTTGGGTGACACCACAACGCAAAGCTTCAATCTAGATGGATTGTTACCAACTGGAATTATAATGGTCAATGAATTTCCTCTGCCTCTGTGATTAAAATTTGCTGGTACTTGACTTCCCGGTAAGATAGCATATCCATATAAAGAACGTTGGATGATTTCCCTTCGTGCTTGTTGGCCCAATTTGAAACAGTTGGTGAATTCGAGTTCGGCAATTCGAGTGAGATTCAAAGGGCAAAATACTGTCTCCAACGATTCACAATCTCTACCCCTTAGGTAGTTGAGTGAGCGAGGGAGCTCTGGCAACGATGCGAGTCTTCTGCAGCCAGTTAGAGAAAGGCCTTTTAGTCGATGAAGAGCTTTGATGCAATCTGGAATCTTTTCAATATCAGAATAGCTTAGGTCTAGACACCATAAACTCGTGGGGAGATGTGTTAATCCCTTGAGTTTTCCACAGCTTATATTGAGCGTTCCAAGACCAGAGCAAAGGCTAACTGATGGAGGCACTTCTTCAAACGATGTTTCTGATAAATCCACATCTCTGACTTTCGCTGAAATGAATAGAAAAATTCTCAACCTTGAGCACCTTTGCAGCTCGATGATTTCTAGGGATGGCAAGTTCAGGTCAGGGGGAGTGACTTGTATGTTTCTGCAGTTCACCATATACAAATACTTAAGTTTCTGAAGATGCGAAAAAGAGGATGGGATCTCTATCAAACTCTCGCAGCCACTAAGGTCCAGTCTCTCCAGATTTGTAGCATTTGAAAGATCCGGGAATTCTTTCAAATGAACAGACCTCCCCAAATCCATCTTCTTGAGATTTGTAAGCCGCTGAAGATGTAGGAAAACCACATATCAGAGAGAGAGAACACCAAATAGCATGAAGAGAAAGTACAACACCAACCAACCTGGGTCCCTTGCCAGAGGTACTCGAGCTGGCTATTTTGCATGCAGAGGATGACAAGATTTTCCGGATGAAATGTATGAGGAAGACTCCTGCTTGGGTATGCATCCCAGTGTACTAATCTTAGTTGACGCGGAAACTCAATCTCCTCTGGTATAAACATTCCATCAATCCCATCATATCTGCCTTTGTAGACTCTGAGGAACCGAAGGTTAGACATTCTTTTAAAAGCTTTCTTGCCTATAGATACTTCATTGATTCCTGATGTATCAAATAATATACCGGATACAGCACTAGTACCCTAAACCAAATAACAACAACAAAAAAAAAAATTGTTAGGAACTCGTTTTAGGAAAAGAAGTAACTGTTGAACAGAAAAAAAAAGGGAAAAGAAGTAACTGTTTCATTTTCGAGGACATGACAAATCTCCTGAGCATCCATTAAGATTTGGCGTTTCCTAGGATCTTGTTTACGAATGGCTTGTCTCGCCATTTGCTTTAGCAATCTGTGCATCTCTATTGTTTTGCCATTTGTAGACATCTCTATGAGAGATCTATTGACTAGGATCTTTAACCCGCGTCTCACATCCAAGTTACCGTCAGCGAACATGGCTTTCACAAGATCACCATTTCCATAGTTGAAGAAGACTGCAATGTGGAGAAACAACGTTTGCTCATTCTCCTCTAAACCTTCATAGCCCACTCTTAGCACGTCCTCGATCTCTCGATCAAGAATAGTTTCCAGCCTGTTCATCACATCTTCCCATTCGTCCTGTTTCTTCCCACGTAGAGTCGAACCCACCACACGCAGAGCCAATGGCAGCTTACCACAAAGCTCTGCTATCCTTTCACAAAACTTGTTAAAACCGTAAAGAGGAGAGCTTTGTTTAAAAGCATATGAATGTAAGATCTCAACAGCTTCTTTTCTGGATGGAAACCGCACGTGGTATCTATTGTGGATACCATGTTGCTGCAAAAGTTCTTGGTTTTCTGTGGTCACTACAATCCTACTTCCAGGACCAAACCTTGTAGTCTCATTAGCCAACGCCTCTAACTGCTTCAGATTGTTCACATCATCAAGAATGATAAGAACTTTCTGGTCGCACAGATTCTCTTTCACTGCACCTAAATGGCGTATCCTCCTCATACCATTTTGGTTCAAAAACTCTTCTTGTAAGCGTAGCTGCTGACCATAGTCGTCAAGACCTCTGTGAAAGCTTCCCCTAAGCTTGTCCACAAAGAAACTCAGGTGAAAGCTACCAGAGAATCGACTATGCAAAGCTCTAGCAATGATGCTCTTACCAATCCCTGCAGGGCCCCAGATTCCAACTATCATAGCTTCATCCTCATTATCTAAATCTAGCAAAGACATCATTTCCCTCAAATGAGCCTCAAGTCCAACCATGCCATCAAAATCTCTAGACGGTGTGACATTTAGTAGACCTAAAACATCTTTTGCAATCTTGTCAATCATTTCCGCTTCGTTGTCCCTAACCAAAGAGAAAGAAAAAAATCACTGTTTCCGTTCAAATGGTCATGATAGAGGGTAAAACGCCCAAAAAATTCCTCAACTTTATGAAATTTCAAATTTCACATTTTATTCCCAACTCTTGATTACACAAATAATTTCTCAAAGTATAGTTGACTTAACCCAATTGGGTTTCAATTAGTCAACATTTAACATGAAAATTGATTCATTTAAATTTGTAACATTATCAATCCGGATTTTCAGTTTCAAACTCAAAATTTCCAAACTTAAAAAACATTAAGAGTAGAGATAAAATTCCATGTAAGACACAAACCAGTTTAGCAAGTGTTCTCCGGCGATGTTGCCAACGACGGTCAAAGCTTGGCTCCATCTCCGCCTCTCCTCCTCCGTTTTGCCAGCACAAGTTTTGTTGAAAGCGATCCCAAACTCTCCGGTTTGTTTCCGCACATCAGAGGGATCGACTCCGTAGAAGATCGTCATCACTATTTGTCCCTTATCTTCCTTGCACTTAATAATCTCCAACAGTTCATCCAAACACCATCCTGAAGAAGCATAGTATTTGGAGAGCACAACGATCGAGATCCTCGATTCCTTAATCGCTCGTGTGAGTTCGGGTTTAATCGTGTGGCTTCTCTCGATTCCTTGGTCGTCGAACATCGAAATCCCATTGCAGATGAACTGTTTGCGTAAATGACTGAGAAAGGATTTGCGGACGTCGGGGCCGTGGAAGCTCGTGAAGACGCGGTATCTCCAGGTGCGTGACAAAGCAGAAGAAGAAGAAGAAGATGCCATGAGAGAGGTTCAAAATCACAGAAAACTCTTGAGATGAATTCACTCACATAGTTGCGTCAATAAAGAGAGTGAGTGGGGAAGTGTGGAGTTTTCTGCATTTTAAGGTTTTAAATTCCTTTGGTCTTTTAAAAATTGAAAAGAATTGCAATTTGTAGTTTGTCTCTCTCTACTGTTGATTTTGAGTCGCACCAACTCCCACAAATTGATGAAGTTTAACATTAACTTGTTGTGGAATGGTTTTAAAGAATGAAACTTTAAGGATTGGTTTGGACCAAAAGGATTGGTACTGATTAGTTTATTACCTTAAAGCATAAAACTTTATTGATCTTTTGAGTCAATTAGTTCAGTTGAAACATAATCTCTAATGTAAAAAAAGAAAACTCAAAAATGATTTCACAATGTTGTTTGTTTGTATGAAGTTATCAGTATTTCTTCCCTTGAGCAAGATTCACTCGAATCGCACGACCCTCAAGCTCAAACCCATCAAGAGACTCAAGCGCTGTTTCCATTTCCGCTTGAGAAGAGTAACACACAAAGCCATAACCTCGTGACTTCCCTGTATCTCCATCGAACACAACCCTAGCTCCAACCACATCTCCACATTCCCTAAACGCTCCAGCTAATGACTCTGAAGTTACCGTCCATGACAAGTTACCAACAAACAGCTTATACTCTGTTTCTGGATACAGAGGTTCTTTGTTCGGCTTTGGTTTGTCTGCAAAGTTCACCTTCAACGCCCTACCAAGATACTCCTGAAGTAAAAACCAATCAAACAATTCAACCCAAAATGTAAAGTCTCAAACTTTTAACCAAAAATGTGACATTTTGTTTGTTAAAGCTTTAAACTTAACAATTCAATCAAAAATGTAAAGTCTCAAACTTTTAACCAAAAATGTGACCTTTTGTTTGTTAAAGCTTCAAACTTTCTTCACTTACAGTTCCATCGAGGTTTTCGATGATGATGTTACAGTCTTCGACATTGCTCATGGTTACAAAGGCGAATCCACGGCTCTGTCCTGTGTCTCTGTTGTAAAGAACCTCGACGAGCTCAGGGTTTGCGAAGTCTTGGATGATTTGAGCGAGTGTTGCACTGTCTACGTTGTAAGGCAAGTTCCCAAAGTAGAGCTTTGTGTTGATAGTGCTCGCAGGAGGGTTAAGATCGGCGATTGTGTCTTCTTGTTTCTCCTCCTTTTCCAATTTGACTGTGATTGTCTCTGGGAGAGCTTTGAATCGGTTAGAGCGGCCATGTGAAGAGATCAAGAGAGGCTTTGGAGGTGAAAAGTGGAGTGTTTGGTTAGATGAACGACGAAGGAGGTTGGTTTGATGATGATGGATGTTGAAGCAGAGAAGAGTTTCTGTTAAAGCTGCCATTTCTCTCTGGACAGAGAGACCCACAGAGACAGAGAGAAAGATTGGCTTAAGAGAGAGATGATTCTAACCACAAAAGATTTTGGATAAGGCCAAAAGAGTGATTGGCCTATCATTAACATTTACAGAATCATATGGTTCCTATTATGATCAAGGGGAACCATTTGGGGGTAATTTGGTAGTGGGTTATTTCGGTTTAATCTTGATTGTTGGTTTGACAATTTTATTTCCGGTTCGATTTGAAATTTTTTAGGTTTGTATTGGCATTCCTAAGTTTTGTTTTGGTTTATGAAAAAGAAAGATTTTACTCTTTCTCTTTTCTAGTAAAGTATGGATTAGTTTACCTTTTCTTCAAATAGATCATAGATGTATTGATATTTTACATTTACAATTAATTTGGGTATTAATTTGACTATCCAAACACCATCCTACAACTTCCTTATGAAAGAAGAAGTTGTAGGATGGTGTTTGGATAGTCAAAATAAGAAGGATAAAATAAAGAAAATGGTTACATTGATACGTTTCCAAGGTGACATAGCAAGTCTCAGAAGCTGTTAAGTAGGATATGAAGAAGAGAGCTTAGAAGATAGAACAAAAAAAGAAAACAGAGATATAAGGTTTCATGCAAATGCCCATACGTTTTGGTTTATTTAATTTAATTCAGTTTTGATTTAATGCTTTTGATTCAAAGAAATACTGTATTTTCAAGTTCGTAAAAAGTCTACTGTTTCTCGGTAACACAATAATCCCAACACAAATGTAGTAATTTGATTTTTCATTAAATAGGTTTCCCATAAATGCTTGAAAGGATGTGTTACCTACCAATGATCATTCCAACTCAATGAAACTCTTCTTACAACCATTTATGGAGTACTGTATTTCACAGAAATCCATCTTAATCAAATGTTTTTGGACTCATTCAACAAATGTGTTTGAATTCTATCTTTTTTGCTACAGTTATTATATTCCAAGAAATTGTCTAAACATTAAGGAAAAGACATAATAAATTGTAGAAGAAAGCTCACCAACAGAAATATCTGTTATTAATCTAGAGAACTTATTTACATTGACGAGACAAAAAGAAAAGGGACTTAGTTCTTAATCTCTGCAGAGGTTTTTACATCTTAATCTATAAAATTTCATCTCCTATATGTAATAACCAGAATTGGAACATAAGAGAAGAAAATAGTTTATTCAGGAGAGAGTTTATATCTCTTTATCTTCTTGTTGATCTCACATAGAGACTCTGTTTCTTGTCCCTCAAGTAAACAAAAAAAAAACATCAACTTGTAGATTCAGAGATGCTCTGCAATGATGGCCTCCATGTTTTTGATTTCGACGAACCTGAATTTGTTAACACTGCATGTTGCTTCTCTTCTTTCGTTTCCTGTTCAAAAAGAAACAAATCCATTAGAAAGAAATCAAGAAAGAAAGTACACTAAATTTCTTGGTTTGAGTCAAGAAAACTAGTGAAATAACTGAATCTTTAAGCTAAATATTTTAAATTCGAATAAAGCTTAATCCTTTAGAAAAACCCATGTTTTAAATTAGAGTAAAGATTTCTTACCAGATTATTCTGATTATTGTCAGATTCTTCAACAGTCTTCTTCTCCAGTGATGGCTTCTTCTTCTCTTTAGTTGTTTCACTCTGATGCTTCTTTGTCTTTGCATACTTCTTCGCTCTTAAAACCTTCATAACCTCTGAATCAATACAAGCACTAAATTATTAGAAAAGCGAAAAAGAAAATTCTGAACAAAAAATGAGATTAAAACGAAATGAATAAATAAAATAAAAAAACAAACCTTGTGAAGTGATGAGACGGTAAGCATGACCAAGAACAAGATTCTCCGTTGGTCGGAGAAGTTTCACGCGCGTGAACCTCACGACCCTTCTCTGGCTCTTGTCATCTGTCTCCGTCGTCGCCGGAATATTCGTCTCCGGCAAAGGAATAATAAGAGAAACGTAGTGACCAGGGTACATACGCATGATTTCTGCGACGGAGACAGGACCGTAATATCTATCGATTTTGCCGTCGGGATGTTGTAGAACTAACGCCGCCGCATCCACCGCCTGACAATTTCCCATTTTTTCAAAATGTTATGATTGAGAGAGAACAAAAAATAAAAGAAAAAACAGAGTAGAATGAGAGAGCTCTGTGAAGGAAAGAGGAAGAGAAGAAAAGAGTCTTTTTCGGGACAGCGTGAAGGGTTAGGTCCACCATCAACACACACAGCTTTGCTTATAAAACATGTGAAACCCCAAAATAATATCATCACTGTTGTTAAAAATATTAATTATTACTACTTTTTCTGATGTTGTGATTATTTTATTGGACTGTCATTTCGGGGTTAATGATAAGAATAATAATATTAATATTAATGAAAGGTTTGCAACTGTTGCTGCCTGGGCCTTCTCTGACGTTTTAAATAGTAATGGAATCGAGTAGTATATAGGATGGTCGGAAAAAAATAAATAGTTGATTACTCCGGGTGGGTGCCGGAACCGGAGATCAGGGACCGATGATTTTGACATTTTTGTTTTTGTTGTTACTGTCAGAAAATAATTTTGTTGCATTTAATTCTCTTACTTTTGTATAGATAATGTGGGTTTATTTAAGAGTGCTGCAATTAGCCAGCCAGTAACCATTGCTTGCAATCATATATCGAATCATATAGCGTTTGACCTCTCTAGGACTTGAGTTATGCTTATATACTACACCAAGATTAATCTATCTTTACAAAGATAATCTTAAGAGTTTCTTTTTTTCTGAAGCTGAACAAAAATTCATTATAGAGATTGCACTCACAAAAATATAATAATGTAAGTTATTGATTTTTTTATTTATAATTTAAAAATACTGTAACGTTTTGATGAATCGAGATAAACGTGAGTACAAAACGACCATTTCTCAACCATCTGGAAAACTTTTGCTTTAAACTCATCTTTTCCTCGATTGGTTTCTGACAATGTAACGTTCATTTTTATTCAACAACAAGTAGTTCCGTGTAAATATCATATGTTCGACATTGATTTCAACAACAGCCGTTTCAAACTAATATTTTATAGATTTTTTTATGATATGTAACGTTCATTTTTATTTAGCAACCAAAGCCTTTGGTGTCCACTCCAGTCAAGAATTGGAGCCTCACAATCACTAGCCAATATACTTTTTTCGCATGTCTTTCTTCGTTTATGGTTCGATATTCTCATATCCTAGGTGTAGAGGAACAACACCAATTTATCCCGAACTTAGTGGTTAAACTCTACTGCAGTGACGATACTGTAGGGGAGGTCCTGCGGAAAAATAGCTCGACGCCAGGATGATGAAAAGCTTAAAGTATATTTTGAGAAATGATGTTTTAGGCATATATATTATCATTTCTGTGTACATTATTTTTACTTATAGATCATTTGACCTAACATCATTTTTCTCAGTTTACACTTGAAACCGAGGCAATATCATTGGATACGAAATATTATATTCAATTTTTTGTCATACTGAAATTAATTCTTCTCTTTTTTTAGTTGAAGTATTATTCAATTTATTCTGCATATCTTCAAATTTGGCCAAGTATAACATTTAATGCATGTTGAACTTGGACCGTGGACAAAAAGTTATGGTATATGAATTTAGACGAATATAAGAAATATCATATATAGCTGAAGATAACTAATAGATCCAAAAAAATCAATTTTGGTACCACTCATGACGAGTAAAAATACAAAATTATTAATATTCTTTACAAATTGAAGACATGACGACACGATATAGAGATATCTCAAGAAGATAAAATAAATAAAATGAGAATGTGATTGGGTGGACAAGAGACACACTGCAACTTCTTATCTCCTTTTTCTCACTTTCACGGACTTAAATGCATGCTTTCTCTTGACATATTATTTTTGTATTTTACTACTTTTGTATGATTCACTCAACTAGTACCGGTTTGATTCATTTGAAGTCCGATTCATGTCCTAGATTAGTTCATGATGGTTATGAATGGATCGTCCACGTTCTTATTATCGTATTTAAGATTCGCAAAGTTACACTATCGGTACGGTTCTACTGAATAATACGTTCGGATATGTGGCGTGTTCCTGAGATATTGAGTGTACCAAATTACCCATTCGTTCACCAATGGGGTATGTCCCATCAACTGACAAATTGACAAAAGTAAAATACGAAACATACTACAGAGGAATAAAGTTATATAGTACATCGATACCAATATAGATATAAAGGTGATTTCAAGTTTCGTAAAATAAAACTATATTTTAAGATATACAGTATGATGTTTGCGTTATCGAATCTTGATCTTGGCTTATAATTTCGGTTGATTTCATCAATGTCTTAACATCACTTTTTTTTTAAAACCATGTGGCGCGATGAGAGAGTGGAAATATCGTTTTCAAAGCTACTAATTAAGCTACATCTGAAAATTGAAGCAATTATTTGAATTTTCGGAAAGTCCAATGTTACCAACGTAGCATTAGTTACTATTATTTGATGCATAATCATAGTGATTTTATCGTCTTCGTTTTCTTTCTTTTTTTTTTTTTTTTTTTGGGCAAAGCGTTTTCTTTCTAAATTTTATGTTTTATGACATCTTTATCTTCTTTTCTTTTGAACCATCTTTATCTTTTTCAAGGGAAAAAAATATGTATTACAAGTTTACAACACTTTAATGATGACTACGTATGGAAGATACTAGGGCTTATGGTTCAATTATAAGACGGACCTAAAGTGAGATTTCAAGAAATGATTAGATACGAGATTATGTATAATCTATTAAGCGTGATAACTAGCTTAGTGGGAAAATTTGAGAAATCTATAAAGTATATAGTTTTCCGTTTCTATTGACTAAAAAGTTATGTAAAATCTTTGTAACATTCTGAAATTTGGTTCGTCTATATAGAAAATAAAATCTCCGTGTAAGCAAATAGTGTAATAGAACTTGTATTTACATTCCAAAATCTAATCGTTTCCATCTAAAGGAAGAGTTGAATGTTTTCTGGACGTCTCTCTCTGATCACCTAACATCACTTGATTGCTAAGAATATATGGACCATTTTGCTACATCTCCGAAGTTATTGTCCCTTCTAAACTCAAGAACAAGAATATACAATTATTACTCAAACGACGTCATCAATTAATCCTGTAATAAGTAGGACCGAAGATTCTGATATCCTAAGAAAACATCTTCATGGTAAAGATTAATAAATAATATTTTTAGAAAAAAACTGTTACTGGCCACAATTACCTGACCTCATGATCAGTGTGTCCTTCAAATCATATTTTAACAAAAATAATTAAAATTGAAAAGGGTTCGCCTTCGTGGATGCATCCTTACGACCCTACCTAATATAGCCATCATTCATTGAGTTTGTACAAACTTTTTTGTAAAACAAATAACTAAAGTTAAAATTCAGATTTGCATCTATACGGAGACCTAATCACGTTGACGTTTGTACGGCGACCAACACGCAGAATATCAAGATTTTGGATCGCAAATTATGTCTTTTGGTTCTTCGTCCACCCAACATCACGAATTATAATAATCTTTAACCTTTCGTTAAACGCAAACAAAACCAGCTATTTCTCCAGAGCATCTTGGACTTGCTGGTGAAAAAAACTTGAGGGACGATCATATAATATCTAGACACAATTAAACAAATTAATTAATAATTAAGACTTTAATTTGTTGACATGTGTGAACACATGATCTGATACAACGGTCAGAGAGCGTGTGTGTGTGTGCGCGCCATGTGCAGGTGTTGGAAGGTTTTTTAGTCTCTCAACTTATTAAATGTCTTTGACAATTGTGACTTCATTTTCAAGGTTGTTCACTACATCGTTTTAAATGCACATCCCAATCCATAACCAAATATTAACGATTTTACGAATGTCAAAATAACTTATTTAACCACTTAAAACTGTAAATTTTTATTTACAACTTGTCTGCCAAAGACAAATGGATTAGATAAATGTTATTTGGTCTTCGCACAATTTTCTTAAAATGAAACTGTTGAATCGGAATCTTCAACCGATTGATCCAAATCCATTGAACTTCATATTCACAATTTTATGACAAGATACGTGTATTATTATGTGTATAATTACCAAGTCTAACAGACATTAACACCACCTTTTTTTTTTCTTTTGCCAACGTTTTGTATTATTGTGTGTACGTACGTATATAATTATATATAAAAGACCAAAGTGGAAGTGGCTTCATATAATTATGATCTAAACCATAAAGGTAGCTACGCATGAGACTAAACTAGTAGGGCAGTGGTTGAATTCAACCCGGAATATCCTCGTCACAGTATTTATGTGTCCACTATAAATCACTATCATTTTTTTTATAAGCAGTTTTAGAGATTTATTTTTGTGTTTCCAAAATTCGTTTTCAAGTTTGTTTTCCACATCGAAGGTATTTTTTAATATATGCCATTCTTTAATGTTTGTTATCATTTATAAACGGTTGTTGAATTTGCTTGATGCTATGTCAGGGGTGCGACAAGTTAGTCCTTCATTCAATTTTACCAAATCTGTATGAGTTATAATGTTTGAAGAAAATTCTCTGACATACAAGGTTGGAACAATGACAGACTTTTATTTGATATGAAACGAAAATTATCAACTCACTATCTAATTTCTACATGTTTTCGTCGTTTCGATACGCATGAGATTCCTAGTCTTATAAATAGTGTAGTATCACCGAATTTGACGATTTTTCATAAAAGCAAATCAACGTCTTATACCTTATTTTTTCAGTTGCCAATAATATACTATATTATATTGGATTTCAATCCAAATGGTAACACATCAACAGTATTAACACAAATAGCTTGGCAATAAGTTCCGGTTTCTTATACCTCAGTTCAATTCCAGAACTCAAATTGGACTAAACCATTATATTATAATATCGCCCTTGTTTCCACAAAAGCTCAAAGTAAAATTATTCTTTTGACAAAAATAAAGGTAAAGTTATTCTATGACGTTAGTAATATTTGTAAAGATAAGGAAACCAATTATTCAGTGGACAATGTGGTGCATGTTAATTAGGAGTGTCCAAAGTATGGTTAGAATGTCGTTTTGCTGCTTTGCCACTAAACATCCAAATCTCTAATATACTTTTGGTTTGAATCAAAGCTCTAATATTACATCCTTTAGACAGTCTTTTGGCTTCATCTACCAAACCATCCCACACATTGAACCAAAGCATTCTTGTTCTTTTCCTTCTTTCTATAAATTAATTAAAAGCAATGTACGCAAATCATAAAGTGCTTTCAAGTTTATCCTATCTATCTCACATCTTATCTAAATAACAAAATTACACATATTGAAATTTTATGGTATGATCTAATTGGCAAGTGGCAAGTCATCGATGTCACAACGTTATTAAACTTTTTGAATAATGTTAACGTTTATCTTGGTAATGGACTAATGGTGATAGACTGATAGTAACTAGAAACAGTATAATTGGTGGGATAAAAATAGTAATTGCATGCAATGGAATATCCATAAAGATAAAGACGATACAATACAAATGTCCAATGGCTAACAAAAGCGTAGAATTAAGCATTATGGATATATAAATTTTTCTTTTTTGTATAAAATATTAAGGATAATTTGAATAATTTTTGTCCTCTGTACGAAGACTAACCAATATCTTGTATCCTTTCTCATTTGTATTTTGTGTTTCAATCTTGTTTTACTTTAACAAAACATATTTGCATTACATTAGAAAGTTTTCGTCACTTAAAAAAGAATATATAGTTATATAGGGAGGATGTCAAATCACATATTTTCGTATTCTAACAACAAAATGTGTGAAATGTCAAATCGTTTTCTGACAAACGGAATATGTACCAGAATATGACATCAGCAGTCACCTACTATTATAGATCATAGAGACTAGAGAGCATGCATGTACACTTTTTGTAAATGGTTTTATGCAATTTTTTTATAAATGTTTTAATCATATGAGATAATCATTGAACAATAATTTCCTAAAAGGTATCAAAAGTTATGTTAGAGCTTATTCCATAAAATTTGATATAGAAAGTTTCATACAACTACAAATGGATAAAAAAATTAGTTGACAGTGAACTAAATAAATATTTGTCTTCCAGTTCCATGATATACACGATTCACCAAAAACAATACTTTAAAAGATATCTAAAATTTCCACCTCAAAAATGTTCGCTTAGAAATTTTCAATATCTTTTTTTTTTTTCTTGTGTGTGTAAAAAGGCTTTCAATTAAAATGCAGGAAAAGTAAAATTACAAGGATATGACTTTAACATCATATGGTTGAGAAAGTTGCTCAAAGAGAATAAGAGAGATGATCCACAAAAGTAGAAGCTAATAGAAGAGTTGAGCTAGAGAAGAACTCTCTCTAGAAGACTTAGCGTGGTATTTCACGGCCACCTCGACCACCACGGTCTCGCTTGCGACGACCACGTGCAATTGTCCATTCCATTTCTTGAACTTTTCGTGTAGGCTTTATTAGTCGACCTCCTCTAGTCTTGTTAATGGATGAATCACCCATTTCATCATCTGTAAAAACCCCAGCTCCAAAAGCAGCAAAATTGCCAAAGACATTCCCCTGCAAAGTTTTCATTTTCCAATGAACCTTTAAGAGAAAGAGTTGTACAATTTTTCAATATCTTTCATGTTAATGGTATTTCATAACTAATCGATTGGGCAGTAGCTCCCAGACCACCTAAAAAAAAATTTATTATTTGATCTATATCCTGACATAAGAAGTCCAATCGGAGCAATACTTGAGATGGCAATCCATAAAAAAATACCGATATTGAGATCCGCTAAAACAAGGTGATTGTTTTTGGGAATTACTGAATAACTTAAAATGTTTTCTAAGCGAAAATTCGCTCTTATCTTAATTACACTCCCTGGTAATTTCAAATCAATTTGAGCTCCCAGAGTTTGACACCTTGGCTTGGAGATACTTTCTAACATATTCGCATCCCAATGTGAGATGCGCGGGACTACAAGAATTGAGATAGCACACACTATATGGAATGTTTAAGCAAGCTTAGGTCTAGTAATGTTAGGATTAATGAGGTTTCCAATGATTCTGCACTACTATATATACTGTGTCCAAATATAAAATCGATACTGTGAGGCTTTGTCAAACTTGAGTTTGCTTCGCACCAGTTCTAAAAGAGCACATTCAACAAAAAATAATCCAAACAATACTTCAACAAAAGAGTATGCCATCGATCTTGATGTCTACCCACTTCGACGTACCGTAATGGATCCAAATCATACGTGTGAAAATAACCTATAATATGCTGTCAAAATAAAAATAAAAATATAATAAAATTGGACATAAATTTATAATTGGATGGAGAACAAAAGATATATACAGACGTGCATTTCTGCACGAGTGATCTTACCCACTTTTCAATATGTATTTTTCAGCAATTTAATATTTTTTTTAAGAAGATGAACTTTTTAAAATTCGTTTAACCGACAATCCAAACAGAAACAAAAGTACATGTAATCTTCTGACGATAGATACTCTACAGAAACTTTTACATGTGTCGTTGATTGTAGTTAGCTTTAATAATACTCCCTCCGTTTTTTTAAGATGAATTTTCTAGCAATTATGTGTTGTTTCACAAAGATAAATTTTTTACCTTTTTGATGCACTTTTTCAGTTTTCAAGAAACATTGATTGTATTTGTTGGATTTTTATTGGTTTAAAATTATAAAAAGTTGTTTTATTGCAGAAATCTATGCACTGATGATTGTAAATCAACTTTTTCTTAATATGTGTGAAAAAACTATAAAATTTATCTTTAAAAAACGGAGGGAGTATAGTTTTGAATGATAACGATAAATACTGTTACTGTCAGCTTTTACTAAAATAATTGGAATTCATATTGGCTTTAACGTGCAGGTAAATGAAAAATCTTTCTTATTATGGGGTAGTTAAGGTTTTCTTTGTAAAAAAAACGTTATTTTTAACATCATTTTGGGAAAGTGGATTGAGATAAATATCTAGACTGAAGAAGAAAGCAAGAGACTGAAAATTAACAAAAGTTTTTGGATGTGTAAACAAAAATGGATGATATTGCATGGATAGGTCATAGGAAAAAAGAAATAAATAAATCACCATTATCATATTTTTTGGACAAATTAAGATCTTATTTCATGTGCCATCCTCTGATTTAAACAGTTTGTACAAATAATTTGACAAAGAGGAAATTAGAAAAGATTGAAAGTAAAAAACTCAAAAGGAATGAAAGAGAAAACTGAAGAGACAGAAGCTGAAGTCATTGGCCTCATTTGTCGCCCAACTTGACCCAGTTTCCAAAGAAAAATACAAACTTTGTTGTACAACATTTTCCTAACACTGTAACATCATAATCACCTTAACCGGTAAACTCTTTAGGCAACATTAATCATCTTAATCACGTGATTGACAAGAAATACTTAAATAGTCTTTGCTATTTCATCCGTTTGATTGCAAGTGCCAAGTGGTACAATTATTTTAGAATGTTTTCATACATATTAGAAAAACCTCTTAAACTTTATTAATACAAAACATAATTAATCTACATGGTTAAAAAACTGAATCAATAGGGTTGAAGGTTTATTTTTATATTTATGATAACCATAAAAGGTTGACAAATCTTGACAAAAACATTGAATAAATGTTGTTTTTGTTGTTTGTAAAGATCTTATGGTGCAAACTTACATGATCATCGTTGGAAAATATACCACCCTAATCAAGAATGATAAACCATTTCTAGTTTTCCACATACGGACCAAATTTTTGCATGGCCTGTGAATTGAAATTTGGACGCACACCAATATAACCAGTCCAAGATTTCAAGACATGCAATGCAAGCTACTAAAGCCCAAGCACCACCAATTAGGCCTTCAACATACAAATCCATCTGAAACGGAAAGCTGTGCATGTGTTAAGCCAATAACATGTAAACACCACAGAGAAGTACATTTTCAAGATAAATAAACGGGACGCAGTTTAAGAATACAGAATTGATACATACAAAATGTTAATAGGTTACAGCAGAGCAGAGTTAAAGCCTGAAAGGTCAACCCAATATACTCTTTAAGCATCATTTTCAATATCACACAGAAGGAAAATACTTGTTGAGATTGAAAGGCAAAGAGTAAAACTCTTCACTTCTAGTATCCGATTTAAACGACCTGAAACGATCCCACCAAAACATCCCTCTGTCTTTCCTCGTCTCACTGTCTTTAGATGACAATGTTAAATCAAGGAAGAATGCTAAAATCCCAGCCACAAAGGCTTCAGAAGAGAACGGAACATTGATCATATCATTGAACTGCAAAGAACACAAAATCAGCATTACCGTAAGCAAGAAGATATCGAGACAAAAAAACAGATTATGTTTGTTTCTTTTTACCCATCTTGCTCTTGTGTGAACAGGTCCATATTTGTTAATAGCTGTATACTCATTGAAGTACTGTGGTATCGATAAGCCCATGAAGACAGAGAATCCGAGTATGAATTTTGTTCTGAAACTGTTTAGATTGCAGAACTGAAGTAAGCTTAAACCACCAGCACCTGCAAGATTATTGGTTTGAAAAATTTGTGGTTTCAAAAACATAGCCAGAAAGACGTTTTCAAGAAACGTACCAACGTATGCAAAGAAAAGGCAATGTAATGCTGCGACGATAGGAGCTGGAATTGAAGCAAATACGGCTCCAAATTTACCAAGAATTGAGAAGAAGATCATGAAAGCGGCTGATATTTGGACTACTCTTCTACTACCAACGCGTGTTACTGCCAACAAACCAGCATTTTCTCTGCAAGAACATCAATGTAACGATTGGATTTTGTAATAAAGACAGTTTTTTCCAGGTCAAATACGTTAAGAAACCGGTCTTACACTGATACAGAAGCTCCATTTCCTGCTCCGAATAATCCACAAAGAAGAACTCCAACACCCTAAAGAACACAAATGTATGTGTGTAATGTCAAAATATAAAATCTTGTGAAGTCATTTTCACTATGTTACCTGCCAGCCAATTCCACGGCTGAGCACAGAAGCTGGAGGAGGAGTTGCGCTCGCAAACCTTGATACAGCAATGTAAGTCCCTGTGGACTGTTTCCATGAATCACAAGAGTAAAGAACATGAAAAGTATGATATGTTGATGTCAATTGTTTAGTGTTGTTTTTTAGCAAAAAAGGAAATATTTTCAGATGAGTTGTAACCTCAACAAGGGAAACAAATGAAACAGCCATCATAGCAAAAGCTTCACCAGCATGAAATGTTGGAGCTCCCCATTGAAAAGGGTAAGGCACTCTTATCCTGGAAACATCAAGAACAAGTCCAATTTTACACAAAATGTAGTCTAATATCACTAGAGTATGCACAAAGACAAAGAGCTAATTAAAACCATTACCATGGAGCGCCGCCAATGAGGCCAGAACGATCTGTTCTACAACTGTTCTGAGTGTTGATTCCTGTGTGCTTATAAGCGCCACCAATGGTGAGGAAGTGCGCGTAAATCCAGACAATAACAACAGAGAAAATCACAGCAAATCTATGGAAGACTTGTCTTTCTCCTCGCATGAGATGAGGAATGTACTGTGAGAATATGAGTAGGAGGATGAGCTCAGGCAATCCAATCTCAATGCATTTAGCTAGCTGCAAGTTAAAGAACAAACTCAATACTCAACAAAATGTTAGAATTCATTATGAGAGATCAGTTAAAGCCAGTAGTAACTCACCAGAGGGAAACCAAACTCATAAAGTCCAAAACCGGCGAGTGCTACCAGAGGAACAGCAGAGAGAGGACTCAAGAGCCTAAAGAAAGAAACAAGAAACATCAAGAAGTATCAAAACAAGAGAATATGTTTTTTTCTGAAGACTCATCTTATAGCTTACCTAACTACATTGCGCCAAAGGCCACTGAAGCCAACAACAATCTGAAGAATAGAGGCAACGATAAGAGCACCTTGGATTCCTCTCATGATCCGCTTAAATTTCTGAAATTTTGTTTACTCAAATCAATCACTAAATCTGACACATAAACAGAGAGATTCTCAGAAACTAACCTCTTGAGGATCCAAAATGTCGTTGTACCGACCAGCCAAGATGATTGAAAGCGTGGCCGGTACGTAAGAGTAAGAGGCTCCAATGACAGCAGGAAGACGAGTCCCAAAGAAGCTTTGTAATAATGTGTTGAGTCCAGAAACAAAGAGCAATGTTTGAATCATCTTTGCCTTCTCTTCCTACAAACAAACGAATACAAAAGCCAAAGAGAAACATTTATTTTTTTTTTATCAAAAACAGAGCTTTTTTTTAATTGATTTATCTAAAGAAGAAGACTTAAGACTTACGTTTCCTCCACCCATCTGTGGAACTAATGATGTTGGGATGAGAACCGTTGTTCCAAGCATCACTAAGTAATGTTGAAAACCTAAAAGTATTGCTTCCGCTGATCGGAACAAAGAAAAAAAAAGTGATCTTTAGCTGATAGATTACAGAGGACATTGCACAAATTGATAAACAAGATTAGGAGAGAAGAGGGTTTACGCCAAGGAGGAGGACTACTGATGCAATAAGAGACAGAAGGTAGTTGATCTTTCACCGGATGTGGCTGAAGCTCGTCTTGTTTTGGCGGCGCCGCCTCTCCTCCTCCTCCACCACCACCGGCCATTTCCGTTCTCTTACGATGAAACTCAAAACACTGAAAGGCTGAAGCTTTGTGCTGGAATCTTCAAGAAACAACTGGTTTTTGTATAGACTACGAAGATAAAATGCAAACCCAAACGCCGAAAGTGCCGGAAATGTTGTTGAAATGCTGGAAAAGTGAAAAAGGGTTTAGGAAATATGGAGAGTGAAAAAGGTGAAAGAAGAAGAAGATGAAGTGAGAAAAGAGAAAGACATTTGTCGGGGAATATATGTAAGAAACCGTCAATATAAGTAAGAAACGTCAAAAGTGGATTTTTTTGCGCGTTTTCGTTGAGGCCTTTGAGAAGAAAGGAGAAACCACTTGGAGAACACGGAACCTTTAAAAGACCCAAAAGATTGAATGTGAAGAGCTATTTAAATGTATCAATTTCTTAAATCAATATAGCAAGATGCCAAGATGTTAAAAAAATAGCCGATATAGTTATTCAAAACCAAATATTGTAAAATAGACAAAAAACCTGTTGGGTAAAAAAAAATTAAAAACTGACGTAAAAAAACCTGTAATATAGAGTTTGAGTGAGAATAGTGTGCATGGTACACTAAAATGGTTAGGTCTAAATTACCTAGCCCAACCGACACACTATTTTGAAAATACATACTATTTCTTTTTCATTCCTTACTAATATTTGGAAACAGTTTATCATATGATATAATGTTAATGTAATAAAGAGAGAGAAAAAACAAAAACAAAAAACAAAAACTATCGTTTCTCACACCTTTACCTTTACATTTTGTAGCATTACGTAAAATCGAAGCAATCCCTAGACGCATCTTCCCACTTCGACTTTTAATTACTTCTTTAAGCTTTTCTTCTTTACTCTCTTGCTATTATAATTAAATAATTAATACTACTACTATACTGGAACCATATTAATGGGAGTATGGGACTATCGTTTTTGGGATGGGATTATAAAGCGTAAAATGCTACCATAGCTCAGCGTTTTACATACACCCACCAGGCCAGCACCACTTTTATATTATAACTTTTACAATTAACAATGTTAAAAATAATCATATTCCAGCAATTCTGTCCATTCTTTGTCAAATCATATTTTGCTTTTGCGTTCGTCCTCCTAATTGTGAATGACCTTCAACAATTTTCAAATTATAGTGTAGCTTTGACTCACTTCTAAGCTCAGTTTTTCAACAATTCAATATTTTCTTGAAACGATACGAACCCACGACATACAATTTTTTACCATTTCGACTGGCCATGAAGTGGTTTAGATCATTTCACGCTTATTGTTATGTCTTAATGTTAATGTTGAATGTGACAATTTTTTTTTTTTGAATATTGAACTTTATAAGACACAGATTAGCCTACAAAAGTGAAAATTTTAACATTCTTTTCATTTGAGATTTTTTGTTTGTTTTATATTATAATTTGCTTTTGTATTGAGTTTTGGCTGGGATCAATCAGTACCTTCGAGGTTGCATAAGATTGCAAAGAAAAAAGGTGCAACTCATCATACCTTGTCAAATTTTATAGACTGATACATTCCTCGCATTCAAAAACAAAGTCAAGACTTTGATATAGTATATGTTTTCTTTCACACTCTTCTTTTAATTCCTTCCATTTACTTACCCTTCATGGGTTTATAGCACACGACTAAACTAATTTGCAAACACTTAACACTCCTTTAGTCCTTTGGGACTAAACTTGATCAACATCACCATTTCCGAGCAAAAGTGGAGTTGTTTGATCATCTGAATCCAACCGATAATTATCGTTTTCCTCCACAGTTCCTTTCTGATCGTCTTTTGGAGCTTGACTCCACATTATCAATAGATATCCGGTTCCTGCTATGGCTGCTCCTAACACACTGTTCACAAGAAGTTCAACGTAATAAACCAAACCTATCAGAATCAGACCAAACCAAATACAACTTCTTTACTTATTTCAAATTCAAATATTATATTTCTATAACAAAAAATAATAATTGAATTATCGAACAATTCATATTTGATATTTATGCACTTCTTTATTCTGCTTGAAGAAAAAAAAATTGAATCCTATTAACAAGGGTCTAAACTAAATAAAGATGAAATGAAGGTTATCTATAGTCATATTAGAATGGTGACTTTCTTTACAGTTTATACTCCATCCGTTTCAAATTAGTTGTCGTTTTGGCAAAATGTATCTACAAATATTTGGACGTATCTGCAATGTAAAACACGTCCAGATACGTCCAAATATTTACAGATACATTTTGTCAAAACGACAACTAATTTGAAACGGAGAGAGTATAAGTTTTGTAAATTCTTTTTACCTTCCATAGTGAAGACTATTCACAAAGAAGCTTGTGCCAAAAATAGAAGCCCAAAGGATCCCAAAGGGCTTAAATAATGGCACATAATAAGGCCCCTTCATTTTTGAACACTTCACTTGAACACTTGTTCTTATTATGCTCCCAAATATTCCCTATATATAAATTAACAATATGGTTAATATCGTAAGTGATGGAATACATATATAACATTAGTATTTATATCATATGATCATACTGTATATACATACCGTGGCGATAATAAGATATAAATCCATGTTAAGCTCTAGTTTCCATGCATCTATGTCCGGCTCCATGAACGCTGAGAAGATTGCACATTGGAGTGTCCCAGCTAAGCTATAGGCAGACACTACTTTCATCACTTGAGGATATTTCTGGACTGTATCCAACTGATTGACCCAAAAAAAAAAAATCAAAACTTGTACGCATCATATAGGAATTGATCGTTTAAAAGTAAAACACACATGGATTGATTTATCTACGATTAAAAAGTTTTTTTCTTTACGAAATGGAAACGTATATTGAATTACCTGTATGATATTCCAGATGGAGATAGAGAGCGTGGCACATGCGAGAAGGAGAGAGCCGAGAGCCCAATTCTCAGAATTCTTGAAGAAAGTCAAGTAGTGTGAGATTGTTGTGAGGAAATTGGAGTTTGGAGATGAAGAAGGAGATGGTCTAATAAAAGGGCCCAAGTAAATAATTTCCACAAAGGCTCCTGTGAAGCATATCAACGTGCCTACCACTCTTCCTTTTGTTCTCATGCTTTCCCATTCTAATTTTCCTTCCCTATTCATTTTGTATCCCAATATGTCAAAATGAAAGGAAAAAAATGTTATTTAGGAATTGAATGGTAAAGCAAATAATAAAAAGTTGAAATTCAAGAGAAGTAATAAATTTACCCACGAGCAAGAGAGATCAAGAAGGAAAAAGCAGGTGACTGCAAGCCCATGGCACATACCACAATTGGAGAGCTATAACTTAGCCCCAAAAATGCCATGTTTTGAAACAAAAATACTCTGTCCAAGAAAATAATTAATCAAAGACTGAATTTTAATTTAATTATTTCATAGCTAAAACTACCACTTATATTCAGAAATATATAAATAGAGATTTAAACTAACCCTGTGAAACCGAGAAGGAAGATACGAACAAGGGAAGGCTTCGTGAGGAACGGTTCATCGTCCCTGCAAAGGAACTAAAACATGTCATCATATGATCATTTACAACAACAGCTCAAAATTGATAAAGATATAAACACATATATAGATCATGCACTTTAAATACCTTTCACCTCTATGGAAGAAGAAAGAGTAAGGGAGGAGAAGGAGAGAGCCAAGAGCATTAGTGTAGACGATGAACACGAAAGGGCTCATGCCACCGGTCAATGCGGTCTTAGCCAAGATGGTGAGTGCAATAGTACATGCCTCCATCAACGCCATAGCTATAAATGGAACTATGGTTTCCCATTTTGCATCCATTGATCCCATATTGCTTGTCCGAATAATAAAGATATGTCGGTGATTCACAACCAAGGACGCCAAAACGTGTAGCCGTATTCAAATAGGCCAAGAAGAGTCGGAAATTTGTTGATCTCTCTCCCTTTGTCTCTCCCGGCGAAGATGAGAGACTAAGTCCACAACGCAATGTGTTAGGGTTGTTTTGTGATGAAAATATTCGTATTTTTATACGTGTGTGTGCATGATAGTGGATGGCCAAATGAAGAAGAGGACTCTAGACGTGGAGAGAGTCATCATTAGTTAACCTTTCGAGAGGAGATGCAGCTAATAATTAGTTGCGCCTCAACTCTTACGCTATTTATCTGAATAGTTTTTGTTGGACGACATACGAACATTACCTTCTGTTTATAATTATATATATAATGCGAAAAGATAAACCAAAAGCTTGGAGATTAATCTAAAACTTGGTCCGAGAGAATATGGAAGCCCTAATCTCAATATCGGTCTTACAAACCATTTTTTTTTCCTCTAAAATCTAAATAAAATAATGTTACTTTGAATTTTTCTTGATCGATAAGAGTCGCATTTCCTCTGACATAGCAGTTGGGAGAATGAAACAGCACCCTGACATTTGAAAAATAATGTTATTAATGTTCGGATGTATAGGTTGGGGATTAAATGATGACGACATTTGAAAAATTCCAAATATGGTAAGGCCGAAGAAAAAAAATGAAGATATATTATCTAGAGTAAAATTTTTAATAGTTACAAAAAATAAGTTATAAATTAATAAAAAAAAAAAAAGATTCCATAAAATAATAGGTTATCTTCTCTTTGATATGTTTAAGTAAGAGGTTGATTGGTTCTCTGCTATCCGCAAACGTAGCTTTTGCGGAAGGTAGCGGTTGTTGGCGTTTGACAACAATCACCATAAACACTTTATGCCGCTTTAAGACGTTCAAAACCGCTCCAAATCCTAAAATATAAAGCTCATTTTCAGCAATGTTTGCGGTTGCTGGTAGTTGCAAGTAGAATCTTTTTTTAAAATAAATAAAAAATAAATACAAATTTATTTAAAATCAGATAAATGATTAAAATTAAGATTTGAATATTATATTTACAATATAAATAAATAAATTTGACATTTTAGTAAATATTCATTAAAAAAATATCAATTTTTTTTATAATTTATAAATCAAAATTATCTTAATTAATGTTCTTTTCAAACTAATAAATATATTGTCTAATAAATAGAATTATAATATAAATTTAGTTTTCACATTAATATTTAATGAAAATCATATATTTCATCCCAATTATAGAAAAATAAAAATAAATGTAAATATTATATACATATTCTTAGTTTAATTTTTTTAAATTAAAATTATTTTTCACTATAATATAGTTTTGATGTTTTATAATTATATAATATGTTTATACTGTTAACTTATTGTTTAACAGTTATTGTACAAGTCAACTAATTATACTATCTCGCAAATGCATTTGTTTTCAACCTATATGTCAATTATACAAATCGTTTAATAATGCTCTTAAATGCAAATGTGTGTTTCAGCAAACTCTTGCAACCGAAAATGCAACCGTAGCGTTTAAGTTAGTTATGCCCAAACTAATGTTTTGTGGGAATGTGATTAATGGTCTGCTAACTGCTGACAACAATTATAACCCTTTAGCAAAAAACAAAAGAAAAAAACAAAACAAAATTATACACTTTCCGCTAGTATAAATGACTCCTTGCAGAATGTTGAATAACTTATAAATCGTAATGCTAAACTTAATCAATTTAATAATCTTCGATTCCAGCATATGGTGTGAGTCATGCTTTGATAATATATAAGATTCAGCAGGATATGGACAACTATTACATGGCTCCATAATTATGTAAGAGGATATGAATGACTCCTTGCGGAATGTTTCTTTTTATATTATTGTACATATTACTTCTTCTCTGTTTTTTAATAAAAAAAATATAGGTATTGCTTCAATAATGAAAGAAGTCCACTGGACTAGTCAGAACTTATATCTCAACATTGTATATAAATAATATATAGGCACCGCTCTTCACAATGTAATGATCTAATCTTATATTTTTCTCCGCTTCTTTTTTATTTTTATTTAAAATGCTTCTTCGGATTTTGAAAGGATAAAAGTTGATATTACAATTGATCTGTACAATGATTGTGAATTTTAAACCGAGTCTTCTTTTCAAATATTAGTTAAGATAAAAAAAAAAAAAAAAAAAAAAAAGAGAGAGAGAACAAAAATGTAAAATATAACATATTTTTTTGTTTTGTTTTGTTCAGGTGTTTTTTTTTTTCTATCTTCTTTCTCAACTGGATTTATATAATGTTTGTCCCAATTTTTGGAACTATCAAATCGAAAGAGAAATTAAAACGAACTCAAAGTAAAATGACAAATATGTATTTATTTATATTTACAAAATGATTAGGAAAAAGTAAAATAATTGCTAACAGAGAACTACTAAACCGGGTCTCAGTCATTTTGGAACTAGTTCGTTTGCAATTACAAAAACCGGTAAGCTCAATAAACCGGTTTCAATCACCACACTCTCTCATCGTCACTCTGTTCTGTGACTCTCTCTCTCAGTAGTGGCTGAAGAACATTCATTGATTTAGGGTTCTGCTGAGTTTTACAGAACGAGAAAGTCTAGAGATTGAGACGAAACCCAAATCACCTGAATTCCAATTCGAGAAGATGAGATTCGCAATTGCAATTACGGCCAAGAGATTCGCTCATCGGCGTCGTCTTCTGGTGAACCAAGGTAATCCTGGAACTGCTTCTCCTTCGTTCTCCCTTTTGCTGCTGCTGGAAACGAGATTCTTCTAGTGAGAGTTATGATTACAGAGGGAAGATTAGAGGTGGATTTCTGAATGGTATTAAGTTAGACGATGCAATTAGTTTGTTAAGTGAAATGGTAAAGTCTCGTCCTTTCAACAAGTTGTTGAGTGCTATTGCGAAGATGAAGAAGTACGATGTCGTGATATCTCTGGGAGAGCAGATGCAGAATCTGAGAATCGCAAATGATCTCTTTACTTACAATATCTTGATAAACTGTTTCTGCCGCACCTCTCAACTCCTTCTCGCTTTTTAGCAATCCTTGGGAAGATGATGAAACTTTGCTACGACGGTCCCGATTTAGTCACGTTTAACTCGCTGGTCACTTTGGTTGATCAAATGGTTGACCAAATTCTGTAACGTTTACAACTCTAATCCATGGACTTTTCCTCCACAACAAGGCTTTTGAAGCTGTGGCTTTAGTTGAACGGATGATTGCGAAAGGATGTCAACCAAAGGATGTTTTGACTTTTCCATTTTGCCTTCTGTTTTGGCAATTTCTTGAACTTACCTTAGACACTCTACCTTTGTTGTTCCTTCTGGATGCAATAAAACACAAACTCAGTGAAAAAAAAAAGAAGATGATTTAGAATGGTTGGAAAAGATAAATGGGCTGAAGCCCAACGGGTATCTTTAAGCTCACATCGCATCCCTCTGATCCATATACAAGGGAAAAGAATGAATATATACGTTTTGTACATAAACATAATTGCATGTAGCTAAATATTTATAAATTCGTCTCTTAGAAAACAAAACTAGAATTGAGAGACAGAACACTGATGTTACTGATATAGCAGAGGGTAAAATGTGGAACCAATAGTTGTATTTTAATGATTTTGAAAGATACAAACAATATTTTACCAAATTAGTATTCTGGCAGTAAAATAAAAAATAAAGATAAGTTTAACTTAAGAAAGAGAACAGCTTGTTATGAATAACAAAACGCCAAAATATAGAAGTGGTCCAGAATTCCTGGAAACAAGACAAATATATTTCATTCACTCTGAACCATGACCAGCCACAAAAAGTTGAGCACAATTTGTAACTTTTAGCTCAAATTACGTTGAAGAAAATAGCTTTGAAATCGGGTGATAACTCAACAACAAACTACTAAACTATATGATTTGCTTGCAACATTCTTTATATATGTGTGTACATCCTCTTCAATCAATAATGTGATAAGGGTCTATTGATGATCTTCGTTCCTTAGTTGATAATATGAATTGACTCTCATTTGATATAGATATGACAAAAAGAAAAGAAGATAAAAACAATTTACACATGCAAACTCTAATTCTGTGGCAGGTAAAACTAAAAAAATTTGGTGGAGTGTATAAACCTGAATTTTATTTATTTATTTGTTGTTAGTGCGAGCAGGGATTACTGTACTAAATTACACTAGTGGTGGTGATATATTCCATAAATTTATCTATTATTTTATATCTTTCTGTATTTGTTTTATCTTCTGTTGGTTTATTTGCATATTCCATCGAATTTAAGCATGTTTTGGATGGAGATGGGTTTGATGAGAAGATAAAATGGAAGAGGATATTGCCTACACTGTGACCATGTCTCCCATGTGCCATCCTTTCTGTAAAGAAAAGAAAACTTAAAAATATTTTATTTGCTAAGCAAAGTAAATGGAGTGCCATTGTTTTGACATTTGAAATGACATTTTGAATTTTTATAAGTTTAAGAAAATATTACTTTAATAGAGTGTTGAAAACTATGAGAGGGTATCTTTAGCTCAAAGTCCTTGGTTGGTTGTTAGGGAGAAGAAATGCTTACCAAAACATATATCACTAGGCTTTCGTTGGCCCTTTGAGGACGACAAAGCATTAGCCACCTTAGTACTATTATGGCTACCTATACCACAACTAATGCTTCATTCATATTTTATCTATATACTTTTCGAATATTTATTCATTGACATTCATTTTTCTATTTTATATAATATTATCAACTAAAATGGCATTATTTCTATAACTAAAATGGCATTGAAAAAAAAAAAAAAAAATGGCATTGAACATCGAACATACGACACTATTTTGTGCATGGTTTTCTAAATCGGGAGAAAAATATTTCATGACAATGTTATTTTGGGGTTTCTTAAATATACCATACTTTTAATTTTGGTGTTCAAAAACCCTCTTTCGAAAATATAACCACTCAAAAAGAGGAACTCTATATGACCCAAATTTTTTTTTTGAAGTAGTTTTTATTTTAAGATGATGGTTTTGAAAATTAAAATCTATACAATATCTGCTTAGACAAATTCTTTCTCTCTTATTTTTTAGCTGGAAGTTTTGGTTTCAAACACATTGGTGAAAATGGTGGAATGAAAAGAAGTGGAAGAACAAAACAAAGAAATGGAAAAACAAAGCTAAAAGAAAGAATCAAATCAAAAAGAAAAAAGAGCGAGAGAGAGAGAGAAAAGTAAGAAGTAAGATAGTAGTGGAAGTGATGGATCCAATTATAAGTGTCTCTATCTTAAAAGAAGACCCCATATTAAGAGATCTCAGTCATATTGTCCTCCAACCCATAGGAGCTTTAAGATGTTTGTTACCTCCTTTTCCTTTTCTCTATCATTGTTAGTCCCTTTCATCGATCTATTGATTTCACATTCTTATATCATCATTTCCCCACCTCTTTCTCTCTACCAGCCCACAAGTAACCTTTGAGTTATATTAATACATTACCATGATCCATCTTGCATCCTATATACTACTAAAAATCCACATTTTTCTAAGTATATATATAAACCCTAGAATATTAGTGGCCCCGTTAAAAACAAGTTTTGAATTGCAGTCATATTTGGTTCAATAATTTAGTGTTGCATGAGTTTATGGATTGGATTTCAGGCTAAATTAATGAAATAAATTTAATCTTTAATCCTCTATATTTTTGCTTGAGTTAAGTCTCTTTTTCAATTAAAAGTGAAATAATATGCATGTTTCTTTTATTATTCTTGCTATTTGTTTGCTTAGATCAAATGGAAGATACTTAATTTAATTTTCATGTGATGTGATCGAGTAATGGTTAACCTTAACAAAACACACGAGAGGCATTTTAAAGCCAAATATCTTAGAGCCTTTCAAATAGAGAGTTAAAAGCGTCTACATTTTTTTGTTTGTTACAAAAGTATCGCTATAGATGGTTCATAGTTCGTCCTCTATGTATAGCATGTACACTTATACGACGTACACAAGTACGTACATATATTACAATATATATTTTTATATGTGTATGTGTGTATCTCTATATATCTATAGGTGGACACCGTTGGTGTCGCGCATGACTTTCTAGATTCCAATAATGTTTTGATGCGTACTGCTCCGAATCGCATACTTAATATTTGTTCCTGCTGTCATGCACAAATGAAATAACAGTAATTATTATATAATATTGATAAATCTTTCTTCCACACAATAAGAAATCCATTAATGCTTCGTGGACCAACTTCGGTTCAGAGTTGTCTAATTCATATATTGAAATTACGGAAAGTGGGTGTTCTCCAATTTTTTTTGATAAATCGCTTTCGCTTTTGACCTTATAAGCCAAATAAAGTTATTTTGCTTATGTTTTGTTTTCCTTGTTTGAATTTTAATATCCAAAATATTTGGATTTGATCCACAAGATTCTAAATTTGAAATAAAATTAATGTTCAATTCATAATACATATACATTAGTAAATCACTACAATAAATCATTTTAAGATCAGAAGTCTTGTGCATGACACTCTTAAGATAGAGGGTGCAAAAGAACACTTCGTTACTGTAAGAACAATTTACATGAATAAAATGTTGGCTATACTAACAAAGGGCAAGTTGTAATGAAAAATGCTACCAATTAATATCCTAAGATGATCTCACGTTTCCACTAATAATTTTATTATTCATTTTTGTTGTTGAAATTTTATGATTCAAAATTAGTATGTTTTGTGGCCAGCTGAAAGAAGGAGGACAAGAAAGGCTTTCACGTGATGCTTTGGGAGTTTTACCGTCTGCAACTAAGTTTCAATTCCTTACTGCCTTTCTTACACTTGACCAACTTCTTGTCCACAATTAGACATCTCTTCATTCAATTTGATATCATTTTATTTTATGTCTATTTCTTCATAGTATATAACCACATACTAAGAGAGCTTACAGCCATACGTGTGAATTTGTAATATGGTCAAAAGTACACAAAACCTTGTAAAGTAGATTGTTCTTGGAAGAGTACAAATCCCATCTTGGAGTTGGGATGGATTTGTCTTTAAGCGGATGATTAAACATTGATTTTGGGGGAAAATATTGATACTATATATATATATATATATATATATATATATATATATATATATATATCTTCACTCAGAGATGAAAGCATTATCGTTAACTTTGTAGAATACCCTCTTTTGTGGAATGGATTGCCAGATTTTTTTGATGCTGTATAGAATTGGCTAGTTCAAAGCCTCGCCATATTTTGGGGTCAATCCCTAGCTAGTTCAAACCCTCGCCATATTTTTTTTCTAACACTAGTGCTATCTTTAAGTTAAACAGTTTTTTTTCTGTAAGGGGCTAATATTTTTTTTCGATAGCTTTTAAATCCTATTGCCGGCTTCGATCTTAATTATCCATACATAATATATACGTATATAGGTCAATGTGCATGTGTGCATGGAGTAAGAGTCGATCTCAGCCACACTGTAACGGGAATGAAACTATACTGACAAGTGACAACAATCACTTAGGTCTCTTTTTCTACATATAGTTGAAATAAATCACTACAACTAATATCATAGAAGATTGAATATATGATGTTGCAGACGATTTTTTTTTTTTTTTTTGCTCAACTGCAAATATCATATAAATATGAATGAGGGATTTACATTTGGTAATCCTAGTTCTTGTTTCCCTGGCAAAATTAGATAAAAACAAGGAAACAAAACAAAGAAATATACAAAGATTCGTTAAACAGAAAAAATCAGTCAAGCCAAGAAGTCATGAGATTTTGGAACCCAATCCTTGTCCTTCTTGCAGTTATCGCAATTAACTTGAACCATTCACACAATAACATGATGCTAAACAAATTATTATTATTTTTTTTTTTGGCCGCGAAGACATTACTAATCTATAAATAACTAACAAAATAAGATTAAATAGTGCACCGGAATTTAGAGTAAAGCAAAATGCTTAGTTTTTTTTGTAAAAAGCAAAATGTATAGTTACTTTGTTTTAGGAGGAAATGATTTACTCTTTCTTTCTGTCCACTGAATTTAAGTGGCACAGCTCATTTTGTTTAACTTTTTAAATAGGATCTCATGGAGAATAATCCTAAAACATATTATTACCGGCTACAAAAAATGGCAGTAGCATATGACTCGTTCGTACTTATTCTCTCTCACCCAAATGTACGTATGTGCTAAATATATAAATATAAATAAAACGTGTTTCATATTATAGCACCAAGGAAAGTGGTGAGTCTCGTCGCACTCGAATATTAATTAAGCGTTTCCCCTTTTACATATACAAGTCGAGCTACTTTGCCAGCTAGCTAGATTCACTTATCTTGTTTGGTCTATTTTATATGGGATAATAGATAATTACAACGTAACTATTGTGTGTTCGTCCAAAAAAAATTGAGTGTAACTATTATTGTGCCTATCTAAATATGTTAAGTGTTACTTATACACGCATTTCTATATACATACACGATTGTTTGGTTGGAGGTATATAAATTGTTTATTTACTTTACCCAAAAAAAAAAAGAAAAAAAAAAGGAGAGAGTAATTTATTTCTACACTTTAAAAGGAAAATATTATATTAATACAAATCTCCAGTTTACAACACATATTTTATGTCACTAAATTTATTTTCATTTAAAACTCATACAGATTTCTAAAAAACTTGATACGGTCATACATATATATGCATACAACACATTTATTATATGTTATTTCAGGTTTTTTGCCTACGAAATGGGTTGTTCTTCAACGAATTTTAGATTTTTCTGCCGCTGCAGCTGCAATGTAGGTCAATAACCAATCATAATATAGCACTGGATCGGTACTTGTGGGTTTCTTCACATCCTCGCCTTGAGCACTCCTCCAGTCCTCCTCCATGTCTACAATCTCCTCTTAACTCCAATTGACCTGAAAAAGACTCAAATACTATGCAAAATTAAATATGAACAATGCAAAAGAAGACTAAAATGCATATATACAACACCAATGTGATGCAAAATAATCCTAAGACTAAATAAACAGATGCTAAATATGCAATAAAATATTGATATTACTAAAACTAGCACTAATGAGAAAACGAAAGATTTACGACATGGATACTGACTTCGATTTCTAACATCCGGTGTGATGCTCCTTTACTTTGATTTTACTGAGGACGGAAGTCGATTTCTTCGAGAAAAAGTTCGGGTGTGATTTGTTTTTATTTATTTATAAAGGTTTGGATGAATTTGATTTTGGCTGAGAATAATTGACGTCGGATTTTAGTTAGTATTAGTTTAGTATGATTAAGATTTTTAGTCGTGATTTATAGCATAAACCCTTTGTCAAGAAAAAAAGGGTGATTTATAGCTAATTGTCGAGTAGTCTACTTACCTAATTATCTACTACTAGATCTAAAACATAAGACCATTTTGACTCATCAAATGTAAATAATGAAATAATTCCATGTTTGAAACAAAACATCAAACATTGGTGAGATTGTACATCGATTATCTAATACTATGCTATAACCTTGAAGCCAATGATGATATACGATCATGTGAGTGTACTTGGTGCATCGTTCTGTTTCTCTCTCTTCTCATTTAGAAGGCACAAATGCATGTGCATGGCTTACGAGAAGGCCACGAAATAATATAGTATTGACTAAGAGAGGTGAGGAGCATTTATTATTTAGTTGAACGAATCATTATAATATTTAGAAATGATTTCCATATTAAATAAATGAATAATTTTAGAGGTCTGAGGAGCTAAAACGACCGATGTTGGGAAATGTGGGATTTGGTGTATTCTTATTAATTTAGTGTCCGATAATTTAATTTAGCAAAATATCAAATGTGTATGTGGTTTCTGGTACGGTGTGATGATATTGATCAGATATATAGGCACACTTGGTTACTGATATTAGTATCTTATTTTTCTATTTATCACTTCAAGAATGACACTGAAACTTAGGTTTTTGTTTGGACACTACCTTACCTAATCTAATCATGTCATATGTTTATATAAACAAATATTTGGGACCTTCTTAGTTATTATTAAATGAACGCAACATACTATATCTAATTATTAATTAGTTGTTGCTTTTTGTTTTTTTAATGTAATGCCTGTATAAAAAAGGCAATGAAAACAAAATAAAATATGTTAAGGGAGACAATATCTTCCATATTATTTAATTATTAAACTACGTTTTTAATCAAGATAGCATGCAGTAGTTTAACCAGGAAATTCATGTTTTTAATACACTTTGCATATAATTAGGTCTATTTGACCCAAAAAAAAGAGTAATATTTGTGGGGAAACAATCTTAAGTTCTAAACCTAAAATCTAAGTATGTTGACCCAAAATAATGTATTTTGCTTCGCCCACACCAATAAAGGTAATAATTTAAAATCTAACATTTATTTAAAATTATACGAATTTAATTCAATAATCATTTACCCCCACTATCCTATTACATAGATAAACGTCAGTTACTAAATCCATAAGTATTTTGAAATAAATAAACTAATGTCATACTTGGAAAGAAAAAAACACAGAAAAATCAGATAAGTCCCCAAGTTTGAGCAGCAGTGAGAGAAAGAATGATTAAATAGCTTGTTTTAGTTTCCGGATAAATCAAATTATGGGTCTATTGTCAAATTTGTTGGTTAACTTATGTAGCACTATTCGTATTCCATGCTGCTCATTATTGGTTTATGTGTATACGTTCAATAGATAATCCTACAAATGTCTTTTGTTCAACAGAGAATCCTACATTCCTACTAGTCTTTTAACATTTATTGCTAATCTAATTCACTCTATAATGCTTTATTAATATATTGTAAACATAATATGATACAAAAGAGAATGGGTGGAGCAGAGATTCCACGTCCTAAATGAAGGAAAGGGATGGGGCAGTCTCTATCTCAGTGTACTTATTATCTTAGCTCTCAAAATACATGAAATAAATGCATATGAATATACATATTACATGAAATAATAAATTGCTCGACTTGTGGCCATACCAACTTTTCCAATAGACTACAATTACTCCAGCTGATCATCGTCCCAGGAAACCTTTCCATGCAAATCATAAAAAAAAACTATAAAAATAGAAAGGTTTGGAATCCATTTACAATTAGTTATTGCACAAAAGTAACAATTTCTTCCTAATTAGATAACATGCATAAAAGGAAGACTATTAGTTAGTTTTTAATATTATTGTAAAATCCAAATTAGTAATTTACACAGCCGGATTAACCATAAACACAACCCCAAAGTTTTTACAGTAAACACAAGTTCAAGAGTCTTTATGGGAATCACAAGCCCATAAGATTACCGGGAAATAACCTATTCCCATTTCCAGGATGCAAAAGGAACAAAAAGACAAGGAATACTAGTAGTTCAAAACTACATTTTGGCGGCTGATCTGGTTAAGTTGTGAGAAGCTTATGGGTCTTAAGTGTATCACTTTCAAAGTTGACATTATCAAAAGATTTGACTCGATCAGCTGTGATTATATTCCACAGTATTCTTTACATTATCGATCTTTCTTTTCGTCTCAACAAGTGATAAGATCTTGCATTACCACGGGATCGTATTCAATTAGAATAAATGATAAATTTGCTGGTTTTTCAGGAAGAAACAAATCCTTAGAAATTTTGATTCTCTTTCATCTTACCTCTTCTTTAAAAGAATGAATGTGTTATAAAGTTGTATATTTCATGTCATCCTAACTCATCTTTACATCGTAGATATAATCTGCTTATTTTTCTAAAGGACTCACTTCAGTCCATACAAGATGTTCTCAAGATGATAAGTGATTTCAATCCGGTTGATATCTTAGGGGATGCATTAAATTATTTATTTTTTTGACGATTTGGGTGAATTAGAGAAGTTATTATGATTTTGATGAAATCACTTTAGAATCCAATCTAAAACCATGGTATTTCGATTCTTATAGTTGTAACTAGTAAACTCTCATAAACACCTTAAAATCACATAAAATCCACCGTTTAAAAATATTTATAATAACACTAGAGTTTAAATTACATTTTAAAATCACAAGTTCAATAAAAAATAATTTGTCATTTTATATAAACACTCGAGTATTTAATTTACAGCCAAATATATCCTTAAAATTCTATGAATGATGGCTTGTTACATATATATGTGTGAAAATTATAAACACATTTATATAAGTCTGTATCTAATCTTACATATATCTTTGTGTGTCACTGTTGAAAAGTTTTATAGTACTCAAGTGCTTACCTCATCTCGTACAGAGCTTGTCCCTAGTTCTGCTTTGGCATCTTTACCGTGTCGGAAATATTACAATTGTTTCTTACTAACAAGAAATAACATCTTAGAACTATATACATAGTATAAATAGCAATATACGTTGTTCTTCTTTAACAAATAATCTCTTTAGTAAAACTACATATTAGAATATTTTATTTTACTATTTCACAAAAAAAAAATCCTTTTACAAATTGCACTTGTCCCATACAAATTTTACATATCCCCTAAGAATCAGATAACAATTTTGCACAGTATGACTGAAAGTCTGAAACAATGCTAAATAAGATGAGAAAAACCTATATATTAATAATTTAGTATAATACGCTACAGCTCTAACTTAGGATTCACTTTGAATCTACTCAAAATACTAACTATTACAAGAACTCAGAAAACACAGTTATTTAATTATATATATAACTAGCATCTATTCACATGTACTGTATATGTAAAATTATAAATAACTGTAGACATGTGTCTTTGTGTGGGTATGTATATATTGAGGAAAATACAAAATATGGGTTGCGAGGGGAAGAAGCCAAAAGAGAGGAGAGTAGAGATTGCAATGTCTGTCCCTATCTAGTAAATCTAAGAGGTGTGGACAAATTGCTAGACCTATGAACATTAAATACTATGCATGTGAAGTTTTTACCAAAAAAATAAAAGAATTGTTCCATAATCATTTTCACATGAACTACGAAAAGCTATTAATGTCTCTATAAGAGGGATCAGCTTCTCAAACTTATGTGAGTCTTCAATATTTTTCTTGCTAGACACCAATTTATGTGCCATAATATCTATTATCTAATCATCTCCACACCAAAAAAAATATGAGAAGTAGAAGTATATGTATTATTAGCGAACTTAGTTAATTGAAAATAAGAGGAGAGGAGGTAGGAAGAATGGTCAAAGACAAGAGCATAATGGTCTGCCCAAAAACACTTTCTTGGTGTCAGCCTCAGAGCTGAATTGAAAGCACTGAAAGCTCCTTTTAGTCATCATGTCTTTTTCCTCCCATCTATTTCCATTTTTTCTTCTTATTATTCTTACTATTCTCAGTTTTTAAATATTTATTAGTCCCTTATTTCTATTTGTATAGAGAGAGATGTATGATAAATTAAATGAAGCATCTATTATTATTTCTACTTCTAGTCCTAAACCTCCCTACGTGGGCGCAAAATCTTAGTACCAAAATGATAAAAGTTTTCAAGTACACTGTTCTTTCTTCTTTCTTTTTATTTGGCTTCAATATATATCTACGTTGACCATATGTAATGCTACATCGATAACTAATTGCAATTTAGAACTGGATCTATTGGACAAATGATATAGCGAGGGGACAACGTTTTGAAGCTAGCTTTAGTTATTAATGTGAACTATTTATGTTTCTTTAAGAAATGAAAGACTGCACGGATGGACTTGAGAAATTATCTTTTTTTGTTGTTGTTTATGATTAGAAGGTTTTGGGCACGAGCGTCCGTACATCATCATGAGGTCCAAACCATATAATATAACTCTCATTTGGAGAGTTGGCGACTTGAGTAATTATATTGAAGTCTTTGATCATATGTAGAGTATTCATAGTAAAGAGTTTTTTTAAACCTTATTTGAATTTTTTTTAGGTAACAATCCTCATTAAAAAAAAAAAAAAAAACAATCCTCAGGTGGATAAACGTAAAAGTAAAATTTTACCCCATAGTTGTTAACAACTTTTTTTTAAAAGTTAAAAACTTTTGCGTGTATTTTACTCTATTACATTACATGCACGTTATTTTCATCTTATAACACGTTAATTTATCATCTCTCATTTTAGTTGTTTTAAACAAATAGCAGGTCATTTTATCTGACGATGCATGCTATCAAAGTTCAAACTTAGAAGAAAAAAAACAAACCATGAATATATTTGCGTACGAGAGGGTGAAAAGTTGTATTTAGTGAAAATTTGGTTTCAGTGAAGACATAAAATAATTATTGGGTTTGACATGTATATATCAGACAGAAAAATCTTATTATATAAAGCTGGATGCGCGCGACGTGGTTGCGACACATAGATTTTTATAAAATATAGGATCATGACATGTGTCACTTTTAAGGTTAGGTCCGTTAAGATCGTGACACGTGTCTTAGGAAAAAAGAAAACTTTTTTTAAAGGGAAAATTTTAATATTTTATAATAAAAACGAAAATTTATAAATAAATTGAAAATAATGCTATAAAAAATTTCTATTAATACATAGAATATGTATATAAACTAAATATCCTAAAACGGTATGGAATAGTTACATAAACCCATGTTTAAAAAAATCTATTAGTACATGGAATATGTATGTAAACTAAATATCCTAAAACTGTATGGAATAGGTTACATGAACCCCCTATAAAAAGAGAGCTTTCTCATTCACAAACTCATCAAAGCAAATTCAGCAAATCTCTTTGATTCTCTTTCTCTAATTTTAAAATCATGTCTTTGAAAGTTCAAAAGAACAGTGGAGATTATTTGACTCTAGGTCAATTGGATCGAAATTGAAATTATCGCCGTACTATAGTACGTGTTATTCGAAAGTGGGAAGCTAGAAATCCTAAAGAAAACAATATTCTTATGGGAGTTGACCTTCTATTACTTGATGAAAAAGTTAGTAACATTTTATATTTATATCTTATTATATAAATATGAAAGTTAGATATCAATGAAGAATATTTAATTTTAGATCAGTTGGATCAAAATTGAATTTATTGTCGCAACATGTGTCTAATAATTGATCAGGTGATGAGTTGTGTTAACACAAGAACATTGGAAAAATGTATTAACAGAAAAAGAAAAGTAACATTGTAAAAAACCTAATTGATATTGGAAAGGGAAATTAATAATGGACAGAGGCTAAAAAAAGATTGAAAAAGAAACAATATAAATAGAAAACAGACAGAATAATTATCAAGCAACTAACTAATATTAAAAAGAAAAATTTATAATAGACCATTTTATAATTTTTAATAATATAATTTTCAAGTTTTAAATCGAATAATCAAAATTTTACGAATTAATTAATTGATCAAATTTAGACACATGTAATTCTTTCTAATATTAGATAAAAAAAATCATTTTTTATATTATGAATTCAGAAACAAAATGTGAGTTATAATTAAAATGTAAAAGGATTACCAATTTTATTTAATTTAGATATTTATTATTGATTTCTAATACTATTTTATTTACCAAAATGATCCGATTTTTAAGATATTTTTGTGATTAATTTTATAAATTTTAAAGTAAACCCGCGTGTATACGCGGGACTTAATCTAGTAGAATAATAAAACAGTATAATCAAATAGAAAGAAAAAAACACGTTATTTGAATAAAAATGCCGCATAATAGTCATAAAACACTTTAAAAAAAAATTAGTAGACTAACTATACATTTTCTGTTTTCTTTTCCCATTATATGACACTTCCATGATATATAATACAATACTTTTTTAGAAACAGAAAAAACTAACTTGATGAATGTTATAAATGATAAAATAATAAAATACTACTATTTATCACTATGGATTTTCTCCATCAGCTTTCATTCTCCGACATCGGCGAAGTTGAACTTAAAGTTGAAAATCACATCACTGAGACCTATTGGATGAAATTGTTGTTGCAGATGATACAATAGTAAAAATCAAGGGATCCATTCGTAGCTTTGACCAACAGAAGAATAATCATTGGACTATAGTTATAAGTATATAGATATACATATGTGTGTGTAATTATTATATGCATAAGTAGCTGTAAGAATCTACATAACTAATAAGGCTTGGACAATCTCCAGCCTTTGACACGTGGCACTCTTTTTTTTTTTTTTTTTTTCGCCTAACACCAAAACGACGTCGTTTTGCGCTTTATTTTTTTTTTTTTTCGTCTTACACCAAAACGATCGTTATCTTTTTTTTTTTCGTCTTACACCAAAACGACGTCGTTTTCGTATTAAAAAAAAAAAATCTAAATCAAAATTATGTGTAATGCTGTTCGTTTTGATGGGCTTGATTATTTATCGGACCTCTTCGTTTCCATGGTAGCTTTAAATGGGCTTACTGGCTAATTAGCTCATTTCATTTCCTTTTAAAAAGGATTGCAATTATTATTATCTATGAGTCTGTAGGATAATAATCAATCTATAATGATTGTTAGTATAAGGAAAATTAGAAGAACTCAACTCCAGTCGATAAATTATTGTATAAAAGAACAAAAAACATATGAAACTATTCACTATGAGTCTATATAAGATTTCACGTAAATAACAACTAAATTTTAAAACTATATGAAAAAAAACAAAATGCAAAACTTACAGAATCTAATATATTCGAGTAAAAAACAAATGATATATTCGAATCTAATGTTCTGAATAATTAAATTAAAAATATTTGGTTTAATAAACCCGCGCATTGCGCGGGTTCTCTCCTAGTAAATATATAAACTTGGAATATATGTCTCGATATGATCATTGTCCAAAAACGAATCATTCAATTCGTCAAAACTATCATAAGGATCCATGTGAGATTTGAAGTTTTAGCTCTACCGCAAAATGTGGGGTCCTATAAATGTAATATTCACGAACGTAACATCTCCATATGTAGAGATATCTCTTATTGATTCCTAGATGTATAATGATTTAGATTTTGATTTGACTTGAAAATATCATGGATTTTTCTGATTTTTGTGGTATACGTATATATAATGTCATTCATTAAATCCCTAGCATCATCAATGAAATTTTGATTCCTAAGACCATGACATGTGCACAAATCCACACACATGTATGCATATATGCATATTTTGAGTTTTTCTTACAAGTAAAAATTTTCCTACAAAAATTGATACATTGCATCTGTCTTAAACTATTCGATGAATGAACTATAAAACTCTTGTGCATGTAGCGACATTAACTAAGAAACCTGAATTTTTTTACTTCACTATTTTTTTCCACCAAAAAAAAAGTTAACGTATACTCTATTAATTTGTTGAAGGTTTTCTAAAATCATGCTCCAAGTTTTCTGCTACAATAATGGATCACGCTATTGTACAAACGGGATTTGATCTCAGATAAATTTGCATAAATAGCATGTTTTTTTTACTTATATTGTATGCGGATATACATGTAGTTAAAGTTAAAAATGAAAAAACTAATGTTCTCGCTAAGTAATAAAATTATATCACCTATTCTTTAATTCATTAAGAGAATAAGGAAACGAGAAGAGGAAAGATGATGAAAGAGAGAAATTGAAACACATGTACAAAAGAATCAAAGAAAGAGGTACAGTTTTCGTTAACTGACCACTGAACTGAAAATAAATGAATCTGTTGGTAAAAGGAACCCAAACTTTATTTCATAGGATTTGAAATTAAATCAATTTGACAGTTTTTTTGTCAGAAAGAAAAAAAAACTTACTATTAAAAAAGTATACATTAACTTACATATGATTTTCAGGTAAATAGACAGTTTCTCATTTTGCGTAAAACCCAATAATGATGAATAAAATATGAATATTTTATCTCTACGTATTCGTCAGAACTATTGGTTGACATAGTCACCTTACAGAAGTTGGTTGTATTTGTCATGTAAAGCTGGAAATTTTTGAGCATTACATGAGGATAATCGAATAGTCAATGGATGTGCCAACCCAAAGTGCAGTTTGATATTGTCATATTGGATAGGATATACAGAATAGATAACGAGTACGATATAGATAAGTATTTGTATCGATATCTACCACTACTACATAGTATGATATATTTATTTTACCCATAATGTAAGGTACGCATTTACTTGACTTACAAGTTACAACTTGAAATATATTAACCACTACATTCGGACATATACAGAGAAAAATAAAGTTGGCAAAAACAAATACAGAGAAAAATAAAAATTAAAATCAAGTTAATATATATACAGAGAAAAATAAAGTTGGAGTAATATATAAATGATATCTAAGGTATCATATGCTTACAGTTTTCATCGTCAGAAAATTATGTTATTTTTTCCTTACCTGAAAAAAAAAAAGAGTAAATAAAACAAGAATAGATGCAAGTAACGTTAGCTAAATGACTACACACGAGGAAAAGCCAAAAATAATTAATTTCGTATCTTCATCCAAATTTAATAAAATAAAATTAAATGAAAAAGAAAAAGATGCTTTGGGGGATGGATCTATAAGCTTTGTTATATAAAGAAGGATAGATAGTGAGGGTTTTCTACCTTCTTCTATCTAAAGAAAGTCTTTACACACCAAACAAAAACAAAGAGAAAAGAACCAAAAAAGAAAAGAATTAAACCTCAGAAAATTTAAAATAAATGGAAGAACATCTAAACCCATTAGCTGTGACTCATCTTCTTCAACACACACTAAGAAGCTTATGCATCCACGAGAATTCTCAATGGGTTTATGCTGTTTTCTGGAGAATCTTGCCCAGAAACTATCCTCCTCCCAAGTAAGCTTATAATCAAAATCAGCCGTATATATGTATAACAAGTATAAAATTCTTGTTTCTTTATTGTTTACTAAAAGATGTCGACTTATTCTTGTTATCATTTTTCTTTTCTGTTATTCTTGTAATCTGTTATTTATTGTTCTTCAAGTTTTGGGGGCTTATGTTATAAGTGTAAACGTGATTTTCTTGAAGAAAAACTTATGATAAATACGTTCTGACCATTTGGTATTGTCTGCAAGTAGATGGGATGGTCAAGGTGCTTATGATAGATCACGAGGGAACAGGAGAAACTGGTATATACATAACAAAAATTTATGTATATATATTTATAGATTTCTTCGTGTATCTAACTAATATTATCTTGTATTTAATTATTGGCAGGATTTTGGTTTGGGAAGATGGGTTTTGCAATTTTGCAGCTTCTGCCGGGGAAATGAGCTCCGGTGAGTGTAGCGGAGGCTCGACGGCTTACGCAAATAGTGATTTTCAGCAATACCAAGGACTTCAGCCTGAGTTGTTCTTCAAGATGTCCCATGAAATCTACAATTACGGAGAAGGGTATGTGAGGATAATATACACATTTTCTTCACCAAAAGCTAAAAGATTTTAACACAAAGATTTGAATAACTATTTTTTTCCAATTTTTCTTTTTTCATATAGTACTTTCTCTCTTTTGGGTTTCACTTTTTTGGTTAACTGATTTTTTTGACCAAAGTTCATACTATTTCGATACCTATTTTCTTACTCAGATTTTTTTTTTGGTGAAAATTTTCTTACTCAGATTTGATATCCATATCTATGTATATGTAAATAACTTGGTTTCCGAAAGTTTTGAGTAAAAGTACCTCTTTCTTATTAAATCAAAGTTTATGATCCATCATAACTGTTTAAAACTTTTGAGGATAGCTAGCGAAGGGTTTCAATCAGAAATCTGATTAGAGGAGTATTAAATAATATTTTTTGGGAAAGGGAAAATTTAACTAATCATTGTCAACTAAATGAGGTATTATTATAATAGTTGTTAATTAATTTAATCATTCCCTCTAATGATTGAAGTATTATTAAATTTTGTGCAGGTTGATAGGAAAAGTAGCTGCAGATCACAGTCACAAGTGGATTTACAAAGAACCTAATGACCAAGAGATTAACTTCTTATCTGCTTGGCATAATTCTGCTGACTCAGTAAGCATATTTATACATGCCTTTACATAAACACAGGCATCCTTCGATGCTTATACACATAATTTAGAAAAAAAAAAAATATGTAAGATATGTGAAATTTACACCAGTCATGTTTGTGCATTTATTTTCACTAACACTGATTAAAATTAATGTAATTCTTGCAGTACCCTAGGACATGGGAAGCTCAGTTTCAGTCTGGCATCAAAGTATGTCAATTTCTCCAGCTTTTTATTTTTCCTTACATACTTCCATATATAACACTATCATACATCTATCTATTTAAGTATATATCACTATATATAATTACATGAAAATGTTTTGCAGACCATTGCCTTGATTTCTGTACGTGAAGGTGTTGTCCAGTTAGGAGCTGTTAACAAGGTTCCTCTCTCTCTCTCTCTATAGTCTATGCATTATATACAAAATTGATATATTTACATATTTAAAATGTTATTAAATATTATAGGTGATAGAGGACTTAAGCTATGTTGTGATGCTACGAAAAAAGCTGAGCTATATAGAGAGTATACCAGGAGTACTTCTTCCCCATCCTTCTTCTTCTGGTTACCCTTTCATGAACGCTTCTCCTTCTGACACGTGGCATTTTCCCGGAGTGGCTCCTCCTCCTCCGCCACAGTCTGAGCACCACCATCAACAGTTTTACCACTCTGACCACAACCACCGCTACTTGATGGGCCACCACCACCACAACCAGCTACAGCCGGCAGGAGCGGTTGCACCGCCTCTGATGAAGATAACACCGTCGATGAGTAGCCTGGAGGCGCTGCTGTCGAAGCTTCCCTCGGTGGTTCCTCCGGCGACGCAGCCAGTGTACTTCCCGTTTCACCATGGTGCTAAAGAAGAAATGAGTCAAGAAGATCAAAACGACACGTTTAGGGTTGAACGTAATGATTTGGTTGGTGAGGGTAGTAATAATAATAATAACAACAATAATTACACTAGTAATAATGATATTTATAGCTATAATAATAATTGCAGCAATAATAATTACGATAGAGAGAACAAGATCGGTGGGTTTCTTAGTGAAGAGTATTGAATCTCTCCTTTTTTCGTACAATAAAGTATAAATTGTACTAAGAATTTTCCTAGTCTGACATTATTAATTCTTAGATTTTATTACTTTTCTCTTAGTTGGCAAAATAAATATATATATATTTTTTAATAATCATAATCGTTGTATTGTACCGGTATGTATGTCTTGTTCCTGTTTCTGACATACATAGTACGTTGTTTTAACGGTACTTGTGTAATTGTTTTCGCAGATTCCATGTTTTGAATAAAATAATACGTAAAAAAAGAAATTAAACTGAAAAGAAAAAGAAATTAACGGGTTATTTTTGATGTCTACAACGTAGTTTTTCCTCTTTATTTCCTCACCCCATAAAATATACGTTTTGGTCATGAAATTAATTTTTGTGGTGCTAATTAAAAAATCGCAGTGGAGGTTAGTTTTGAACTGAGAAATTTTATTTAGATAAAAGTATATACAGTCTGAATGGACTATCGAAATCATGTAGAAAGAATGAAATTCTAAGAGAACCAATAAATTTTAGTCAAAGTTATAGTGCAACCAAAATTAGGTATGAAGACTACTTTGATTTTGTTTGGTTTAGCTATTTATAGCTACAATAAGTGTTGGGAATGAAACCACTATCCGTGTGATGGATGTGTTCAAATCCTAGTTATAAAACTAGAAAACTAAACCAACTCATGGTGGTTTAAGTGGTGAAAGTGAAAGATTTACAAAGTTGTTGGTTAGAAAAATTATGATTCAAATGTCTCTCTAAAATTTCAGTAATTGTTAAACGTTATTAAATGTAAGAATTCGCTAAGAACTCGGGAAAATGCAAGAATTCTCTAAGAACTCTGAAAATTAGTGGGTTCTGTATGACATTCATAAACAAAAAAACACTGGTCGGAGATGAATTTTTGTTTGTTGGGCAAATTTTAATATACATAAGTTGTTCTGAGTCCACGCGATTAGTCGTAAACAATTCACATCCAACGCAAGACGATGGTTAATGGTTTATTATTTGTATAACAAGCATATATCATTATTTATCGACTATCATTGGAGGTTTTAGAGGATCATTTTTTGTTTACTCTAGTTTCAAGTAGTTCTCATTGGTAGGAGGCTAGGAGTCGTAATAGTATATTTTTCATTTCTAACCAATTATTTGTTATGTTGATTGGAATGTTAATCTTGTCATTTGTGAATTGTTGTGAGGTAAAAAGAAGAAAAACAAATTTCCTGAACTACTGTGATTCTCCAAAAAAAAAAACATTTATACGAATGTTTTCTGAGAAGTGTCATATCTGACCTGACCCTTATATAATCTTCACTATAGGACCACTAACATGACAACCACTACTCAACTTTTCACTGTAACATCAAATCACATAATTTCATTATAAACGTATAAACTTACACACATTATTTCATTCAAAACATTACTTATGATAACAGAGCAAGTAACAAACATTATGGGTACACATATCATGATCAAATGATAGATGCTTATAGATTTTATAAAGTAAAGGATTCAAATTCAAACTTTAGATTCCCCAACTCGACAGAATCGTCAAAAAGGAAATGACCACATCCAAAATTTATGGAAATAATGATAAATTAAACTTGAACACACACTCTCATAACTCAACCATCATCAAAAATACATCTCTCTTTTAAACACAGATTTCACAAAAAGACAAATGAACCACACACACAAACTCTCTATGAAGAAGTTTCTTTTTAGTCTATAGGAGCAAGAAAAAATTAGAAATATGTATATGATGAATCTTGGAATACCTTACTTAATACTTCTCATAACTCACGTGGGAAATTGTTAATTTGTCCTTCCTCCAACACATCTTTGCCGTCGATCTTGTAACCTAACCTCATCCGCATCACAATGGGTTTCTGAAAACCAAAGATTGTTCTAAGAGTTTTGTGGTCTCCGTTTCACAACAGATAGAGATTTGTGCCGGTTGTTATATAAATGTGGTGAAGAGAGACATAGAGAGAGATAAGGGAACGGTACCTTTCCGCGTTGGCTATTTGTGACTCTCATAGTTTGTTTGATGTTTCCATTGGCTGGAAGAGAGTTGCTGCTAGCTGGATCCAGGTGAAGTTGTAGATACTGCAACGAGTGTGATGATATTATAAATTAGAATCTTTAAGGCTTATAGCATAAGCAAGAAAGTAAGTTTTGGGAGCTGACCTTTGGAACTGCAGCCTGGAAAAGAAAATCTGTGTACACGTTAGGTGTGAGATTTGTGAAAGTGGCCACAATATCTGTCGACTGAAGATTTTCCGGTTGCTTTGTGAAGTTGAACTCAATCTTCAGTGAGTTGCTCTCAAATGCAACGATAGATGGATATGCTGGAGCCTTGTCCTCTGTTGTCACTGTAGAAAACAGATGCAATCATCACATTAAGAAAATTTTGCGGAAATCACTTCTCTCAATGTTTAACATCGAATATTTACCGCTCTTTGGTGGTGGGGTGGGGCCAAATCCATCCAGTAAATCCATCATTGAAGAAGGCGCAGTGGGAGACATTGATGAAAGTGTATCTATGGAGGCTATTGGAGCGTTGTTATGTTGAACAGATAATAAGTCTCCATTCGTCGAGCCACTTCCATTTTGCACGGGGGCTGGACTTCCGATTGACAACAGATCTAATAGAATATCCGCACCAGCGTTTGATGGCTGCATGGTACCTGAAAATGGTAGATGTAAAGGTCAATGCAAAGAGCCTGGAGATTCAGATAATACAATGCAGCTTCATAACTAAGCATCCCAAACTCTCTACGAAACATAACACCATTTACTTGTTATAAGACAAAAGAAATATGACCAGAAATATGATGACTCCAAGAAAACTCTTACTAGTTAAGTTATATGTTCTTTCAATGGTGGAGTGGAATAACATAAGTTTGGAATTTTACCAGGTTGTGCTGAAGGCTGTGTTAAATCACCACCAAGAAGATCTTGAAGAAAATTGACACTAGAGGAGGTAGGTGCAGGAGTATCATCAGAACTCAGGTCGAGTAAATCTACAAGAGGAGCTGCAGCTTTAACAACACCGTTCGGAATACCGATTGAAGATTTTCCAGAAGTTGACACGGATGCTGGTAAAGAACCAGCTCTCCTTCCACTAAATGTTGCCTCGTCAAGGACTGGCATTCTTTCAACCAGGGAAGATCTGCAGATGTATATAAATCCAGTGAGTCAAGGAATTTATTAGATCAATATCTGTAGAACTCTCTCATCCAAATTGATGAAAATTAGATATATCCAGTCGCATCGTAATAATTACCTTATATTCTGATGCTTTTGAATAACTGAACTAAACTCCAAGGATCTTTGTTGCAGTTCTAAGACAAAGCTGCCTTTGTTCTGTCCTATAATACTTTTCACCCTCCTGTAAGCAAATACAACAAGCCCATCACTGGTGAGAACTAACATTGACAATGTAATTTATAAACAAAATTACAGGGATGTGAAAAGAGTTCATGCATGAGTAAGACATAATAAAGCTAGGTAGGAGTTGGCATACTCTGAACAAGAAGGGAAACGAGATGAGATCTTTAACAGAGCAATTAGGGCCATTGCCTTAGTTGTGACGTCCGATGTATGATGCTTGATAGTAGCTTCGACAATATCCACTGCATCTGATTCCGTTACCTGATTATAAAAGCTTGAGAACACAAATCAATATCTAGACTCCTCATTGAGCAATATTATCTTTAGAGTGTATAGATGTTCATGTAAAAAGTTTCTGGCAGAAAAGTTCAGTACTATATGAATAATCAACTAGTAACGAAAAAAAAAAAATGCATGCAATAAGTGATACCGTTTTCTTAACTTTTTATCAACCAGAAGAACGAGCCAGTACACAAAATCCACAAAGTGAAGAGTACAGTTTCGAGGGTGTGAGAACATGAAATCAGTGAAGCAGAAAAATGTTACCAAGCCAAAAACAATCAAGAAAGATATGTAACTATGACCTCCAGTATCAGACACGACACTAAACCCTTAGTGCAGGAGGATGGTACTCACCGTTATTGGATCTTCTAAGTCAAGCATTCCAGTATTGTTAACCAACAGATCAGCATACTCTCCTATGCACCATATTGCAACACGCACAAGAGTTTCCTGCCAAAAAACCATAACGACCCTCTAACTCGTAAGTTTCAAGATACTCAAATTTGGGAAATGTCTGACCAAATAAAATTGCCATTTACTTGTTCAGAAGATGCTTGTAATGCTCTGTATAAAGCTCTGACAGAGTACCCATGGAGATCAGAGGCATTTGTTATCACAACAATCAGTGCGTGCCATACATCCTCTTTCACATAATTTCCAGCCTGTTGTGAACAAAATAAAGTTTTAGAAATCTCAAATTAAGATCAACCTAATTTCATAACTAAAGAAGCCCGAATGTCCACTGGTGCGAATAAGTGTAAGGAAAAATGTAATCTCACCACCTGGGTTAAGAACATACCTCAGATAGAACCTTTAGCATTTGATCAATGTACCAGATTTTCTCAGGAGCAAACCTAGTCAGAAAAGAAATACCAAAAGATTAGTACACAAAATTACCAATCAGGTCTGATGGATACCATTCATCCAGGCTAGCGTTCTAATAAAATCTATGGATAAATTTTGATTGTGCATAAATCAAATCTTGGTTACAAATAAAATGTTCAGTTACCATTTTCTAGAAGAAGGAAATCCCAGAGTTGAAAAGTTGTATAACTTACTTTTCAACAATGGAGCATATCTTTGCAGTAAGATCTTCCTTAAAATCTTGTTCGCTTACTTCCAAATATTCTATTAGCTCCTTTGCTAGTGGCTTCACATTATTCTCATTCACCAGATTGTAAATAAGTTCAAGTGCCCTTTTCTGAATTGAAGCGTCTGAATCCTAAACCAGAGACATTAAAAGAACAAATTCCATTTAATAAAGAGTAATCTCAGACCACCTAAACAGAATTGGATAATTACATGTAAGAAAAAGAAAACAGATACAGTAACTATACGGCTACACCTAGCCGATAAGCATGTTTTAGCTCTGAGGAATATATTGAATTCCATAATCAGTAAAAACAGTGGAGACAAAATACTCAGGCAATTCAATAAGATATAACTAAAAAGGAAACTGTAACACCACATAAAATACCTTAACACACTCCAGTATTGTAGCTCTGTGTCTCTGAACCGCTTGAGAATCAACTGTTAAGGATCTCATCAGCATGTTTAATGCTACGTATCTGAGAAAACAAAACTAAGGTTATATTTGCAAGGTATCAGTGAAGAGGCGGGAAAGGCATTGGATGAAGTGTGATATCAGATCACAAAAGGTCTCAACAGAAAATAGTTCCGTCCATACACAAAACTGTCAAATTATCACTGACTAGACATAAATGAATGAAACAATAACTTCGGTTGGAATTATATCAAACAAAAGTTGGAAGACTACTTTAGATGGATGAAGATATCAGAGATAAGGTTATAAAAAATTCAACCTGATGTTATTATCTCGGTTAGACAAGAATTTCCCCAAGATATTGATTGCAAGGACACGTAAGCCACCATTTTCTTCAATGCTCATTATCGTTTGAACGCACTCATATAAGATAGCATTGCCTGCGTTTTTGTTTGACTCGGTTTTTGAAGCCACCTGACATTAAAAATCAAGTTGGAAGTCAAGAATGACAATATGAGATATGATCCTGACTGATATAGACTAAACGCTTTTTAAAGAAAATGTAACAAAAGATATGTGTGACAAAAGACAAAAGGCTTCATTTGTTACCATTGTTTCAGATGTTGTTTTGTGGAAAAAAATAATAACTATTTGAAATCAGAAAGAGCTAACAGTAAGAAAAGAACCAAAAGAAAATTTTGTCAAACAAAAGGAGGATCACAAAGATAGCAGTCATTCAGACCCAACATAAGCCTTGAGAAAGCTCTAGCAGACTAGGTATGCACAAACCTGAGCAAGTATATCATTCATACAGTCACTGGCCTCTGCATCCCCTTGGCCCAAAACACGCAACAGTCTGAGCAATCTGATGTGAAGAAATGGATCGGTGATTCCAGCTACATCATACTCGGGTGAATATGGACTGTTTGCAATATCCTTCAGGGTTTTAACCAAGCCCTCTGTGCATTTCTGTCAATCAGAAAAGGAAACCATTAATTTTCTAAAGAGACAAAAAGGAGAATGTAGGGATGACATAGATTCCAGATACACAAATCATGGAACCATGAGAAAGTAAGAGGGTAAAAGTTACAAAGAGAAGTCTAACGAACAGACATAGACCCGCTTTCAGATTCTCCAAACAGTGCATACTACAACATATCAGGCCTCCTAATATTTCTTTAACCAAATTGATAGGATGTTAACAGATTACCTTCCGGAAATATTCAAGGGCTTCAGGACTGACTGTACAAATTTCGGTACAAAGATGAACTCCCGTAATGAGAACACCATGATGCTTTTCTTTGAGTAAAGCAGCCGCAGGATTAGTAAAGTTCTCAGAAAGATCTGGAACTTTCCTGATGATCCGTATGGCGCAAAGAGCTGCCTAAACAAAAAAAAAATAAATTAATGAATTAGAACTTCATGATAATAATGTAAAATGACAGAAGTAAAGTGAAAACTTCGAGAACCTAAATACACAGCTATTCATGTACAGCCTTCATTAGGTTAAAAACATTGACATTAGCATAGATTTTCAAAATTTCCAACATTCCGACCTCTAAAGCCCACTAAAAAGACACTTTTTGTATGAACGTCTACAGTGACAGGACAAGGAAACACTCACTTTCTTGCGTATATTTGGATCACGAAACTGAAGTAACCTTTCAACTTCAGGTGCGAGATCGCGAGCCATTTCTGCCGAACATATATTTCCCAAAGCACAAAGAGCAAGCCCCACAATGTATTGGTTCGTATGATTCATATCTCTAGACACAAGTCAAGGTTCTCACAAGCATAAACTAAAACTCAGTATGAAGATGCAAAAAAAGCTAAATGCTAAAAGGGAATCAAACTCGGAAATTTAACACCATGAAAAAGGATACTGCTTCAGCGAGTTGGTGACCAGCATTAGCACTTCTTGCCTTTCATCAAGAAGCAACATCAAACCTAGATAACCAATCCTCTTCTCCGGAAATCCAGGAGACGCAATTAGTTTCAGGCACTCCATCTGCCCGAAATGAGTCGGGTAACCAAGCATGTGAATGAACATGAGCTTTGCCAGATCACGGTGTCTGTAGTCCTGATCGTTCTCATTGATCGACGCACGGATCGCAGCACACTCTTTCCTCACAACAGCACGTTCCTCAGCAGCGGTCTTACTTGCTCGTATAGCCCGAATCATGTCGCTGCCAAATAAAAATGTCAATACAATATACATGTTCTTCACCTTCTACAAGAATATGTCACCATACACATGACTATTCTCGATTTCCAGGGATTTACTTGAAAATGAAGCATACGCTTACATAATCAAACAATTTGAGCAAATGTTAAACAATGTACTTGACTAAAAGGAAAAGTTGCTAAAATGAGCTGCACTCCAGAATCAACCTATACATTTTCCGATCAGAACTTCACTTTCCGATTGAATTGCGTAAAAATCCCCAGTAAACTAGAGGAATCGAGCTACATTACGGTTTACAAACTAGGAACGCAAAATTGGAAGTATCGCATAGAAAGAAGAAAAGCAGATAACTGGCAATGGAGATCGGGAGCAACTGATGTTACTAACCTGAGACGCGTGCCGGAAGAGAAAGGATTCATGATTGTATCCACCAAATTTGAACGAAGGTGAAATCAGATCCGGGACGAAAAGAGAGATTTAATGGTTGCCGCGAGAAATGGATGAACAGATTTGACGAATCATCGATCTAAAGAGTTCAATTTCCAGATTGAAGACGGAGAGAGATGGATTATTCGGATCTGAGAGTTTTCTTCACTTGATCTCTTCCACTATCGATGAAAAGAGATGATCAGAGAGAGAAAGAGTTATGGTGCGTGTTCTTTTCCCGTCAAGGAAAACGGAAAAATTACTAACGGCGTCGCGGATCAGTACGGGATTGGTTTATTTTGGTTTGTTTAGTTTGAGCGATCGGTTTACATAAAATTCCGGTTCAACGTCAATTCGTTTGATATTGAAGAGCATGTAATCGAAAACACTTACACTAACATTAAAATTGGTCATATGATCACCAAAACCGTGATACATTGAAACAAAAATGGCGAAGAACTTTCTTCTCGTCGTACCGGTTTAACACTAGATTGGTTTTATTTGGTATGTTTAGTTTGAGCAATCGGTTAAGATAAATTCCGGTTCAACGTCAATTCAATTGATATTGGAGAGCATGTAATCGAAAACACATACACTAACATTAAAATTCGTTATATGATCTTTCACCAAAACCGTGACACATTGAAACAAAAATGGTGAAGAGCTTTCTTCTCGTCCTACCGGTTTAGCACTGAATTGGTTTATGTAACTCACAAGATGATTCACATTTCAATCTGATAAAATCAGTCGATATCCATCTCTCCCAAAATCTGCTTAAGCTCTTTACCTCTCTTCTTTGCTAACTCAACACAGCTCTGCCAAAAAAATCAAAAACTTTATAAGCCAAACCGGTTTAAATCAAACCGGGGATTCATATAAGAGAATGGTGAAACCTCTCTCTTACCTTGATGGCTGATGAATAAGCAAGAACGTTTCCTCCTGACTTATAGAAAGAAACCATTTGATCCGAGGAATCTAAAACAACGGTGACGAGAGTGTCCATGATCGATTCTTCTTCTGCCGTTGGGTCAGCTAAGATGTAGCTCTTGTGGAGTATGCAAGTTAGAGAGGAAGGGACGTTCTTAAGCGTGAGTTTTCTCTTCTCCTTGTTCACTGCTTCCTTCTTCGATGCATTGCTCTCTTCTTCTCCTTCTCCATTAATGGCAACTATTCTTCCATTGTCGTTCAAAGCAACAACCGGAATTTTCACTGCAATATAAAGAGACACACTTTATACATCAGAGGTCTGAATACAAAACCAGCATTGTGCGAGGAATAAGATAACTATGGCATTGACTAGGTGAAAAGTTAAGATTTGGGCATTTGCTCTTCTTTGTAACCATAAAGGTTCAAACTTTCACTCGGAGCTTAGGAAACAGCTGAAGCCAAAAGTTCAAACTTTCACTCGGAGCTTAAGAAACAGCTGAAGCCAAAGGTTCAAACTTTCACTCGGAGCTTAAGAAACAGCTGAAGCCAAAGGTTCAAACTTTCACTCGGAGATTATGAAACAGCTGAAGCCAAAGGTGTTTTGAGAAGAGCTATGCAAAGAACTAAAGGATGATAGATCGAAGAAGAGCTTACAATTGGAAAAGGCTGCAACAGCAGAGAGCAGAGCAGCGTCAAAGAGAGAACCATCAGCGTCCAGGCAATATATATCCTATAAGAAATTTCAGAGAAGCATCAATATATGTAAAGAACACACTAGATGAATTTTGATTGGATTGACCAGGGAAGCGTGTACTCACCAGATAACTCATCCAAGCAGCTTTACCACTAACTAGGCAGAGTTCTTTAAGATCAATCATTCCAGAACTGTCAATAAAGGGGAAGCCTTTTTAGAAACAGAATACTCAACAAAGAGCACCAAGATGTATGTGAATGGAAAGATTTTCAAAGCAAAAGACCTTAAGATAGTATCGGAGAGACGCTTTGAAATGACAGGAGCAGCTTCAGCTGGTCTTCCAGGACGAACAGTTGGAGAACAAATAGGAGGCATATGGAACTCGATCGCTAAACGAAAGCCGAAAAAGAGTCACAAACGAGACACTAAAGAAGAAGATGAACAAAATCTACATAGAAAGAGAAGCAACAAACAAACCTATGCATCCTTCGTCAGGAGAGTCTGTAGAAGGAGTCATAACTTCCATTCTAATAGCAGCGAGCATAGTCTATACAAAAATACACACACAAAGTACAGAGACTATGTAAAACAACAGTAACATTGCTGATGATATGAAACAGTGAAACGTTTTGGGACTTACTGTGGAACCAATCTTGGCAAGAGCAGATCCATCAGCCGTTGAAACAAGTCCTATACGGAAAGAGAATCACAATCAAAGTGACTGACTTTAATGATCAAAAGTAAAGTAAAAAGAATCAATTTTTTAAGTTAATTTTACCAAGGTTTACAATGGTGTCTCTGGCTTTGCCAAGTGGTCTAGCATCAGGACGGAGAGATTCAGAGAGATGACGCTCGAAGAAACGAAGAGGGAAGATTCTTCTGAAAGCATCAACATCCATCTCTGACGACAAGTCTTGAGTAGAATCTGGTAATCCCATTGTTTCTTTGCTTCAGATTCTGTGTAAAGGAGTTTATCAATTTCTCATATGAACAGAGACAAAAGGGCACAACTTTATCTTATTGAGAGAGACAGAGAAACATCACTCAACGACTAAACTTCAAGCTTGATAGCAAAAAAAATAAAAAGGGTTTCTGTTTCGGCCATTGATGCTAAAATCCTAGATACTGTAGAGAATACGCAAAAACTAATGGTGTTCATCATCAACAAAGCAGGAATAAAACTTACCTAGGAACAAATAAAAATTGGGATTGAGGCGAAAAGCTGTTAGGTAATGAGTAGAGGCAAGCAGGAGAGTGTGAAAAAATTGCGGGCGAGCTCGACGGTGAAGGAGGGAGACTTGACGGTGACGGTGACGACGGCGAGCGACTGCTAGGTTTAAACTAAAGCATACTTCTTATTTCTAAATGGGCCGGAGTTAAAGCCCAATAATATGTCCGTAGAAATGAAACCCAAACAAAATAGCTTTCCTTAATTAAGTATGAAAATTATGGTGCAGTAACGTAAGGCAGTAACTAAGAAAAGTATAAAAAGCTAAACTAACATGTATTTTTGTTTAATAAACATAAGTAATTCGATTAGCTTATTTATTAATTTCTCTTGGAAAAATATCAAAAAAAAAATAATCAAACTTAATTTCTATTAGCATTTTTAATTCACAATTAATGCAAATAATCATTTTGCAAAGGCTGAGACTATATCTGAAGAAAGATTGATGCAAACGAATTAGGTGAGTTGGATTAAGGTTTAGTAAACAACTTTTCTAAATTAGAATTGAAGACAAACCATAAAACGCACATGATTTGCTCCATATTAAGATGACCATCAGTATAGGAGGATGGCTTATTCGGCTATGACCAATGATCAAACATAAATCAAGTGGCTTATTCAGCTAGAACCAAACAAACACATGTTTTTGGAAAACCCTTACCATATGAAACAATGAATCGATTAAATACAAGCATTAGTCTAATCACCAAAACAGGTTACACAAATGGTCAAATGATTATGTGAGACAACGAATCATCTTGCATTGTCTATACAGCGATTGCACAGAGGAGAAACTTGTAAATTACTATCTAATTGGAGCATGACTTCACACAGATTCCATCATATCAAATCTTAAAATCAATTCACACAGATTCCGAATTAACAAACCTACGATTTCACAAACCTAAGAAATTTCCTTTTGTAAACCTCACACATATTCTAAATTCCAATTGATTCTTAACAAAATAAAAGAATGATCAAGATTACTTACCGCCGGTATAGGTTTCAGAAAAAACGTAGCCGGGATAAGGGCATCATGAATTTCGCATAAGAGCTGACGGTGGTCTTCCCTCCGGCGCAACTCGAGGTGACATTTCCCCATCAAAATTGGTGTCTTGTCTTCCTATATATTTCTCAGCCAAGCTTTATAGGCAATATTGTGTAAGCCTAAGAGATATAAAGAAGGTTTTTAAGATAAAAAATGATTAAAGAAAATATTTAATCAAACATATTCTAAAAGTAAAACTCGAGACTATCTAAGCAGAAATTAAAAACCCAACATGTGTCGAGTCCTTCCCACCGATACAAACGCCTTTTTCCGTTTTAAAATAAATTTTATTATTTCAATTTCAATTTAAATATTTATACATTATTTATAATTATTAAATTTCTTTTGGTTAAAATGGTTGTTAAAATGGCTTATGATTGGGGCTTCATCTAGTTTAGTTTGAATTCAATTTTTTGGTGTTGTATGGGGTTATTGGTAGATGAATTTGTAAGAATTGTTAAAATTTTCGGAAACCTTTGTTATTGGTTTATGAATTCAAACAATCTTATTAAAAAAATGTTGTTATTGGTTTGGTGATTTATAAAGTCCATACAAAATTAGTTCTTATTCAAAAAGTTTCTGTTTTAGTAATTTCATGAGTCCATTAAAATCTTTGTTACTGGGATATGGATTTTAAACAATTTAACTCATGGAACAAGATTTCCAAAATACTATCTGCCTATAACCCTTAGATTTTCAAAATTCATTGTAACATAATATTTTGATTGATTTTATTAATATACAAACTCTCTCCAAATCTAACATAAACTCTTTATAAATTTAACAAATCTCTTAACTTTTAAAATTTATCAACTCTATATAAATTCATCTTCCAATAATAACCCCCTAAGAAGTTTTACTAAAACCATTTATTTTTGTTTTGTATATTCAGAGTTTGAAATATATATATGTACCAAAGGCAATGCTAATAATTGACAAATTCCATTTTATTTTTATGTTGATTACATTATATGCCATTAGCACTTATGTTAGTTACAAAGCGTTTGATAGTAGATCATTATCGTTTTAATATAACTTGGAAGAAAATTTTCAGGAAACCAAATGGTGAATATCTGTGAAAGGTCTGATGTATTGTAATTTTTCATGTTTATGACCAGCAACAAGCGAAGAAGAGATGTCTGTTGTTTCGTCATGTTTCCCATATGAAACCAACTCATAACCATTTTTGCTGTGTCACTGTTTTACCATCATGTGGCTGTGATGGTTTCGTATAAACTATGGGAAAAGATTACTTGAATATTAAAGACTTGTGATGCAAGGCACACTACGAGACAATTTATACCTGTGTTCTAAAACTCGTTAGGCGGTACTAGGGCGCTCTGTCTCCTTCTAGCGATTTTCTTAAAAGTCGGAAATAAATCGGAGAGTACTCGGAGATTAATTTTAAGTACATTTTTATATATTTCCAACATTTTTAATTTTTTATATATAATACATCAACATGAAAATCATATACTACATTATTACCAAATAACATTCTTTTTTTATATATAATACATCAATATAAAAGTCATATACTATTTTTAAGGTTTCATGTTGAATGAAAAGTTTTACACACTTTGGGCGAATTGGGGCTAATTGTGAACAAAAATCAAACTTTAGCCACCAGATTTTAACATTTACTTACTGGTTTTTATAATAATGTGAATGTCAAAGTACGGTCAACGGTTGACCATATCTTTACTCGGTTTTTAAAAAGTCGGAACGGCAACCTCCTTCTGGCGGTTTTAGGACCGAGTACTCGGCAACTCGGCCGACTTTTAGAACACAGATTTATACACGTCTACGTTCAAAACTCCGAAAAAAGCTAAAACAAAATTCCAAAAAGGACCCATTTCGAATAAAAAAAAAGATAATACTAAAAAAAAGCATAATAATAAAACGTCTTTTCGTCAATTCTTTTTCAATTACGAAGATCCCGATGACTAAATCCCAATCTTACTTTACACTTATTCTAGGAGTGAACAACAACCTTGACAAAGGCTTTAGCAGCGACTTTGATTCTCTCCTTCTCCAGCTCATCTCTAAGATCCATCACCGTATACTGCAACGACCTAACTTTATTAGCAGAAGTAGCGTACTTGGCATTCTCCTTGTTCAGTTCAAAGATGCGATTCTTGATCTGTTCCTTGAGTTCTTCGACTCGAGACACATCACCATTTTCTTTCCTCCTCTCCAAGGACACTTGCTCAAGCTTTGTATCTTCATCCAGTCTAGCTTGAATCCTGCTTCTGTTAGCTCGATCAGCTCACTGCGAGCGTTGCTTAGGGCAGTCTTGGAGATGCTAAGTGGAGGCTTGTTCAGTGTCTCGATAAGACCAAGGAGGATATTCATGTATGTTGTCTTCACTAACTGGTTCGAGAGTCTGAAATTTACTGCAACGTCCGGGTGCTTCACGAACAGCCTAGCCACTGATATAACCTATCAGCATGAGAAATATCTAATTATGTTAACTAGAAAAGAGAATGGTAAAAGTAAAAAAAAATCAATATCGTAAGAATTAAATCATACCTGAGAATAAAGAATTTGGAAACCATAATAAACAAACTTCTCGTTCTCAGTTGGATCTCCTTCATCAACAACTTCAACTACTTTGACATTGACTTTTAACTATCAGTTTGTTATTCTCGAGAAACCCTTTTTCTTTAAGGGTTTTAAGAGGCAATGTCCTTGCCTGACCCCATGATGAGAACTGAGCGCAGAACAATTGGCATCCTTTAGTAAGAGAGAAATACAAAGATTCATTAAATTTTCTTCCTCGACAATCAGATTCATTATATATACTGATAAGTAAATTACCATCTTTTCTAAAAAGATCTTTGCATGATTGATTCAACAGAACCAAAGAATAAATAGCTCGTCTTTTCCATCCACGTCTCAGTGATTCAGGATTCGCAACACATAGGTACAGAGACATGTGATCATCAACAAGATCTCCTTTGGGAAAAACCTTGACAAACCTGAACAAAATAAAATAAAGAAAAACAGATTTCATTAATAACACAGAAAAGATATTAATTTTATCAAAAAAAAATAAGAGAAGATATTAATGGAATAGAGAGGACGAGTCTAGAGTAAAGTTACACACGCACATATACATAAATAATTTATTTTACCATTCGCAGCCACCGCTTGAGAATGTTGGTGAAGATATCACAGCTTCCTTGTCGAAGAAGTTATCTATCTCAAACGTGAAATTCGTCTGCTTTTCCTCCATATTCTGTTTTTAGGATTTGTTACTTCCGAGCTAAACACAAACTTAATTCCTCACAAACTTACGTTGCCCATAAAAATCCATGTAAATATAACAAACAATAGGGAGATCCGGTATATGTGGATATTCTCAAAAGAATAACGTATATCAGTATTTAAAAAAAAAAAAAAAAACAAACAAACAATTGCGTGTTCTTCTAGATTCGGTAGAAGAAAACTTGAAAGATAAATACTGTACGTAATTAAAAGAGTGAAATAATTTTGTGCATGTAGCTTGAGACTTGGGAGTGTACTCTGGATATTGAGGATTTTATGATAAAATATTTTAACAAAAGAAAAGAGAAATTATTAATTCCATCCGTTCTTGTGCTCTTGTAACTTGGAATCTAACTTAGGTTTGCAAAATAAAAGGACTCTGAATTTGCCTAAAGTAATAAAATCTGTTCTTGGTTAACAAACATTGAACAATTCGATTAGCTTATTTATTAATCTGTCTTGGGATACATGTTTAGTGGAAATACAATAGATTTAAATTGAACAAATGAAAACACAAAATTATTGTTTTTCTTCCCTCATATCATAAAAGATATAAGATTGCCTATGATTTTATTTACTTTAAATATCTTTAAAAAGATCTTCCGCTAACAACCGAATGCTTAAAATTAAAATTTAGTTTTCACTTTTGTAGATCTCAGAAAATATAGGTGGATTTTAGATTTTATATTTTCTTAGTTATCTTATATACTCGTTTCTTAAAACAAGAATATCCGGAAAATGATTATATACATAAATATGTAAAGAGATCTACTTAGCTACATTTTAACAAACTTCAGGTAAAAAAGCAAAACCTTCTGCTTCTCTTCTCCTTGTTCATTTCACAGCCTCTCTCCCATTTTGTTACATTGATGATCATAATTAATCTTGATGTAATATTTTTTTGTGACAGGAAACATGGCACAAATGTGTCACACATGTACACGTACAACACCAGTGATCCATTGTCTTACAGAAGGACAGAACTTGTGCTTTACTTGTGACTACCTTCAGCATTGTGATCAACGTGATGCAGGGGGAGAAGGAGCAGGAGAAGTAGGGCACGTACGTTACCAAATCTGCGATAGTTGCATGAACAATCCAGCTTTACTCCTCTGCTTTGATCACCGGCTCTCTCTTTGCCAATCTTGTTATTCACAACGAATACATAATCACACTTAGCTCGAATGTCAAGAGCATACGAGTCTTGTTCATTACGTTCTAATTAGAATCGTGAGGTTAGATTGTATTTAAGAAAAATTCTGCTTTGGTGAATTGAGCGGGCTATGGGCTCCTCTCGGTTCACTTGAATTACTTCTTTCACCACTGATCATCTTACTCTCAGTGATAGAGATACCTGACTATGACACATCAAGATATCGGGCTTACGCTTATGCGGTTGCAACGATTTAAGAGACCACTCTCGTGTACACCACATGGTATTATACGATAAACACATTGGAGGCCACCAATGACGCGAGCATGGAAGTTCAAGCCAAGCCAAGATAAGAGATTCTTATTATTATATATTTTTTTTTGATGAAAAAAGTATATTTAGGGGTAAATTAAGATGCTTTTCTTCCTACTTTCACTGTATTGGAATATGTTAATGTTTTGACCAAACTAATGGCCATCTTTTAGATTGAGGGGGAAAATTTGAGATATACTGAATGGTATCATGGGAAAAATGTCATAAAAATCACGAACTTCCAAATCAATTATATGAACTCTAGAAATCGATTTTGCATCTCTTGATTTATCTCTCAACCAAATACCCATCTTCATCATAATCATTCTTTTGCAACAACATGCTCAACTTTAATTTTCATATGCAAAATTGATTTGAAATTTTAGGGTTTGTGAGGTCAATTTTTGGAATTTAGGAAAAAAATAAAACAATGTCGTATTAGTTTAACCAATTTTAAAACATGCAATTAATGATATTAAATTGTACGGTCAAACCCCTGACGGTGTGCTTATTTTGACTCAGTCAATAAAAGTTTAAGATTAAATAAAACGTCAATAAAAATTTGGGGTTTATTATAATTTTCCAAGAGTTCAAGTTTTTTTCTGCCATTCTTCTAAAAGTTTGATTTTAAGAAGAAGTTTTTTATTTTATTTTAAAAGTTAACTCAAGGTTGTTAAGGTTGTTAGGGGTAGAAACTCTATAAATTAATCTTATCATATCAAGTTGGATGTTCGCGACGTGGTTGCAAAATATATATTACTAGGAGGTGACCCGCGCTTCGCGCGGGAATTTATATTATTGTGTTAATTTTATTGTTTTTCCGCAAATTTAGTTTATTTCTATTGTTTATTATTGTTTCAAAAATATTACACATATTAATTAAAAATAATTAAGATTAGGCAAAATTAACATACCGTTTTGTCCCATTGTATCCATTTCGTTCATTTTCATCATGTCTGTTCTTTCTCGTCTCATCCGTCATGTATGTCCTGTCCCGTCCTATCCCATTATGTTCCTTTCCATTTTGTTATGTCCCATCATGTTCCTTAAATATAACTAAGGATAGACAAAATTCTCGTATAGTCCCATCCCGTTCCATTTCATTCTTTCTCATCTTGTCCCGTTCTTTCCCCGTCCTGTTCGCCCTATTGAGTCCCATCCTATCTTGTTATATTTTTTTTCTTTCCGTTTTGTCTTGTCTTGTCCGATCCCTAAATATAATTAGGGTGGGTGAAATTTATGTCCGTCCTTCTCGTCCCATTATGTCCCTTTCATCCCGTCATGTCCAATCCCGTCTCATTCCATTTTTTTCATCTCGTCATATCTAATTTGTCTGTCTTGTCTCATCCAGTCTTATCCCATTTCTCTCGTTATGTTTTTTCGTCTTATTATGTCCGGTCTTGTCTCATTTCATCCCAAAAATACTTTAAAAAATCAGTGTTCTTTATATAATATCTTGACATCAATGTAAATTATCTAATATAACAAAAATAAATTTACTGTAATAGTTTTTGTAGATCTATATATAGTCGTCCTCCTTTTTTAAAAATGACTTTTCATATTCTTTTTAAACTTATTATAGTAATGAACGCTAATTATTATGAAATTAAAATATTAAAAAAATATATATAATAAATTAAATAAAGTTCTGACGTGGCGAATTTAGAAGCAACCGAAGAGAGGAACATGAACTTTATATATATATATATATATATTTTTGGCAAACGACATATATAATTTTTATAACTCATAAAATCTTGTCATATGTCATTATTAATTATACTCATATTGAGTTGACATGTGTTTTGGAAAATAAAAAAGGAAAAACACTAAATAAAAATGTGTCAAAAAGGGAAAAAAGCATATTTTCCAGATTGTAATGGAAATTCTCTTCATATTCTAACCCTAAAAGGAAAACAATGGTAAAAAATAATTCAAAAGGTATTAAAAAAAGACAAACAAATTTTCCATATTCTCATATAAAAAGGGAACAAAAATATTTTTGCATGCTCATATAATCCTCAAAATATTCTAAGAAAGGTAAAAAGGTTCTATATTCTAATGGAAAAAACAAAAGGAAAATATTTTATATGTCTTACCATGCCTTATATAATACTTCCTCCATTTTTTTAAGATGAATTTTCTAGACATTAGTTGTTGTTTCACAAAGATAAATTTTCTACTTTATTATTACTCTTTTTCAGTTTTCAAGAAACAATAATTGTATTTGTTAGATTTTTATTGGTTGAAAATTATAGAAAGTTGTTTTATTGCAAAAATCAATACACTAATGATTGAAAATCTGCTTTTCCTTCATATGTGTGAAAATCCTAGAAAATTTATCGAAAAAATAAAACGGAGGGAGTAAGTTCTAATCCTCAAAGTATAATTTAACTGTATATTTACAATTATGTAACCACACTTAATTAATAAAGTAACTCAAACTAAATAATTAATTATTATGTTAGATTTTTCAAGTGGAAATTTCCACACTATAGGTGTAGTTTTGAAAATTTGCACCTCAAGAGGTGTATTTCATAAAATTTATCTTTTTTTAATTTCAGTATTTTCAAAATATTTTTTTAAGTTTATTATGGTTATGAGTATTGTTTAATTATTTAAATAAATCATAATTAATTAAATTAAAATGTTAAATTAATTACAAATTGAAGGACTATTTTATAAATAAAAAAGTTCAATGGCAAAATAGCATATTGCATAATCTCATGCCAAATATAGAAGCAAAAATAGCATAATGCTATTTTGCAATAGCATATGCAATTGGGTTGAAGCAAAAATTATGGCAAAATAGCATATATGTTATATTTAGCATGGGGTTGGAGAAGCTCTCAGACCATCTCCAATGGTTCATGCCATATGTTATTGCAAATGGCAAAAATATAGCAATAGCATTGGGTTTCTCTCCAATGGCTCATGCTATAATTTTTTTTTCAACTTATTATTAATTACTAAAACTATTTGATTTCTTCAAATTTTACAAAGTGAATCATCTATTTTTCTTTCTTGCAAAAAGATCATCAGTTATAATTTTACAAAGTGAATCATCTATATTATGGTTATGTTTTTATATTTTCTATGAAATAAATATTATTTATATTTTAAAAGAATTATGAGTATTGCTTAATTATTGAAATAAATCATAATCAAAATAGTTAAACTGTTAAATTAAAAGTATTTACAAATTGAAGGACCATTTTATAAATAAAAAAGTTCAATGGCAAAATAGCATATTGCATAATCTCATGCCATATATAGAAGCAAAAATAGCATGATGCTATTTCGCAATATCATATGCAATAAGATTGGAGCAAATGCTATGGCAAAATAGCATATATGTCATATTTAGCATGGGGTTGGAAATGCTCTCAGTAGACATATTTTTACCATTTTGGCTACTGAACTTTATGGAATTTTAGCTATAATTTTTGTTTTTTTAGGATTTATATGCTGTCAAGTGACACCGTATATTACCTTTACTAGATTCACCATTGGTAAGGTGTGAGCTTGTCATATGTTGGCTGAGGAGAATTGTTGAATCTTAGACCCGGACTCCAAAATAACATAGGAAGCAGATATAGAGGTTATCTATTTGCTAGCTACATCGCTTGTAAGAGGTGTCCACAACAATTGTGTAAGCGGCCAGCAGTTCACCCACCGCCGAAACCTTTGCCATCGATTTCCACAGGAAATATTTTGAAGAGGCTGACTGATTCAAACGTTGTGGCTGCAGTTGTTGAAGTTTAATGAAGCAGGCGATTGCAATTAAGAGCGTTATAAACCGGTTTGTATGAATGATATAATGTTTGAAAACATATGTAGTTGTGAGATAATTATGATTGGTTGACTTGTAGATATTGTAACGGTTAAACAATAAATTAACAATACATACACTTGTATTATTTCGCTTAAGTGACAACAAAATGTTTTGATTGGCTAATAGGAGAAGGCTAACATGTCAAATGTGACATAGATGCTGACAAAATATGTTTAGAATGTTAGTAGTATGTGACTAGACTATTTTGTCAAGATATACTGGTCACATGACAGACTCAAAATGTTTTTTCATTGTGAATATAAAACGAAAACTAATTACAATTGTTTTTCTAATATTAAAAATCAGAATAATAATTTCAGTGTTTTTATGAAATAACAATCATTTATATTTTCAATTCGAATGTATATCGATACTAATAATATTAACTCATTTATAACTCTGAAATTGATTAGCCTCTTGTATAAATTATTTGAATAGTAAAAATTAGATGGAATAGTATCCTTTCGAATATGCACATTATTTTTATTTTTATTCCTTGTAGATATTGTATAGAGTTTATATGACAGAAATATAATTTCGAAATTTTCAATTACTTATTCTAATCATCCTTGATTTCATCAACAAAGCGTAAATTAACGAGGTAAATGCAGTTTCTCTTGAAAACTGAAATATAGAATTAAAATGAATCATTACATTGTGAATTAAATTCTATGATATTTCAGTTTATATTAAATTAACCTAACCATTAGAATGGGAGGAGGGTATATTCGGCTTGAGCCAAGAGCTAAAGCTAAAAAGGTAAAAGCTAAATAAACGAAGTCTTGTTTTATCACTAAGAAAATTCAGTACATAATCTACCGGACAATTACGGAAATAAACCATACTGAAATCATGATAATCAAATAGATTATATAGCGTCTCATAATCGATTTTTTTTTTTCCATTAAAATTTGCAGTATATGACTTTTACAAAACCAACTATTTGATATAGCTAAAATTTGGAGTTCTAAAATCCATTAAGACTATACTTCAAAAACTTCTAAAAAGCAAAAAATAAAGCATTAATACTATATAGTAGTACATCCCCATAGTTTTTTTTTTTGTGTACTCTTCACAACTTCTGTCCGCTTTCTTCAAATCATCGTCTTCTCCGTTACTTCTCTGGGCCGAGTGTCAGCTCAAGATTGAGATCACCATCTCCATCTCCATCTCCATCTCCATCTCCATCTCCAACCCCAACCCCAACCCCAACCCCAACCCCAACCCCAACCCCAACTTGCTCTTGCTCTTGCTCAAGACCATCTCCAACCTGCTCTTGTCTTCTCCGTTTTCTCTCTGGGCTGTCTCCATCTCCATCTCCATCTCCAAGATGCTCCTGCTCTTGCTCTTGAACAAGGTTAACTCCATCTACATTCTGCGCCTCAGCGTTTAGTTGTGGATCCGTCAGGTTCACATGAACAAATAGAAGACACATCAAAACGAACTATTTCAGAAGAAACAAGAGTAAAACATGTTTACCGTCAGGTTCACATGAGGTGCTGCTCCAGAAACAGAACCTGGAAGCCCCGAGCCTGTGAAGCCAGGTGGAGGGAGAAACTGGTGTTCAGCTGCTGAATTAGGCTGTAAACATTCCATACGAATGATGTTAAGAGTGTTTTAATGAACAAAAAAAACGAAACTTATTGAATGGGCTGTGAGAAAGAAGACTAAAAGATGTTTACCGCTAGGTTCACATCAGGTGCCGCAACTCTAGAACCAGAACCTGTAAGCCACGATCCAGAGAAACCACGTAGTGTGGGAGAAACGGAAACAGTGCCAGTTGGTGGGAGAAACTGGTTTAGAGCTGCTGAATGAGGCTGTCAACAAGCAATATATTCCATCAATGATCTTAAGAGTGTGTTTATAGGAAGAGATAATGAACAAAAGAAAAACAAAATTTTACCCCAGTTTGTGGAGGCGTAGGATGTAGTAACTGAGCAAGTTCAAAACCAGTTGGTACTCTCCGGTTTGATGCTGGTGCTCTAACACTTGGGTTAGGTGGTGTGGGCAAAGAGGAACCAGTGGCAAACTGGTTTAGAGCTGCTGAATTAGGCTGTGAACAAGCAAAACATTACATACAATGAAGTCAAGAGTGTGTTTATAGAAAGCGATAATGAACAAAAAAAACAAACGAAACTTTACCCCAGTTTGTGGAGGCGTAGGATGTAGTAACTGAGAAAGGGCACCATAATCAACAACATTGATCCCACCAGTTGGAAGACTCGGGTCAAGACACGACTGCATCCACATCCAAGAAAGGCATATCAATTACAGATTCCAAAAGCACCAAAACCACAACATACAAAAATAAGACTGTGTTCCACTTACCAAATGGCTACCAAAGTGGTTCACAGTAACTTGATGCTTTGATCGAATACATGCAACACTCGGTTCTAGGAAACTTGCTGTACAGAGAATCAGTGATTCTGATACACACCGAATCAGCCCAGGACTTTGTCTGCATCGACCACATAGAGGAGAATGCCAATGTACATGTTGTAATTGCTCTATTGGTTGGAAGGTCGCATTGAGGCAGTTTCTAGGCCCACGCTCAGTCCAGCAGAAGTAAGGCTGTGGAAACATTTCTTTACTGCGATATGACCTGTGAATAAACCTAGTCTATCAGAACGGTAAACCAAAAAATGCAGAACAAAACCAAGAGGAAGATTGATTAAGAAGCATATGCGATTAAAAAAAAAAAACCAAAGAGACAGTGTACTTCACCCCAAGATTCGATTTTACAGAGAACGCAACTTAACAAACCAAAGATTTTCGATTTTCGATTTACAGAGGAAGCATTAACATATTAATCAAAACACAGAAGAAGAAGAAGCATGTGCTTTAAAGAACCAAGAGACATCCGAAAAAAACAGAGGATCACAAGACGAAGTATGTGCGATGTAAAACCCAAGATTTTCGATTTAACAGAGGAAGCATTAACAAACTGATCAAAACCCAGAAGAAGAAGAACCATGTGCTATGAAGAACCAAGAGATATCCGAAAAAAAACAGAGGATCACAAGAGGAAGTATGTGCGATTATACAAACAAAGACACAACGTAAAACCCAAGATTTTTGATTCAACAGAGGAAGCATTAACAAACTGATCAAAACCCAGAAGAAGAAGAAGCATGTGCTATGAATAACCAAGAGACATCCGAAAAAACAGAGGATCACAAGAAGCATATGTTGCAGAAAAGCTATTGGAACCACGATGAAGAAGAGGAGACTTACAGACTAACAAGGAAGGATGGCGATGATTGCACACAACTGATCTTCGTCAATCGTCCACAACTGATCTTCGTCAATCGTCGCAGCAAGAAAACGTTTTTAGAGTCTGCAAGAAAACTTGTTTAGAGTAGCAGAAGAAACAGAGCCCGCCAGAGAAAAAAAATTTATGAAGTTAAATAAAGTGACCTGATATACACGCTGACGTGTCACTGAGATATTGGATCGGGTCGGGTCCATGAACCGGGTCTTCTTTTTGACCCGGATGATCCATATCCACGAATCGGGTCCATCTATGCCTATGATGCATATGTATTTCGAAAATGTGAGTAAATGGGCCCAACTAAAAGCCCAAATCCGAAATCTTATTTGGATAACACTCTCCATCCTGCTGACACGTGCATCTCTCAATTTTTAAAAATATTTTTCACGCTTCAATCTTCCTCGCACCAAAAATCACTTCATCTTCCTGGTACAAAAAAACGATACATAATCAAAATATAATCTAAATCCAAATCCAGAAAAGTAACCAAAGCTATTGAATACAATTCCACAGAAAGCCTAAACGATACAGAATCTAAGTCTAATCCACAATCAGATATTAAAACAAATGGATATGAGAATCAATCAATTGATTGAAATCGTTGCAATATAACAAAAAACTAGCAGAATATATGTTGAATTCACATCCATGAACCATTGAATGTAATTGTTGCAATATAACAAAAATATAGCAGAAAATATTGTATGTTAAATCCAAATCAATGAAACACTGTAAAAAGAAGCACAAAACCGAGTAGATCTGAAATTAGAAATACAAACCTGAGCAGACTTGTAGGCAGAGAGGGTGCTATCGGCAGCAGCTTCTCTCTCGGCGCCGATCTTAAACTCGGCCAAATACCTGAAGTAATCGCCCTTCATCTTGAGGTAGAAGACCTTGGAGTCGCCGGAAGGGATGAGCGTAGATTCGAGCAGCATGAGGATCCCGTCGCAGATCCCGGATAGCTCCGACTCGATCTTCGTCTTGTAATCGTGGATCGTGTTGATGTGGTCAACGTTGCCGCGGCTCTCTTCCTTCTGCTCGATCGAGGAGATGATCCTCCACGAGGCATGGCGAGCGCCGATCACGTTTTCGTAAGCGGCGGAGAGGAGATTTCGCTCCTCGACGGCGTCCACCAAGCTCGGCCGTCTCCAAGAGCCCCACATCGGGAAAGTTCAGCGGCGGCCGATGTCATAAATCTCATTTTCAGCAGATTGGAGAAGACAGACTTTTGCAAATCGGTCTGCTTAGGTTTCGATAATTTTGGGTGTTTAATCCGCGTTAACCGGTTTGAACCGAAATATTCTCTTAGTACGGTTTAAACTAACGGTACTAACGTCGATTTATGCCCTATTTCCTTTTAATAAGAAATGATTAATTGGCCCAAAATAACATATTGGCCCAAAATGACGCATTGGCCCAAAATGACACAAACCATGTTGTCTTCTCCGAGGCTGAAGCTGTTTCACACGCGGCCATCACTCCCCAGACGTCGGCTTTCATCGTCTTCACCTCTCTTGCTATCGGGGACTCACTGAATTCCTCTTCCGATTATCCACCAGCCGCCATGGATTCCGGTAAGTCTCTCGCTCGACGAACCTCTTCTTATACTTTCGAAGAGTTACTTTTAGGTCCGAGTACGATTTAGTTGGTTTTGTCACAATTAAAGAATCATGGATTTCAATCGGTGTTTCTTACATACATTTGATGGTCAAAGATTTCAGATTGGTGATAGATGAATGAATTGTGCTGATTTTCTTTTCTGATCAACCACTGTGACAGATTTATACCGAACAGATCCGCCATGGATTTCGACTGTGCACACTACGCTCTTACTGAAGGTAAAGATCAAACCGCAGCGGTTAGAATGAGATGAGTAACTTAATTGGCGCAGGCCGGAAACTTGGCAGCTCCTGTGGAAGAATGGACTATCGGTGGAACTGCTCTGATGGCTGTAGAGAGGATACATGGTATGAATCTAAACAAAGACAAGCTTATTTTATTATTCTCTAAGATATCCATTCAAGATATTAAAAGCATGAGTTGATTTCAACTTGCAGGTAAGTTCAAGCCTGTGATCAAGAAAGAAAAGTGAGACCTTTTCATTCCCTTCTCTTCTCATGGTTTTTGATGCTCCGTTTTAGTGGTCTTACTGAGTTTTTTTTTTTGGAATGTGCAGGTGCTCCATTTAAGAAATTCTCATCGCTGCGTCAGGAATGGGCATTGAAGAACAGATACATCCCAGGTTCGTTAGACACAATCTTTGTTTTGAACAAAACATCTGTTTTTTCCCGATTCTTATCGTTTCCTTGCGACTTGCAGGTCCGATCCAGTTCACGGGACCTCTACTTCTCGAACTCGGAGCTCAATAGTCTATCGATTCACCACTGCTCTTTTTATTTAATGTCTTCTTGCGTTTATGTTTTCTTTAGAATTTCGCATTCGATCTTGTTTTTGTTTTTATCTTGAATCCCGCCGTCCCCATTATCCTCTCTTTACAAGTATTATATTGGGATGGAGACTGCTGAGACAAATGTTTTTTGAACTTTCTTGAAATCGAGGATGCAGTGAGCTGGAAAATCAGCTTGGATGCACTTCTTGATTTTGCAATTGGACAAGGATCGCAGTGGATGTTCATCACTCCTCATTATATGAAGTAACAAATCAATTCAATGGACTCTGTTTGTGAAGTGGATCTATGTTAACTTGAAATTCACTCTTCTCTCTGTTTCTCTTGCTCTGTTACCGCATGGTGAAGAAGCAGCAAATGGCAGCTCCACGTTCTTGAAATCCTTGGTGTATGCAAATTTCTTTCTGTGAAAAATTTATATCTTCTAATTGTAACATCTGTTATCTATCTGTATACAACTTTTAATCGCTTATAAAATATTATTTTTATATTCACTAATTGAGACAAATTTTGTACGCATTAAAACAATTGAAAAATATATATGTAAATTTAGTTTTTTTCATTCAAAATTCAAACATTCAGTAACACCCTCATTTTTTTGCACTTATTTTAAATATAATGCACATGTATATATCTCCGTCTATTTAGAAAGATTTATAATATTTACAATTGTTTTTTTCATATACATATGTATACCAAGAATCGAAAAACCGATCCACATTCGTAACCAAATTCTTTAAAGAATATGTATTCACAGAAAATCTTAAAATATTCAGAAAGTGCAAACACACTCACATATATAATACATATGTAAAGGGTGGTGACATAAGTAGGCTACAAATGGCCACAAATGTGAGAAAAAATGATTCCTATAAATTTTAAAATACTGGAAATATATCTGAAAAAAAAGAAAAAAACGAAACAACATAAAGAAGTTATATATAATATCAACAATAATCCATAATACTATAATTTGGAGATACCTGTTTGGTTCGAATATTATCCAAAAGTATTAAATATTTACTTAATTAGTGATTTATTATATACTCAAAATCAATCGGTATGAGTATTTTGGGTCGGTACGGTTCGTATAGGTTAAAAGTCTCAGGCTTATCGCAAACATTTTATGAAATTTGATTTTAGAGAAAATAAGGAGCAATATACATTTATCTTTCGATCGCACATTAGCATATCTGAAAAAAATATAAAAGACAAAATATTTACAAAATTCAAATGACAATTAAAATACAAGTAACAAAACAATGTAATAGTCACAACCCGCGCGATGCGGACTTAGCTCTAATAGGTCTAATATGTGAGTCTGAGATTATTACCTGAGATGGTGAAAATCACGGCGGCGAAGGAATGCCCGGCGGTGGAGCTTTTTCAGATTTCATCTTCATATTGAAGAAGATGAATCAGCGTACAGAAGCTCGCGGTCAACCGGTAAGCGGAGCAGGCTTCGCGGAGGACGAACGGCGGCTCGTCGGAATAACTTCTGGGCGAAGAAGCTTATCAGAGTCGTCTGGGTTCATCGGAGAAGACGCTCGCGAGATGCAAGGATTCTCTCTGATTCGCATCTGATTCTCTGGGCAAAGGGATGAGAAGGTGTGAATGAAGCGCCGGCGGTGATAGGTGCGATCGTCGCCGCCTGAATCGCAAAGGATGAGAAATGGATTGGAAAAGGGACGAAAAGAGACATTCGGTGTTTTAATGGTAAACCTTAATTCCGCTCAAGTCCTAATAATTTAAGGTTTTTGTGCCAAAAACCCCTCAAACAAATCAAACTCTTGTTAAAAACTGTGCAAAATAAACCTTGAAGTCAAAAGAATTATGCAATATAGGAATTATTTTATATTTATAACGAAATTGAAAATAATTTTGTGTAAAAAAACCCATCAACTAAATTCTTTTGCAAATTCAACTCATAAGTTAAAAAATATAAGCCAAACTTGCAAAGTCAAAAATCACAGTTAAAATCATGTAAATTTTCGGGTTTTGGGATGGGGATTGACAAAAATTACGAAACATTCGTTAGTCAAATTATACTACTCAAAGTATTCTCTTATAATAACGGGACGGAAAATAAGAGGAACATAAAGTTTTGGACATAGGCCTATGCATTTCGGAAAGGGAATCTTGTTCCTTTTAAGACAGGCCTATGAGTTACAGAAAGGGAATCTCGTTCCCTCTGAGGATAATACGCAAAAATATCAAAACTTTCGGGAAATGCAAGAAATATCGGAAAATTTATGAAAAAATATTAATAATATTTGAATAGTTCTTGCATTTTCCTAAAATTTCCCGTATTTTTCCATATTTTCTCGATATCTTTTCAATTTTTTCGATTTAGTAAGACTCTGGGTTTATATTTTTTAGCTCCAAACTTTCCGTTTCCGTCATTTCTCGTCCCGTTATCATAAGGTAATACTTTGGGTAGTATAGTTTGATTCCCGAATGTTCCATATCCATCAATACCCGTCCCAAAACCCAAAATGTGCATGACTTTGACGCTAACTTTCTATTTTACAGGTTTAGTCTGCACATTTTTCAAATTTGGGATTAAATTTGCAAAAAGAATTTAATTGGTGGTTTTTTGTACAAAATCATTTTCAATTTGGTCACAAATATACAGAGGTCTTATATTGCGGGTTATTTTGAGTTCATGATTTATATTTGTACAGTTTTTAATTGAGAGTTTGATTTGCAAAAAGAATTTAGTTGAAGGGTTTTTTTTGCACAAAATCCATAATTTAACCAGGATACGAAGTGTCTTCGCTGAATCACAAAATCATCCCATCCAGAATGAGATCCCACTGGTCAAGATAGAAAGATTAGATTAAAATTTCCTGTTATAATCCTTTTTAACATTAACTTTAATCGTTTAGTTAAATACGGTTACATTTAATTAATGATTACAATTTAAATAATTAATTTGGTTTGGATTAAGTATTTGGGTTTAAAGTTTTGTTTTAGGGTTGATGATTTATTTTTGGGAGTCTTAAGTTTGGTTTGGACAGTTTAAATTTTAGTTTTAGTTTTGTGGTATTTTAAAAAAAAAATGAAACGTATGTTGTGTTTTTTTCTGAAAAAAAAAAATTAGCAGTGATAAATTTAGAACAAAAACTTATTTTTGTGGTATTTTTCAGAATTTTCCTAAAAGTTCCAAAAATGTGGTATTTTAAAGAATTGTCCTAAAACTCATTTTTGTGGTATATGTGGAAAGATCCAAATTCTTTTAAAAAAGTTTCCAAAATGGACCCAGTTCGAAAATTGCATGATATAAGATTGCCTATGATTTACAAATGAAAGACACAAAATTATGAAATTATCATATCATAGAAGAAAGATATAAGATTGCCTATGATTTACAAATGAAAGACACAAAATTATGAAATTATCATATCATAGAAGATATAAGATTGCCTATGATTTTTTTTTAGCTTACACATTTTCTTAAAAGATCTTCCGTTAACAACCGAATGCTCAGAGTTAAAAGTTAGTTTTCACTTTTGCAGTTCTCAGAAAATATAGGAAGGTTTTAGATTTTCTTAGTTATCTTATATACAGTTTTCTTTAAAAAAAAATATCCGGAAAATGGTTATATACATAAATATGTAAAGAGATCAAATTAGCTAGAATTCAACAAACTTCAGGTAAAAACAGCAAAACCTTCTGCTTCTCTTCTCCTTGTTAATTTCACAGTTTCTCTCCCATTTTGTTACATTGATGATCATAATATTCATGTAATCTCCCGTTTTGTGAATGAAGGACACAAATTAAATTAAGTTATTGTTTTTCTTCCCTCATATCCATGTGCCTATGATTTTTTTTAGCTTAAATAATTTTTAAAAGATCTTCCTTTAACAACCGAATGCTCAAAATTAAAAGTTAGTTTTCACTTTTGCATTTCTCAGAAAATATAGGAAGTTTTTAGATTTTCTTATTTTTCTTATATACACTTTTCTTAAAAAAAAAACGGAAAATGATTATATACATAAATATGTAAAGAGATCTACTTAGCTACATTTTAACAAACTTCAGGTAAAAAAGCAAAACCTTCTGCTTCTCTTCTCCTTGTTCATTTCACAGCCTCTCTCCCATTTTGTTACATTGATGTAATCTTTTTTTTTTTTTTTGTGACAGGAAACATGGCACAAGTGTGTCACACATGTACACGTACAACACCAGTGATCCATTGTCTTACAGAAGGACAGAACTTGTGCTTTACTTGTGACTACCTTCAGCATTGTGATCAACGTGATGCAGGGGGAGAAGGAGCAGGAGAAGTAGGGCACGTACGTTACCAAATCTGCAATAGTTGCATGAATAATCCAGCTTTACTCCTCTGCTTTGATCACCGGCTCTCTCTTTGCCAATCTTGCTATTCACAACGGTACAATTGCGCCTCCTATGGCCACCGCAACCAAATCATCAACAGCTTGCCTCATCAACAACAACACCCTAATAATCACAATAATCGGCATCCTCAGCATCCTCATCCTCAGAATCCTCAGCATAATGAGCATGAGCATGTGGGTCATTACAACCAGAGAAAAAGATGGATGTTTGGAGAAGTCTGCGTTGGGGATAATGATTGCGAGAGATGGATGTTTGCAATGGACTGTGAAGAGTGCAAAGCTTCAAACGCTGTCGTTTACTGTCACCATCACCACTCTCTTCTCTGCGATAATTGCGATCGAGTTAATCATCCTTCCGTGCCTCATGTTAGGGCTAGGCTTTGCGTGAGGTGTAAGAGACCCTCTCGGTATTACATCCTCGGGGGTGTTAATGTCATGATTATACCACCGTATCCTCCTCCTGCTGCGCCGGCAGCCTAGGACGTGACGGCGTTCTGATCAGGGCCTAGCCAACAAGATAGCAAGTTTTCGTTAAAAAATATTTTTCCTTTGTTTAGGGTTTGTTGGTATTTCATGTTTTCATCTTATTTTTTTTGTTGGAATATATTATTGATTTTGGATTTGAACAAAGTAAAGGCCATATTTTGGTGGGATTGAGCGAAACAAACTTGACATCTTTTGAATTGAACAATTAAAAAGAAAAAAAGTTCAAAACTAACTCCAGCTTGTTCGCGGATGTATAAGAGATATAATCGCCTAAATTTTCTTTTTAATTATATCTTATCGATCTGCATGCCGTAATCACAAAGATAACGATTACATATTATCCAATATTTTTTTTTTTTTCTAAGGAACCAAATTGAAAATTGCTTTTATTCGAGTTAGATCATTATTTGTAAAGGGTTTAAAATATATAATCGAGTAAAACAAAATCCCTAATATACTAAAGCACAAGTCACTTCACCAATGGTAAACCGACATGTGGCAAGTTTAAAGGAAAAAAACGCTAATCAGTTTAAGTTAATTACGTGTAATGTTAATCATTTTAAAAACAAATCGGGTTATTAAATCAAACAACAAGAATATCATAAATGACCTTGCAAAAGAACACGATCTCAATAACTTCTTTTTGGCAAACATCCCTAATTTATACGTTCCTTAACTCACCACCTTCACGATCGTGTTGAAAAACAAACTGTAAATCATGATCTTCCATGAATCTAAATCATCTCCTGTAAAAGTATGTCTTTTTATAAGTTTCAATTTTTTCGTCCCTTTTTTTTTCTCTCTGTTTTCCCGTCATCGTCTCATTCAAGATCTGATCAGTACACTTTCAAACCGAGAGTAATTTTCATACTTTCATACAAACTGTTGAAAAGGTAATCATCTCTGTGTATAGCATTATTGATTTTACTGTTTTCTGTCTATTTTGCCTTTGTTAGAAATCTGAGTTTCGATTTTACTGAGTTGACAGGGAGACAGACAAGATTCAATGAGTGGGATAGACAAGATTCAGAAACCAATTCAAGGAAGGCGAATTTCGTGATATCATGAGTGGGATAGACAGGATTCAAGCTTTTATTTCTGGGTTTTTCATCCATACGTTTTCTCTCTCATCTCTTCAAAGTCACAATTCTGATTCAAATTCGATATCACCAAAGATTTCTCAATTCATAATACGTTTTCTCAGATTCATCATCTCTGAGTGTTGTTTCTGGTCTTCGAATTTGGTTATCCCTATATCTCTTTTCTGATGAACCGAGTAGAGCCAAAATTATTATTTACATGTATCTTTCTGTTTGAATGTATTATACTCATTTCGTGTTTTTATCATCTAATTACTGTCTGATTCCTTCATCTTTTCTCAGGTTAATAATACCACTTGAGTATACTCTTGTGTCTAAACTCAAATGAATGGAAAATTAGAGCTTATGAGTCTTGAATTTGAGTTGTAAACTTACAGAAAAGGTATCGTTGCTTCAGCTCTTCCTCCCCTTTTTAGCTTGCTTTGAGACTTGAAATTGATCTACAAACCTTTTGCTTTGTTTCCAGGTTATCAAAGGTATTGTTGATGGTTGTGGGAAATCAATGTAGTTTATGCATCTTTCCTAAGAGAGCACAGTTCGACAGTTATGTATGTTTATGTATGTTTTACACAGTTAGACTCAGTTCCTAGCAGTTGACAATGTAGTTTATGCATCGTTCCATAATTTTGCTTTGGTTGGTTTCAGATTGCAAAGATGCCCGCTTTTAATGCAGAAGGCAAGTACGATCTTGTTCGTTTGAACAGTTGGCTGATCAAGCTAGATGATCCAGCCAGATGGTTCAGTCAGATGATCCAACCAGATGTTGTTCACTTTTTTTTACTCTCAGCTAGATAGATCAGCCGAATGGATCAGTCAGATGAATCTTTTGTTCTTTTTCTCACTTAGATGGATCAGCCAAATACTTTTAATGGATAATAACGAAAATACCCATACTTTTTTTATCCAATCAAAGTTTTATTAACTAAATTAATTTTCTAACCATATCAACTTAAATAATATCAAAACCATAAAACGTAATTTCACAATTTTGCCAAAAATGTAAATTTGCGGTTTTGACAGAAAAACAAAATTTCGCAGTTTTGGCCAAAATTACAACTTCACGCAATTATAGCAACAAAAACACGATTTTGATATCTGCAATAAAAACAGGATTTCCCATCGGAAAATGCGATTTTGCGGTTTTGGCAGAAAAAATATGAATTTGCGGTTTAAGTGGAAAACTGCGATTTTGCGGTTTTGAACGCAAAACGTAATTTCACTGTTTCGGTGGAAGTTTTGTAACTTTGCATTTCAAGCAGAAACCCACGATTTTGTGATTTCAATAGAAAAACATGATTTTTCAGTTTAAACGGGAAAACTCGATTTCGCGGTTTCGGCAAAAATATATGATCTTACGGTTTAAGCGGAAAACTGCAATCTTACAGTTTTGGCAGGAAAACGTATTTTGGTGAAAATTTCGCGGTTTTGCGGTTTCGCCAGACAAACTCAATTTCTAGGTTTTGGCGGAAAATATGATTTTTTGCGGTTTTTGCGAAAACGTAATTTTATGGTTTTGGCGGGAAAAAGTTATTTTACTTTTCGGCGGAAAATGATATTTCACGGTTTTGGCGGAAAAAACGATATTTCACGGTTTTGGCGGGAAAAATGATTTTTGCTATTTCGGCGGAAAAACATTATTTTGTGAATTCAAAGGAAAACATTATTTCGCGGTATTGGCAGGATCCATCTAGCCTAATTTTTTAGATTTGAGATGATCCATCTAGATGGATCAGCTGAATGATGCTCATTTTTTGTATTAAACGAACATCATCCAACTACCTCATCCAGATGGATCAGCTGGATGAGCAAACGAACAGGGCCCTAATCGAGTTTGCAGTAGGCATAGTAAAGAAAGAATCGGTTATAAACGGGAAAAGCATAGTGGCTGGAGATGTTCTTATTGGCCTCCCTTCTAGCGGTATTCATTCTAATGGTTTCTCTTTAGTAAGTTATTGATAATATCATAATATGACATCAGGAAGAATGTAGTCTATTGTTATGTCACCTGAATGAGTAAAGCTTAAAGACCACAATTGTTGCAGGTAGTCTTTTACTGAAAGATGAGCTTCCAGGCGGATCATATACTCTTGGTGAAGCTTTAATGGCACACACTGTCATTTACGTGAACCAGGTTGGTTTGTTTTTGTTCTTTGTCAGCCAAAAAGTCCATCACATCTTCTTTAGGCAATTCCATGACTTTTTCTTTCTTTATCTGCAGGTATTTGGCTTTATCAGCAAAGTAGGTGTTAAGGGTTTTTTAGCTCATATAGTCATATAACTGATGGAGGTTCCACAGACAACATTCCCCGAGTTTTCACAGGTAACTCGAGAAGCAGCTCGGAGTACTTGGAGAAGATGAGAATGGAGATTATGTTGTGTATCGCATTGGAGAGATAATTGTGAAGGCGTTAGCTATCACTTGAACATGTCTGTATGACTATTACAAATGTGTTTTTTAATAGGAACTCAACGTGTTGTATTTTTCAGTTGGTGTGTGTGTGAGAGAGAGAGATTAGGACCTCTTTGTTTCTAATGTTTTAGTTCATTTTTGTTTTTCCTACTGTTTCCCATTTAGGGGTTTATAATGCAAGTGATATCATTTTATTTTTCTCTTTCGCCTAACTATACAATATGTAACACTTAACAAAATAAAAAATAGAAGTTAGTTAGTTATAGAATTTTAGGGAATCATTACATCATTGATAAAGAAAACATATTTTTCTAGGCCTTTATTAAAACGTTAAGTTATATAAAAACTACATTTCGTAGCTTTTTAGTTATCACGTAGTTTGTGAAAAGAAAATTTTATGAAAAACTGTTTCAGATTAACAAATAAAAATTGACCCGTGCGTCAGCACGGGTAGAAACACTAGTATAAAACAAAACATAAAACGAAAAAAAAACATACTAATAAAACGTATTTTAGTCTGATCTGTTCTTGGACTCTAGATACATCACCCTTTTCTTTCTTGGTTTCCAAGCAAACGTCATCAAGCTTTGTCTTCAACCAGTCTAGCCTAAAGCCTGCTTCTGTTAGCTTGATCAACTCGCTGCGAGCGTTGCTTAAATCAGTCTCGGAAATGTTAGGCTTGTTCAGTGTCTCCATGAGACCGAGGAGAATATTCATGTATATTGTCTTCACCAATTGGTTCGTTAGTCTGAGATTTACTGCAATATCAGCAAGAAAAGGGGATCAGCTGAGATTTAGTTGCTTCCTGAAAAGCTCACTCACTGAAGCAGCCTATCAACAAGTAAAATATGTAATTATATTAGCCAGAAAAGGGGATCAGCTGAAGGAAAAAAAAAAAAAAAAAACAACAAGACGAAGCATACTTATAAAGAAATCATACCTAAGAATAAAGGATTTTTGGAAACCAGCCCTCTTCATGAATGTAACAAGAGTTATAAGTTTGTTGACACAAAATCAGTAACCTAAGCGTATAGCAGACATTGCACATCCGGAATTGTACCCCTTTTTTTCATCCAACAATATTTGCCTATTTGGAGATCCGGTATACAGTATATGGCTATACATAGTCAAAAGAAAGAATAATGTATATCAGTGTTATATAAGAAAAAGAAAAAAAGTTTTTTTTTTTTTTGTTCTTTTTTTCTGGATTCGGTAGAAGTTTGAAAAGGATAAATAACATACTTAATTTAAAGGATGAAATCAATTTTTGTGTAAACATCTACAGCAATTCGCTTTTGTTAAGATCGTTTAGGAAGGTTTGCAAATGCAATTTTGAAGTTAATATGGTTAAGGAAGATTTGCAGTAATTTTAGTGTTGGATAGTTTATCTGAAATAATTAATCATATGAGTTTTTCCTAGAAATGTGATATTGATCTCTTCGAGCTTAATTATATTGCTCAGTAAGACTTCTCTTAGAATTAGACCAAGAAATTCCTTAAAAAATCTTATGATAAATCTGCAAAAAAATAAAACCCTAGAAGAATCCCAATATGGTTAATAAATCCAAAATGTCAGAGTTGCTAAACGACTTGGTTCTGCTTTATAAGATTCTAAAACAAGCACCAGAAAAAGCATAACAATAAAATATATTTTTGTCTATATTTTTTCATAACGAAAATCAGCAAATCCCAATCTTACTTTCCACTCATTCCAAGAGTGAACAAGAGACTCGCGCAAGTCTTTAGCAGTCTCTCCTAACTCTTCATCTTTAGCAGCTTCTCGCAACTCTTTGTCTCTAGCAGCCTTAGGAAAATCTCTGTCTTTAGCAGCGGCTATGTCCTTCGCATCGTTCAGCTCACATTGGAGCTTCCACATCGTCTTCTCCGAAGAACAAATTTTAGCACCATAAGTAGCATAGTTGACATACTCCTTGTCCAGTTCAAGTTTGAGTTTCTTGATGTGTTCCTCGAGTTCTTGAACTCGAGACACATCACCATTTTCTTTCTTCCTCTCCAAGGAAACCTCATCAAACTTTGTTCCCAACCAGTCTAGCTTGAATCCCACGTTTGTTAGATCAATCAACTCGCTGTGAGCGTTGCTTAGCTCAGTCACAGATAAGCTATGTGGAGGCTTGTTCAGTGTCTCGATGAGACTGAGAAGGAGATTCATGTATGTTGTCTTCATCAATTGGCTATTTGGTCTGAAATTTATTGCAATATCCGGGTGTTGCTTGAAAAGCCGAAGCACTGAATCAACCTGTCAACAGGTAAATTTGTGATTATGTTAACCAGAAAAAAAAAAACAAAAAAAAAACAACAACACGAAGCAAATTTATAAACAGTACCTGAGAACCAAGAACTTGGAAACCATTTACATTGAACGTCTCATTCCCAGTGACATCTCCTTCATCAACAACTTCAACTACTTTTACTTCCACTTTAAAGATAAGTTTATTCTTCTCCAAACACACTTTCTCTTGAACGTTTTTTCGAGGGAAGAAAAAACCCCATGTTGAGATCTGAGCGCAGAACAAGTTGTACCATTCTGCAAGACAAAAACAGATATACTTATTAAATAAAAAAAATTTCTTCACCGGTCATCTATGTATAGTATACGTCTCATTAGCTAATTACCAGGTGTTCGGTAGAGCTCTTTGCTTGATTGATCTAATAGAACAAAGGAAAAACTAGCTCGTCTTTTCCATCCAAGTCGTAATGATTCAGGATTAGCAACACAGAGTTTCAGAGACAAGCCATCACCCCATTTGGGATGAACCCTAACAAACCTGAAAAAAGAAGAAGAGAGAAACACATTAACTAAACGCTTTAGTTGTACACCTCATAACAATGAGCCAAAGACCAGTTATTTTGTTGAATGATGAATCTATAGGATGAGTTAAGTATCAAAACATATGTATAAAATATTTTCTTGTACCATTCGCAGCCGCCGCTTGTGAATTTTGGAGATTCTATCACAGCTTCCTTCTCCAAGAAGTTATCTATCTCAAACGTGAAGCTTGTCTGCTTTTCCTCCATATTCTGTTTTTAGGGTTTGTTACTTCGAGCAAAAGACAGATTAAATTTCTCCTGGACTTGTTTTTAGGTACTTCGCCCACAAACCAGTATAATTTATATAGCTTTTCAAAATCCTAATTCAATAGAAACAAGGAAACTGATAAAACTAATCAGTCCTCTTAATACTGTACATATTATAAGTTTGTTTTGGTATGACACAAACTTAATAATTAAGCGTAACAAAGACAATTAAGCGTAACAAAGACACGTCCTTGGCCAACAATAATCCATATGATAAATCTGCAAAAATAAAAGCCTAGAACAATCACAATAGCTAATACAGTACATCCAAAAGCCAGAGTAGTAAAATAACTTAGCAGAAACTATTTGGGATCTTTAATTAGACTTAAGCATATCCTGGAACAAACCAGAAACTCTTCAACGGAACACCTAATGATGTGAATCTTGTTGTTGTAAGATCAAACACACATTCACTAATAGTTCTTATCTTGTGATTCAAACGACTTGGCCAAAGATCAACTTCACCACGGAAATAGATTGAATCACTCTAGAGTCTTTGATCGGTGCTCTTACTGTGACCCCATAACCAAATATCAACATCTCACCTTCAAGAGAATCTATTCTCTCCCACTCACCACTTTCTATATTCATCTTGTAGATGTGAAAGAAACGTTCCTCTGAAAACCATTTTAAGCTAAGAACTATCAAAACCTCCCCTGTGCTCGCAATCGCTATCCTCGTCTTCCAAATAAGTACCCCAAGTTGCAAAACAATGTGAAACATATTGTTACGATAAGTGACTTCTTTAGATGACAAATCAAGAATCTTGATGCAATGATCTAACGTATACACGTAAAGCTTGTCATCTTTATACGCCATGGATACACAATCTGTGCCTTGGTGACTCCAGGGATCGTCTCCTTTCTTGCACGTGAACAAGAGGTTTTATTTACTCCAAGCTACAACGTAATCTCTTGTCCTCTCGTTTATCCAAAGACAAGAAGCCGAGTTTCTGGAAGAGACGTTGTTCTTGTTCGTAAGCTCCTTGAAACATTCCCAAATCGCTTCAACAGGAAGTAATGAAACCACGTCCATAGATGTAAAACTGATCCTCTCGCTAGTGAACACGTTCAGAAGATAGAAATCTAAACGAAAGTCTAAACGAAAATCTGAAATCAGGAACCAGTTGCTGCAATTACCCATGATTTGGGTTGGATAAGTTGAGTCCGGGATGATCTATTTTTCGAGTCTTGTTTTCTCCTGGATCGTGTACAAATGTAGAATGCTTGTCGAATACAACTCTCCATGGATACAGAGGTCTTGTGAATGTTCTTGAGACGGAGTACCAGTTTGAGCAAACGGTTCTTGCTCGATGAAAATCCTGAGTGCTTAAGACTTCGAGGATCGATCGTAAAATATCAGGAGAAAGGTTGGACCAACCAGAACGGATTTCAGACATTGTCGTCTCTTCATTTTAACAGAGACTATGAAAGGTTTTGACATTCAAATATCGGACATGAAACAAATACAGACACTCAATCAAATGAATCTTTGATATTAGGCATATATTTAAAGAGATTAATACGGATCAGCACCAGTGGTCTAGTGGTAGAATAGTACCCTGCCACGGTACAGACCCGGGTTCGATTCCCGGCTGGTGCATTGAGCTATGATGAATTTCGGCTATAGCGAAGCTTGGTCCTTCGCATCTCTCTGATAACTCTGACGTTAAATGGCCTTGTAACTGAGCTCTCTTTTTGCTGTTTGTTTTGCTTTATAAATATTTTCGGATAAAGAAAAAAAGAAAAGTAGATTGTCAAATAGACTTGCTCCATTACAAAGATTGTCTTAGGGTGTATTTTAACCCTTGCTTATTTCTTGGATACCACACAAACAGAGAATGCAGATTTTGTGTACTAGTAGTAAGAATTGCTTCGCGTAGAGACTTAGCCCAGAAACTTGACTAAGAAGAGACCGAGGCAGTACTTGAAGTCTGGTAACTGAAGTCGAGACACAGTATTTCATCTTCATCTTCATCACCCAGGTCCTCATAGATGTGTATGTTAACTTTGAGACTCGGCTGTAGATGTAAAGTAAAGAGAGTTAAAGAGACCTACCATATGTAGTAGTACACTTTTCCTCCAAGAATAGACAGCTAATTTTAATTAGATTGTTGATTAAACAAAAAAAGGATTACCTTATAATATGTAAGTTTTGTTCCAAAAGTACCATCAATAATTTTTTGTTTCTAAAAATATCTATAAATAGTTTGGTTTTCCAAAAATACCATAAACACAAAAAAGTTTTTTAAGAGTTTATAATTTAAATGTATGGGTTTGGATTGAGGGTTTATTTTTTAGGATCTATTGTTTATTTTTGAAGGTTTGAGATGAAGCTTTGAGGTTTAAAGTTTGAGGTTTAAAGTTTAGTTTTAGTTTTGTGGCACTTTAGGAAAATATAATTTTTGTGGTATTTTTGGAAGATGGTAATTTTAAAACAAAAACTTATTTTGTGGTATTTTGAGAATCGCCTTAAAAAAGGTCTCAACCAAACCAAATGGTGGTTTTAGAAAGAAGACAATAACTAGTCAGAAACTACTATTAATAGTTGCCAACATATCTTAGGGTTAAAGCATAATTACAACAAACAAACAAAAAAACTGAATCGGCAAGTGATTGTGATGAAGCAATTATTCAGAAACCAAAGAAGTGTTAACTTTTAGACGATGTGCACAATACGCATATACAGATTCTAAAGTGTAAGTGTAACGCAATTTAAAATTTATCAAAACATAAATGTAAGAAACCTTACCCCTGAATGGTGGTAAGGAAACAATTTGTCAAAACGAAGCACGACGGCGCCAGGTGCAACAGGGCACGTGATCAATTCACTGAGATCGAATTGCTTTACCATGACAGTTATTATGCCTAATTTTACTCTCATACTCACGAATCCTCCAGCGATTATTTTACCTGCTCACACAAAAGATCTTATCCAAGAAAGATACTGGAAACCAAAACATAGTGATAATTATGAAGGGATGCGATTTGGTACTTGTAGAACCGGTTATGTTAAAGCTTGCGTTGTCATGATCTGTAAATGTCTTCACACCAGAGACTTTGGAAACACAATCCGGTTCTCCCTCAAGATCCTTATGAGAGATCCAAGGCTCGATTCTTGGGTAAACTCGTCGATGAGAAGGTTTGTAAAATTTGCCAAATTGTGTATTTGGTTGATATTAGGTTTTGGGATTTAATAGAAATATAATAAAATGTTTAATTTTGAATTTTTATTAATCCAACATGTTTTGACAAGGATCTCAAAACTTTAATCAGTTTGGTTACAAAAACATAGAATAGTTAGCTAATTAATTATTACTAAACCAATTTGTAATCTTATCTCAAACATTGCAGATTAACGGTAACGGTTATGTATCAACGGTGAAACAAGACGAGAAAGGATATGATGTTGTGATTGTACAGACAAGAGACCTGATTACGCATCTGGAGAAGGAGCTTGCCGGAAAAAATTACTTCGGAGTCGGAGGTAAGAGTTTCGCATTCGGTGATATAGTCATCGGAAGTTTGATTCCGTTCTGTGCGGAAAGAGCTTGGGAAGCAATGGGATTGGAAGTGGTTCCAGAGCACAAGTTCCCAGAATACACCAGATGGGTCAAGAATCTGGAGAAGGTTGAGTTTATTAAGGATTGTATTCCTCCAAGAGAGAAACATGTTGAGCACATGAAATTTATGGGAGGGAGAATCGGATCGGGACACCCAAACTTTATGTGAAGACAAAGAAGATCATGTTGTGTGCTTGTTCCAATGTTTTAAGTTTAATGTAATGTTATAATATTGTTTGGAAACTTGTTTAATTATCTGTCCCGTTCGTTAATAAATAATGTTCCCTTTATAAACTTGTTTATCGGGTAAATAATGTTTTTTTAATAAATAATAAAGTTCTCTTTGAACTTTTTGGTTTTGTGGTTTAGAGTTTATCTGGATGAGGTTAATTTTTAATATCATTGATCCATAACTCATAAGCATAGAAGAGCTTGGTCCCCTCTAAATGGTTTAGGGTCCAGAGGATCATAAGTTCATAACTAAAGCATGCTCTGAGATACGACTTCTTTACATCCTTCAGATCCAGAACCAAAGTATATACATTAAAATATGGATATATACGTTTTGTCTTTGGTGCTTTTGTAGTTGAACTAAAAACACATGATAATTTAGGAGTTTTTAACAGAGACTAGGAAAGGTTTTGAAATTAGAAAATTGGACATGAAACAAATAGACAGACACTCAATCAAATGAATCTTTTATATTACGAATATATTTGAAGAGTTTGATAGACAGATCAGCACCAGTGGTCTAGTGGTAGAATAGTACCCTGCCACGCTACAGACCCGGGTTCGATTCCCGGCTGGTGCACTGAGCTGTGATGAATTTCGGCTTTAGCGATGGTTGGTCCTTCGCAACTCTCTGAATTATTCAGACGATAATTGGCCTTGTTTCTGAGCTCTCTTTTTGTTGTTTCTATGTTTTTTTTTTCTTCGCTTTATAAATGTTTTCGGATAATGAAAAAAAATAAAAGTAGATTGTTAAATAGACTTGTTCCACTTGCATTACAAAGATTTTGTCGTAGGGTGCAAATATATAACCCCTGCTTATTTCTTGCCTACCACACAATGAGAGAATGCAGATTTTGTGTACTTGTAGTAAGAATTGATTCGCGTAGAGACTTGACAACACGTTTATACGCGTGTGTGTGTGTTTGTGGAACCAGTTAGTTCGATCTCTCCTGGTATATAATTTGAGATTAAGACGACCATAAAATCCGGAACTTCTTGACTAATATATAAAACAAAAAAAAGAAAAAACCAGAAAACAGAAAACATAGTAATAAAAAGTCTTTTATTCCACTTCTTCGTCAACCAATACTTCCCAAGAGTTAAGAATGGTCTCGAGAAAGTCACCATTCCACCCACTGTTTGCTAATCTCATCTCTGAGATTCGACACCGTCTGCTCCAACAAGAAAACCGTCTGCTTCAACAACAAAACCTTAGCAGCGGATTTGACCTTCTCGTTTTGCAGTTCAAGTTTGAGATTCTTGACTTGTTCCTCGAGTTCTTGGACTCGAGAACCATCAGAATTAGTTTTCTTCCACTCCAAGTAAACCACATAAAGCTTTGTCTTTAACCAATCTAACTTGAATCCCTCTTCTGTTAGCTTGATCAAGTTTCTGCGAGAGTTTCTTATGTCAGACTTGGATAAGCTTTGTGGAGGCCTGTTCAGTGTCTCTATGAGACCTAGAAGGAGGTTCATGCATGTTGTCTTCACAGATTCGTTCAACGGTCTGAAGTTTGCTGCAAAGTCCGGGTGTTCAATGAAAAGCCAGCTCAATGCAACAACCTAAAAAACAAGACAAATATGCAATTACGTTTAGCATTAAAGTGAATCAATTAACCAAGAAAAATAAAAAGAAGAAGCATACTTCTTCATACTTAACAATACCTCAGAACCATGGACATGGAAACCATGGAAATCGAACGTCTTATTACCAGTGGCATCTCCTTGATCAACAACTTCAACTACTTTAACTTCCACTTTAACTCTCAGTTTGTTCTTCTCCAAAAACCCTTCTTCTTGAAGCTTTGCAAGAGGCACAGCTTTCGCCAAACCCCAGGCTGTGAACTGGTCGCAGAACAATTTGCCTGACCCTGTAAGAGAATAAACAGAAAAATATAATTTGAATCTTCTTCCTAGACAATCATCAGATACATATATACATGTACTACTAATAATTAAACTACAAATCAAATTACCACATATTCTGTAGATCTCTTTGTCTGATTGATTCAACAGAGCAAAAGAAAAACTAGCTCGTCTCTTCCACCCAACTCTCAGTGATCCATGATCCGCAACACAGAGAAACATAGACAAGTGATCTTCAACATCTTTTCCTTTGGGATAAACGATAACAAACCTAAAAGAGAAAAATAAACATATTAACAAAACGCTGTTTTGTCGAATGTAAGACACAAAATCGTTTCCTACCATTCGCAACCACCGCTTATGAATTTTGGAGATGGTATTACGGATTTCTTCTCCAAAAAGTTATCTATCTCAAAGGTGAAACTCGTCTGATTTGGATTCTCCATACTCTTTTCTTAGGCTTTTGTTAATTGGCGGAAAAAAGAACGACTTCCTAACAAACTTGTTTTTGATACTTAATTATTTATAATAGAGATTTTCCAAATCCTAATTCAAAAGAAATAAGGAAACTTAAAGCTAACCATCTCTTATACTATTTGGGAGTCGGTATTTATCTAGCTGAGATTAAAAGGTAACATGGTTGATTATAAGGTTACCCTTAGTATTGTTTTTTATAAATATATATAAATTATTAAAAGAAAACATAATTCATTGTTAAAAAAAAAAATATGTTAAGAACGAAATAAGCTTTTTCCTAAATAGCATTATTTAGAAAAGGAAATTAGTTATTATTTATTAGTTTACTGTCATAAAAATAATCCGGAAACATCAAATAATGGAAATAGGTAATATTAAGATACGATATATCTATACATATTTTTATTAATTACTTTTATAATAACTATATTTTCTCACTCATATTTTTTATATTTTATTTGTAAGAAAGTTGAATCATTAGATCATCTTTAAAAAAATATAGATATATAAATTTTTTAATCATATAAGATTTATATATTTTAAAATGGATAGAAATATAGTGCTCCAGTAATACAAAGACCTTCAGTTTAGTTGGATTTTGATTTAAAAAGGATTTTTAACTTAACTTGAATATAAACCGCAACAATATGGTTTTAGAGTACTGGTTTTTAAACCCGGCGTGGTTAAGCATTTAGCGTGTTAAAAAAGGTTTAAGCTCCGTTTATTCTAAGCATAATGTGGCTGTGATTGTTTCATTATGGGAGAAACTATTACTTTTTTTGAATATTTCGTTTACGTTAGCCGCAACTCACATTACTTATGAGATTTAGACGAAACATAAAGCCCCCCAAGGTCTTGATTAATAAGAGAAAACAGAAAACATAATTCCTTAAAGTTTCAGTTTAAAATTTAGACGAAAATAATAAAAGAAAACAGAAAACATAATAATAAAAACGTCTTAATTATATTCTAGTTTTCACTATTATCGTAATCCAATAGTTCCCAAGAGCAAGCAGGAGCCTTTTCCTTCTTCAGCTCAGCTCTGAGATTCAACACTGTCTGCTTCTCTTTGTTCAGCTCATTGTTAAGACCCGACACCTTATCTTCAAGCTCCGAAACCTCATCTTCAAGCTCCGACACCTCAACTTTAAGATCCGACACTCTCTGTTCCAACAACACAACTTTAGCAGCAGAAGTATCAGATCCATGCTTCTCCTTCTTCAGATCATCTTCAAGATCCGACACTTTCTGTTCCAACGACCAAACCTTACCAGCAGAAGTATCGGATACGTGCTTCTCCTTCTTCAGCTCGTCTTGAAGAGCCGACACCATCTGATCCAACGACATAGCTTTAGCAACCCAAGTAGCAGACTTGGCCTTCTCCTTCTTCAGTTCAGCTTTAAGGGACAGAACATTAGCAGCATAAGTATCACTTATCCTCATCTCCTTGTTCAGCTTAACGTTAAGATCCGATACCTCATCTTCACGTTCCGCCAACTCATCTTCAAGTTCCGACACCGTCTGCTCCAACGAGAGAACATTAGCAGCAGAAGTATCAGCTTTGAACTTCTCCTCGTTCAGTTCAATTGTGAGATTCTTCATGAGTTTCTCCAGTTCTTGGACTCGTGTATTTTCTTTCTTCCTCTCCAAGGAAACCTCATCAAGCTTTGTCTTCAACCAGTCAACCTTGAATCCTGCTTCCGTCAGCTCCATCAGCTCGCTGCGAGCTTTGCTTAGCTCAGTTTCCTTGATGCTATGTGGAGGCTTTTCCATTGTCTCTATGAGACCGAGAAGGATGTTCATGTATGTTGTCTTTACCAGTTGGTTCTTTAGTCTGAATTCTTTAGCAATCTCCGGTTGTTCAATTAAAAGCCTACCCACCGGAATAATCTATCAACAAGAGAAAGATCTAATTATGTTAACAAGAAAAGGAATCGGTTAAAGAAGAAGAAAAATTCTTATAATTATCAAATCATACCTGAGGATAAGGGACTTGGAAACCTCTGATATCAAACATCTCATCCCCAGTGACATCTCTTTGATCAACAACTTCAACTACTTTAACTTTGACTTTAACGATCAGTTTGTTCTTCTCCATAAACTTGTGAAGCTTTTTAAGAGGCACGGCTTTTGTCCAACCCCATCCTGGGAACTCATCGCAGAACAATTTGCATGATTCTGTCAAAAAAAAAAAAAAAAAAAAAAAAAAAAAAAAAGTTAAATTGAATTTTGCTTCTTCATGAATCAGATATTTAACCTAACATGGAAAATAAGTGAATTACGTACCCTTTGTTTTGAAGAGCTCTTTGCCTGATTCATTCAACAGCGCGAAGGAATAAGTAGCTCGTCTCTCCCATCCATATCGTAATGATTCAGGATTCGCAACAAAGACGTAGAGAGACAAGTGATCATCAATAATATATCCTTTGGGAAAAACCTCAAGACACCTAGAAAAAAAAAGAGGAAACAGATTAACTAAACGCCTTAGTTGTTCATCTAATAACAAACACAACGCTATATTGTTTGAATGTTAGAGGATGAGTTAAGAAATCGAAACAGTGAATAATTTCTTTTACCAGTCGCAGGCGCCGCTTGAGAATTTTGGTGATTCTATCACAGCTTCCTTCTCGGAGAAGTTATCTATCTCAAAGGTAAAACTCATCTTCTTTTGATTCTTGGGCCTTGTTACTTCGAGAAAAAGATGAACTACTCACAGACTTGTTTCTTCTCTCTCACAGACTTGTTTTTGGTACCTTCCCGTATCCGTATGGGAGTGTATATATATATATATATAAAGCTTTTTCAACACCGAACTCAAAAAGAAATTAGGAAACTTAAAACCTAACTCTTCAAATTGACATATGTCATTGCAATGTAAATTAGGAAATTTGTTCATAGTACTAGGTATTTTACCCGCGCTACGCGCGGGTTTCGTTTTTATGTTTTTTTTTTCTTTTAATTATGAATTTCTAATTTTCAATTTTTTAAAACGTTCATTGATAAAAAAATCTTTACAATTTTTATTTTTATTTTTAATATTTTAATATTTTATTTTATAATTATAGTTTCTTATTATTTAATTTCTTTATATTTTTAAATTTACCAAATCAATTTAACTCTTGTATAGTTGGTCACAATAATAAAAGGAATTGCATTGTGATAATTTCTTATTAAAAACAGATTACAATTTTTCTCACATTTTCTCATAAGGCATAGAGGCCCAATCATTGGAGAAGTTACATTAATCCCTAAAGTTTGTTGTCCTATTGTTTCAATTGAGTATATATAGCCGAATCTCAAATTTTCGGTTCAAAAGTTTGGCCGGTTTTGTCACATTTTGGGTTTAGTCATCATTCTGAAATTATAAATTTATTACATTCGGCTTCGAGATGCAAAGATGAAGATTCAAAAATGCGACTCTTTTGCCATTATTTTTCGAAAACCTTAAATTAAATCTCATTTATAAACCAGTTTCGTCGAAATTCTATATCTCTACATCCATATTATCACCCTAGCTCTCCTCTGCTTTAATTATATACATACTACCAATTATTTTGTTTCATAACAATTTCATGTCATTGAATCTCACAATTCATACTAAATCCTCTTAGCCCCAAATCTTTCTTATAATTTTCAAACATCCACTAATCAAACTTAGTTAGCTCCATGTTTCATCACTGAAGAATCATATTTCTTTGAGGTACTATCTAAACTCAATTTGCCGTTAATCCTTTTGTTTTGTTTTTTTTGAGTCCTATTTAAATTTGGATCTACCATATACTTATTCCAGCCTTTAATTTTTGGTTTCTTCTATAGATATATAAGGTTTAGTTATGGGAAAATTGCTCATTTTATTCCCCAACTATTTGCAATGAGAATTTTTATTCCTCAACTATCACTTGCTCACTTTAATTCCTGAAGTTTAAGTTGACTGCGCAAACTCATGATTAAAAAATCAAACTTTTAATAATAAACATATAATATTAAATAAAATAATAAATTCATCATAATTTTCATTGTTAAACATAAAAAATAAAAAAAAAATAAAGAAATCTATGAATCATTTTGTTGACTTCTAATAAAATTTTGATAGATTATTTGACAGAAATCTTAAAATTTGGATTATATTTAATCCCTAAAATCCACCAGATTCGAACTAAAGATCAATAAAAATCGCAAAAAAATATCCTAAATTATTTATTTAGAATTTTTTAAAGTATAATGGTGAAAATTATGATGTATTTACAAATTTATTTAACGTTTTATGTCTATTATTCAAAGATTGATTTTTATTTTCGAAAGTTTGACTTTTTAATTATAATTTTGCGCAGTTAACTCATACTTCAGGAATTAAAGTGAGCAAATGATAGTTGAGGAATACAAATTCTCATTGCAAATAGTGGGGGAATAAAATGAGCAATTTTCCGTTTAGTCATCCATAATTGTTGGTTTGTTGAATTTTGTTGCCATTAAGTAATACTCCCTCTGTCCCATAATATAAGCTATTTTAGCTTATAAATTTTGTCCCACCATATAAGCAGTTTTGACATTTCAATGCAATTTTACTTTATACAAAACTGTGTGACCACTTATATTTTGCAGTTGTTTTTGTGATTGGTTGGATTATATTTAAACTATATATTAAATGATACTTTTTTAAAGCAGAACAGTTTTCTTAATTCTTGTGTTTAAGCTAAAACAGCTTATAATATGGGACAGAGAGAGTATTAGTTTCTTTAGATAAAGACCTAAAGGATAAGTATTAGACCTAGTCGATTTATTATAACTCGGTTAGATCTTGTTTTGTCATGTTTTTGAACTCAGCTAGTGAACTTTCATGCTGCTCCATTTTCCGGTTATTCAATAGCTTTCCCAAAACTGTAAGTAGTTGCAGTTTTTATTTTCAACGTATTTTCAAGACAATATTATTTCCATTTTAATATATAATATGATGCATATAAATCAACAAATTAATAATATGTTGATGCTTATATACAATATAAATTTTCTTTTGTTTATATTCCTATATATATTCACATATAACTTTTTTTTTAAACTAATTAGCAACATATTTTGTTCAAAATATTAAAATGAACATGTAACATATTAACAATATATAAATTTAAATGTTAAATATTTTATATTAAGAAAAACGAAATTTGAAAAAATATATATAAGAAGTAATTTAAAGATTATATATTTCATAGGAAGTAATTAAATTAGAATTAAGTATTAAGGAAATATCATAATAACAATTAGAAAGGAAATCTTTTAAGGTTCTTATGTGGACCAATCAAATTGAATTTTTTATTTCCTTTTTCTGTCATTAGAAAAACAAAATCTATTTTTTAAACACTTTAGTATGAAGAAAAATAAAATTAAGTGTTAAGGAAATATCATAGTAATAACTAAAAAAATAAATTCTTTTAAAGTGATTATGTGGACCAATGAAATTCAGTTTCTTTAATCCTAGTTGAACACTTTTAGAGACTTATAGAATCAACTTTTATTTTAGATCATCGTATTCCTGATAGTAAAATGAATAAAATCATTGTATTCATAATGGTAAAAGGAATCACTATGCAATAAGGAAATTAGAGAAGTGGTAATTACAAAATTAGAATTATCCTAATCCTAATCTTTCTCAAACAATAATTTGTTGGATATTAAAAAAAATGTAAATTTGCTAATAAGAATAAAAAGGAAAATAGGAAATTAATTATTCAAAAAAAAAATAATGACATAGACCAATCAAATTCAATTTTAGAATCCTAGGTGGACACTCTCTAATGCATATAGGGTCAACTTTTATTAGTAATAGATTTGTTAGTTATCTATTTCTTGAATAATTAAAAGGAAATAGTAAGTCTAAACAATTTCAGAAAAGGAAGAATACGACATTATCATTTATCAAAAAAAGAATACGACATTATCGAATTATTAAAAGGAACTAGTAAATCAAACAGAAATTTATATATCATAATAAATTTGACATATATCATAATAGTAAATTATATCATAAGAAAGAGGAAAATATGTCAAAATAAAAAAAAGGAAAAGAAGATTTTATCGAAAGTAAGAGGAAAATAAGTCTTAACTTTTTTTAAAAATGGTAATTAAGCCATATTTTAAAAAACTATTCCACTACATGTCGTCAGATCAAGTAATAACTGGTAACCATAATTAAGGAATGGAATGAGAGGGAATATGTTGTTCCTCTTCATTCCTAAAAAAAATTTACCATTTGGAAGGAATCCTTCTTTATTGTGAGACCCACATGATTCCCATTTATTCCTTAAATTATGAGGAATTATAGTACAAATATGTTCCACTCCAAATTTGCCAAGGAATGAAAAGGAACAAAAATAAAAAATAGTAATAACATATTTTATTAAGATCACTCGAGTGTCATGGGATTTAATTATTATCTAGCTTTTGATTTGAGTGTTTTCGAGCGTTGGTGTTTGCTAGGTTTTTAATTTACGTTTTTCTAAGAATTTTATGTTAGCAATATTTATATCGAATTTATCTATATCTATAAAAGCTTGAGTTTTTTTTCTTGTAAAGATCATATTAATAATAATAATATTGATATACATATTTGCAGGAACTTCGTATTGTGTAGCTTTACTTTAGGAGACAAGTGCTTTGCAATTTTGTTGATATTACATACTTCTAGAATAGCTTATAATTTATTTTCGAGTATTTTTATTTTCAAAATTTTGTTTCTTTTTTTTTGTTACCATTCTAATGATATTTTGTTCCATTCCGTCTCTAAAATCTATTCCTTATGATTTGTTCCTTGTTGTTCCTCTTGTTCATATTCCTTATCATTCCTTTTATTCTTTAAAGGATCACCAGTTCAATTTAGGACTTTGTTAACTACAGTTTACAAAACTCAATTTCTATGCAAATAATACTGGGATCTAATTTAGAAAGTTTTACATGGATCATAATAACACTGTGTCATGCATGGGACTTAATCGAGAACACAACTCATATATACAAACCCTTGTTTACGAAACAGGATGGTGCAAGTGTAATGAAGGGTTTTTATAGAATAAAGATTACAAGAAAAAATATCAACTTTTTGAACCTGTGGCAACACAGCAAGAACTATATTCTGAATATATTATATAAATTAAATAAAAACTTACATGACACACAAAGACAATAATTGTATATACAAAGACAAATTCTTGCTCATGAGTAGTAAATTATAGGTACATGTACACCTGGCAACATCATAGGCTCAAATACATAAGCTCAAATCGCAACAACACCAAGTTTTGTCTCTCTTTTTTCTTCTTCGTGATTTTCTATGTACAAATCATGTTTGTTTCCAATGTTTTCATGATTCAGATTCACCTTCTTCCTCCTAAATAACTCGGTAAAACGCCTTTGAACCTCTGATTTCTTCAAGCTGATCAAACCAGGGTTTCGAAGGAGACTTTGGGCTCGAAGTGGTGGTAAGTCCTAAGCGGAAGCAACTTCACCACGTCGCTTACGTCATCCAAGAAGTACTTGGCTTTGCTCGGTTTTCTCCCCACCGACTCTGTAGACATTGATGATGATGATTGAGCTTAGAGTGTTGTTGTTATGTCAGTTCAGGACAATGTTAAAACCAGCAATATGTAAGGATTGCTTCGACTTAATGTAAGGACCACGGAGATTATAAATCATAGTAATTTTTTGAATCATCATGTCATCCATATAATAAAAAAATAAAGAATACTTCGTATCTAATCAGATTTATATTTTGTTTTTAAATGTATATAAATTTCTCATGAAAAAATTAGTTTTATCTAAAAAATCTGACATCACTTTCAAGATGAATTGTGGTTCACAAACTTAGTTATTAGTATAATAAGAATCAATGAAAACATGTACAAATCGTCCCACTCACTCCAAAAACTCTTTGGATATTTAAATACTAGACCATATCATCTGCTTCTCCTTTTTCAGCTAAATTTTAAGATCTGACACCTCATACGTAAGATCCGACACCATCTGCGCCAACGGGAGAAATTTAGTAGCATAAGCATCGGTTTTTCCCTTCTCCTTCAGCTCAAGTGTGAGATTCTTGATGTGTTCCACGAGTTCTTGGACTCGAGCATCATCTTTCTTCCACTCCAAGGAAACCTCATCAAGCTTTGCCTTCAACCAGTCTAGCTTGAATCGTGCTTCTGTTAGCTTGATCAGATTGTTACGAGTGTTGCTTAGCTCATCCTCGGAGAAGCTACTTGGGGGCCTCTCCAGTGTCTCTATGAGACCAAGAAGGAGGTTCATGTGCCTTGTCTTCACCAATTTGTTCTTTATTTTAAAATTTGCTGCAACGTTCGGCTGTTCAATGAAAAGCCTACCCACCGAAACAACCTATCAACAAGAGAACAGGGAATCAATTATAGAATCTAAAAAAAAAAACAAGAATAAACATTCTTATAATATAATAATCAAATAATACCTGAGAATAAAGAACTTGGAACCCCCTGATGTCTAACGTTTCCTTCCCGGTGACAAATCCTTCATCAACAGCTTCATAAACTTTAACGATCAGTTTGTTCTTCTTCGTAAACCTGTGAAGCTTTCTGAGAGGTACGGCTCTTGTCCTACCCCATCCTGTGAACTCATCGCAGAACAATTGGCACGATGATTCTGTGTAAACCAAAAACAAAAAACAAAAAAAGTTAAACTGAATTTTGATTCTTTCATCAATCAGATATATAACGCAACTGCATGGAAAATAGGTTAATTAACGTACCCGTTGTTTTCAAGAGCTCTTTGCCTGATTCATTCAACAGAGCAAAGGAATAACTAGCTCGTCTCTCCCATCCATGTCGTAATGATTCAGGATTACCAACCAAGAGGTACAATGACAAGTGATCATCAACAATATATCCTTTGGGAAAAACCTCAACAAACCTAGAAAAAAAAAAAAGAGGAAACAGATTAACCAAACACCTTAGTTGTTCATCTAATAACAAATACAAAATTTGTTTGAATGTTAGAGTTAAGAAAGCAAAACACATTATTTTCTTTTACCATTGGCAGCCGCCGCTTGAGAATTTTGGAGATTCTATCACAGCTTCCTTCTCGGAGAAGTTATCTATCGCAAAGGTAAAACTCATCTTCTTTTGATTCTCCGTAGTCTATTCGTAGGCCTTGTTACTTCGAGCAAAAGATGATCTTCTTGCAGGCTTGTTTTTGGTACTTCATTGTATATATATAAAGCTTTTTAAAAAGCCTAATTCAAAAAGAAATAAGGAAACTTAAAACCGAATCCTTCTAATTATATGTGTTTTGTTAGTGTAGAACGGGCCATATGTCATTGTAGATTTCGTTAAGGAAAATTTCAATTATTTCTTGTATAAACTGAAAGGTAATTTGTATAAGTCTAAAAAATTTCAGAAAAGGCAAAATAAGGCATTGTCTAATTGGAAATAGCTTAGTAATATGATATGATATGAGCGATCCAACAAACAAAAATTTGTTATTATTGCTAAATTAAAATAAAATAATGGAAGGATCAGATTTGTTACATCAATAAGAAAGAGTAAAAATGTGAAATAAGTCTTAACTTTTTGAAAAATGGTAATGAAGCCATATTTAAAATATTCCCCTACATGTCGTCAAACTACAAAGCAAATATGAATGTAGTTCAATTTTGAGTTTTCTTAATTACAGTTTACAAAAGTCGATTTCTATTTAAATATTACAGTATTTGGTTTCTAATCAAGAATGTATTACATGGATCATAATGACACGGCTTACTAATTTCTGAGTCTCAATATTTATGAGTTTGACCGAGAACACAACTCACAAACCCGTGTTTAATTACAAAATAGTGAGTAAACAGGGTGGTTCAAGTGTAGTGATGAGCTCTACAAAATAAGATTACAAGAAAAAAATATAAACTTTTTGAAAACAGCAAGAAATAATAGATTGTGAATATTTATAAATTAAAGAGAAACTTAGATGCCACACAAAGACAATACAAACACAATAAGGGAAAGAGCTGTCACTTTCTTATAAGTCGTAGATTATTGTTTACATGCACAAAACCTGAGTAAAGAAGCCTCAAATTCATAGGCAAAATGTAGCAACATCTAGTTTTGTGTCTCTTTTTTTCTTCTTCATGTTTCACTTACAAAAAAGAATTTGGATATTTGGAATCGTAATGTGCAATGGGTTCGATCTCTCAGGATTTATAATCCAAGAAAGACTAGACCATATCATCTACTTATTGCGCTTGGAAACTTATTACAGTTTCAATTTGAGATTGAGACGAACATAAAAACCCAAAGTTATTGATTAATAAAAGAAAACAGAAAACATTAATTAGAAATAAAAAAATGTCTTATATTCTACTTATCATTAGGGAGATCATCGTAATCCAATACTTCCCAAGAGCAAGCAGCTGCCTTCTCCTTGTTCAGCTCAGCTCTGAGATTCAACACCATCTGTTCCAACGAAGAAACTTTAGCAGCACAAGTATCTGATTTGTCCTTCTCCTTGTTCAACACATCTTCAAGATCTGAAACTTTAGCAGCACAGGTAGCAGATTTGCCCTTCTCCTTGTTCAGCTCATCTTTAAGATCCAACACAGTCTGTTTCAACGACAAAACCTCAGCAGCACAAGTATTAGATCTACCCTTCTCCTTGTTCAGCTCATATTTAAGATTCAAGATCTCATCTTTAAGGTCGGACACCGTAGCAGTTTTGATCTTCTCCTTGTTCAGCTCATCTTTAAGATCCAAAACCTCATCATTAAGATCCAAAACCTCATCTTTAAGGTCCGACACCGTAGCAGTTTTGATCTTCTCCTCCTTCAGTCCAACTTTGAGATTCTTGATGTGTTCCTCGAGTTCTTGGACTCGAGACCCATCAAAAGTATTCGTTTTCTTCCTCTCCAAGGAAACTTCATCAAGCTTTGTCTTTGCTAATTCAAATTAATATTTATGTGTTTCATCGTACAGAATCGTGCCAATTGTTATTGTTATTTCAAATTAGCAAATACAAAATTAAAAGGAAACAGTTATACTAACAGAGATTGAGGAGACGCAATCATAAGAATCTGACTTCACTAACATAAGTCTTTGGATATTTAGAATCGTTCTTTGTAATGGGTCTCAACACTCAAGATTTATAATCCAAGAAAGACTAGACCATATATCATCTACTTATTGCGCTTGGAAACTTACAATTTCAATTTTGAGATTGAGACGAACATTAAAGCCACCAAGTTCTTGATTAATAAAAGAAAACAGAAAACATTAGTAATAAAAATATTAAAATGTCGTATGTTCTACTTTTCATTATGGAGATCTGCGTAATCCAATACTTCCCAAGAGGAAACAACACCCTTCTCCTCCTTCAGGTCAGCTCTGAGATTCAACACTGTCTGATTCAACACTGTCTGCTCCAACGACAAAACTTTAGCAGCATAAGTGTCTGATTTGTCCTTCTCCTTGTTCAACACATCTTTAAGATCCGACACCTCATCTTTAAGAACCCACACCTCTTCTTCAAGATCCGACACAGTCTGTTTCAACGACAAAACTTCAGCAGCACAAGTATTAGATTTGCCCTTCTCCATGTTCAACACATCTTCAAGATCCGACACCTCATCTCTAAGAACCCACACCTCTTTTTCAATATCTGAAACTTTAGCAGCACAGGTAGCAGATTTGCTCTTCTCCTTGTTCAGCTCATCTTTAAGATCCGACAACTCATCTTTAAAATTCTCCATGGACGAAACTTTAGCAGCAGATTTTCCAATCTCCTTGTTCAGCTCATCTTTAAGGTCCGACCCATCAGCAGTATTCATTTTCTTCCTCTCCAAGAAAACTTCATCAAGCTTTGTCTCCAACCAGTCCAACTTGAATCCGGCTTCTGTTAGATCGATCAACTCACTCTGAGCGTTGCTTAGTTCAGTCTGGGTGATGCTATGTGGAGGCTTGTTCAGTGTCTCGATAAGATCAAGGAGGATATTAATGTATGCTGTCTTCATCCGTTGGTTCTTTTGTGTGACATTTACTGCAAAGTCAGGGTGCTCCTCGACAATCCAGCTCAGTGAAACAACCTGTAATCAAGAGAAGGATCTAATTATGTTAACAAGGAAAGGGAATCAAGTAACGAAGAAATAAACAAGAAAAAGAAGAAACATCATGTATAACTAAGTCATACCTGAGAATATAGAACTTGGAAACCTCCGTAATTGAACGTCTCATTCTCAGTGGCATCTCCTTCATCAACAACTTCATCTACTTTAACTTCTACTCTAACAACCAGTTTGTTCTTCTCCAGAAACCCTTTTTCTTGAAGCTTTTTAAGAGGCAAGGCCTTTGGAAAACCACATCCTGAGAACTGAGCGCAGAACACTTGGCACGATGAAAATAAAAAAGTAATTAGAATTTTCTTGTTCATCAACCAGATATTATGTATTCATCAAAATAAGTCAATCAGTTACCATATTCTTTGAAGAGCTCTTCGCCTGATCGATTCAAAATAATCAAGGAATAAGTAGCTCGTCTTTTCCATCCAAGTCGCAATGATTCAGGATTCGCAACTTGGAGGTACAGAGACAAGTGATCATCAACAATATCATCTCCTTTGGGATAAACTTCAACATACCTGGAAAAAAAAAACAGATTAACTAAACGCTTTATTAGTTGTTCATCTCATAACCAATACAACGCTATTTTGTTGTTGAATGTTAGAGGATGAGCCAAGAAATCAAAACACGATTAATATTTTATTTTACCATTCGCAGCCGCCGCTTGAGAATAATGGATATCGTATGAGACCTTTCTTGTCGGAGAAGTTATCTATCTCAAAGCTAAAACTCATCTGCTTCTGATCCTCCATACTCTATTCTTAGCTAGGCCTTGTTACTTCGAGCAAAAAGTCGACCTTCTTCTCACAGAATTTTCGTGGTACTTACCCGTATGGCCGTGTATATATATCTATACATGAATAAATATTTTTTCAAAATCCTAATTCAACAAGAAATACATAGGAAACTTATATGTAAATTAGAACGATACATGTCTCACATTATACAGTACTAATGTATATAAATTACATAAAACTTTCTTTTTGAAGTATTTCAAATTATCGTAAAATTATAAGGAAGTACAGTTATTCTAAAAAAGAAAAAAATCAAAAAGACAAAATAAAACATTATTGAACTTACTAAAAGTAAAGTATCAAGTACTGTACTGTAGAAGGAAATATTATTATCCATTAAATCTATGTCTATGACAGGGTTTTCATGAAATGTTGCATAGAAGGAGGAACAAGTCTGAAAAGTCAACACAAGAGATACAGAGCAGAATCAGTAAAAAGCTGAGAATGGTTTAGTCTTTGGATATCTAGAATCGTTCTGTGTAACTGGTTTGACCATATCATCTACGTTTCTTGTGCTTGGAAACTTACAAATTCAATTTGAGGTTGAGACGACGATATATAAATGCATAAAGCCACCAAGTTCTTGATTAATATAAGAAAACAGAAAACCATAAGCAGTAATGATGTCTTAATTGTACTCTACTTTTTCATTATGGAGATCCTCCTCGTAATCCAATACTTCCCAAGAGCAAGCAGCAGCCTTCTCCTTGTTCATCTCAGCTCTGAGATTCACCACTGTCTGTTCCAACGAAGAAACTTTAGCAGCACAAGTATCTGATTTGTCCTTCTCCATGTTCAACACATCTTCAAGATCCGACACAGTATGTTCCAACGACAGGAATTTAGCAGCAGATTCGTGCTTCTCCTTGTTCAGCTCATCTATGAGGTCCAACACCGTTTGCTCCACCGAACGAACTTTAGCAGATGAAGTATCAGTTTTGACCTTCTCCTTGTTTAGTGTGAGATTCTTGATGTGTTCCTCGAGAGTATTTTCTTTCTTCCTCTCCAAGGAAACTTCATCAAGCTTTGTCTCCAACCAGTCCAGCTTGAAACCTGCTTCTGTTAGATCGATCAACTCGCTCTGAGCGTTGCTTAGCTCAGTCTCAGAGATGTCATGTCGAGGCTTGTTTAGTGTCTCGATAAGACCGAGGAGGATATTTATGTATGTTGTCTTCTTTGGTCTGACATTTACTGCAAAGTCAGGGTGCTCCTCGAAAATCCAGCTCACTGAAACAACCTATAAACAAGAGAAAGATGCAATTAGGTTTAACCAGAAAAGGGAATCAATTAAAGAAGAAATAAACAAGAAGAAGAAGCATCCGTTTTATTAAACAATACCTAAGAATGAAGAACTTGGAAACCGTCAACATCTAATGTCTCATTCCCAGTGACATCTCCTTCGTCAACAACTTCAACTACTTTAATTTCCACTTTAACGATCAGTTTGTTCTTCTCCAGAAACCCTTCTTCTTGAAGCTTTTTAAGAGGCACCGCATCACAACCCCATCCTGAGAACTCAGCGCAGAACAATTGGCACGATTCTGTACGATGAAAGCCATAAAAAGTAATTTGAATTTTTTTCTTCTTCATCAGTCAGATATTATATATTCATAAAAATAAGTCAATTAGTTAATTACCATCTTTTCTGAAGAGCTCTTTGCCTGATTGACTCAGTAGAACGAAGGAAAAACTAGCTCGTCTTTTCCATCCAAGTCGCAGTGATTCAGGATTCGCAACACAGAGGTACAGAGACAAGTGATCATCAAAAAGATCTCCTTTGGGAAAAACCTCAACATACCTGGAGCAAAAAAAGAAAAGAACAGATTAACGAAAAGCTTTATTATTTTGCAGTTACAAATGAAAACTCTGAATAGTTTATTTTACCATTCGCACGCTTAAGAAATTTGGTGATTCAATCTCATCTTCCTTCTCGGAGAAGTTATCTATCTCAAAGGTAAAACTCGTCTGCTCTTGATTCTCCATACTCTATTCGTAGGCCTTGTTACTTCGAGCAAAAGACGACCTTGTTTTCACAGAATTTGTTTTAGGTCGGATGGCCGTGTATATACATAAAGCTTTTTTTCAAATTCCTTTTCAAAAAGAAATAAGGAACGTAAATTAGAACAAGACCATTGTACTAATGTAAATTACATAAACTTTCCTTTTGTAAGTTATTTCAAATTATAATACAGTTATGACTGAAATAGTTCTTCTAAAAAATAATTAAAAAAGGCAAAATAAAACTTGTACAAATCATGTTGCTTTTCAATTTTTCATGATTCAGATTTACATTTTCCCTTCTAAATAACTCGGTAAACCCTGTGGAACCTCTGATTTTCTTCATACTCATACCACGCTTTCGAAGGAGACTCGGAGGTGAGAAGTGTACTTAGGCTTTAGGCTCGAAGTGGTGGTAAGTCCTTGAAGCAACTTCACCACATCGCTCACTTCATCCAAGAAGTACTTGGCTTTGCTCGGTTTTCTTCCCACCGTCTCTGTAGACATTGACGATGATGATTGAGCAGAGAGTGTTGTTGTTATGCTCTCAAACATCTCCTCATCTCCGGTTCCTTCCGTTCCTCAAGCATTCTGCCACGAACTTTCCCCGTGAGTCCGTGACAAGACCTTTGCGTACTCCAAAGATGTCAGTCTGTGATTATGTACTCCGTGACAAGACCTTACAAAATATAAGGATTGCTTCGTTTCAATGCAATGAAACAAGCACATTGACAATCTACAAAAGTGCTAAACCCTTAAAAACCCTAATTCAGTATATACAAACACAAAGAGATGTCTCTTGCTGATAAGTCGCTAATAATTATGGCTTACGTAGGAATGTGGTTATGGCAAATATTTTTCTTTGTAGGTTAATTATTGGGACTCTTGAAATTGAGGAGACACAGACAACTACCTATAAGAATCTGAATTCACTTACACAACAATTTGGATATTTGGAATCTTATTTTTTTTTTGGTATGAGATTTCTATCTCTCAAGATTTATAATCCAAGAAACACTAGACCATATATCATCTACTTATTGCGCTTGGAAATTTATTGTTTCAATTTGAGATCGAGACGAACGTAAAAACCCCCCAAGTTGTTGATTAATAAAAGAAAACAGAAAGCATTAGTAATAAAATGTCTTATTTAATTTTCTACTTTTCATGCGTAATCCAATACATCCCAAGAGGAAATAACACCCTTCTCCTTGTTCAACTCTGCTCTGAGATTCAACACCGTCTGTTCCAACGACATAAATTTAGCAGCAGATTTGCCCTTCTCCTTGTTCAGCTCAGCTCTGAGATTCGACACCTCAGCTTTTAGGTACGACACCTCATCTTTAAGGTCGGACACTGTAGCAGTTTTGATCTTCTCCTCGTTCAGTTCAACTTTGAGATTCTTGATGTGTTCCTCGAGTTCTTGGACTCGAGATCCATCAGTAGCATTCGCTTTCTTCCTCTCCAAGGAAACTTCATCAAGCTTTGTCTTCAGCCAGTCAAGCTTAAATCCTGCTTCTGTTAGATCGATCAAATCGCTCTGAGCGTTGCTTAGCTCAGACTCGGTGATGCTACGTGGAGGCTTGTCCAGAGTCTCGATAAGATCGAGGAGGATGTTCATGTATGTTGTCTTCACCCGTTGGTTCTTTGGTCTGACATTTACTGCAAAGTCCGGGTGCTCATCGAAAATCCAGCTCACTAAAAAAACCTGTAATCAAGAGAAGGATCTTATAAACAAGAAGAAATAAACAAGAAGAAGAAGAAGCATCCTATATAACTAAGTCATACCTGAGAATATAGAATTTGGAAACCCTCGTAATCAAACGCCTCATTCTCATTGTCATCTCCTTCATCAACAACTTCAACTACTTTAACTTCCACTCTAATTATCAGTTTGTTCTTCTCTATAAACCCTTCTTCTTGAAGCTCTTTAAGAGGCACGACCTTTGCCCAACCCCATCCTGTGAACTGAGCGCAGAACATTTTACACGATTCTGTACGATGAAAGCCAGAAAAAAGTAATTAATTTGAATTTTCTTCTTAATCAATCAGATATTATATATTCATAAAAATAAGTCAATTAGTTACCATCTTCTATGAAGAGCTCTTTGCCTGATTGATTCAAAATAATCAAGGAATAAGTAGCTCGTCTTTTCCATCCAAGTCGCAGTGATTCAGGATTCGCAACACAGAGGTAGAGAGACAAGTGATCATCAACAGTATCTCCTTTGGGACAAACCTCAACATACCTGGAACCAAAAAAAGAACAGATTAGCTAAACGCCATATTATTTGTTCATCTAATAACAAATACAACGCTATTTTGCAGTTAAAAGTCAAAACACTGAATAATTTATTTTACCATTCGCATCCGCCGCTTAAGAAATTTGGTGATACAATCTCATCTTCCTTCTCGGAGAAGTTATCTATCTCAAAGGTAAAACACGTCTGCTCTTGATCCTCCATACTCTATCCGTAGGCCTTGTTACTTCGAGCTAAAGACGACCTTCTTTTTCACAGAATTGTTTTGGGTACTTACCCGTATGGCCGTGTTATATATATATATATATATAATAAAGCTTTTTTTCAAAACCCTTTTCAAAAAGAAATAAGGAACGTAAATTAGAACGAGACCCACTGTACTAATGTAAATTACATAAAATTTCCTATTGTAAGTTATTTCTAATTATCATATAATAATTAAAAAGGAAATTGTTATTCTAAACAAAATTAAAAAAGGGAAAAGAAAACTTGTACAAATGTACAGATCATGTTGCATGATTCAGATTTACATTTTAGGATGGCTTATCTAATTGAGTGATTGTAGCGATTGTGAGTGATCATGTATGTTTAGGAAACTTAAAAGTGCACTTGAAGCTATTCTTAAATCACACTTGAAATATATATATTTTTTCACGAAAAGTACTTATCTTACTCTTTTACATTGTTCGGGCCTACAACTCTTTAAAGCCGTGAAAAAAATCAATCTAGGTCACGCTTTGTCGATTGATATGGCTACTTATGAATGTGATTATGGCAAATATTGTTCTTTGTAATGGTTAATAGGACTCTCGAGAATGAAGAGACACACAGTCAACTACCTATAAGAATCTGACTTCACTAGTAAAACTCTTTGGATATCTAGAACTCGTTCTGTGTAGTGTAATAAAAGAAAACAGAAATCTACCAACTTCTTGATTAATAAAAGAAAACAGAAAACATTAGTAATAAAATGTCTTAATTAATAATCTACTTATCATTAGGGAGATCTGCGTAATCCAATACTTCCCAAGAGCATGCAGCAGCCTTCTCCTTCTTTAGGTCATCTCTGAGACTCAACACTGTCTGTTCCAATGACAAAACTTTAGCATCACAAGTATCAAATTTGCCCTTCTCCTTCTTTAGCTCAGCGCTGAGATTCAACACCGTCTGTTGCAATGTCCAAACTTTATCAGCAGATTTGCCCTTCTCCTTGTTCAGCTCATCTCCAAGATCCGACACCTCATATTCAAGAACCGACACCTCATCTTTAAGACCCCACACTGTCTGATCCAACAGCAGAACTTTAGCAGCAGATTCATGCTTCTGCTTGTTCAGCACGTCTTTAAGATCCGACACCGTCTGCTCCAACGACAGAACTTTAGCATCAGAAGCATCAGTTTTGCTCTTCTCCTTGTTCAGTTCAAGTTTGAGATTCTTGATGAGTTCCTCGAGTTCTTGGACTCGAGCATTATCTTTCTTCCTCTCCAAGGAAACCTCATCTAGCTTTGTCTTCAACCAGTCAACCTTGAATCCTGCTTCCGTGAGCTCCATCAGCTCATCCTGAGCGTTGCTTAGCACAGTCTCGGAGAAGGTATGTTGAGGCTTTTTGAGTGTCTCTATGAGACCGAGAAGTAGGTTCATGTATGTTGTCTTCACCGATTGGTTCTTTAATCTGAAATTTGCAGCAATGTCAGGGTGTTTCAAGAAAAGCTCGGTCACTGAAATCACCTGTCAACGAGAGAAAGATGCACTTATATATGCTAACCAGAAAAGAGAATAAAAAAACAAGACAATGAGAAGCATTCTGATAATATTAATCATACCTGAGAATAAAGAACTTGGAAACCCTTGACATCAAACGTCTCATTCCCAGTGGCATCTCCTTGATCAACAACTTCAACTACTTTGACTTCCACTTTAACTCTCAGTTTGTTCTTCTCCAAAAACCCTTTTTCTTGAAGTTTTTTAAGAGGCACGGCCTTTGCCCTACCAGATCCTGGGAACTGAGCGCAGAACAATTCGGACAACGCTTCTGCACCAAAACCAAAAAGATAAATTGAATTTTTCTTCTTCATCCATCAGACATAAAACCCAACTCCATGGCAAATAAGTCAAGTAGTTACCGTTTATTCTGAAGAGCTCTTTGCCTGATTGATTCACCAGAAAGAAGGAATAACTAGCTAGTCTTTTCCATCCAAGTCTCAATGATTCAGGATTCGCAACGTGAAGGAACAGAGACAAGTGATCATTAACAATCTTTCCTTTGGGATGAACCCTAACAATCCTGGAGGAAACAGATTAACGAAACGCTTTAGTTGTTGTTCATATAATACAACGCTACTTTGTTTGAATGTTAGAGGATGAGTTAAAGAAATCAAAAAGCACGATTAATACCATTCGCAGCCGCCGCTTGAAAATTTTGGAGATCGTATGAGACCTTCCTTCTCGGAAAAATTATCTATCTCAAACGTAAAACTCGTCTGCTTTTGATTCTCCATACTCGAGCACAAAGACGACTTACTCAGAGACTTGTTTTTGGTACTTTCCGGCCGTATCCGTATGACCGTATCATATAAATTAAGCTTTTTCAAAACCCTATTGGAAGCTATTTATTTCTTAGATCAAATTATCGTATAAAAAAAGGAAATTGCAAAAAGGTAAAATAAGACATTATTGAATAGTGACTACTGTACCAAAAACAAGGCCTAAGAGTAGACTATGAAAACGTATCTCATCCCTACGGACTCCTTCTGGTCAAAAGAAGATGAGTTTTGGTCCAGTGGATCAAAACGTATCTCATCCCTACGGACTCCTTCTGGTCAGTTCGAGATACTGGTTTGGGATCATGGGTCTGGCGAAAGTTATTGAAATGCAGAGATTTGGCAAAGCAGTTCTACAAGGTGGAAGTTCATAACGGCCAGAGAACTTCATTCTGGTACGACAACTGGTCGCCGCTAGGTACGCTGATCGACATCACTGGACCACGGGGTTTTATTGATCTGGGTATTACTTCGAGTAAATCGGTGGCGGACGCTCTCACTGGTCTCGGACGCAGACGCCATAGAACAGAGCAGCTACGGGCTATCCAAGTCATGCTCAACTCTCTATGCAGCCGGAGCATGCACACTGCAGAAGACATACCGCTTTGGAAAGCTTCTGCGGACGTATACAAACCTTCTTTCAGTACAAAGAATACCTGGATACAGCTCCGACATGCCGGACCCGTTATTCAATGGCACCGTGGAGTTTGGTTTACTCATTCCACCCCTAAATTATGTTTCTTTGCCTGGTTAGCGATGCATAATCGTTTGGCTACCGGAGATAGAATGCTCTCTTGGAATGCGGGTGTCAATGCTACTTGTCTCCTATGTCAGCAGTCTGTGGAATCCCGCAATCACCTCTTCTTCGCATGTCGATACTCTGCAGCAGTCTGGAGTGTGTTGACAAAGGGTCTTCTCAAAGGCCTCTACACCACAAACTGGAACGCCCTTGTCTCCGTCATTTCAAATACCACTCAACCACGACATACCCAATTCCTCATTCGGTATGTTTTTCAAGCCACAATTCATGGTCTCTTGACTTGACGGAACGGAACTCTCGGCGCCATGGAAAACAGCCACTTCCCCCAGCTCAACTCGTTCAGCTCATTGACAAAACCACACGGAACCGCCTTTCATCAATTACGCAGATTGGAGATCGAAAGTTTGATGGTGCGTTGCAAACCTGGTTTGAAACAAGAAGCTAGACTCTTTTTTTTCTTTCTATCGAATGCTTTTCAAATATACGTTGCACATGATGTAAACAAACGCCTTTTTTTGAGTTAATTTTACATGAAATTGAAAAAAAAAAAAAAGAAGATGAGTTTTACCTTTGAGATAGATAACTTCTCCGAGAAGAAAGGTGTAGAATTGTCACCAAATTTCTTTGTCAGGCTGGCTTTGTCGATTGATATGGCTACGTATGAAAGTGACAATGGCAAATACATATTGTTCTTTGTGATAGTTAGTGGGAACTCATGAGATTGAAGAGACACACACACAGTCAACTACATATAAGAATCTGACTTCACTAACAAAACTCTTTGGATATCAAGAACTCGTTTAATTTGTGTAGTGTAATAAAAGAAAACAGAAATCCACCAACTTCTTGATTAATTAAAAGAAAACAGAAAACATAAAATGTCTTAATTATTTCTACTTATCATTAGGGAGATCCTCGTAATCCAATACTTCCCAAGAGCAAGCAGCAGCCTTCTCCTTGTTCAACTCAGCTCTGAGATTCAACACTGTCTGCTCCAATGACCAAACTTCATCAGCAGATCTTCCCTTCTCCCTGTTCAGCTCATCTTCAAGATCCGACACTGTCTTATTTAACAACAGAACTTTAGCAGCAGATTTGTGCTTCTCCTTGTCCAGCTCATCTTTAAGATCCGACACCGTCTGTTCTAATGACATAACTTTAGCATCACAAGCATTAGATTTGCCCTTCTCCTTGTTCAGCTCAGTTTCAAGATCAAACACCTCATGTTCAAGATCCGACACCTCATCTTTAAGACCCACAATTTTAACAACAGCTTCGCGCTTCTCCTTGTCCAGCTCATCTTTAAGATCCGACACCGTCTGTTCCATAGACCAAACTTTAGCAGCATAATTATTAGATTTGCCCTTTTCCTTGTTCCGCTCATCTTTAAGATTCAACACCTCATCGTTGAGATCCGAGACAGTCTTCTCCATCGACAATACTCTAGCAGCATAAGTAGCAGACTTGACCTTCTCCTTTTCCAGTTCAAGGTTGAGATTCTTGATATGTTCTTGGACTTGAGTATCATCACCACCATTTGGTTTCTTCCTCTCCAAGGAAACCTCATCAAACTTTTTCTTCAACCAGTCTAGCTTGAATCCGGCTAGATCTGTTAGCTCGATCAAGTCATTCTGAGCGTTGCCTAGCTCAGTGTCGGTGATGCTATGTGGAGGCTTGTCCAGTGTCTCTATGAGACCGAGGAGGAGATTCATGTATGTTGTCTTGGCCAATTGGTTCTTTGGTCTGAAATTTGCATCAATGTCAGGGTGTTTTGTGAAGAGCTCGCCCACTGAAACCACCTGTCAACGAGAGGAAGATGAGATTATGCTAACCAGAAAATAGAATAAAAAAGAACACAATGAGAAGCATTCTTATAAATAGTAATCATACCTGTGAATTAAGAATTTGGAAACCATAATAATCGAACGTCTCATTACCAGTGACAACTCCTTGATCAACAACTTCAAGGACTTTTACTTCCACTTTAACTCTCAGTTTGTTCTTTTCCAGAAAACCTTTCAAGAGGTACGGCCTTTGCCATACCCCATGCTGAGAACTGAGCGCAGAACAATTGGCAGTATAACGACGATTCTGAAAACAAAAAAAAAAAAACAGAAAACTTTAAGTGAAATTTTCTTTATCATCAATCAGATATTTATATACGTGGAAAATAAATTAATTACGTACCCGTTGTTCTGACGAGCTCTTTGCCTGATTCATTCAACAGAGCGAAGGTATAACTTGCTCGTCTTTTCCATCCAAGTCGCAATGATTTAGGATTCGCAACACAGAGGAAGAGAGACAAGTGCTCATCAACAATATATCCTTTGGGATAAACCCTAACAAACCTGGAGGAAACAGATAAACGAAACGCTTTAGTTGTTGTTCGTATAATACAAGGCAACGCTACTTTGTTTGAATTAAGAAATCAAAAAAACAAAATTAATACCATTCGCAGCCGCCGCTTGAGAATTTTGGAGAATATACGAAACATTCCTTGTCGGAGAAGTTATCCATCTCAAAAGTAAAACTCGTCTGCTTTTGATCCTCCATACTCAGAGCAAAAGACGACTTTCTCAGAGACTTTGTTTTTGGTACTTTCCCGTATCCGTGTGACGGTATATATATATAAAGCTTTCAAAACCCTAATTCGAAAAGATATAAGGAAACTTGAAACCTAATCATCGTATCCATGTGCTATTTATTGTTTCTTGACATGTGTCATTGAACTAATGTAATTAATTAATTATGCAAATTGAAACTTTCCTATTGTAATTTCCTAGATCAAATTATCGTATAACTAAAAGGAAATGGCAAGTCTAACAAAATAAGACATTGTTGAACCTACTGAAAAGAAATATAGCAAGTCAAAAGATATCCTTTTTGAACAACAGGTAAAAGGAAATATAATCTACTTGTGCTGCTAAAGTTTTTTCGCTTGCTCTTCGGAACTAAACTATTGGATTACGATGATAATGAAAACTAGAATATAATTAAGACATTTTATTACTACTGTATGTTTTCTGTTTTCTTTTACTTATCAAAACCTAAGAATAACAATGTGTTACTCTAAATAGAAACTTAGATGACACGCAAAGACAAATATATACAAGCACAATAAGGGAAAGAGCCGTCTCTTGCTCATAAGTATTAAATTATTATTTACATGCACAAAACCTGACTAAAGAAAGAAGCCTCACATTCATAGGCTCAAATCGCAAACAACATCAAGTTTTGTCTCTCATTTTTCCTTCTTCGTGTTTCCTATGTACAAATCATGTTTCTTTTCAATGTTCTCACGATTCAAATTCACATTTTTTTTCCTCCTAAATAACTCGTTGAACCTCTGATTTTCTTCTTACTCATACCACGCTTTCGAAGGAGACTCTGAGGTGAGAAGGGTACCTAGGCTTTGGGCTCGAAGTTGTGGTAAGTGCTTGAAGCAACTTCACCACGTCGCTTACTTCATCCAAGAAGTACTTGGCTTTGCTCGGTTTTCTCCCCACCGTACACGCGAATATCTCTGTAGACATTGACGACGATGATTGAGCAGAGAGTGTTGTTGTTATGCTCTCAAACATCTCCTCGTCTGACCTGTCGTCTCCAATGCACACCACAAAATCCGGCGCCTTCCCTTCTTCCACCATTCTGCTTAGAACCTTCCCGGTGACGAGACCTTTGCTTACTCCCTGTTTCATCCAAACATGTCAAGTTTATGTTTGCTTGGACTCAACGCAATGAAACAAGATGGGGTGAAGAAACCTTATAATTACCTGAGGCTTGACTTCAACGATTTGGTGGCCTCTGTTAACAACAACAGGTTCATTCACAAGAACGGTTTCGAGATGGTCAAGAAGCTCCTTAGCTTGACAAGAACCAAAGTCTGGGTCTGCATCTTGGTGATGCCACACCAACGCACTTTCTTTCGCTTCTATATTAGATCCATCCGTAGTTTCTGTGTACAGTCTCATAATAGGCTCCACGATCTTCTTCCACTCAAGATCATCAGATACGCCGCTCGTCTCCCAATCGGATGACTTATTCCACCTGCATTACAAAAGATTGTCTTCTAAGATTTATTCTCAAGAAGAATTAACACAAATCATTAACGTACCTTGTGAAGTAACCGTGTTCAGCAGCTATGCCAAGATTCTCACACGGTGCAAGCCACTCGCTCAAAGAAACTTTCCCTCTCCCACTAACGATAAAGATAGTGTTGTTAGGATCACTACACAGTGCCTTCAATGCAGAGATAACTTCAGCACTTGGATCCTTTACAATAGAGGACTCAGGAACTAAAGTGCCATCGTAGTCAAGAAAGATAACTCTCCTGCTCGATCTTCTGTAAGCAGTAACGGCTTGCTCAATGGATAGCCTTCTGAAATTCGGAGAGAGAGCAACGAGCCTAAAACTTAAACCCCAACCCACACCCCAGCATCGTTTACTGTAATGCTCTCTACACGCCCTCTCCAGATCCTGAGAAAAGCTGTTTGCCCAATACCCCACATGGTGTGTGCTAATGTAGTGATAGTGTTTCTTATGCCGTAGCTGCTTCTCAAAATCAGACATGGTGATTGCAGAGTACATCGAATCAGCTACCCCGTCAACGTCCCAAGGATTAACCCTAATGGCACCACTTAAAGAAGGTGAGCAGCCAATGAACTCAGAGAGAACAAGCGTGCTTGTGCGAGGAGAATCTTCACTTAGTCCCAGAGCTTTATCCATGTTTGGAGTTCCCTGACGACAAACAGTGTACTTGTATGGAACTAAGTTCATGCCATCCCTCACCGCATTAACTATGCAGCACTCTGCCATGGCGTAATAAGCAGACTTCTCAAACCGAGGAACAGGACGATCAATCAGAACCACCGGCTCATAACCGGGAGAACCATACCGCTCGTTGATTCTTTTCACAGTGTGATAAGTCTCTTTCTTGGCTTCCTGGACGTCTTTACCTGAGCCTCTGGCTGGATTCACAATCTGGATAAGAACTAGTTTCCCCAGCATGGTAGGATACTGCTGTAGGAGGTGTTCAAAGGCCAACATTTTCAGACTTAAGCCTTTGAAGATATCCATGTCGTCAACACCGAGGATCACCTTCTTGCCGCGATACTTTTCTTGGATCTCTTTCAGTTTCTCAGCTGTAGCAGGAAGATTCAGAACGGTTTCAAGCCTTCCCATGTGAATACCTATAGGAAGAATCTTCAAGAACACCGTACGGCCTAAGTAGTCAAGAGCAATATGCCCTCTCTTAGACTCATACTCCAATCCAAGCATTCTACAGCAGCATGACAAGAAATGCCGAGCGTAATCAAACGTGTGAAAACCAATCAAGTCGCAGTTTAGGAGGCCTCTTAGTAGCTCCTCACGAACAGGTAAGGTTCGGTAAATTTCCGAAGAAGGGAACGGACTGTGGAGGAAGAAACCGAGCTTAACCCTGTGAAAACGCCTCCTCAAAAACGTTGGTAGGACCATCAAATGATAGTCATGAATCCAGATGTAATCCTCCTCGAGATTAATCACTCCCATTACCTTATCTGCGAATATTTTGTTGGCAGAGACATACGCCTGCCAAAGACTGCGATCAAAGCGCTCGCCGTGATCAGGGCACATTGGTAACATGTAGTGGAAAAGTGGCCATAGCTGCTGTTTACAAAAGCCCTGGTAGAATTTTTCATGCACATCTTGTGGGATAAAAGTCGGTACGCAGTTGAATTCCTCAAAGAGTTTCTGGGAGACCTCTTCTTGCTCAGTCACATCAACATCTGTCTTGAGTGATCCAACGTAAATGACTTCCGTCTCTGGAGAAAACCCATCTTTGAGATGTAACAGAGGAGAATCATTGTCCAGGCTGAAGATCCACTTTCCAGTTTCTGAATCCTTTTTGCCATTTAAAGGAAGAAAGTTTGCTACTATGATCTTCCGCTCGCGGCAAGATAATGATGAGATGGCATCTGAATCATTATCACTAACACCATCTCCATCGGCGTCAGAGATGATTCCAGGAACAGTCATCACTTTTGGAAGAGCTCTTGGAGTCTGAGGAATCTCCAGAAGATCCCCACATGCCAAGTCTAAGAGGTTTCCAAATGATTTTGACCCCATTCTTGAAACACAAAATCATAAAAGGTAGAGACTCCCAAGCTGAATAAAGATCCCAAGGAACTACATTTACAAAAGAGAAGTCCATATCATTAGCATTGTCAATAAATCAAGTAGTTTTGAGTCCACACACCAACCAAACTATAATCAGTCAAATACATTAGAGACGAAACAAGTAGGAGAAATAACAAGTTTTCAATATCATCAAAGAGCAGAAATGATTGAATTTAAATGACAGGAAAAATCAAAACTTTTGTATCTTCTCATCATAATTTACAAATTGTTCATGTTCTTGCAAGTAGGTAAAGATATAATAAAGCTTCAATAACGCACACTAGTTCCATAGCTAAAATTGTGTGAGACCTCAAAAATGGAAAATTCAGAAACGATAATCAAGTTCCATCTCCAGATCTTTCACTGAGAATCCCAAATCGGAAAATAACAAATTTCACTGTTGCTAAAGCAAATTAAGAAACTTCGATCCTATATCAGTGAAGCACCGGAAATCCCCAAATCCCTAGGTCGAGTTTGACCAGAACCCAGAAAATCCATCAGAAGAGAGAAAGGATCGGGCGATTCAACAGCTAAATAAAGTAAGATCAGAGGAGAAAGAAGAAGAAGAGTGAAACGCTTTAGGAGCAAAGTCAAAAGCTGCTTACCAAGGGGGAAAATCACCGGCGGTCACCGTGTGAGAGTTAGCTCCGTCGCCGGCGTTCGAAATGAATCGATCGAAAGGAAGAAAGGAGAGAAAAGAGGAAATGGAATCGAGGAAATGGATATTCTCGAAGAGATCAGAGAGACTATAGAGCTTAATAATATTATTATACGAAAAAAATGAGAGTTTTGATTCAATCTTAAAAGGTGGATAAGTTCGATAGACTCATAGACTCCTACTATTTTTTTAACAAAATAATTATTTTATTTTCTTCGTCGACATTTTCGTAGTGATCTCAGTTTCTAGAATTCTAGTAACCATTTTTTTTTTATAATAAAAAGAAAAAAACGAAAAGTAACGTTGATATTTGATTATTAATGACCAAATAATGGTTCGTCTGGTGAAAAATCCAAAAAGTAACTCCAAAACTTGATTATCGGAAGCATGATATGGGATTCAATCGCTTTGAATTGATTGCATATTTGTTTCTTCATTTGAGAGACTGAAAATCCCATCGGTTTGCATTTATATAATCATGTATATACGTGACAAAGTTAGATTGATAATCATGAAAGTTCCAATGGCGTACAGTTGATTTTTTGGGATCTTTTATCAGTGAAAACATAAAAAAAATTGGAGAACATCTTTTACTACAAACTCCGTTTCGATCATTCAAAATTGTTTAAGAATTTAGGTCAACCCAATCAAATGAATATCTATAAATTAGTTGTTCTAACTTATTTATATGTCAGAATCTCAAATGATTTAAAAATAGGTTATGTTGAAATTTTATTATGTGTAAAAATAGTGTACGATATTTTATAAAGAAAATTTATGTTGAACTGTTCAAAGATTATATGCATATAACTATGGTGAAATTTTGCCAGAAAATGACTATTTTTACTTCAAAGAGAATGGTATTGTGGTGGATATGTGGATTGTTAAAGATTGGAGACGATACCATATCACTGCTGTATCAAAGCATGCAACTATCAATAGTCTGACATCAACTTAAAACTTGGATTACCGATTTCTAATTCTTATATATTTTTATATGTTTAGCAAATAAATATTTATTTTATAAATTGATGAAAATATTGACATATACATGCCAAGTGATTCTTGTTTATATTAACCTTGGAACCTAACTAAACACACTATTGAAGCATATTAAATCTTTAGTCTACATGTTTATATTTCATTAAGTGCTTAATTAGATTTCATGTTCTACAACTGTTGATGGCTTCTATTGAAACCATCATTTTCTCTGTTTGATTAACTTATATAGAGAGTCTTGGCTTCCTCCAGCATCGTAACCTAGAGAATCTTTCAGCATCAAATTATTGTCATAAGTCATAACCACTTAGCGTTGTTACGATATCATCTTTCTATTTTAAAACCAAAACTGTTTTTCTTTTTGGTTTTTAACAGTCAACTTTTAAAACCGAAAATTGGTATGGCATTGGCAAGAAAACATTATAAGGATATTCATATATACAGTGTTACTATCAGCAATTTGTGAAATTTATTAGGCTGAAACCTGAAAGGCATGTGGTCGCCACGAGTATAAACTAAAACATCGTTGGTCTCTTGTGGTGCTGTGAAGATATTGGGCCCGCCGTGGGCCCAAGAGATAATCCACTTCGCCTCGTTTCACGGTGCTACACAGTACACACCTACACTCCCTAATGGCCACAGCCTCATCTTCTTCTCACCGACGAAGACCAAAATGTATGTGTATAAGTTATTAGCAAAGATTCAAAGAAAATCTTAGGCAGACCCACTATTATAATTCTTAAACCTTTAGCTCTGATTTTTATGCAGTCACACAATCATCACAGATCTTACAGTATCAACTTTGTTCGTCTTTATGTGTAGTTTAATTAGTTTAATACTTATGATTATATTAGTCCTCCGTGGTATATACACCATGAAAATAATATACTGTATGTTCAATCTTTTCAAAAGCACAGAAATTAAAGAAGATAACATGGAGATAAGAAAAGGAAATGGAAAGTTGTGAAAATGACATAACGAGTGGATAAAATACAGACGAAGAAGGAATAATTCAATTGTTTTGACGTTATAGACAAACGTGCAAGTCTTTTTTATCATACATCGAACATAAATCAAAGGCCACTTCAATTGTTCTAGTTCCAACCTTTTTTTTCCGCAAGTCGACAAAACTGATATCATATCTACTTTTAAAATTTCCTACAAACTAGTTTGAGTCTTGTTTCGATGTGAGATTATATATACTGTTTATGATGAATTATCCAAAGTTTCAATCCAAAATATAGGTATGTTTAATCCAATAGATCTAGAGTTCTAATAAGGGGAGCTCTCTAATAAGAGAGTGAAACTAAAGTAATCTGCAAAAGAAAAGAAAAAAATATAGATTGGTTGAAACGGAGCAACACAATTTTTTTTGTTTTTAACATTTATACTTTTGTGTTGTAGAATTCATGCATCATAAAGCTCCATTACACGATCTTTGTAGGATTAGTAAGAAATGTGAATAATCAGGTCACAAAACCAAATTTCATTATTCTAAAATTGACAAATAAAAACCTCATCATATTAGTTTTTTTTTTAAATTTACCAATCAAAACCTATATATGTGAGAAATTTATAAAAGGACAACCTATCAGTTTAGTGAGAATGTTAGGTACGAGTCCAAGTCGTAAGACTAAACACCAACCGAATAGACACCAGTGCACCATTCGACTTTGTCAGAAAAATAGAAAAAACAAAAACAAAAACTCCACTGATTTACTATTCAACTGTCTTGGAGATATTAATAATTAGACCCTCCAAATGTTTGTTTTTTTTAGCTTGAATAGTAAAATCCCTAATCACAAAATGCAAGGGTATTATTTCAGCTATAGGAGGTTTTATATTACGATCACAGTCACACATGTTTAATTCGAACATGTCAAAGTTAAGATCGTCTTGTACGTGGATTTAGACTTATATGGTCTTATATTACCGTTGTTCTTTGTAGTGTGTAATGTAATCGATTCCATTGTCTTGGTTTCACTATGAAGAATAACAAATAGTACGTACGTACATGACACAGTGAAACATGGAATAACAAAAAAAATTGGAAATCAAATCTGATAGTTGCATATACAAACGCACATTAACAGATTTGAACGTGGGATATATGAGTATATGACACAACGACAATACTATTACAAACTTGTACTATTATGTTATATGTCCTGGTCAGTAAATTTGTTTGTAATAAAATAAATATTGATTGTAATAGAAAAAAAGTCCACTTATCCAGAAAATGACCCCTATAACAAGCAATATCCATATATAGGTGAAGTTGTCCCTTCGACCTTTGTGTTGACCTTTGTTTATTTATCTAATATGTAAGCTAAACTTGACCAATACGAATAATCTACTACATAAACTAGAGAGTTTAAAATGTACACTCGTCTTTTTGAATTTGACATTCTTATGTGAGAGGGTGTCACCATTTTTGTAATATAAAGCTATATTTAAAACTATATTTTGTAGGGGCAAGTTCAACCATGTCACTAGCTAAACAAATTTAATGGAGAGTTATTTCACCAAAATGTCACCGGTCCCATAAACTCAAAGCTTTTTATATAATTAGCTTTTACAGATTTAAGTAATATATATAGAGATATACAAATGAGACAGTGAGTTGCAAGTAGGATTCACTTTAAAACTAAAATTTTTGATTTTGACATTAATTAATACGAAAAAGAATGTCATTATCTACTTTAAGATTTTGATTAACATCCAATCAAAGACTCACTTAAATCCCACTTACTTATTTGGTTTCAATGCTTCTTTAACAAATTTCTTGACTCAAAACTTGGATAATCTAGTCATTGATAGGATCATATAACCATCATGCGAATTTGTACTGATATGAAATATACACATCTAATAAACTATCAATTTCAAACAACATATCAAATTAAATTAACCACAACTGCGTGATTGCTTGATCTTTTTTTTTTTTTTTTTTGAACATCTTTTTTGGTTCCGCTGCGTGATTGCTTGATCAAATTATCAATTTAACTTAACAACTTACTTTCACTATAACTAATACGAATTGTTTTTTAATTAGTACAAAGCATTATACAACCAAAACTTGTAAAGTTTGTTTTACTTATACTTCGTGATTTGCAAGTAGGATTCACTCTGGAATAGGATATTTGTTTTTGACACAAAAATGTAAAAGAATGTCAATATATACTTTAAGATTTTGGTTAACATCCAATCAAAGACTCACTCAAATCCCACTTATCTAATTCGTCTCTATGCTTTAACAAATTCATTGACCCAAAACTCACATGATGACATATATGAACATAGCAATCTAACTTGACCACAGCCACAACTGCTTCTTTGTGCATTCTTAATGTTAAGGTTATGAATGGGAGATGAGAACAAATGTGTTCGCACCATTAGCTTTATAATATTTTTTAATTAGTACAAAGCATTGTACAACGTAACAAACACTTGCAAAGTTTGGTTTACTTATACAAGAAGATGGTAAAACATTTATTCCCCCCTAACTATTACAGTATGAATATTAGCAAATCTTCTACCTTTGCTTCTACCTCACGGTAACAACAATCACAAACGTCTACCGCAAGAAACAGACCCTAAATAATGAAGAGATCCAGAAAAGAAATGATCCAAAAGAGAGTATATATAAGTAATCTAAAGAATCAAACATTAGACCATATAAGTCATCCCAGCTTGCAGGATGTTCATATGAGGAACAGTCAAATTCGCAGCACCAGCTCTGCAATTCCTCCTCAAAAACGCATAGAAGTAATTAATCACAAGCTTCTTCACAAATATCGAATTCTTCTTCGCCCTCACATCTCCATGAGCTAGCAAATACGTTAGCCCTGAATCCGTAGCTTCTCTCAAAGCCGCAAGCTCATATTCAAGAGCTGGATCTTCCTCCATTGACCCTACGCTTGAAGACGGCAAAAACTCTGCATCCACCACCACCTCTTGCTCTGGCTCTGGCTCAGACCGCTTTCCTCGGCGAATGAGAGGAACAGTGAGGTCGTCAGTGTAAGTATCACTTACAACCGAAACCCTATCAGGATCAAAATCATTCATAGTGCTCTCTAAAGCGTCCTCAATCGCTTCACACCTCAAGAACTTCTCTAAGCTTTCAATAAGAAGCTGTTCAAAGACTCTAGAGTCTTCTTTCCTGACATCTTTGTAACCATACCTCGCAATGCACCTGAACATATGGTAGTCCTTAGGACAAACCCTTCTGAAGAGGAACCTCTCTTCTTGAGGAACGACAGGGACAGGGACGTACTTGATGCAGACGAAGATGATAGTCGAGTGAATCGCGGGAAGAGTGAGCAAGAACTGTCCAAAAATGGAAGGTATGCCTTGAACAAGCTCATTGTAGAGGAGACCAATCCCAGGGATTCGAATAGTTCCAAGAGTTGAGCCGAGCTCTCGCATAAATTCCATGGAGATTCTTTCCCTGACCTCGCTTTGGTACTTGAGCACGCTTCCGTAGTTCCAAACGTACATTATGGTGAGGAAGAAAGTGGCGAACACTAGAGGAACCCAACCGCCTTCCAAGATCTTTGTGAGAACCGCAAGCAAGTAAATGGTCTCAACGGATCCGAACACAAGAGGGAAACAGAGAGCGAGAAACAGATTGGTTTGCCAAATGAGAAGCATCACTAGTGTTACCAAGACTGTGCTCACCATCATCACACCTACCTCAGCTATCCCTGAAACAAGAAGAATGGAGAAGAAAGCATCAGAAAGGAGAAAGCTTTTTCAGAAAACCGGACAGAATTGAGACTGACCATAAGCATTGGCGATGTGAGTTGTGCTTCTGAAGATGGAGACGACAAGTATGCACATGATCATCAAGAACCAATTGATGACCGGAATGTAGATTTGACCCATCCGTTTCTTAGAAGTGTGGATTATCTTCAGCCTTGGGAAGCAACCTAGAGCCATGGCTTGTTTGACGCATGAGAAAGTCGCAGAGATCATAGCTTGGCTTGCTATCATCGCTGCTAATGTAGCAATCACAAACACAGGCCAGAACAAACTCTCTGCATTTTCAACAAATTTCAGCATTTTGCACATTTACTATAATCAAAGCTGAGACCTTGGGGGATGTATTGATTGGTTTACCTGGAACTGAATCATAGAATATACGAGCTGAGGCATGAGGATGCTTTGTTAGATAAGCAGCTTGACCCATGTAAGCTAAGAGAAGGCATGGGAACACCACGCATGTGAATGCCATCTGATATTCAAGTAATATCATCATTAATCATTACTATAAATCAAACAGTGATCATAAGGTGAGTGAGTAATGATGCCTAACCTGTATAGAACGAACTGAGAAATGTCCCAAATCTGCAAACATTGCTTCAGCTCCTGCAGAGTATCAAATCCTCTGTGAAGAAAAGTAGTAAAGTTTCGATTTTTAGAAGTTGTGTAAGCGTTTTGGTTACCTGTAATGCATAAGACGCATCCACCAAGAGCAGACCAAGCCTGTTTGCTATTCTTGTTGAAGAACAGAACGATATAGTAAGGGTTTAGTGCTCTAATTACAGTGATGTCGTACTTCAGCAGATTATAGATTCCAATAGCACCGAGAGAGAAGAACCAAAGCGCGAGAACCGGAGCAAAGAGAAAACCAACTTTACCAGTCCCAAACCGTTGTATGCTGAACAATGCCACAAGAATCACAATCGAAGACGAAACCAATGCATCTGTGATATGACACAAACACACACACCAATAAGCAATTTGCTTAAGCAAAACAAACAGAAATCATGTGGTAGTGTATACTCACTTGTTCCAAATCCTTCAACTTGACCTTGTAAACCACTCATTGCAGACATCACTACATAACAATCATGAGGAAGATAACATCAAAACCTCAACCTCAATCTCAACTTCCATAGCAACAAATACAAAACAATTCAGACTTACCTGACATTGCTGGTGTCAGAATTCCATCGCCAATAATCATGGAAGTTCCCATTAGCACTAAAAGCAGAAGAAGAGTTTTCAAATACCCTTTTGTCTCCAAAGCTTCTTTAATCCCCAGAGCTCGTTCCAGCTCAGGAGTTGGGAGTTTAAGCCTAAAACTAGAGATCATTTCGTCTGCAGGCTGTTGATTTGGCAGCTTATTCACCTTTGCATACCTACAAATCAATGAATACAAAGCAAATGTTCCTCCTGCAGAAAACACACACATACTGAGAGAACCACTTTACACCACCTAAACATGTATTGGTTACAGTTATTCAAACTTACCTTCGCCATTGTCGTTGGCTTTAAGGACTACAAAGACATACTTTGCTAAAGGAATCACAGCAATAGTGTAGATGACGAGAGACAAGGCACCAAGAACATCAACTTCTGATCTTATTGGAACTTTACTGAAGACATCACTGAACACATACAAAGGGCTTGTTCCCATGTCACCATAGACAACACCTAACGTCTGAAACGCTATCCCAATAGTACCCAAAAGTGACAAATCCTAAAAAGATTCATTTTTTTCTTATGTCAATTACACAAACACTATTGGGCGCTTAAAAAAATCGAAACTTTATTAATGGGTGAATCTAAAAACTTAACCTTTAGACTGTGACCATGAGCACCTGCAATTTCCATGGCTTCAACATCAAGAGAATCAGCTCTTTTGGGCTTTTTCACCAGTCTCCTCCTCAAATTCCCAAAACTATAATCTCCTCCATCTCTGGTTTCGAAAAACGGCGGCGTTTCAGAGTTCACCTCGCTTCCGTCGACCCATCTCCTGTCGCTGCTGCTTCCGGTACCAACACGCCTCAAGCTGTTGTTGCTGCTTCCTTCTTCAATCCTATCTTCTTCCTCCATTGACGCAAAGCAGAGCAACAAACAAGAAAAAAGATCTGATTTTTTTTGGTTGGAGGAGGAAAATGTTAGCAGAGTTTTGGATTGGTTCACTTCGTCTTCTCTTCTTGAATGATTGTTAATGCTTGAATGTGACTTCACTGACAAACGGGTAACATGTTTAGAATTACTACAAAGAAACAGACAAAGGTCTGATTTTTTTTTTAATTATTCAGTAAATAACTCTCAACTTTCCCAATAAAAAAAAGAGTACTTTTTCTCGATTCTATATCCGAGAAACGTGATCCTTTGTTTGTCTATTTACGCCAGTGTTCACGTTGCATCGTTCAACGAACTTTTAGATCTTTTCCGGTTTTGATTAGTGTGCAATTAGAGGAAACAAGAAATCACAAGAGGAAGTAAATTTTGTGGAAAATGGGAAATGATTTTAGAAGATTTTACATCTACTAGAGGAAAAGCTTCTTTATGTTTTCTTCTTTGTGTTGTAGTAATTCAAAATATTTTAAAAGGAAAACCTTTTTTTTCCTAGTTTTCTTATTTTTGATTGGTAAAATATCACAACCAGTCCATCTTAGAGCATAGGCATTGCAGATACTCTTATCGTCTCTCAAAAAAAAAAAAAAAAAACAAATCAAAAAGTTATCTATGTGGCCAAATTAAATGTTCAGATACATCTCTCTGGGAGGAGATTTAAAAACGTCTCTGGAGTAAAGTTGGATATGTGGCGTAACATTATTTGTCAGCTTTTTATTTTTTATTTTTTATTTTTTCTTTAAAGCAAAAAGTAAGTTTTGAGATATTTTTTGAGATGAATTTTCTGGACATTTAAATGGTACTCCCTCCGTTTTTCTTTAAATGGTATCATTTAAGCATGTAAAAAAGCTAAACAGTGCATATGAAAGAAAGAGTACAATAATTCTTGGATCGAGCATCATCATTCTGGGTTCAAATTTCGATTGGTCACAGAAACTAATAGAAAACCACTCACGATGGTTCATCTTGCAAATTGTCATGAACTAATTATTTGCAAATTGTCTTTTGGCTAATTTATGTTTAGTAATTTGAACAAGTAAACGGTAACAATGGTTCTCGTCATAGTTATGCCAAGAATAAAAGTTTTATAATGGTAGTTTTCAGGAGATTCTTTGGCTTTAAGCAGCATTTGGTGATATTTGCAAATTGCAAGGTTCTTATGGACTCTGAATCCATCAAGGACTACTGTAAGAAACTTGATAAAGCTGTAAATTCGCATGTGTTATCTCTAGCACGCTTGATGTCTTGCTCGTTTTCTTTTTTTTTTCTTGTTTCTTATCTATCATTGGAGGCTAAAAACAAATTCCCATTAATCTAAGACTAAGGTTCTTAGATACAATTTACAATAAAATATTTGCCATGAGGGATTCACCATTGATCATGCTCTTAGGTTCTGCCATGTCCATGTCAATGTCGTCTTCCTCCTTTCCAGCATCACCATCCATCTCATCCTGATTCATATAGATAATCCAAACAAACTACAATTAAAACCATAGCTCCTCCAAGTAAATATTATGACTCAGTAACTATAACAATCAATACACTAACCAATTCTGCTTCATTGTCAGATAAATCACCAAGGCCTGCGAGGAAAGAGTCTTCAAGAATTCCCTGCAAAAAGATCCAAACTTTCTAGTTAGCAAGAGCAAGCTTACAGAGCAAGAACAAAATCATGTTCATAACATATACACACAATGTTTCAGAAACAAACACACACAATTGAAAGACCCGACAACAGAAGAAAGTGATCAAAGCACAAAACAATATCGGAAACCCTAAAACAAAGTCACAAAGGAGAGGAATCCAGAGGATACAAAGCACATGTTACTTGTTTCGGAGCAAAAAATTAAAAAATCACTCACAATTGGTATGGATCTTGTTCTTGAAGAAGATGAAGAAGATGGAGGAGTGCTCTGACTACAAGATGACTTGCCAGCGTCAGAGTCAGCGTCAGCGTCAGCGTCAGAAGAACAAGGGAAGGGTCGTACCACGAGAGCTCGGAGACAAATCTGTTCGACTTTCTCTGTTGTGCCGTCTACATCTTTAGAAGGTGAGAGAGAGAGCTTCTCGTGCGCTAGGTTGGATATCATCAGCGGCTGCAATTTCGCGAGAGCCTGATCGGTCAGACTTTGCAATTGCTTTTGTTGATGGAGTAATGCACGAAACTCTTCATCTTGTTTAGTTGGAGTCGAACTTTCATCGTTTTCAGACGGATCAAACTCCATTCTCTCCACTTGAACCCCCTGAAAGCAACAATCGCAAAGTTGAAGAAAAATGAAAAAAAAATTCAAGATTCAGAAGAATCTGTGATGAGTTAGTGAAGGTTGTGTGTTGCTACCTCGTCTTCCGAGAGATAACCATCAGGGACCATAAAGTCATCTTCACTATCATCATCTTCTTCACCAGCCTTTGCATCTTCTTCATCGTCCTCACAATCCGAGAGGCTTTCACCAGCTTGTTCCTGTAAACAAACAACCACCTTATTATCCCACTGATCTCTCTTGTCGAGTTTCTAAAAGCAGAGTATTGAGATGAATAAAACTACCTCTTCCCATTCTTCGTCACTGTCAACTTCGTAATCCAATTCCGGATCCTTTTTCAGAGGACGACGTGGCCCTATTACTTCACTGTCATTGTTGAACCAGAAGAACCCTCAGAACAATTGAGAGCAAAAAATTACTGGAAATGTTCTCTACATAACAACGATTAATCATTCAACACTGAAATGCACAAGAACCACATATGCAACAGAGACGATGGTTAGTTGGTTTCTCAAGCCTTGATTATAAAGTAGTAACAAAGCTCATAAGAAAAAGCAGAGACAAAACCTTGTTTTTAATCAAAGGCTTTCACAAACCAAACAATCTACATAAATCTTAAGCTTACTGCTGAAAATGAAGGTATTCGAAGATAAGTTACTAACCTTTGGCTAGGCCATATACCATAAAAGCCAGGTCTGCAGCTTTTATCAAACTGTAATAACTGCTTGGCCCTCCTTAGCTTCTTACGATTAGATGATGACCAAGACTCGCACTGACTAATGCAAGATACACCAACCATGTCTTTCTCTTCATATCCATCCGTGTTAGGTTCACCGTCAGATTTTTCTTCCCTGTTTGTAGATAGTTTGAGTTTTAGAAACGGCTCAACCTTAGGCTCCCTACGCATCCCCCAATGCTTCTTCGAACTCGAGAGCAAACGACCCAACTGACGCCAAGAAGCAAAGTGTGCCCTGCAAGGAGATACAACTTCAAGATAATATCAAGATACTCAAAGTTGACACTTTACAGATCAATCACCAACAGTCATCATACCTGCGAATATCATCAACTGTAGCCTCTGAAGTTTTCGAAAAGGCATTGTCGATGGCTTCCACAACTGTTCCACTTTCACCCTCGTGTTTTGTACATGAAGGAGCCCGAGCCTGATCGGGTACATCAACGGAAGGAACTTCGGGTTGGGCCGTTGAGCTGTCTATGCATCTTTTAAGAAACCGCTCCATGATTGAAGCCTGTTTCTGTACCTCGAGCTTCTTCTTTAGCTCGGCTTGTTCCTTCTCTCTACGCTTCTGCTCCTTCTCTGACTCATCTTGCTGTTTCTTCGCCCGTTTTCTCGCCGACTCAGGCTCTTCCTTTTCTTTGTTATTCTCATCATTCATTGCCTTCTGTTGCAGCTTCTGCTCTTTCTCCTGACAACAGCAGACAAATGGCTCAGTCACAAGTCACGAATTCAAAGAAATGATTAAAAAAGAAAAGACCAAAGCTTTACTTGTTGCAACTTCTCTTTCAATATCTGACGCTCCATTCTCTTCTTTTCCTTCTCAGCTTCACATCTAGTCTTCTCCAATTGCTTAAGAAGCAGTTTCTCTTCTCGCTTCGCATCTTTCTCACCCCTTATATAACCAAATACAATAACCAAGTAAGAAAAGAGAAAGAAAAAAAAAAAGCTTATAAGCCATAAACAAAAAAAGATGCTTACATCTGTGTACTATTCTTCTGCAACATGTTCTCCATGAACGATCGAATCTCAACCTCACTCAGTACTTTACCAAGCTTTTCATTAGCTCTGCTCACATCACATCTCCACGACTTTTCACTTTCTCCTCTTTGCAATGCATCTACCATTGCTGGAAAAATTATAAGCCTCCACATCACATAAACGATCAACAAGAATCATCAAAAGAGAAAAAAAAAGAAAAACAAACAATTACCAGAAACTGCTATAATCCTTTCGTGAATCTTCTTCCTACAAGTCCGTCGAACTTTTAGCAGCCCACGAACTTCTCTAGGCATCATCTTCAACTCTCTCGTCTATTTACCAATTGCAATTAATCAATTTGAAAAAAGTAGACTAACGAATTGAAGAAGAAGAAAATAACGGATTCAATTTACCTCCCAACACCAGAGGCAAGATTCAGTATCATCTTCCAAAACATCGGCGTCTGCGTTAGGCACGCCGTAACTCACTCTCTGACCCACAGAGACAATGGCGCTCTTCACGGAAGCTATAGTGACACTCTCCGTCTTCTCCTTCAGTTTCGCGAAACTCTCATCCACAAGCTTCGATAACGGCAAACTTGTCTCCTCCATCAACAACGCCACCATAGAGTTCACGGAGGAGGAGGAGGAGGAGGAATCGCTCAACAGATCTGTCGTCTGACTCTGACCCACCATTTCTCTGAAATACTCGAAAAGCGCATCAATCTCCTTCTTTAACGACGAGATCTGAGCCTCTTTCTCCTCAGAAGTTAGATCCTCAATCGCCGCTGATTCCCTCTTCCGCTTAATCGGTTTTTTCTGATTTTCAACTCCCGTTATCGTCTCCATCGCCGAAACCCTAAAAACTCACCCGAAATAGAATCAAACGGGATCTGTAATCTCAAGGGGAAGAAATACAGTGAAATCGACAGCGGGTAAGACGAATTGAGGGTAGGAATTAGGGTTTTTCGTGATTCGATTTTCCTCTATTGTGTTCTCTGAGTGAGGAAGGTATGAGAGAAAATCAAGGATGTGCAAACAATAAAAAAAAATAATAATGAAGGATGTGATTTGTTTCCCGCCAAATATTTGACGGGTGGATTTGCCTCCAAATGACACGAATGCAAGTTTATTGTTTGGCGCCGGTTGGGTTTTTAGAGAGGGGAAGTGAAACACTCTAACCCGGATTTCCATTTAACCTGTTTATACTTAGTCAAATTTCAATTTGAAATCTTACTTAACATTTTCCAATTCTGTGAGATTCAATTAGACAAATTGTTTTATGCATAAATAAAACAAGCAGAACATCGGTGGCATCCCAATGCTGGACCGGAAAAACCGTAACGAGTGAAGCAAGGGACCTTGTGTTAGCTCATGGAGCCAATGTTTACCCTTTTACAGAGGAATGTCTGAAGGAGATTGAAGCTAAGTACCATGAAATGGCGAAATATTGGCCTAAGAAGGTGAAACATGCTCTTCACGAAGAGCACGAGTTAGAGTCGTGTTTCTTGTTATGTTTCTAAGTGAAGAATTCGATTAGGTTAAAGGAGAACTCTCGGATGAACATATCTGGATGATCGACAAACACTTTCTCAAGATTGGAAAGAAACTTGAAACCGATTTGTAAGTTCCCAAAAATAATTTATTTAGATTCTTGAAATTGAAAACCGCCATATGTGACATTTTATACTTTTGCAGGTTTGAAGGAAAGTATAACGGTGTTGATGTACCTGTTCGATATCTAAAATACTGACGGATTCAATTTGAAAGATTTTTGGTAATTCATATGAGTTTCGTTATTCTTGCTATTAGAGCCAGAATGTCGCACAATTTATGATGCTCTTCACAAGGAAGATATAGTGTTTGATACTCCTAGAATGATGCAAGTGGCTCTTGATGTTGCTAGTGGAATGCAACATCTCTACTCTAACTACATTTGTCTAAGTCCCACGCTAACAGATGTGTTCATGACCAACGATGGGGTAAGTCTAATTTTTGTTTTCTGTCCCACAAAACTCTCTATCAAATAGCTAAAAGCATGTACGATGCACAACCTTGGCACTAACTCATAGGTAAAAAAGAGAAGAAAAAATGAGTGAGATAGCAGAATTTTTTTACAGAATCGTATTTTCCCTTAGAGATTTTGGAAACGGTTGCGAGCTCGCCACGTGACGCCACACGATTCGTCGGTTTTTTTATTTTAAAATTTTTTTTTGTTTGAAAATTATTTTCTTTTGTTTTTAAAGAGCCCCAGCTGAGATTATACATTGTACATGCTCTAAGTAATTGTTTTCCCCTACTAGAAAAGAGTACGTCTCACAGCAAGTTATTTATCAATAAAGGCGCAAAAAGCCTAAACTCGTTAACTTCTGTTTCATTTCAGTATCAAGAAGTTTATATCTCACCTATAAGGGTAGGATCTAGGTGGCTTCTGATCGGTTTTACTTGCAGCTGGCTTCACAAACCTGGTAATCTCAGCAAAGGTCGGCAGCTGTGCACTAAAACACCTCTCTACAATCTCATCAAGTTTCTGATTTATGTCTTTTGGAATCCCTTTTATGAGAGGATCAAAGAGAACTCGTTTCATGATGCTATAACCAGTGGATAGATGTGGCTGCAAAGATCTCTTATCCACTGTGCCATTGGGTTCGTCATCTAAATGCTTTTGGCGCATGTTCCACTGCATATTTATGTGGACACTAGAAACAACAAAGAAGAAAAAGTTAGAATGAAAACAAATCTCAGGAAATCAAAATTTAAAAGAGTTTGAATCTTACTTCTTTTGTGATTATTTCCCACAGAAACATTCCATAATTATTCACACTGTCACACATCCTCTCCCAACTACTGGATTTGCTTGGTCCCAGAAGAGGATATCCAGACAATTTAATAACCTGGTAAATGAAAATTAAAACAAAACACAACAACTCAACATCTATAACTGTGTAAGAGATATACTCTTGTTAGTAGGGAAAAGCTCTCTTCATCTGACACATAATTCTTTCAGTACTTGACACATCTTTTAGCCTATAAAATTTCATGTGAAACGTACTCTTTTTAGTGATGTGTCAGTCAACAATTATTCACTGTTTCTTCCATCTTTATCTTGACTATTTTTTACGACTGTTCCATAGATCCACGATCTCCACTTCTTCCTTCTCTTTGGCTTCTTCTCGTCCATTCTCTTCGATTTCAACAGAACCATGTTTTGTATTCTGTAGCCCATTTTTGTCATGGTAACTTGTAGTTTTATAAGCTTATGACTAAGTCATGGAATGTAATTTATGGCTTACATCAAAGCTTAACATCTTTGAATAGCACGAAGATACAAAATGGAATTTATGGCTTAGATCAAAGCTTACCATCTTTGAATAGGGCGAAGATAGAAATAAGATGAGTATAATTGCACTCTAAGAACAATCAGAGTTTGCAAACACGTAAACCTCTGTTGCTACATCATTAGTCGTTTTAGGCTTACCAAAATTCGATGTTGATTTGCTTGCATTTTAAAAGCATAAACGCTAAAGAATACTACTATATTGTTTATGTCAACTCTAGGAGGGGAATGTTGCAATGTATAACATAAAGTAGATCACATTTTATTTGCTTTATTTGTTATTAGTTTGGTATAATACCAAAGAATGAATGGTGCTTTTGTTTTTTGGGGTTAAAATCCAAAGAATGATCCTTGGTGCTCCTCTAGGTTTTCCAATAACTTCTTCTGTGTTTAGTTCTTATATTTGTACATTGAAGCAAATTCAAGACGTATGCCCAACTCTCCAATGTTTGCGTTGAGGTACAAGAGATTTCATTTCTCATTTTTTAACTTTCATATTGTTGGCATTGTATAGTAATTACCATGTCTTCTTTTTGTTTGAGAAACAAACATATATCCTTCGTGAAGAAATGCTCTGAAAAGCTTTGGAAGAGAGACCAAGGAAATCGGGAAACAAGTTGCACATGAAAAAAGCGAGATAAGACGTATGACCTATGTTGAAGTCGTGAATATTGAATATTGCAACCAAAAAAAAAAAAATATTGCATTTTTATAATTTTGTCAATCACATTTTATTTTCCGGTTATGTTCTATCACTATAATTTGGAATTAATATACCCTATTAACAATTACATTTACTATTTCTCGATCGTTTTCCTCGTTGCTATTTTCCCAGGTTTCAGGAAACAAATCTAATGGCCGCTCGAATCATAAAACACATTTTTCCAAATGATTGCAATTTCTCACATCTCTTAAAATCTTTCTAAATAAATCTATGGAAACAAATTCAAAACCAACTCTTTTGTTAAAAATCAACTCTTGTTGAATTAGACATTTGTAAAAATATAAAATGGGCACTATAATCTTAATATAATACTACAAAAATATAAAATGGGGAGTATATAATTAGGGAGTTTTCTCTCCATTTAGGCTATCCACATCAGCACATTTAGACCCCAACATAATTATTATTTTTAAGATAAATATTTTAAATTAAATTGTATTTAATAAATATTATAAATACAATTTATTCATACTTTTTTACATATATTTCTGTTTTAAACATAAATCAACCCAAGAAAAAAATTGAAAAAAACCATTGTCAAATTAGTAAAAAACTTAAGAGCTAAATTGTTTTCTAAAATGTGAAAACAAGTTAAACATGACACCAATAACAATCAAAAGACAAGATGCCATGTTATGTTGGTTTTCACAATTCAGTAATTATTTAGCACTCAAGTTTTTTGATTAATTCAACAATCAAAAACCTTTATTTCAAACCTAATTAAAAGAAAGAAGAAAAAAACCATTGTCAAATTAGTAAAAAACTTAAGAGCTAAATTGTTTTCTAAAATGTGAAAACAAGTTAAACATGACACCAATAACAATCAAAAGACAAGATGTCATATTATGTTGGTTTTGACAATTCAGTAATTATTTAGCACACAAGTTTTTTAATTAATTCAACAATCAAAAACCTTTATTTCAAACCTAATTTAAAGAAGAAATAAAAAAACCTTTGTCAAATTACTAAAAACTTAAGAGCTAAATTGAAAATAAAAAAACCATTGTCAAATTAATAAAAAAACTTAAGAGCTGAATTGTTTTTTAAAATGTGAAAACAAGTTAAACATGACACCAATAACAATCAAAAGACTAGATGCCATGTTATGTTGGTTTTCACAATTCAGTAATTATTTAGCACTCAAATTTTTTAATTAATTCAACAATCAAAAACCTTTATTTCAAACCTAATTTAAAGAAAAAAAAACATTGTCAAATTAGTGAAAAAAAACTTAAGAGCTAAACTGAAAAAAAAAACCATTGTCAAATTAGTAAAAAACTTAAGAGCTAAATTGTTTTCTAAAATGTGAAAACAAGTTAAACATGACACCAATAACAATCAAAAGACAAGATGCCATGTTATGTTGGTTTTCACAATTCAGTAATTATTTAGCACACAAGCTTTTTAATTAATTCAACAATCAAAAACCTTTATTTCAAACCTAATTTAAAGAAGAAATAAAAAAACCTTTGTCAAATTAATAAAAAACATTAAGAGCTAAATTGTTTTCTAAAATGTGAAAACAAGTTAAACATGACACCAATAACAATCAAAAGACAAGATGCCATGTTATGCTGGTTTTCACAATTCAGTAATTATTTAGCACTCAAATTTTTTAATTAATTCAACAATCAAAAACATTTATTTCAAACCTAATTAAAAGAAGAAAAAAAACCATTGTCAAATTAGTAAAAAACTTAAGAGCTAAATTATTTTCTAAAATGTGAAAATAAGTTAAACATGACACCAATAACAATCAAAAGACAAGATGCCATGTTATGTTGGTTTTCACAATTCAGTAATTATTTAGCACTCAAGTTTTTTGATTAATTCAACAATTAAAAACTTTTTATTTCAAAGCTAATTAAAAGAAAGAGAAAAAAATTTATTGTTAGAATTAATCTAAACTTAATAGAGCTAAAATTTTCTTAGAATGTAAAACAAATCAGCGTTTGTTTTCATATTCAGTTTTGCGCTCAAGTTTTCTAAGTGTGGATACCCATTGTATATTTCTATCCAATTAAATTAATTTTTACTTTTAACTATTGAATTATGCGGTAAATCATACCTTAGCTGGAGTAGTTATCGAGAGACGCTCTGCAACTAAACTTCACAAGACCAAAACCGGTTCAAAGTTCTGCTTCAGTATTTAGCAAGGATCCCATGAATTGCAGTGACACGTTTTAACCTTAAATATCTATTATTATTATAAAATCTAAATAAAACTTGATAAATATTTTGGTAGAAGCTTACAAGAAGAGGAAACAGAGAATAATTACTTGACAAAGAAGCTTCCGTTGGAACCTCCCTGAAACTATTAAACCGTCTTTTGATAAAAACTTTGACAAGGATCCACCACATCGTGCTTTGATGTTTTCCATAAACAAGCTGAAAAATGAGACCACGGAGATTTATGATTCACATCAAACACAATTTGGCCAAGGAGGAAACAGAGTGGCACTTTAATTTCAATAATTATCAAATGTGATTTTCACGAGTAGATTTTTACAGCCAAAATACAATATCTCAAACAAAAGATTGACCATTAAAGATAACGATGAAAGCGCATAAATCTCAGAGTCTCGATTTCCACAATCTAATATCACCAATCAAATCGCAGTTTCGATCCAAAATCGATCCCCATTCAAACAGGAAGAGAGTAATTAAATCCAAATTAAAATCGAATTTCAGAATCAGTTTTTTTTTCCCAAACATAATCGTTCTATGGTTTTCGATGAAAGGAGGTTTCCGACTCGTTCACGGCTAATTAGAGTCTGGTGACTTTCCGATACGGCCCTCTCGTAATCATATGACACACGGCGATCTCATTTTGAAGCTTTCCGGCGAAGTCTTATCACCACGCGCGACGAAACCGGGTCCGATCACGAAAGATTGATGGTAACGGCTTGAATTCGTGAAAACGGTCGATCGTGATGGAGAAGAAGAGATCTGAGATTTGGGGGAAAAATTCAAAAAATCTGTGAGGATCGATAGGGCTTAGAGAGTATTTAAATGGGGCTTAATTGTTCTTAACGGCTTCATTTGTGTAATGTCACCGACTCACCATTGTGTTGAGGTTCAAAATTCGGTTATGTGCGCGAGATTATTGTATAATTGGGTCTTTAATGGACTTTATAACAACAGAATCGATTCGAGTGTTCTATTGGTGGGTCCTTAATGGGCTTCAGTCAAATACAATCTGTATCTAAGAACAGAATCCGGAACAGAGCAAATACAACTAATTTTCAAAATTGATTTGTTTGAACACCATTTATTTATGAAAAACTGAAAGTTTACTAGTAAAAACAGAGGAGTAAGACAATGTTGTTTACTTTGAAAAAAAAAAAAAAAAGACAATGTTGTTTACTTGGCCTTGTAGATTTGGGATCAATGGGAAAAAGGGTGAAGCAAAAGAGATCATAGATAAAAGTTTCCTAGAATAAGACTACAAACGGTTTCATGATACTTAGCTTCTTAACACACACACACACAAAACAAAGTCTAATAAGTCATTCTTATTACAGAAGTACAACAAACACATTGTTGTTATCTAGATACTTACGAAGAAACTATTAAGCTCTCCTTTTCTTGGAGAAGCGTGGGACAATGAAGTCAACAAGCAGACCCGTTGGCTCTATGACCTGAGGCTCCTCTCCATCACGTGGAAGTGAGGTAAGAACACGCTCTAGAGACACTTTGATGAACTTAGACTTCTTCTTGTAGCAGATCCTCAGTTCCGCAAACTTCTTTCCCTTCCTTCTCCCAAATCCAGTGATCATCACATCCCTGAGTCCCACGTAGGTCGATCCACGACCTGCCGGGCCATCGTAGAATCCCACTCCCTGCCCACACAATCAAACATTAGATATCTGAAAATTCCAAAAAAAATAAAGAGATTAGCAGCCAACTCTTACTTCATCAACGAGATCAATCTCCGGACTGAACACGTGCAGTTTAGCTCCCACCGGTTGCTTCCTCAACAAGGCAGCTCCTCCTCTTCCCCATTTCTCAGCCTCAAGCACTTTTCCTTTCATGGGGACGCGAGGTATGAGAGAAGCGAAAGGAGGGACCTTGGAGACACATCCCAGGTGTCCCCAATGCTCTGCTTTCGGTAACCCATCTCTGAATGCACACTCGAGGCAGTCCTTGACAGTTAGCTCGGGGCGTTCTTGATCCGTTTCTTTGGGAATAGCAATGTCTCTCAAGTACTCAACCAGGTCATTCATCGTGACCCCGCGTCCTTGTTCCCACTCTCCCTGCCCGGCGGTTTCCTTCTTGGGACCAGCGTTGTCAACCAGATACTGCGCTGAGTAGGCAGTGTACTCTCTGTCCACCTTGAAGATCACCCGAGCTGAGCTGATTAGATCAACCGCCAACATCGCTGCTCTTTGAGATGCATCTGCAAGACCAAAAACAAACCCCACTGCATGTGTATAGTCAATTCATTCTATCTTCTAATGACGCAAAGAGAGTAAATTTCAAGATACTAGAGTGATTTAGTTACCGTAATCTTCTTGTGCATTCATTGCTCGTAGGCAATTTGGATGACAATCTGAGCTTGGTCCATGAAAAGCCATCTTCAATCACTTATATCCCTGCGCAAATATGAAATTATTGTTTCATCACAGATTCTGAATGTAAAGCGAATCAAAAGGAACCATTTTTTTCATGCCATCAAAAGGAACCATCAAAAGGATCCACAAGTAACCATCACAAGGAATCAAAAGGAACCATTCTGAATGTAAAGCAAATCAAAAGGAGCCATCTTGAAGAGTCTTCTTTTCTTTCGGTAATGCCTCTAAGAAAAATGGGTTTCTGAAAAAAATGGTTCCTTTTGATTCGCTTAATCAAAAGGAACCATTTTTTTTTCAGAACCCAAAAGAAAAGATGTCTCTTCAAGAGATTATCTAGAGTGTTGCTTCCTAATTAGGTCAGACAACCATCAGAATCAAGCAGGAGAAGAGATATAAAGCAACATTTCAGCAAAGAAAAAGTAAGAACCTAAAACGTAGCTAAAAGATCATCATTTTGTGCTAGGGAAATGCCACAGTCGAAGCAGAATCCGAAGAGAAACCAAATCTAAGCTAAACGAATTCCTACTTAGAAACAAAATCAGCAAGTCGAAACAGTTACCCGGGGACTGAGAACGACAACAACACAGTGGTAGTGACAGTCGCAAATCGCCACGGGAAGTTCTCGATTATAGAAACCCTTGCCAAAGCTCTCTGTCCCTTTTATATTACCCTCCCAACGACGTCGGTTTCGTCATTTTCTTCAAGACGACACCGTCTCGTGACTGCGATTTACTTGGGATCTGAGACAACACAAGTTTTTCCTTTTACGTTAAATAAAATAAACATTGTGCACTTTTAATTTTAATCCTCAACTTATCCTTGTAAGTTTTTTTAAATAATTAATCGACACCACAAAATAACATTATCTGTAACGACATCTAAATTAGAAATCACAACACATTTTTTCAAAAAAAACCCATTTTTTTTTTCGGTAAGGACAAGAAAATGGTGTTAGATGTTATTTTATTAAGTCAACAGGCCTTTTCAGAAGGAAAGCAAAGTAAGGGAGTGAAAAGGCAAAGAGAAAATATATACCACGCCAAACAAAATGATCATGCGTTTACACTTTGCATTTAGTAGAGTGAGATTGGTTAAGAGAAAACCGTGTGAGATTGAGATTACACTAGTAAACCGAACCAAATCCTTGTCAGGATTCAAGAGAAACTTAGTAAGTTAGGTACGAGAAAGGCCCATCTAAATAGGCCCAACTATTACTGCCGACTTTGAAACTTTTTTACTCAAAAGAAACAAATATTTCCAAAGGGAAAAAATTCGTGGCTTCTCCGTCTTCAATTTCTTCTCCAATCTGGGTTTTCCTCCTGTTTGATTTCTCCCCTGGATTTGATCTCTGTTCCGAGCGTTCTGGGAATTTAGGGTTTCTGAATTAAGAATTTTCTTTCCGTTTAATCCGCAGGAGAATCAGTGAGCTTTTTGCGTTCCAAGTAGAAGATATGGTAAGCGTTTCACCAACCTCCATTGTTTCAGTTTCCTAGCGATTGCTTCTTCTTCCTCACAGATCCTCTGCTCTCGCTTCCTTAACTGCGGTTTTCTTCAACAGTTAAACTTCTCTATTGATCATTCGCTAAAATTCTCTCGATTACGAATCTTCTGTTGATTTTCGATCCGCCGGTGGCTGTTATTGACGTTACAACTTTTAATATTATCGACATGTATATTGTTTTGTTGATTTGATTTATCTATTCGATTGTGAATGTTCAATTTCAGTTTTAGGGTTTCTCAAATGCTAAATATTGTTTTCTTATTTCCTTTGCTTTGAGGACTATTCATGATTTTTTTTTTTTTTTTTTTTTTTTTTGTTCTATCGGCTTACTAAATATTTTTGGATCCTTTTGCAGGCAACTCTTGAAGACTCTTTCCTCGCAGACCTTGATGATTTATCTGACAATGAAGCAGAATTGGTGAGTGTGCCTTATGTAGTACCTCAGTCATAATATTTACTTGGAGGAGCTATTGGTTTTAATTGTAGTTTGTTTCGATTATCTATATATTCAGGATGAGATGGATGGTGAGACTGGAAAAGAGGAAGATGATATTGACATGGACATGGCAGACTTAGAGACCCTTAACTATGATGATCTCGACAACGTTTCTAAGCTACAGAAATCTCAGAGATATGCCGATATAATGCAGGTCTGTCAAAATTTTCCACCTTTTTTGTCTAGCATTTCGTTTATAATCATCAAATTCGATGATATTGTACCAAAGCTTATTCACATAGTGATTCGATGGCAGCTGAGTTAAGTCATATATCACATTAGCATGGTTTCAATGAGTTAAGTCTCGAGTCTTCTTTGTTCACTTATTGGACTAGTGTTTCTTGCATTCTTTGATCTGAGTCTATGTCCTTTTGCATTATCAGAAAGTGGAGGAGGCTCTTGGGAAAGATTCTGATGGAGCAGAGAAAGGAGCTGTGTTAGAAGATGATCCTGAGTACAAGCTGATCGTGGATTGCAACCAGCTCTCAGTCGACATTGAGAACGAGATCGTCATAGTCCACAACTTCATCCGTGACAAGTACAAGCTCAAGTTCCAAGAGCTCGAATCGCTGGTAAACCACCCGATCGATTACGCCCGCGTTGTGAAGAAAATCGGCAACGAGACGGATTTAACACTTGTTGATCTCGGAGAGCTTCTTCCATCTGCTATTATCATGGTTGTTTCAGTCACTGCTTTGACCACGAAAGGGAACCCTCTGCCGGAGGACGTTCTTCAAAAGACTTTAGAGGCTTGTGACCGAGCTCTGGATCTTGATTCCGCGAGGAAGAAAGTTCTTGACTTTGTTGAAAGCAAGATGGGATCTATAGCGCCGAATCTTTCCACCATTGTTGGAAGCGCTGTTGCAGCCAAGCTCATGGGTACAGCTGGAGGTTTGTCAGCGCTCGCTAAGATGCCTGCTTGTAACATCCAAGTTCTTGGACACAAGAAGAAGAATCTTGCTGGTTTCTCTAGCGCAACGACGCAGTCACGTGTCGGGTATCTAGAGCAGACTGAGATTTTCCAGAGCACTCCTCCTGCGTTTCGAACGAGAGCTAGTAGGCTCTTGGCTGCGAAATCGGCTTTAGCTGCGAGAGTCGATGCGTCTAGAGGAGATCCAGCGGGAGCAGAAGGAAAAGCTTTAAGGGAGCTGATACGTAAGAAGATTGAGAAGTGGCAAGAACCTCCTCCCGCAAGACAACCTAAGCCACTTCCCGTTCCTGATTCCGAGCCTAAGAAGAGAAGAGGTGGTCGCCGTCTAAGGAAAATGAAAGAAAGGTATGCAGTGACGGACATGAGGAAGCTTGCCAACAGGATGGCGTTTGGTACACCTGAAGAGAGCTCTCTAGGTAAACAAAGATCTTGTTACATCTATAGTTGTTAATAGCTAAAGGTACTTGAAGTCTAATGATTGGTTTTCATGGTGTGTAGGTGATGGATTAGGTGAAGGATATGGAATGCTTGGTCAAGCTGGGAGCAACAGGCTTCGTGTGTCCAGTGTTCCAAGCAAGCTGAAGATCAATGCGAAGGTCGCTAAAAAGTAAGTTTTTCTTCGACTAATCGATTGATGATCCTGTGTTGTTCTTCCATTATATCTTCTCATTGTGATTGTGTTCGTCAATGGCTTTGTTCAGGCTCAAAGAAAGACAGTATACAGGTGGTGCTACTACCTCTGGTTTGACGTCAAGCCTTGCGTTTACTCCTGTTCAGGTACATACATTGAATCGTCCAAAGTTTCGTCTTTTCGTGTTCTTTTTTTGCGTTGCGTTCTGATTGGTATCTGTTGTTTTGACAGGGAATAGAGCTGTGCAATCCTCAGCAGGCTCTAGGACTAGGCAGTGGGACTCAGAGCACTTACTTCTCCGAGTCAGGAACCTTCTCAAAGCTCACCAAACCCTCAAAGAAGATTTGATGATACGGTGCTTCGGTTTTTGCTCTTGGTTTAGAAGAATCTGAATTTTAAAATGGTTTGGTTTGGTACGTTTTCTGTTTTGGCTTGGGAATATATATTTTAAGTTTTCGACTGTTGATGAAAATGAAAGTTCCCTAACGATTATAAAAGTATATCGAGATGGTTCGTCTAAGTTACATGTTTGATTTTTCTATGAGACAATTCGCACCGTCCAATGTTTCGTGAAGCTCTGTCTGCAAAATAAAATAATACTCAGAAGAGACAACTCTTTAAGTACAGTCTCGTGTCCTGAAGATATCCTTCTTCGACGCAGGTTCCAAAACCAATAAACAATTGTATCAATCACAAAGGAACCATAGTAAAGTGATGAGGCACAATTTAGCTAGATTCATTTCAACTACGGTCTTAAGTCTTAACACAATCACTGATTTAGTAGAAAAAACCTTTCACAATAGAATGAAACTATATACTATTTTGTTAAACAGACTAGATAGATTGTGTGTATCAAAAAACTCTTAAAATAGTCCTTCAAGAATAATAATATAAGAATCTTAATTGCTTAAAAAGTCGATAAAAACCTGAAATAATTGCTTATCCAATAAACATCCTCCAGGTCGTCTTTCCAAATTAATAAAGTCAAATACATATCATTGGATCAAACAGTCAATCGAAATTCATGTTTATCTAAACTAAAAACAGAATTAAGAAAACGAATAAAATAATTGGAACGAGGAAAAAATATCAGAAGGGTCAATTCACTAAATTGTCGGCTACCTCCCATTACCATGCACGCATCTTCATGACTCATATAATAAGTAGGTCCCATACACACACGGTAAACCACGTGGCGATTTTACAGACCCCAAAATTTATCAACGTATCGTAACCTCTCACGTGTCGCAGATCTGTAGAAAGTTAAAAAGCACACGAAGTGTATATATCCTCACAAAACACAAACCTCAAAAACACTTGGAAAAATATCTTCCTTATCTATTTCAAACTTAACACACTATGATCCATACACAAAACGGGTCGACTCGCCGGATTCTCACTTTTCCGGCGGTGAATCCGTGTGAATCCATCTCCATCACCACTCTCCTCGACTCATTGCTACAACTCGCCGGCCAGATTCTCACCTTCAAAGCGAAACACTTCTCCACCAACAAACAAACCGTCAAAGAAACTCTCCGACATATCCAAAACCTCGTGATCCTCTTGGAGGAAATCCGGGTCGGGTCAATACCAACGGGTCGTTACTTCCCGCGCGCAGCAATCTTGAGCCTCTCGGAGCTCCACGTCATCTTCCAGAAACTCAAGTTCCTTCTAGAAGACTGTACACGAGAAGGAGCTAAGCTATATACGTTGATAAACTCCGACCAAGTCTCAGCTCATTTCCGGGTCTTGACCCGATCCATATCCACTTGCCTCGACACGTTTCCGGTCAGGTCTGTTGACTTATCCGGAGAAGTCAACGAGCTAATCTATCTACTAATCCGTCAGACTCGTAACTCCGAAGGAAGACCCGACCCGGATGACAAACGGGTTATCGACTCGGTCTATTGGATCTTGAATCTGTTCGAGAACAGGATTAACCCGAACTCGGATGAGATTCTCCGAGTTTTGGATCACATTGGTGTTCGAAAATGGAGAGATTGCGTCAAAGAGATTGATTTTATCGAAGAAGAGATTACCTCCGCCGAGAATAAGAAGAAGGATAAGAAAGAAATCGAGCTTCTTAGCAGCTTAATGGGATTCGTAACCTACTGCAGATGCGTGGTTCTTCGAGGGATTGATGAAGAAGACGAAGATGAGAGAGACGAAGAAGATTATTTGAATTGGGGTTTAAACGTTGATGATCTTCGTTGTCCGATTTCTCTAGAGATTATGAACGATCCGGTGGTTTTGGAAACAGGGCACACGTATGATCGGAGCTCAATCACCAAGTGGTTCTCCTCCGGTAACATCACGTGCCCTAAGACCGGGAAGAGTCTGGCGAGTACTGCTTTGGTTGATAACTTCTCCGTCAAGCAAGTGATTCAGAGTTACTGCAAGCAAAACGGCGTAGTGAGGAGGAAGAAGAATAAGAATAAGAAGAAGTCGATTGTGCCGGAGAGTTTAGCGGCGGAAGAAGCTGGGAAGCTCACGGCGGAGTTTCTCGCCGGAGAATTGATCGACGGAGATGAAGAAGAGATGGTTAAGGCGTTAGTAGAGATTCGAGTGCTCACCAAAACGAGCGGTTTTAACAGATCTTGTTTGGTGGAAGCTGGTGTTGTTGAATCGCTGATGAAGATTCTCCGTTCTGGAGATCCGACGATTCAGGAGAACGCCATGGCTGGGATTTTGAATCTGTCGAAGGATGTCGCCGGGAAAACTCGAATCGTCGGCGACGGTAGCGGATTGGAGGTTATCGTGGAGGTTCTCAACGATGGAGTTAGAAGAGAGAGTAGACAATACGCAGCGGCTGCGATATTTTATCTCTCTTCTCTCGGAGATTACAGCCGATTGATCGGAGAAATCCCAGACGCGATTCCAGGATTGGTGAGAATCGTTAGAGGTTGCGATTACGGAGATTCGGCGAAACGTAACGCGTTGATCGCGATTCGGAGTTTGCTGATCCAGCAATCCGATAACCACTGGCGTGTTCTCGCCGCCGGAGCTGTTCCCGTTCTTCTGGAGCTCGTGAAATCCGACGGGGTTAGCGACGGAGTCACGGGGGATTCGATGGCGATTCTCGCGAAAATGGCGGAGTATCCCGACGGGATGATCTCCGTGCTCCGTCGTGGAGGATTGAAACTCACGGTGAAGATTCTAGGTTCGCCGGAGGTGTCGTCTGCTACGAAGCAACACTGTGTCGTTTTGCTTCTGAATCTGTGCATAAACGGCGGAAATGACGTCGTTGGGGCTCTCGCTAAAGATCCCTCGATTATGGGGTCGCTTTACACGGTGTTAAGTAACGGCGACTGTGGAAGTGGGAAAAAGGCAAGTGCTCTAATTAAATTGATCCACGAGTTCCAGGAGAAGAAAACCGGTACGGTTGAACCGGCTTTTGAAAGAGAACGGTTCGTCCACGCCTGGTGATTTATACAGCAACTCTTTGAGCTTTTTAATCAAAGAGTCATTTACTAAAATTAACTTCATTTTTTATAGGTTACAGATGATAAATTGTTTATATGTACTATATATTTTACTTCGATTTGTAAATACTAGCTCTAAAGAGCTAATACTATTGTAATCAGTTTCTGGTTTTGAGAGAGAAGCTGTGTGCAATATCAATGTGTACTTGTATTATAAGTACTTGATTTTCTGGAAATAAATGAAGAACATTTATAGCACAAAATATCTTTTATTGATTAGAATCATCATTGTACTCTTTGCTAAAGTAAATGGACCAATGTACAGATCAACACTTCTATATTCATAAATCAAATGCTTTTGCAAATAAAAATAATTTATTTTCAATTTTATGTACTCAGTGAACAAGATTGGAAATACAGAGACATGATATAAACTCATTTTGTAAAACAAAAGGAACTAATACAAAGCTTGAAATGATATTCTGTGAAAACTAGAATGTGTATATATATAGTAATTATTTTCATTTCAATCTCTTTTGCATTAAGCTTGTAAAAACACAGTGATTCTTTTTTCAAATCCAAAGACAAATAAGACTTCGACAAAAAAATTGGTACACTAGTCAACAAAGGAAGAAAACTCTTTGAATAAAAAGTTTCAGGCTTTAGATTTTACCGAGGCTTCAGCTTCCGCACGCTTGATCTCAAAGATGAGCATTCTCCACATCTTGAGCACAAACATCTCAGCTTCTTCGTCTAGTATCGACTGCAATAGCTCAAGCATCTGAGAAGCTTTCACGTGCTGTTGAGTGTTTGACACTATGAAATCTACCAGTGTTGCTTCCTCTTCTCCAAGAAACTCCATGATCTTCTTTGAGATCCATGGCCTCAGTTTCACGTGCACTTGGTGCTGTTCAAAAAGACGAAACAAGTGAGCAACGAAACAAAACTCACATGCATGACAACAATAAAAGTTGAATGAGAGAATGAGGTTTCTGAGTAGCTTACCTTGTCATACATAGCCCAGTTTATCTCATAAGAAAACAACTCTTCCTTTGTCTTTGGGATTGTATCTATCAATTGTTTCGCATCCATAAGCTTCTTGGTATCAGGAGTCTTTGCTTTTACAGGCTCTTTAGCGTCTTTGGTTGGACCACTGTGCCCGTCACTTCGGTCCCTGCCTCTGTCTCTGTCCCTTTCTCTTTCCCTGTCCCTATCCCTGTCCCGGTGTGTTGTCTTCTCATGAGAACGTCTGCTGCTCCTATGTCTTTCGTTCTCTGTGGTCTCTTCCTTGGGATTATTACTCGAAAGTCGTTTCGCAAATTCAGCTGCTAATGCCAAATGAGGTGGTGTGTTCCCTGAGCCACCTTGAGCCACAGCCTCCTGTTCCTCGGTTGTGTAATCTATAGGAACCAAAGGTTTCATCTTTTTATCCTTATGCGCTTCGTCTTCATCCTCCTCGTAGAAAACAGAAGGCACATTCGTCCGCTTTCCGGATCCCACAAGCCCAAATCCCAATTTCTTGGAAGGGCACTGAGCCTCTGAGTCATTATTATCAATAGCCATATCATTACCAGAGCCATTCTCTTCAAAATCTGCATTTGGCAAAAGGGAGCGATTAGAAATAGAAAGAAAGAGGCAGAGAAGAACGTGAAAGACAGATAACGAGGGATATGACAGAGAGGAAATAAACTCCTTACCAGCTTCATGGTGCTCATGGGGAGATTTAACGGCAGTCTGAAGAGCTGCCTTATGATCGCTTTCAACAGGTGATGTTTGAACTGGTTCACTATTAATAGCTGCATGTCCAGATAAGAGTCTTAAGGCATCTAATTGCTGTTGCTGCATCTTTTGCTCCTCAGCGTTTCTCTTTGCCTCAGCAACCTCTTCCTCTTCTTTCAATCTATCAGCCAAGTCATCCTCCTTCTCTCTTAGCCTCCGTCTTCTTCTTTCATCTGCACCCCTATGCCATCTTCTTCTTGAATCATCATCGTCTTCATCCTCTTCTTCCTCGTATCGGATTTCTTTCTTCCTTTTACGCTCTTTTTCTTTCTCCCTCTCCTTCTCGTACTGTCGTTCCTTCTCCTTTTCTCTTTCTTTCCTTTCCCATTGTCGAAGACGAGTCTGGTAAGCACGCTCTGCATCCTCAATTTTCCTCCTGTGCTCTCTCTCTTTCCTTAATCGTTCTCGTTCAGCCTCCTTCTCGTATCTGTCCATTTCTTGCTCCTTTTCACCCCTGTCTCTGCTTCTTCGGTCATTTCTCTTACTCCAATCAGGTGAACTTGTGTCAGGCCTATTGTTTTCTCCAGGAGTCTCAACATCATTTGCAGCGGAATCTACATGAACGAGACATCTTATCAGATAATACAGAAAATGGCAGCCAAATATTTGATTTTGAAAGAAAGAAAAAAAAGATAAAGTGGAGGCAGAAACAGACCACTCCTAGTTATGTCAGTGTTGGAGTCTCCATCCTTGGGTTTGAAAGCAAGTTCAATGCCTGAACTATCAGCAGGTGGAGGTGGGGGTGGTGGAGGCAGAGGGTTGGTCTTTACCCTTTCTTCAATAGCACTTTCAATCTTCTCCATAGCCTCTTTGTCCGCTTCTCTTTCTTCATCAGTTAGGACCGCAGAATTTGCAATATCAATGTTTTCTCTACTCTTTAATTCTCCATCCTTCCCCGTCTCCCCTGAGGTTGGCATAGCAGAAATCTCAGCTTTGTTATCTTCGGTTCCTACAGATTGACTTTCCTTGGCTTTCTTTGCATCCTCCATTTTCTTCTCAACATACTTTAGCAAATACTCCTTTGTTGCTTGATTAACATTCACCTACCGACCATATAAAGAAAAATATGAGCATGTTAAGAGACCCTTGTATAGATATTGATTGACATACAGAACTGCGTCTGCCCAGAGAAACAATAACATATTTTGAATACTGAGTAGAGAGATTCAGGATTACCAAAAGCTCTTGTCCATCAATTGTACGTTTGGTAAGCAGGCGTATTGCACGGAGAATCCCTTCAGCTGTTTCAAATTCATAGAATCCAAAACCTTTAGGTTTCTTGGTGGTGGGATCTTCTGCACGTAAACAGTTTTTGACATGGCCACAAAACTGCAAAAGGAATGTCAAGATCAATTCTTTGAAAAGTAAAACAAAAAATGGAAGCTACTGCCTATTAGTCAACATAAACAACCTAAAAAGCAGTAGGAGGGAAAGATGCAGACTGAAAGAAGAAAACAAACCTCGAGAATAGACATCATAAAGTCATTTTCCACGGTTGCTATCTTGCCAATGTAAATTGTGGTCTGAGGTTTCTCTGGTGGTGTTACAAAAGGAATAGAAGGCGGTCTAACCATTGGAGGCATTACGGGTCGGAGACCAGGCATTCCTGGAAGAGGACGTGGTACCAGTTGAACAGGACCAACTGTGCCAGGCGGGCGCATAATAAAACCAGGACGAACCATTGTTGGATATGGAGAAGGATACCGGAGAAGCCCTGCATAAACAAAGAAAAACAAGTCTCTGGAAATTCATCAGTAACTGTTTACATCTTAATATCCTCAAAAAGCTGCAGTGGCATATAAAACAAGAGTGTCATGAAAGCGGAAATGAAAATTCTTATATTGTATCGTTACCACAAACTAGAGCAAATTAGACATGCACATCAGAGGCAGTACAAATACCACCCGGCTGAACAGAGAACCTGAGGGACACATTCAGAAGATAACACTAGTATCATAGTCATTATCACCACATTAAGTGGTCGTACCTCATAAAGCAACTTGAAAATAAGAATCTATAACCATCTTGCAGACATTGGATTTGAGATTGGAAAATACTGAAACGCCCATCATATCATCTCATGCCCACATAGGATGGATACAGAAAGAGAAACATGTGGATGGTGTAATTTGAAAGAAAATGCAATACCTCAAAACCAAAGCCAAGACCAAGGAGCACTCAGTGGCTACAAATGCTTGCTTCCGGAAGTTGGCTAAGCCATCAAGTTCAAAGTTCTTAAAAACTACAGTAAATCTCAATTTAAGAAAATTTCAACTTTCAGGTCCGTGGTTTTGGTTATAATGTGTTAGCAATGCTATCTTCGAAAGAGCTACACTAACCAAACAGAAAGAAGGAGAGGAAAAAAAGCGAATTTGCGCATACCAAAATGAGGGAGTCGTAGAAGTGAGTCCCTACTCAATATTTGATGCCTCGCAACCTTTCTCATGGAACTCAATCAAGACGCTGTGTAGGAGAAAACACCCGGTCATCGGTGTCCCTGATCTAGTTTTTCTCCCTAATTTTCTCTTTCAATTAAACTTTTTCTACCTAAATCGTTAATCTCATCTAAACAAACAGTTCACTAACATTCAACACACACAAAGCAAAGGCCACGAAATAACAATTCTACAGCCTAAAGTGCATCAGAAGCGAGGATGGAGGAACTAAAAAGTAAGACTTGAGAGAATTAAACAAGAGATAATGGTAGAGAAAGGTAGAAGAACCCACCCGTAGGAGGCATGGAACCTGGAGGACCAACACCATGAATTCCGGGGAAACCATTAGCCATAGGTGGGAAAGGTCTCATACCCGGCGGATTCGGAAGCTGTCCAGGCTGCGATTGATACGGCATGGGTCCTGGACCCGCCATACCTACACCGGGGTTCACGCCGGGAGGAGGAGCTCCCGAGTTAGGGTTTTGGAAATTCGCAGCTTGAGGGAACTGCATACCGGGACGGAATGGAGGTGGCGGCGGAAGATTGGGGACAAGTGAGCCCGGAATTTGAGGCGGAGCATAAGGAGGAGCAGGTTGGAAGATCGGCGTTTGCGTTGGGTCTAGAGCAGCGACTTGCGGCTGCGAATGTTGTTGAGGCGGTGGTGTTGGTGAAGGAGTAGGATTGGGAATGGGATTGCGAAGCGGAGTAGTGGCCTCCGGTTTCTGGGAATTAGGATCTCCCGTGGCCGGAGAGGAAGAATCGTCGGCCATGGGAGTGAGTTGGGTAGAAGCTTTAGGTGATGGAGTAATGTCTTCACCGAATCTGGATTTTTGCCCTAGAAATCAAAATCCCAATTAAATTTTTCTGTGTGTCAATAGTCAAAGACTCAAAACTCAAAAGTACAACTTGTTTGGGATAAAAAATAAAATAAAAAACAAATTACCTTGTTGATTACTTGTTACACGTGTTTCTGTACATGGGCTGATTCTTTCTTTCTTTTGTGTCAACTTTTTCATTTTTCTTTCTTTCAAACTCAATTTTCATTTACACAAAAACCAGTGAAAATAGTATTTTGTAATTTTTTCCCTAAACTTTATATATGCTTTTCAATCAAAAATATAATCTTATTGACAGAAAATAAAAATACAGGCTGACAGAAAAATTAAAAAGTACCTAAAACTCCCAAAATATATTTTAAAGCACTATTATTATTATCTTTAAATCTAGTTCAATAATAAAATATATTTTTGTGATATTTTAAAAATAATTTTCTTTTTATTATATAAATAAAAAATCAATAAATTATATATATATAATTTTATAAACAATAGAAATACTATATGTTTGATAGTACATTTTTAAGAAGAATGTACTTTAATAGATTTTGTTTGTCAACATCTATAACGGTTCAAAATTTAGAGCGGCTCTAAACGGTCAAAAACAAATGCCAACAATCATGATTACTCGCAAAAGTTGCATTTATAATAATAGTGGGAGAACTAATTAAACCCCAAAAGTGTTGTAGAATAAAACTACTTTTAAAAGATGTTACATCAGTTTTTCAAAAGTACCATAAATTTTTTTTTCTTTGGTTACCATTCAATTTTCCAAATCTTTCCATTGTCTAATGAGAGGATTGTCTAATGGGAGGAGCTGCTCGAAACGATAAATTTTTTTTGGATAATTGTTGTCAAACGCAAACAACTAATATCATTCTCAAATGATGTGTTTATGACATACAATAATATTACTTTCAAAAGATGCTATATCCATTTTTCAAAAGCACCATAAAATTAAATTTTGTATAAAAAATTAGGGTTTCATTTTTCCAAATATTTTCGTTGTCCAGTAAATATGGGAAAATGCCCAAATTTACAAAAGGAAGAAAAAAGGTTATTTGGAAATGAAGAGATTCCCAGCAAAGTGAAAAACGAATAGTGAAATCGAACAAACAAAAAAATGGGCGATTGAGGAGGAAACAAAAAAACGAAAAAGAGAAAGAAATCTGTTTGGAAAAGACTAAGGGGAAGAAGGAAGCAGTAGAGAGGTTGATTCTGCGGAGAAGAAAGATTTTGAGATTGATTGGAACTCGGTGATGATCGGCGGCGACGGCGGAAAGGATGATAAAGTGCCGGAGTTGCAGATGGAGCGTCACAAACCCCTAACCGAGCACACACTCAACGAGCAGCTGAAGCGTAACAAAGCGCTCCTTGCGCAATTAGGTCCGAGCTTACCCGACAAGGGTGAGAAAATCCGCCGCAAAATCGCGAGCCTCGAAGAAGAGAAGCAACGCAGAGCTTCACTGCCCTCGAAAACGGTTTGCCTTCTCATTTTCAATTGCTTGCTATTTTCGTTTTGCTTAGTTTCCAACGAATTTGATTTCTGCTCGCTCTTTGAATCCTTAAGAAGCCTTTTTAATAGAATCCGAGCTTGATAAGTAGAAGATAACTAATTCTTAGTTATGGAGAGGATTGATGTGACAAAGTTCTCTTGTTCACTGCAATAACGTTCTTTCTCTCATCTTCTAAGATAGATTCGAGCTCATTTATGTGTGTATAAGCTATAGTTATGGTAAATGAAGGGACTTTGTGTTGATAGAGATTATCTGAGGAGAAATTGTCTTAATATTAATGCCACAAGACTCTTTCATTTTTCGCAGGATGTGGAAGAAATTTCGAAGGTCATGCATTCGACGAGCTCTGGTATCTTGCAAGGGAATACAGCGAAAGACACCTCAAAAAAGATCTCGCGGTCGACTTTTGCTGCTATTTTTTTAAACTGGTTTGAGATGGCTACTTGATGATGAAACTTTGTAATATGTGTGTTTAACAGATGGATATGGTAGAAGCAGAGCATATGAGGCTTGTTGCAGAGGTGAAAGAGAGAGTCGATGAGAAGATGAAGGAAGAGTTATGAGTTAGTGTACTACTGTTATTAGTTGATGTTATGGTAAGCAAAACACTAATCTACTAGTTAATGTAATGTGAGTTGAGTTGGATTGTGTACTACTTTATAACATTGATTATGTAATGCTTTTTGCTAATTCTAATTCCATTTGCAAGAGTTGTTTAGCTTTTGAACAAAAACAAATAGCAAAGATAACACTCAAAGATACCAAAACAAATAGCATTCAAAGATACTTAGATGTACTTAAAAGATACACAAAAAGGGTACATTAACTTTAGACTTTCACTCAAACGTTTGAGATGGTTGGGTGATTGAAAGCATTTCAGGTCCTTGAGCTAAAACTAAAGCTCCCTAAAATGAAGTTGCAGCCTGAAGCGTAGGTAGAAGCAATAAAGCAAAAGATCAATAAGAAATAGAGCAAGAGACAATTCAGACAATTCAGTGCAACTATAATTAGACAATCCAAGAGCAAGAAGTAAATACCGCAGCGAACCTGTTCATATATATATATATGTTTCCTCAGCCATTCTCATCTTCTTCTTTGGGTGTGTCTTACATCCAGCTACATTGTGTCCTGCTTTACCACATAACGTGACTTTTGTTTTCCAATTTTTTGAACCTCTTTTTCTTCTTCTTTGGTGACTCGAATTTCCCTTGATTCTTTTTCTTATTCCTTAAAATTTTAAATATGCTTTTCAATCAAAAATATAATCTTGTTGACCGAAAATAAAACAATGTCTTACATAAAAAGAAAAAAAATATATTTTAGAGCACTATTATTATCTTTAAATCTAATTCAATAATTCACTATATTTTTGTGATTTTTAAAACATTTTCTTTTTATTATATGAAATCAATAAATTTTGTATAATGAACACAAATATGCTTAAGAGTGTTTTTAAGAAATAGCCTACACTAATAGTTTTTTTTTTGTCAATACCATTTGTTGCTATAACGATTCAAAATTTAGAGCGGTTCAAAACGGTCGAAAACAATCCGCAAAAGTTGCGTGTACCGTACGATATTAACAGCGGGAGAAATGATCAAACCCTAAAAATATAGTAAGGATAAAACTACTTTCAAAAGATGCAATATTTGTTTTTCAAAAGTACCATAAAATTAAATTTTCTAGGGTTTGCTTACCATTCATTTTTCCAAATATTTTCCATTGTCCAGTAAATATGGGAAAATGCCAAAAGTTACAAAGGAAGATAAAAGGTTATTTGGAAATGAAGAGATTCCTGACAAAGTGAAAAACGGATAGTGAAATTCTGAACAAAAATGAGCGTTTGAGAAGAAAAAAAAAAGTCCTAAAGAGAAAGAAATCTGTTTGGGGATGACGAAGAGGAAAAAGGAAGTAGTAGAGGTTGATTCTGCTGTGGAGAAGAAAGATTTCGAGATTGATTGGGAAGCGGTGATGGACGACGACGACGGCGACGGCGGCGGAAAGGAAGTTCCGGAGTTGCAGATTGTCAGCACCATAACTCACCCGTCGACTAGTTTCTCCGCCGATCAGATGGAGTGCCACAAAACCCTAAACGAACACACACTCAACGAGCAGCTGGAGCGCAACAAGTCGCACCTCGTCAAATTAGGGCCGGGCTTACCCGACAAGGGTGAGAAAATCCGCCTCAAAATCGCCAGCCTCGAAGAAGAGAAGCGACGCAGAGCTTCACTCCCCTCGAAAACGGTTTGCATTCTCATCAATCGCTTGCTTTCACTGTTTGCTTTGTTTTCAACGAATTTGATTTCTGCTCGCTCTTTGAATCCTAAGAAGAAGCTTTTTGTTCAGTAGAATCCGAGTTTGATAAGTAGAAGATCACTCTTAGTTATGGAGACGATTGATGTTACAATGTTGGGGTTTCTCAAGCTCTTGTTGACTGCAATAACATTGTTTCACTCATCTCCTAAGATAGATTCGAGCTCGTTTGTGTGTATAAGCCATAGTCATTGTACACTACTAGGCACAGAACATTCGGAATTTATGTAAATGAAGGGACTTTGTGTTGATAGAGATGGTTATCTGAGGAGAATTTGTCTTGATCTAATGCTACAAGACTCTTTTCATTTTTGGCAGGATGTGGAAAGAACTTCGAAGGTAATGCATTCGACGAGCTCAGGTACTTTGCAAGGGAATGGTGCAGCTTCAAGAGATACCTCTAGAGAAAGGAGTTCAGACTCGAAAGTAGTCTCACGGTCGACGTTTTCTACTGCTTTTAATAAACCAAAAGTATGGAGGTTTTCTACATTATGCCATTTTTGATAACTGGTTTTAGATTGCTACTTCATGATGTGACTTTGTTATTTGTGGTCAAACAGACGGAGACTCAGCCAACGAAAGCGTTTTGTAAAGAGCTAGAAGATTTGGGAAGTGGAAGTGTGAAACACAAGGCTGATTATAAAAAGCCGGCAACAAGGCAGAACAGCGGGTGGCGAATGTTGACAGAGGTAGGGAATCATAAATCCAAGGAAACTGTTGGGAAGAAGAAGCTTAAAGAAACTTCCTCTTACTCTCTGGTTGACGACGATGATGACACTTCTAGGTCCTTTTGCTTTCTCCCTTTCCTACTACTTCTGCTACTAGTTTCTCAAGTATACCGTTACTGGTTACTGCTATATTGTTGTGACATGCCGTCTTGGTACAGAAGAGAATGAGTTGTATTGTAATCTCTCTCAACTTCTTTCTTTCTCTCATAGGGAGTTGTCTTGGGAAGAATCTCCATCACGGAGATCAAAGCGCCATAAGGTATTTTTGCTTACTACTGTTACCATATATCTGTGTAGTTACATATTTGTACATAATCATTATAGCCATGAGAAGTAGCATTTGTGTTACATATAGTTACATATTTGTACATAATCACGGAGATCAAAGCGCCATAAGGTATTTTTGGTTCTAACTGATTCTCCCAAAAACTGTAGAAATCAGACAATACAGTGATCAATGTGGATGAAGAAGAATCTCAGCCTTCAACAGTGGCGGAGGAAGCGGTTGAGCTGCCTGAAGGGTAAAAAATGAGCTGTTTTCTGTTTACACTCATTGACTTACAATTCCAACTGTATATACACTAATATTTGATGAATCCTGCAGCTTACAGGAAGATATATGCTACCCAACAAGGTAACTCTATCTCAAGATTGGTCTAGTGTCTAACTTATTGTAACTCTCAAAATATCAACGTTTTCTCTCTACTTCATTTGGTGGTCCAGGGATGATCCACACTTTGTTCAAGTTTGTCTCAAAGATCTTGAGTGCCTTGCGCCTACAGAATTTCTTACATCGCCTGTGATGAACTTCTACATAAGGTAGTTTTCTTACGTTGCCTTATATGTTATCTTCTATAGTATACTAGCACTGTTGGGAGTTTGAGATTTTTCTGTATGATTTGGTGAATGCATTGCATGATTTTATGTGATTAAAAGTCCTGTTTTTTCTTTGGCTAGGTTCTTGCAGCATCAGGTATCTTCAGACAATCAAATCTCTGTTGATTGTCATTTCTTCAACACTTATTTCTACAAGAAGCTCAGTGACGCTGTTTCGTACAAGGTGGTTATCTCTATCCTGATTATCTTAAGAATCTGCATCAATGATTTTCGCAGCATTATGTTACGCAAATTTCTAAGTTCTTTAGATGTTTCTTTCATATTCTAAAGTCTTATTTGCATATAAAGGCTGAAGCTAAATATCTCAGCTGCAACTATAACAATGTGATCCTTAGAATACATTTCTCTATTGCCATTTCGCAGCTTATTTTCTTGTGATCCACATTCTTATCCTTGTTACTTATGTCGAAAATGGTCTATCTGTGTCTTTTCCTTGCATTCAAACTAGGGAAATGACAAGGATGCCTTTTTTGTGAAGTTCAGGCGTTGGTGGAAGGGTATTGATCTCTTCCGTAAGGCTTATATATTTATCCCAATTCATGAAGAGTAAGTTATATTCTTCCTTTTACCTCTCTAGTTACAGCTTTTATTGTCAATGGTTTCGTAAGTTTTCTAAAGAATTTTTATGTATTCATTGTGATTCTTGTACCTTGTTTCAGTCTCCACTGGAGCCTGGTGATAGTTTGCATCCCAGACAAGGAAGATGAATCAAACTTAAACATTCTTCACCTCGATTCATTAGGACTTCATTCGAAAAAATCAATTGTTGATAATGTTAAAAGGTAGGTGTATGGTCTTATCTTTGGCGTTTTTATGCATATGGTTTCAATACAATACCAACTTCACAAGATTTCTGTCCACTTGTTGTTACAGGTTTCTGAAAGACGAATGGAACTATCTGAATCAAGATGATGATTACTCCTCAGATCTTCCAATCTCAGAGAAAGTATGGAAAAGCCTCCCCCGTAGGATTAGCGGTTCTGATATACAGGTCAGTCTTTTAAACCTTCTTAGTCCCATGATGCTTACTCTGAAACATCATCACAAGATGAATCCCTCTTATGTTATTCTCTTTGTGCAAACAGGTTCCGCAGCAGAAGAACGAGTTCGACTGTGGTCCGTTTGTTCTCTTCTTCATCAAACGCTTCATCGAAGAAGCACCTCAAAGGCTGAAAAGGAAAGACTTGGGAATGGTAAGTTATCTCTCTCAAACTCTCTTCTTTATACCAAATTACATACTTTCTTGACTCTTTGTATAAACTCTTGTATGTGTCTTCTTAATTCATACAGTTCGACAAGAAGTGGTTTCGACCAGCTGAAGCATCTGCCCTGAGAATCAAGATCAGAAACACACTCATTGATCTTTTCCGTGGCAGTGAAGACAAATCGCAACAATGACCAGAAGGACCAAACCTGTATAGAGCAGAAGAGAAGACATTGTTCACCACTCTAACGGAGTTTTAGAGTTTCTTCTTGTACAAACGTTGAGTAAAAGGTGATATATGTGCCAAAGTTGGATTAACATTAGGGATGTTGTAATCCACTCTAATTGTAGTAACTATTTTTGGTTGAGAATGTCACAAAAAAAAACTTCTTTTGATATTAGTTTTCACAATTGAATCAAATCAATGGTACAGTACAACATTTGAGAGATCAATCAAACTGATGCCTTTAGAGCAGTGCGGAACTGCTCAGGCACACGCATGACCGGTGCTTGAACCGCACCAAGCATGCCAAGCTGCCCACAAGCCGCCATCTGATCGTTGCCTCGGCTAAACCGCATCAAAACGGTGCAGCCTCCTTCAGCCACAACGTTACGGAACTTGATCATCGTCTCTTCATCCGTCTGTACGAAACTAGAGCCACTGTGTGGGTTGAATTGAATAAGGTTGATCTTGCATGGTATTCCCTTCACTATCTCCACTAGCCTCCTTGCATCATCCATGCTGCACAAATTAAAGAGAGCATACGTAATCTTAATGGAGAGCTTTAACAATGGTCTCTCCCTTAGTGATTGCTTTTGTTAACTTACCTGTCATTAACTCCTGCAAGCATCACGTACTCAAACAACACTTTGTACTTGTGCCTTGTACTGAGCTCTTCTCTTAGCGTCTCAAGAAGCAAAGACAACTTGTATTTCCTGTTGATGGGCATGATCCAGTTTCTAACCTCATCGGTTGTTGCATTGAGACTAACCGCCAAAGCGCAATTCGACTCACGGAGAAACCGCTTCAGCTGAGGAACAAGGCCACTGGTCGAGACTGTGACCTTGCGTGGACTAAAGTGAAGTCCATTCTCATCCACCATTATGTTCGCAGCTTTTATCACATTGTCAATGTTGTGAAACGGCTCTCCCATACCCTAACAAAACACACACATCCAACAGCTCCATGATGAGAGAACTAAAGAAACTGATAAAAAGTGACACAGATAGGTTTAATGCATTGCATACCATGAAGACGACATTTGTTATTGATCCAAACTCACGAGAAAGCAACCTCCTGGCGTAAACAGCTTGCTCAACGATCTCAGCAGCAGTGAGGTTTCTCTTCAAACCCATCCTGTGAAAAAGCAGATAAACTACATTAGAAGCTCGATTTTATCTTCCATGGCTCAAGAGAATCTATCTACTTTACCTGCCAGTGTAGCAGAACTGGCAATTCATAGCGCAACCAACTTGGCTGGAAACACAAACCGTCGTCCTGCCACGGTCACAAGGTATAACAACCGTCTCTATCACAAGTCCATCACTCAACGTGAACAGAATCTGCAAACATCCTGCGAGTTATCAATCAGTGAGAAGATTCCCCACTATAACCGGCCTCACAAAGATATGAAATATGAACAAGATCTTGTTCACCTTCCTAGTTCCATCTGAAGCAGAACGGACATCTTTAAAAGACAATGCTCCAAACTCAGCATGTTCACTAATCATTCTCTTGAAATCTTTGTTCAAACCTATTAAGAATGGAATATCAATAAGCATTGCTGCTGAGACACAAAATCATCTGAAAGCAAAAGAGACAAAAAAACCTTCAAGTTCATCAACATCATTTGCCCATATGTCGTCTTTGTATAGTCTCTTCCACAGCATCATAGCTTGCCCGGGACGAAATCCATGTGATTCAACCCATTCCTACTAGTAGCAAAATTCCAATTAAGGATCATCATCAAGCTCAACAATGTGTAATCCAATTGAATACCAATTAGATGAACAAAAGATTGAGACTTTGGAAAAAAAAAAACGTACTTGGAGAGAAGCATAACTCATACCCTTCAAGACCACTTTCTGTTTATCATCTCTCGCCACAGAACCTTAGAGAATCGGTGATAATTAGACATTGATGTAACATCAAATTCGGAATCGAAACAATCGTTAAATTAAACGTAATCAATCACCTGTAGTTGATGAGAACTCGTCGAGGGAAGGAAGATAAGCTGCCGAGGAAGAGAAGCATGAGACGAGGCTTTTGGATTCGAGGAAACGAATTGAATTAGTAAGGTGGTGGTTGCGGAGGAGCGAGGGTAAGGTTAGGGTTCTGGTGAAAGCCGCCGTCGAAGAAAGTAGCGACGGTGTGACGACGGCGGAATTCGTGAGAGTGATGATTCCGAGACGCCTCATCGTCGTCAGAAGTTTTAGAATCCGGCGGCTGTCACGACGGCTATATGCCTATATGCGCCTATCTGTGATTGGATTTATTTTATTTTTGGATTTAAGTATTTAATGTTTCTGACCGATTTTTTTCTAATTTCGGTTTAGGTTTGTATTCGAACACTATTTGAAATCTTTTTTAATTTATAGAGAGTTTTTGAAAATCATTTCAATTAACATAAAAAAATTCAAACTACAATTGTTGAATCATGGAATTTTATCTTTATTCTCTAATCTTTGTTTTTTTTTTTTTTTTTTTTTTTTTACTGCCTTCATTCTTTAATATATTCTCTCATGCATGAACCATTTTCTATATTAGTTGTCTCATTATAAGTGCTTGACTTTAGAATTTGAAAATTTAGTGTATACTTTAGTCGTTTTAAATAAAATATTGTAGATGATGTTTAAATCCAACTGATATCATCAGTAAAATTAAATTTACATGAATGATAATGAGAAGAAGAAAAGAAAAAAAATTTGAGTAAATTTATGTATCCTTTTGACTTTTGTTATACAATCATCTAGTTTCATGATCATATGCACCGATCAAACACCATAAACATCTAACGTTTTATTGAATAGAGAATCATGAACCTTGAAAGTTACAATTTCGGAAACAAAATAGAATCTTGAATATGCGTGTTCTTTAAATAAATTCAAGAAACACATAACATCGAATCTTGAATCCACGATCATATATAGTAACCTCGGATATGGTTGGCTAACAAGAACTCCAATGGATTTGGATTGAGAAACCGAATCTTGCAGATCACGTAATCTTGTTTCCACTTACTCGCAAGCCTATACTCTTCCATCACCCAAACCCTCTTATCTCTCACTCGTCTCTTCTCCTTTTCCCAAAACCCAAAAACCGATCTTGGTTCCTCCTTCTCGCAGAACTTGAAAACCTTCTTGAACCCTAGAATCTTCTTGTTCTTCTCCGACTTGATTAGCTTATCACGACCCATGACTCTCCAGCAACCAAATTCACATCCATCGGTTTTACCAGAACCGTCCGTCCGGTTAACGAACAAGGACCGTCCGTCGTGTAAGATCAAAGGCTCTCGAGTCTTGAAATGCGTCAGTGGATTCACGCAGTAGACGTCTTCGCTTCGGAGGAAGTGGCTAGGCCAATCGGTTCCGTTGTTATCGATCATCATCTTCAGATAACATGCGACGGTTTCATCCACCGGTGGATAAATCATCGTCATTGATTCTTCTCTTCCTCAGATATGCGAACGAAACTGAGATCTCGTAGAAGAAGAAATATTTGCAGAAGAAGTGATGATGAAGCGAGAGAAACAAGAAACAAACGAGAAGGAAGATGTAAATTATGGAGAAGATAGTGTTTCTTGGAAGAGAAGTTATTAATATAAACGACTCTTTAGTTCGTTGGTACCGTTATAACATATTCTTGTATTCACCGATTTGCCCTTACACTAGTTATATACTTCATCTTCGATTGACTTATTAAAAATAGAAATTTCTTAACTTATATATCGAATAACCATCATATCACCAAATCGGTAAAGGGAAATTCAATTCCTGAAAACAAAAACCTAAAATATCATATCAATCGTTTTGGTATTCTCAATTTTGATGTTCTTTTTTTTCAGATATATTTTTGGTAATTATGTATAAGATATGTATGTTTTCCATTCCCGAACAAGTTGGAGTTAGTTGTGACATTTTTTTCAACATTTTCAATCCAAAAGATAGTTTATTTTTTAAAATTTTTTGTATGAAATCCAAAATCAGAAAGTTCAAGAAACCCTAAAAAGGAAGGTCACAAAAACATAAATAAAATAAAAAATTAAGGTAAATACGGCCCTGTGGTCACCGACGCCGAGACCTCATCTGGCGCCGCCGGAGGAATTGGTGGTGGTAAATTGAAAAGATGGCCTCCAATGCGAAAACTCCGAGAGACTCTCTTGCAGGTCACGCAAAGAACACTCCTCATATGCGGAGGCACGACGTCATCACTGTAATGAATCATTAGGTCGCAATTGCTGCACAGAACCTGGTCGTGTTCCGCACAGTAAACGACAGCGTTTGAAGCTAAGCATGCTTCACAGTTCATTGCAAGCATCCATCTCTCGCAACTGTTATCCCCGTTGCAGCTGAACTCAAACATCCCTTCTCTTCTCTGATCACCACCATAGTTATGCTGTTGTTGAGGAACATTCACTTGCTGCTGTTCTTGAGGAGCATGCACATGCTGCTGCAAGATTTGAATTTGATGGCCGTAGGTGGCGCAATTGTAACGGAGTGAGTAACAAGGTTGACAAAGAATGGTCCGGTGGATAGAGCAGCTGATTGTAGCTGAGTTGTTCATGCAATCATCGCACAGTTGGTTACGTACGTGGCCTTCTATGTTTGCATGAGAATGCAAAAAGTAGTCACATGAGAGGCAGAAGATTGCGTTTTCGGTAAGACAATGGATCGAGGCTGTTCTACGTTGACATGATTGACATAATATTGCCGCAGTTCCTAGAAAGTAATCCATAAGATTGTCAAAAGTAACAAAACGCAAGAAGGAGAGAAGGAAGCCAAAAACGTTTTTTTTTTTGTGTGTGTGTGGAAAGAGTGTTTGTTTCTGTTTATATATAAATTTTTTGAAGATGTTTTTGCTAACTGATTGGTTGCAAAGATTGTCTTTAACCAGAATTTGTAAAATTCGAAATAAACATTTATTATTAAGGAAACTGGCCAAATAAACAAAAACTTCCTTTTTAATTCTGTTGGGGTCCATTTAGAAAAGATAAAATAAAAACAAAAAGGAGAGCTCTGAAGAATCAGAGAGGTGCGAAGGACCAAGCTTCGCTAAGGCCGAAATTCATCACAGCTCAGTGCACCAGCCGGGAATCGAACCCGGGTCTGTACCGTGGCAGGGTACTATTCTACCACTAGACCACTGGTGCTACTTGTTATTCTTTAACTTAATAATATTAAATCAATAACTCATAATTTTGGACCGTTGAATTATTTGTCTGCTTTAGGTTTCATCTACGCATTTTGTATATAATCTGATGTTACTTTACTTAACAAAACAGACTTTTGACTGTCCCTATATTGATACTATTGCAGTCATATTCTAGACAAACATAAATCTCCAATTAGTAAAACATGTAAATTAATTTGTGTCATGGGACTCCTTATAGCAGCAAATTACATGAACGTAATATATGGTGTCTTGTGGCTTCTTCCTCCTATTACAGTCACTTGTATACACATTCTTCCTCTCTGTATGATGCTCTTCAGCTCAAGCAATTCACGCAAGTTAAGCGCTTGAAGTTTCTGGAAAAGAAGAATGTTACTTGTCTCATACTCTAAGACATTGGCACAACTTTCTCTTTTCTTTTTCTATCCTCTAGTAGCTTCAACTCCTATAGCCTAAGATCAATATATAAGGTTTGGAGCGAACATCAGCCACATCAAGACACTTTTTTACCTTCTCAATTACCAAACCAAACAGCTCCTTCTAGAAAACTGAGTCTCATAATCCTCTTAAATTTAGAGCTATAGCTCAGCGTTTTGCAAGAACACATAGACACCAAACCAGTCCGCGAAGGTTTTGTTAATTTGAGATGCAGGAGAGGTGCCCTTTGGGAAATTTTTTTCAAGGAAAATCAGATTACCAGGATTTTACTTGCTAAATGCCAATTCATGCTACAAAGACTATGTAAAAGGTTAATCCAGGAACATGTGAGCTATAATTTGTTAAGACTGGAAGTGAGACTGTGTACGTAAAGACCCTTCACTGAAACTCAAGGTAATGCAAAGCAAACACAACAACTATATTCATTATCTACTTAGATTTTGTATATGTATCTTCTGCTTGATACTCAAAGTTTGTATATCTTCTGCTTAATACTTTCAGGAAAGTGGCATTTCAATGACTAGAATTTGAATTTGGATTGCTTGTTCCTCTTCAAACTGGTATGTTCCTCTTTTCTTTTGTTGTTATGATCTTAACCTTTGAAGCTGCTTTACCATCAATAGCTTGACAGTTAGGTTATCTGATGAACTAGCTAGAGATTTTTATGGATTAGAGAGTTTGGTTGGTTACATAAACTGATGAATGAGGCATTGTTTGGATGCTTTACGGTTTTGTTCACAATCAAAATACTTAGATTATGTTCTGTTTTTGGTTAGATCTTTTTCTCTTCTGATTTTAGGTCAATTTTTTTGTCTTTGGTTGCTTATTTCAGGTCAAATTTCAGGACAATCATAATGTTTCTTCGATATGAGAAGAAGAATTGGTGAATACTTATACCAAATTTTTATGTACATCATAAACAAAGAAGAGATTGAAGATATTGTATGTTCATGACAACTATTTGTTGACTCTTACTATATAAAATATGTTTAATTCATTGCCGGTTTCAGTTTGATTTTAATTATATAACAGCTTTAACGTTATTTAAACTTGAAAAATAACGTTACTTAAGTTGAATATTTAGTTGTAGAGAAAAACTAACGTTAAAGTAAGTGTCATTTTTTGGCATAAAGAAGTGACGTTAGTTAAGTAACGTTAAAGTTCGTGTGATTTTTTAAAGTAACTCAAGTTAGTGTGTCTTTTTAAAGTGACTCTAATAAAATTAACGTTATTGAATGTTAAGTTACTTTAGCAAATGACTCCAAGTTATTAAAGTCACTTTAAAAATGACGTTAAGCATGAAAAAAAATAACGCCAAATCCCTTGTTTCTTGTAGTGACACTTGAGGTTATATCCACTTTGATCTGTCAAGAACAAAGATTTGAGATCAATGTGGTAAACAGTTAGTCCTTCAAATCCATAGACTCGCATGATTGTTAGTTGTTACAAAGGCCCGCATGACTTGAGCCTCGTGTTCAGAGTTCTCTGATAAACTTGCACTAAAAGATGGATTTGATAAAAATGGGTCCACTAAAGTCAATTTATAGTACTGGTAGTCGACGTTAGGTGAGTCATGAGTGTGCATTTATAGTACCCATTGGACCGACCAAAAAATCTGACCATTTTCATTCTTGTTTTATTTTTGTTTGTACAGTGAATAACTGAAATAAACTATCAAATACGTGGTCGAAGATGTTATACTTTGTATATTTGTCATATATGAGCTTTATGAACTTAAAAGTGAAAAGAAAAATACATATGAAGTTAAAAGTGCGATATCATATTATTGGTCCTACAACGTTAAGTGCCAAAAGAAACGGATGTTTAAGATTCTTTTGTTACAAAATTTATATTTTTATTTAAATTAGAGATGCGACTCTAAGACGGTAGTATATATTTTGGTTAGATTAGTGTCACGACTAAACTGTGTTCTTGTGTTGTTGATTAAGTGTAGTTTCTCGTTGTAGCATAGTTTTTACAGCAACAAAAGATGGTTTTTGGAGTTTGTAAGTTGCAAATCTTTGTTAAAACTTGAAATTTATGTGTGTCGCGCATCTTCTTGTTTAAGTTTTTAACATAAACAAAGAAAACTGTGAATGGGAATTTGTAGGCGAAATGGGCCTACAAAATTGAGCGACTAAAAGGTGTTCTTGTGTTGTTGATTAATTGTAGTTTTTCGTCGTAACATGGTTTTTGTTTTGGAGTTTGTAACCGTAAATCTTCGTTGAAAAACTTGAAATTTATTAAGTTTGAGCATAGCCGAAGCGAGATTATTGACTAGAGTTTTAGCCCGTAGTGACATCCCTACGATATGACTGACTATATACGTCGCATCACATGGTCCAACACACACATATAATCATCACACTATTTATCCTACTATCACAGTGCTATAGAACAACGACTAAAAGGAAAATATAAACTTAGCGTTGGCGACAGAGCGAGCCGGAGTAGTGTGATGAGGGAACGACAAATCATAGACACGTGACTTTATCTAAAGTTTACTTAGCAAAAAATAAAAATAAAAAATAAAGTAACAAATCACTTTCCCCACGTGTAAGCTTTTTGCAAAAAAGAAATTAAAATTCTCTTTTTTTTTAGATAGGAAAAATAAGCAATACTTTGTGACGTTACAAAAAAACCTTAAACAGAAAAATGCTTCTTTTCATGAAAAGTAAAAGGAAAAAAAGAAAATGCTAACATTTGGTAATCTTAATATTCATGATAAGTACATAAGTATCAACTGTGCATAAGGATATTAAAATTTAAACTTAAATTTAAACGAAGAAGATAAAGCTCAGACGAGAAAGACAATATAAAAAACTTATGTTTCTTTACATAAAAGAAAAAGAGAATATGTTAACAATTTTTTCGGGATTTTCTTTTTGTGTCAAACCAAGAAAGCAAAACTTAGACAAGAGACAATATTAAAAGTTTATATTTCCTTACATACGAAAAATGAATATGTTAATATTTTTTAGATTTTTTGTTATTTGGTATATTAATATTCACGATAAATACATATGTTGACAATCGTGTATAACGACATTAATATTAAAACTCAAATGAAGAAGACAAATCTCAAACGAGAAACAATATTAAAAAAATTATGCTTCTTTACATGAGAAAATACTATGTTAGCAACTTTTTAATTTTTTTTTGTCGTTTGGTAATATTAATACTCACGATAAATTATAAGCCGACAATTTTACATAACGACATTAAAGTTAAGTTTACAGTATTAAGAACTTGTGTTTCCTTACACAAGAAAAAAAAATCTCAAGAACTTTTTAGGTTTTTGTCATTTGGTAATATTAATATTCACGATAAATGCATAAACCAACAATTATACATAACAACAATATAAAAACTCAAATGAAGAAGACAAGTCTCAAATGAGAGACAATATTAAAAAGTTATGCTTCTTTACATGAGAAAAAAACTATGTTAATACTTTTTAGGTGTTTTGTCGTTTGATAATATTAATATTCACGATAAATCCAAGCCGACAATCATACATAACGACATCAAAATTAAAATTCAAACGAAAAAAGACAAAACTCAGATGAAAAAACAATGTTAATTTATTTGTTTCCTTACATACGAAAAAATATGTCTTAACAACTTTTTAGGTTTTTTTGTCATTTGATAATATTAATATCACAATAAATGTATAAGCCGACAATCGTATATAACATATACGACATCAAAGTTAAAATTAAAACGAAAAAGACAAATGTCAAACGAGAGACGATATTAAAAAGTTATGCTAGTTAACATAAAAAAAATCTTAACAGCTTTCTAGGTTTTTTGTCATTGGCTACTCTTAATATTTATTACAAACACATAATCGACAATCGTACATAACGACATCAATGTTAAAACTCAAACGAAAAAAAAAAGACAAAACTTAAACAAGAAATGTATTAGCCAACAATTGATCATACCTCATAACAAAATTAAAATTAAAACTCAAACGAAGAAAACAAAACTTAAACAATATACAACATTAAAAACAATGCCAAAATAATAAAATTTATATGCCAAAGATAAACATTATGAACAAAGGAAAAGTTTTTTAGAATCCTTAGTCCCCTTCTTTTGTAACGTCCAACTTGGTCATTTGATTATTTTATTAGATGCTACTTAATTACCTCAGCATCAGAAATCTGCACAAACACGAGTCTAGTACTTGCTAACCACAATTAAAATATTTTAATATGGACAAATCCAATTAGGAAAAAAAACAATTTGAATAAAATAGACAAGACAAAATAAAGAAAAAACAAAACTGGAAACAGAACACGCAAAACGCGAGAGACTGACGCAGTTTTGGCAAACACGCGTCGAGCAGGAAGCCCACTGCTCCGACACCAACTCTTCAAAGTTCTTCAGTTACAATGTTCACATTTTATTCACTCTTCTTCTTTTTGTACTCGACTCCTACTGTCTCTATCTAAATTGTTGCATACAAAAACAAAACAGAAATCTAAATTATAATTAATGTAAAAAAAATGATTCGTCTAAATTTAGTCAATTAACTAAATCTCGGAAGTACATCAATTTAGAAAATTAGACGAATGATAAGAGTAACATTATATTTCTGAACTGTTTTTTTTTTTAATATTGTGAAAATTGTCAAAATGAAATTTATACTGAAATGGAGGAATTACTTAAATCAAAAAATTTATCTGACTAAAAAGTATAGGCGAACCAAGGTGTAGTGCGGTGGTGGATATTAGTAGTGAGTAGTGACTATTATCTATGTAGATCTAGATTAGGGAGAACGTTTCTAACAACAAACCTCCTTTACTAGCTCCTCAGTTACTATTGTAGAGATCCTTGTACATGGAGTGTTATATTGCCATCATGCGATTATGTTTACACTTGTATTGGATTGTCAAGTAAAGAGTAAATTTACATGTACTACAAAAAGAACATGGTGGAGATCACTTGAAACGTACATTAGTATCTTCTAAAAACTTATAAGTATTAGAACGATACAATTTTATCAAGTCCTTTTGTTGCTTTTAATTTTCAGTGATTCGGATATGGGAGTACATATGGCTTATAACTTCGGTGTTGATAACGGTCTTGTAGCATAATCGGAATAATTGTATCCACCAAGTAAATCAGGATGAATTTAACATTTACTGTCTTATAAAATATAAAAATACACATGTTAAGTCTTATTGTACACAGTGTTGATGATTGATAATGTTGAATGTTGGTTGTTTTCATATATGGCAGACATGAAATCTTCTAAGTGTGATTTGATGTGAGAAATCAGTGACCAGAATGTATCTGGTGTATATGAATCCCATATGTCGTAACTTGAATCACAAATACGTAGCTAATGAAACTGAGCTTGTATCAAAATGATATACATGAGCTTTTACATGTTATAAAGATTAGTTTGAAAAATGATAATTCGTCCGGTCATTAGAAAAATAGAAACTACAGAACTAAAAGACGATCGGTGGTCAAGTTGTTACTTATCGAACGAGGCTCCGAGGGTTAAGCTAATGTAGTGAAATGGAACTTTCAAATTCGTTTGGTATTTTTAATTGATTTTCCTATTACTGATTTTACATGTACTATTGCTTCAGAAACTCTATAATTCATTTTACTATAAATATATTACCTATATGTCATTATAATATTTCTCATCATAATTTCTATCTTTAACTAATGAACAATTTGAAAAAAGAAGAAGAGACTAATTAACATTTATAAGGTTTTATTATTGTTTCTCGGGCTTTGTCTTCTTCGTTTAAATTTTAACATTTGTGTTATTATGTACTGTTGTCGGTTTATTAAGTCGTTAAGTTAATCGGCTTATTATTCTGTCAGATAATTACCACATTTCTTTAAAAAGAAACATTTATAAAAATTTATTGTCGTTTCTCGTTTGACTTTTAACTTTTAATTTATTGTGCATGATTGTCACTTTTTGGCTTATTATTCTGTCGGATAATTACCATATTTTTTTTAAAAAAGAAACATTTATAACATTTTATTGTCGTTTCTCGTTTGACTTTTAATTTTTAATTCGTTGTGCACGATTGTCACTTTTTGGCTTATTATTTTGTCGGTAATTACCACAATTTTTTAATAAAGAAACATTTATAAAATTTTATTGGCATTTCTCGTTTGAATTTTGTCTTCTTCGTTTGAGTTTTAACTTTAATTATGTGTGCATGATTGTCGGCTTATCTATTACCAATTGTTTGAATAAAGAAACATTTATAAATTTTTATTGTCGTGTCTCGTTTGAGTTTTAACTTTTAACTCGATGTGCACGATTGTTGATTTTTTGGCTTATTATTTTGTCGGTAGTTACCATATTTCCTGGATAAAAAAAACATTTATAAAAATTTATTGTCGTTTCTCGTTTGAGTTTTGTCTTCTTTGTTTGAGTTTTAATTTTAATTCGTTGTGCACGATTGTCAGCTTATTAATAGATTGTGTACAATTGTCGGCTTATCTGTTTATGTATTCTATCGGTAATTACCATTTTTTTTTGAAAAAAAAAACATTTATAATCTCTTTCCATTTATTAAAATTTGTGTCTTTATAGTTTCTTAACAAGAACATTGATATTTCACGAAACTCTTATATAAAGAAAACAACAACATAGATATTTTTACTCAAAGAATAAAACTTACGAGGAAATAAAAATCTTATTAATGGCTTTATAATTTATAGAAACCTTTATCACTCACCACACAAATAAAAAGAGAATAAATTTTAGCTGTTATGTCTAACGTCT